>PVKB01000001.1:2049904-2745060 GCA_004027205.1 Ctenodactylus gundi | reverse complement strand
TATACTACTCTAGTTATTACAAAGGCCATTTTTGTGATAATTATGAAGGTATTATAAAAAATGAAGACTCTGGAGAAATACTAGCATGCTAAATGAAGAAAGCAACACAGTGCAATGACAGAGGGAACGCGAGGAGAGGTCTGTGGGGTGCATTAGCACAGCAGGGGTTTAGCAGCAAGCAACAGAGCGGCTTTCTGAGCCCGAGTTCTTGATGGGAAGGTTCCTGATTCCTAACACAATTTGTTCACATTATAGGACTGTTTTTTTTTTCTTACGAGACAGGGTCTCACTCTGTAGTCCAGGGTGGTCCCGAATTCGCTACGTAGCCTAGGCTGACATTGAACTCACGGTGTTAGAAACGGCACATAAAAATCTTCCTGTTCAAACAAAGGATGGACTTGGGAGGCATGGACGGCAGGGTATGAGGCTTTAATTTTCTTTTGCAAAAGGGTGGTCTTCCCACGTGCAAGTGGAGAGAGACTCACCCCGAAAACGTGGTCGATACCGACCTAAATCCCTAGGTCGCAAGGCCCTCCCGCTGCCCTTTTCCACTGGCAGGATTCACAGTCTTCCCGGTAAGATCTAAGGCACTGGCCCAGGGCCATGTTCGTCACAATGTCATTACTCAGGGTCAAGTTCATCACAACGTCACATCCTAATCCCTCCTCCCCGCTTCCTGCCTCTGTCTGGTCACCTGATCAGGTTTGACACGAAAATGTAAAGATCTGCCATACTGAACAATGTGCCACTGTTACCACTAGGTGACACTCACAATGGCAGTCTTCTTGCCTCAGCCTCCCAGGTGTGCACCACCACACCCAGCTCTGTTACAGGTCTACTTAAACTACTGTTTCTTGAAGTAGATTTACTAATTCGTGTCTTTAGGAATTTAACCTTTGCATCTAACTTGTCTAATCTATTAGCATGAGACGGGTTCTACCTACTCTTCAAAGTAGGATGCGAATGTCTTTTATTGCGAATTGTCTATTTTCCCCCTCTGTTCTGTGGGTTTTTGCCTCTCCTATGTTGGGGTTCTCGTTAGGTACATATTCATTCAAATTGTTACAACTTACTGCTGCACTAATTACTTATAAATTATAATTCCTGTCTCCAAATCTGTCTCGCCCGATGTCAGTGCAGTCTCTCCTGCTTTCTTGCAGCTGCCTCTGACGGTTTGTCTTGGGCCATCTTTTTACTTTCACTCAATTTCAGTCTTCTAATCTCAAGTGAGTCTCTAGGGTGTCTTCTAGATTCTCCGCTCAAACCAGTGGCAAATGCATACAGCCGCCGACTCTGCCCTCAGGGAACAGGGTTCAGGAGCTGCCCCGCTTATTACCCAATGAAGTCTTCACGTTCTCACTGAGGACTGAGGACTCCCTTACCTTCCTTCCTGAGTCTTCATCTTTTCATTACTCCTTATTAAATTCTCTGAAGACCTATAAGACAAACATGACCAAAATCAAAGTTTACTTTTAAAAAATAAAACATTTTTCATCTCAGTGAAGACTTGTATCAATATTGTGATGTCATTAAGAACTGCAATAGGCTGTTAAATCATGTTTTACAATAACTATGAATGCCAAAGTCTACCTAATGTTTTTGCTATTTCAGGAGTAATTCAAGATAGAAAACATCGTCAGTAAGGAGAAGAAACCAAGCAACATTATAATCTTTGCTGTGTGTACAAATTTATATCCCTTAATAATTCTATAATTTTTTCATAACTTTAGTTGATTCTGATTATTTTATATCTCCTAATAATTTTCATATTTCAAAAATATCTATACTAAAATATTTTCTATTTCTAATCCTATCTTGTATATTAGCAGGGACCCAAAACAATTTTCTTTTTTCTGTGTGAGGGTGGAGGGATTGAACACAGGGCCTTTGCTCTGAGCGACATTCCCAGTCCCTTTTTACTGTTCATTTGAGACAAGGTCTTGGGTGGGCTCGAGCTTGCAAAATTCCTGCCTCTATCTTCTAAAGTACTGGGATTAGAAGCCTGCACCACCAGGCCCAGCTTAGAATAAATATTTTCATATTTCAAATTGATTCTCAATTTTACAGTTTGTATTCAGACTAATTCAACATAACACACTGGTTAACAGATACACAGAATCAAGCAAAGCTGTCCTACACCTTCTGGCACATTTACAGAGTAAAATCTAGGAACTTGGCTCCCTGGGTTGCAGTCCTAGCTTTTTGCAAAGTTGTAAACATTTGGCTAAGACACTTAGCATGAATTTTCCTAATGTATGAAAAAGAACTACCAGATATGGTTGCCAGAAAGAACAAAGTAAAACCTAGGTCTCAAGGCTGGGATGCACCCTGGAGGCAGAGCACCTGCCTCAGGTACATAGGGCCTTGTGTTCAACTCCAGCAGTACAAAAATAAAAATCTAGGGCTAATATGCAAAATGATTCATACATAAATCCTAGCATGTAATGTTCACAAAACAGGTGTCAGCATCTTCATTTTACCCAAAGGCTACCTCATGTCACTAGAGGAGGCAGCTATAAAATCCAGCCCAGGCTGGCAGACACCGTGCTCCCTGTGCCAGCAGAGAGCCAAGGCTGTGAGTTCCCTCCTTCCCTGGTAGGGCTCACAGCATAGAAACACCACCCAGGAGTTCACATTAGGGAAAAGGCTGCAGCTGCTGCAGAGGCCAAAGCTTCAGGCAGAGAAGAAACTACTTGTGCATCCTAAGGACTCCCAAACAATCTATTTTTCCCAAAGTGAATACTGATTTCCTGAATTCATAAGAGCAAATATTTAAAAAGCAAACTAGAACTACTAACTCATAAAAAGTTTCCAAGTTTCTCTAACATGCCTAAATGATAATTTGGAGGGGTTAGATACAGAGAAAATGAAGTACGCTAAAATTTGTTTTCATTTGCTGGGTACAATTAGGCCAAGAAAACAAAATCACTTTTTAAGCGTGTTTTTAAGACATCCTATGAGAATTATGTTATACTTCATAGCCAACAGAACATATGTTTCTTACTCGTTCCAAGTCCCATCTCTTCTTAAATTTGAACCTCGATTTCTGTGTTCACCACTCTGTCAAAGATAGAATTCCATAACTATTAAGTTGTACATCTGACGAGCCTCGGTGCTACATCTGTGTACTAGCGAGGCCACGGGCAGCGGCAGCTCTGCCCTCTGCTGCTCCTACCTGCCGGTTGCTACGAGACTGGGCGCTGCGCCCGCACACTACTTCGCTGCTCCTGCCTGTCGGTTGCCAGTAGACCCGGCGCTGTCCTGGCACACTAGCACGGCCACAGGCAGCGACCGCTCGACCCTCCTCGACCCTCCGCTGTTCCTGCCTGTTGGCTGCTCTAAGTCTGGGCGCTGCGCCGGCGCACTAGCGCGGCCGCCGCCAGCTGGGCAGGCGCAGCTCGGCCCTCCGCTTATTTCCGGCCGGTTGCTAGGAGTCGGGGCGCCGCCTGCTGGTAGCCGACTTTCTGCAGGCCCGCGTAGGCCTAGGGGCGCCGGTGCCGGCCGACTCCTCTCTGGCCTGGGGGCCCGCCGAGCCGCAGCCCAGGACCACGCGGCCGCCGGCACTGCGAGCAGCCACGGAGCCTGGCAAGGTCGGTGCGCGGAGGGATCACGGCCTGGGCGGCGCGACCCTCGGCCTGGCGAGCTCGCCAGACGCCCTCGGGGGTCTGGGGGAAGCCCGTGGGAGCGACGAGCCTGGCTGAGCGGGAGCCCCGAGCCGCTGCAGGTTGGAGCGGCGTCGGCGCCTGCGCCAAGGCCCTGGGTGGGCGCGTCCGCGGAGCGTCGGGGGCGGGGCTTGGGGTGGGACGAGAGCGCCCGCCCTTTGGGGCCGGGCCTCTTTGCGGCGCGTCTGGGGTCGCTGGCGGCGGCGGGGTGTGTCTGAGCGTCTGCAGGGAGCCCGGGCCTGGTTGGCGTATGAGCCGCTGGCTCTAGTGGTTTGTCCGGGGTGCGTCTGGGGGTCCGTCTCGGGTGTCTGAGCGGATGGCCAGGTGGCGTCCCGGGGAAGGACGGGAGGGCGCTGTGTGGCCTGGCAGTCAAAGCGGTTGTCCTGTGTCCCGGAAGGCCGCCCCGCTGGAGCGGGAGCCCGGCCCCTTGCACCACCCCGCCGGTCCTGTGGGCACCAGCAGGTGGAAGGAAAGAGGTGACTGTGGCCACTTTCGGAAATACAGTCTGACACGTGTTTTATTTTATAACGCATGACGACCTTAGTGCCTCAACCTCCTGAGTTCTGGAATTACAGGCATTCGCCACCACCCTCGGGTTATGTGGTGCCAGGGAATCAGACTCAGAGTCTTGCTGAGCTGTTGCACTAGCACTCACACGTATGTTTTCAACCCACAAAAGATTTGTCTCTGACCTGTGGATCATCTGCCATTATAACTTGTTCTTTTCTTTCCTTTGTAATATGTAATGGTTTTGAAGTATCCAAGGGTTACATATTCTAATAATTATGAGCGATTTTAGCCTAGGAAATAATTTTTTAATATGTTATGTTACAGAGGATTAAACCCAGTGCTTTCACACTTTCTGTCCTCAGCCATATATATATATATATATATATATATATATATGTTGCAGATTTAGCCTATATATATATATATGTTATATATATATATATGTTACATATGTGTGTGTGTGTGTGTGTGTGTGTGTGTGTAGTTGGGATTATAGGCGTGCACTGTGGTGCCCGGCTTTATATTGGACAAATTCTAATTTTCTACTTTTCTTTTTAGTGACGAACCAAAGATGATACTTGGAGAGCAGATGACCTGAGGAGGCAGCTCTGGGTAGTGTACTCTGAAGGTTTCATTTGGGGCTCAGATGGGGCCTTGGGGTCTTCCTGGGCAGTTCTGCACAGCCCTATGCACCCAGGGGCACGCCTTAGCCAGAGGTAGAGCTCTGTGGACAACCCCACGATCACTGCAGTGGGTGGGGCCCGTGTCACAGCAGCACGCAGCACCGTCTTCCCAGCTCAGTAGGGCACAGCCTGCTCGGGCCACCTTGTGCCTGTGGCATGTGGCTCCCAGCTCCTGTGGATGGTGTCAGGAGCTGGGGAGAAGGCTCAAGGACGGAGTCCAGGCTCTTGAAGGGGGTCCCTGTGGGAGTCCTTCTTCTTCAAACAGTGCCTGGACAGCTTGCAACCTCAGCCCTAAGACACGCTTTCACTATTGCTCTTTCGCTCTGATTCATGGCATAGGTTAGATTTGATTTGTTCATAAACATGAATGTACCAAGTGTATGAGCCTCCACGTAGCAGTTAAAGAAACAGCCAATGTGGCTCTGATTACTTTAGTATTCCAAGGACATTTATCCAGGCCTCTTTCCATCTGGCTGGAATTAGAAAGCAGTTGACTCTGATGTAAAGACCCTTCAAATGACTATGTTTCTTGCATTCACATATTAAAAATTAATAAAGGGGTTGCAGATACAGTTTAGTGGAAGAGTACTTGCCCGACATGTACTGAGCCCTGTGTTCCATCCCTCGCACTGAAAATTAAACAAAAAAAGCAGTGTACTTGCCGTTCCAGGCTGTTGGATCAGGCACTTCTAAGGAAGATGAGAAGCACAGAGAAAGGAAGCCACACAAGGAGCGGGAAGTGGATGTCCCTGATGGCGAAGGGCACAAACTGAGGGGCCCAGACCGGGACGGAGAGAGGCGCTGGGACAGGACCCTTGAGAGGGAAGCCCATGCCTTGAAGGAGAACCCTCGTGGGGAGAGAGACTGGGAGAGACACGGGGAGAGGGGGAAGGACGCAGAAGACCGAGAGAAGGAGAAGCTGAAAGAGAAACGTGCAGAACAAGATGCAGGGAAGTCACACCGTTGGAAGGACAGAGAAAAAGAGAAAGTCAGGAGCAAGAGACACTTGGCCCCCGGGTGGTGTGGGAGAGAGCGGAGCAGAAGGCATGGTCAGGTGAGGCCTCCACCCTGGGGTCTGTCTGACTGATGACAGGTGCTTTGCGGGGAGCTGCCTCCTCCCAGGGTAGTATTAGCTGTGTGTCCTTAGTAGCTGCTCTTCACGAAGTTCTTCCTGCTCAAGGCATTTTCCTCTTCAGATACATTCATTCATCATTCTGTTTTCTTTTATAATTTTCTAAAATGTTTTAATTTTGGATTTGAAGTTAGAGTCCCCTATTCTGTCTGTATTATTTGATATTTTTTAATACCTGCTTAGTGAAGGAACTATTTTCTTATGATTTGCTTGAGTTTTACCATGCAAACATTTCAGATTTATTACTTAGGAAGTTTTAATCCCCCTGTATCCGAGCAAAAATAATGCTCTTGGCGGAGCCTGGTTGTGCGGGCCTGTCATCCCAGCCTTCTGGATTGCAGAGGCAGGAGGATCACAAGTTCAAGCCCATCATAAGCAATTTAGTGACTTAGACCCTGTCTCAAGAGCAAATCTAAATATGGAATCAGGCTGTAGCTCAGTGTAAAAACCTGGGGCTCAGTCATCAGTATCACACACAAAAAAAAAACCAAACAGCTCTTTGGTAAAGTATTCCTCAAAAGTGTCAGTTTTATTTTGAGTGATTTATTTAAATGTCACATACCCAAATTTCTAAGAATTCTAAGATAAATGTACATGCCGCCCCACCCCCCATGGAAGTTTCTTCACTTTTTTTGTTGTACAGATAGTATATGCTTCTCACAAAAATTCAAGCAAGCCAACAAAAGTGGAAAATGAATATATTAGGGGAATATGTTGTAGCCCTTGAAAACACAGAAAGGAGAGATGATCTGTCTACTAAGGTAACGGGAGCTAAGGACTTGATTCTATTCATTTCTGTATAATCCCACTTTATGACTGTTTCGCAGTCCCTTTGCCCATTTTGCCCTTGGTGGCCATCTGGATTGTTTATTAGGTATTTTTTGGTGTTCGCATATGTGCATTTTTCTTTTTTGAGACAGGGATTCGTTTTGTAGTCCAGGCAGGTCTTGAACTCACTGTGTAGACCAGGCTGACCTTAAACTCATCACAACCTTCCTGCTTCAGGCTCCTGAGTGTTGGTATTACAGGTGTGCACCACCATGCCCAGCTAATTGTATATGTGCATTTTTGTTGTGTGTGTAAATGGGAGTGGGGCTGATGAGTTGCCACTAATTAATTTTAACAGCAGTTGTTTTGACTAATGCTTCTTTGAAATTGTTAGTTTTATGTTTTGGTAGTTATTTCTAATAAAATCTTTAGTTTTCAGATATTTTTGTTTTATTTATTTATTTTGAGACAGAGCCTCTCTCTGTTGTCCAGGCTGGTCCTGAACTCACTATGTCGCTAGGTAGCCAAGGCTGGCTTTGAACTCACAGTGATCCTTCTGCCTCATTCTCCTGAGTTCTGGGTTACCAGCCTCCATGCCTGGTTTATGTGGTGCTGGGAAAGCAACTCAGGGCCTTGTGCACGGCTAGGCAGATGCTCTAACTGCTGTGCTCCTCCTTCACCCCAGGTTGCTCTTTTCTCAATGCAGTATTAAAATAAATTGTGCTGGAAAGACTAATGATGCAACTAGGTTTTTTGAGATTCTTTTTGACCTGTTTCCTGTTACCTTCTGTAGGGTGTGGCCCTGTTGGGTCTTGTCCTTGGGTCACTTCCCCACTGACTGTCAGCCACCACTCTCCTGACCTTCTTGAATCTAGTCTCATGGTTTTAGACACCACTTTCTGTTCCTGATTTTGAAGTTTTGATTCCTTAGCTGAGTCCTCTCCCCCACCTGTGTTTTGAGATCTCTTGAAGATCACAAATTTAATGTGCCCCACGTTCAACTTCAAGGGCCTCCTTCATACCCTGCTCCCCAACCTCACCCATCCCAGTTGGCCACAGTGGTGTTCTGCTCCAGGGGCCTACATGCTTGGCAAACCCCATGCTTTCGTCCCAGGATCTTAGGGGAATGGTCTGGGCTTGGTGCATACTTTTTGAGTGAATAAACATTGCCTTAATGATCTTTTAATGTTGATTTTTACCCTTTTTTAAGTATTGATATTCTCTTGTAAAAAATTATGTTTTGAGTTTTTTATTGGCAGTTACAGTGTATTACTTGTGCTTGTTAGCAGGGCTAAACATACTACTTGAGCGCTTATGTATGTGCTGGGCTGAAGAGGTTACAGTGTATTACTGTGTATGTTAGGAGGGCTCAAGGAAGCATTTGACCACTTGAATGCATGTGCTAAGGTGTCTGTTTTCTGATTTGTGAACCTGATGACTTCTTGTCTGCAAAGTGAGGAAGAAAAGACTGTTTTTTGTTGTTGTTGTTGTTGGTGGTGCTTTGGGCACCTCAGATTTGTTATTGCCTTGTGTGACAGTTAAAGGTCCTTCATGCCAATTAGTGGCTTTTTTTCAATGACTAGGTGGGGCCGTGGCATAGCACCCCAGTCAGTGGGAGCTTCTTCATCGTGCTGGGAGCAGGTCCCCTATCTCCTGTGGATCTTGCCTGAGGCTGGGAGGCTGTGTAATTTCCTGGCTGGTGCCTGGAAATTCTGAATGTATTGAGCAGGCCTGGTGCCCCTAGAATTCCATAAATACCCTTAATATTTGCATGATGCCAGAGTAAACTGGGAGAGGGGAAGAGATTGCCATTTTGATTTCCTTAAATTTAGACACTAGAACTTTTGGGGGAGTAACAGTTTCTCACATCAGCTTCAGAAAACAATTTTTAAATGCTAATATTCATAATGAGTTTCTGTAGGGGCAGTCAGTATTAGAAACGACTCATAGAAATTTACCTGTCCAAACAAAGGATGGACATGGGAGGCATGGATGGCAGGGTATGAGGCTTTAATTTTCTTTTGGCAAAAAGGGTGACCTTCCCACATGCAAGTGGGGAGAGGCACACCGAAAACATAGTTGGTACTGACTTCAATCCCTAGATCACAGGTCCCTTTCCCTGCCTTTTTTTATTGGCGGGATTCACAATCTTCCCGAGAAAATCTAAGGCATTGGCTCAGGACCAAGTTCATCACAACGTCATATACTTGATCCCTCCTCCCCCCTTCCTGCCTTTGTCTGGTCACCTGATTGGGTATGGCACGAAAATGTAAAGATCCGCCATCTTGAACAATGTGCTACTGCTACTGCTAGTTGATGCTCACATCAGCACACAGGAATGGTTCCTGATTGCCTCTAGTTGGCATAATCTCTCCAACAGTCACATACCCGCAGCTTCAGACATAGCACATCTCACCCTTGAAGCCCACCTCTATTTCTCTCTGTGTACTTTTTAGATTCTGCCTAGTCAGTCTTCCCATGTCTCTCCCTGATGTGTCCTGGAATTCTTTGCTGTGACAAGAGTCAAGAATATGTATGGTCTGAGTTATGATCACTGTCTTCTGTTTAGGTGGACTTCCACAAAATCTGTCCAATGACATTTCCAAATGTCTCCTCCTATTTTCTGATAATACTGAAAAAAAAAAGAAAGAAACTGATTTTCAAAAAGGTCAACTGACTTCCCTGGGCTTGGGTAGCTGGTAAATTGCAAATTAAGATTAGAATCAAGTCTCCCAATTCTAAACTCAGTATTCAGTTATTTTACTACTAATAATGACAGTTTACAATTCATTTTTTTATGCACCAAGCATAGTTCTCAGCCCCAACTCCATGAATTCTGATGTCAACCCTAGTAGGTAAGTTCTTGAGTTAGCTTAGTTTCCCCAGGAGAAGATTATGAGACAAGGCTTCAAGTATAAGTTGTGTATCTGGGATGTGGTTTTAGCAAGCATGCCTATGGGAGTAAGAAAGGGAGACAGAATTGAAGGAAGCAGACAGCTAATGACAGTCAATTGTTACCAAGAAGCCTCACACTAGTACTACAAGACTCTAACATGCTGAGGAGCCAGCAACACACCTCCATGCCAAGGTACTGTTCTGTTACAAGGAACATGGACTGTTTTGACCAACTTCACACAGAAGGTTCTCCTTTGCCCTCTGGTTTCCATCTTGAGGGTATTTTTTTTCATTCATGATCTGGATTTTGGACAGGCACATACCTTATTAGCAGTATTTTCAGAAAAACATTCTTGGGCTAGTTTGAAGCCATAAGCTAATGATTCAGAAAACAAAAGAAAAAAAAGTCTTCCTTAGTTTTCATATAATTGCCCGCCACCTGTCTCCAAGATTGCTGATATTTAACTTTCAGCCTAACAGTTGCCACTATAGCAATGCGAGTTTATTCCAGCCGAGGACACTCCAGAATCAGGGTAGGATGCGCACACAGGAACAGGAAAGCTCAGGTTTTTACACACCATTTCCCCTCACTCACTTGGATGCTGAGGTGTCTGAGGCATAGAAGGGCAGTAGTTAGACGAGCAAAACAGGCTCTGACATCTAAGAGGATCCCTGCACAAAGAGGTTAGGCAGGCAGACACTGAAGGGATTAAGGCAAGAGAGCACAGGTGCACTTATTATGATAAATAGGGAAAAGGATTTATTCAAAGCCAGCTGTGAGGAGACAAAAGGACCCACTTCCCCCAGTCACCATCTCCTGTGTTCTGGTATGTAAGAAATAGAAAGGAGGAAGAACAGAGAGACAGTGCCCATTTTTAAGCTCCTCTGTGGAAGAAACCCAGCTTCTGACTTCCCCCTGCTGCTGCTGTTGCTCCTGCCACCTTACAGAGCCGTCGTGGGACTTGAGGAGGACCTCTCACATCTGCCTATACTGCTACCATAGGCTGTGGCAAAGAGGGGTCAGTGTTAAAAGTCCCGCAGAGGCTGTTTGTGTTTAAGTTAAAAGGAAATGCAGCATTTTAAGTTCAAAAATTCTGTCATGTTGGTTACAGGTTACATAGACATGCGGCTGTCATTTGAGCAGTCACCAGAGGGCATTTCCACTTCCTACGCTCTGGCTATCCCACATGCTTTTGGTTTTTCACTCAGGAGCCCCTTGACCAGAGTTCTACTGCCTCAGGTGCCCTGAATCTCCCTGTGATCCTCATCCTGTTGATACCACCTCATTTATTTTGCAGATATTGGAATCGCCTAGAATTCTGCTGTATCACTGACCACTGGGCCCAGCCCAGGCACATCTGCTGAACAGAAAGCCTGGCACCAGTTACAACCCCAGGCAGGATCCTAAATACTTCTGCCCATTGCACCTTGTAGCTGTCAAAGAAAACACGCAGCAGCCAAGCCCTGGCTCAGACATTTCTTTACATATCTTGAAGAGACACAAAGTGAGATCAGCTTGAGGCCCTGAGGATCTTTGACATACCGGCCTCAGTAAGACAAACAAACCTTCACTGAGTCTGAAACAGAAACAAATATTCCCACACAGGCTCTTTAGCTAAGGATGCGCTCCTGCTCTCAGCCCATGCTTGAGAGACCAAGTAAGATCAAAAGACAGTGCATGTGAGACTGTCTTCCCAGCAGTGCTCCCTAACTCACAGCCGACCACAGCAGACACATCATATTAAATTTTATATGTCCTTCACCCAGCCCAAATCTGGACACAAAGCAGTACCAGGTGGGGCCCAGAGGGACCAATAGGAGGACAGTTTCTTACCAAGGTCGCTTAGATAGCACTTTTAAATGGTTTTGACTAAGATAGAAAAAAGGAAACAATAATAACTGTAATATTAAAAGTGTGTTTTTTAAGTTATTCAAGCTTAACTTTCAAAAAGAACTCTTAAGGTTTTTAAAGGCAATGAGTCTGTAACCAGGCTTTAGGCCTATGCCTTTCACCTGTAATATATGCTCCCTCCCCCACTCCCATCCTCAGTTGTGTTAACAAAGGACAACATATCTCAGCTTCAAGAACATGGAAATGGTGCACATTAACATTGTCTACCAAATAGGCAAATCCCACAAAGGTACCCCATCTCAGGGACACGCCCATGAGGGTAAAACTCGGTAGTGAGAAGTCAATCAACACAGCCAGTCAAAACTTGGGGACTTCCAAATAGGGTCCATTCAGAGAGAGAGAGTCAAAGGTGGATCTCACAGCAGTTTATTGGTGGAATTTTATTCCATCAGCTGTGTAGAGGAGGTAGCAAAGGGAGAGGAGGTAGGTAAGAGGAGTAGCCTCAGTGGCAACAATCAGGCAGGAGCGAGGGACTCCACGTTAACGTGTAACAGAATGATGAGCAGGCTACAAGCACGCAGGAAAGACTCGGGGCTGGGGTTCGGCTGCCTTCCTGAAACTGGTCAGAGTGGGTGTGTACTGGGAGGGCTGGGACAGAACCCCACAAATCCTTTCACTCTTATTATTTGTGGTGAGTAGGACCTATACAAGGGTCATCACTTTTCCCCAGGAAAAGCCATCATAGCCTTTCGTTTGCGTGTTAAATTCCCTTTTTTCAGAGATTGAAAAACGTCACAGATTTCCACTTCAAATCCCCATAAATATAAATATATTCAGCTCAGGCCACAATGTGCACCTCTCTTTCTCTACCTCTTGGGAGCCCACACTTTTTTTTTTTTTTTTTTTTAGTCTATACTTCTAAAATTCTACTTAATCTCTTTATGTCTCCTACAGATGTATCCTAAAAACTCTTTTTCTGTGATGAAAGTCAGGGAACCTGTGACCTGACCTGTGAGTGGGATCGGTCATGGTTCCCCACCTCAGAGTTGAGGACCTGCTTGAACAGTGCCAGGTGATACTAGAACAATCAGACCCAGGAGGGTAGCCAGCCCTCCCTGAAGAATGGTCTTCAACCAGAAGAGGTAAGGGCCAGTGTTAAGCTGACCGAAGAAGTCAAGGAATGGGGAAAGAGGGAGGCTATTCACTACCATGCTCCCATTCTCCTTTTTCCAAATTACTGACATATATTGTTGACAAGATGACACATTGACAAACGATACTGTCAGTTGAAGGAAGGAAGCAAGAAAGCAAGGAAGGAAGGAAGGAAGGAAGGAAGGAAGGAACAAATGAACAAATACCACCTCTTCTGCCAGCAGATAACTTATGGCTGTTCTGGTCTGTTTTCTGTGGTTATTATCAGAATACCTAAAAGAAAAAAAGTTTATTTTGAGTTATATTTCTAAATATTGGGAAGTTCGGGCTCATAGGTCACATCTGGTGAGGACTTTGTGCTGCTTCAACCATGAACTGAACTGAATTTCCCTGAAGAACTTGCATGTATATCAAAGAGCCTGCAGGTTGATTTTTGCTGACTGGAACGTCAGGATTGTGGAGAAGTTCAGATCAAGAGCCACAGTTATCTTGGGCTATTTTGAGTCCCTTTTAATAGCCATTTGTGACCAACTTCTGTATTTAATCTAACATCTAATGACTACTAAATACAGTTCTTGAAGTGGATCCCACAAGCTGATAAGTCTTTATCTTCCCTCAACCCTAAAGCTAAGAATGTGGTTAAGTAACACTTAAATCCTGTGGAAGAGATTTCTCCATCTTGCTGCACCTTCACAGGGAAGATAGTGACTCAGGGAAGAGGATGCCCCTTCATCTCCTCAAAGCTAGCTTTGAACAAATCCTCTTTTCACCAAAATAAGTGGATTCTTTTGGTTTGATCAACAGTGAATAAATTAAGCTGTGGATAAAAACATGAGTGGCCAGTAACAATCTCAGCTATAAAGTAGTCAAGAAAACCATAATGTTTTCAAGCACTGTATGGAGAAACAGGTTACTTATATAGAGAAGAAACCAAAAAGTGAAATAAAGTCAGTTTCAACAGTATGCATTGGTGCCATCAGGCAGGGACTGCAAAGTGTGTCTCCCAGGAGCCCAGGCAGAGCAGGTTACCTGCACGTTTCCCTTAAGCCCTGGCAGTAGGAACTATCCCACCTTGGTGAAGACTAAAATACCAACAAGAGGGCATGCCAGAGAACCATGGCACACATCTTCAGCAATCTGTTCTCCCACGGGTGGCAGAGCCTTATTGGCGTAAGCAGGCCTGATCTTTGATAAGAAAGTGCTCTAGGGTCAAGATTCGTTCTTAAGTGGCACAAGTGTTGACAGATTGCATGAGAGACCACCTTTCCCATTAGGTTCTGGTTCTGAAGGTTTAAAGGAGACAGAATTTGCATCTACCAGGATCCCGGGTGATGCTGCCGCCTGTCAGGTTGGGGACCACATGGACTCACAGCTGCACACTAGGAAATGTCTCTCGCACCTCTTGCTCCAGGCCAGGGAGTGTGGACCTCAAAAGCAAGATCTCTGCAGACAAAAGTGAGTGTCCTGGGTTCAGGCCTCATTTCACCAAAGAAATCTGGGTGCAGATGAATCACATGTCTTGGTCATGGTCATTTCTAAAATTCTGAGTTCACGCTGCCTTCTCCTGTAGCTTGCCCTGAAGGGAAGCAGCAAAAAGGGACTGATCAGAGAAGCTTTGGGAGTCACCCTGGGAGCTCAGCCCAGCGGTGTGGTATGCGTGGACCACATGAGCCTCAGCAAGCCCTGACTTCCCTCTCAGCCAAGGCAGCCCCCAGCGTCTCTATAGGGAGGAGGGTGAAGTCATAGGGGGAGTCTTCTGAAAAGTTGGTAAGAAATAGACGGTGCTTCGTTGACATCCTTACTGAGTCCGTGTCTCTGTTTATACATTCTTCAAACAAAGAGCCAGTTCAGTTGGCTGAGCTTTAAAAAATCAATTAAAACTACTCCTTGTTAATTAGAGCTACATAAACCAATTAGCCATTTGATGAAATTTTCCATTTTAAAAAACCTTGATATTGAACATTATCAATTATGAGTCAAAGATATATATAGTCACCTGCCATATTATATGTAAGCACAGATGCCAAGCCTTGGTGGAACCATCTTAGATGAACCAAAGTCTCTGCCCATCCTGACCAATTTAAAAACAATTTGTACACATATGTATGTGGTATGCATGGTGTGTGTATGTGTGAGACCAGGCACACTCAAGCATATGGCATATACTCTGTCCTAGGACATACAGTTTTCACTATTTAATTTCCCCCACTTTCCAAATTTCCTTCACATCCTTGAGAATGTTTGCATAGTTGACCTAAAACCAACAACATGCATTTTGTATTACTACAGGCAATAAATGCTGCAGTGCTGCCCAAGCTTTTCCCATTTTATTCATGTGTATAAATGCGATATGTAATCTTGTTTTGTGCATACATATATCTTGGCAAAATTACAGATCTTTCCCCTCTCCCTTATCGACCCTCACCCCCCTCTCCAATCCCCATTATTCCCCTCAATTAATTCTATGACATAATTGTGATCTTGGTTTCTCATATTAGAGAAACCGTTTGTTATTCAACCCTGCCCTTCTGCCTCACTTCACGGAGTATGATGGTCTCAAGTTGCATCCACTTAGCCACAAAACCCTTCACCCATCTGTCTTTATAAATGAATATTCCATTGTGTATAAATGCCACGATTTATGTATTCATTGGTCTGTAGATGGGTGTCTTTCACATTTTAGCTATTGTTAGTCGTGCTTCTATGAACGTGGGTATACATGCATATCTATTATATGTTGTTTTTAACTCTTTTGAAAAAATTCCTAGAAGAGGTACCACTGGATCAAAGGGGACATTTATTTCCAATCTTTTGAGAAACTTCCATACTGCTTTCCATAGTGGTCGTACCAGTTTACATTCCCACCCAAAGTGCAGGAGGGGTTCTTTTTCCCCACAGCCTCTGATTGCTGTTTGTGTTCTTAATATATGCCATTTTCTCTGGAGTTAGATGGTAGCAAACTTTCATCATGATGTGTTTCTTTGGGCTCAATCAAAATATTGAATAACTCTATTCATACCCTATTCATATGCTCAGCCATGATTTTATTGTAAACAAACATCTCCACCACAGCTCACCAGGAAGTTAAAATAAATTCAGTCTGAGATTGTCCAAAAAGATAAACTTTCATAGACAAGGGTGAGAAAGATTTTTACCAAGTCAAGAAATGGGTTAGGTTTGGAATGTAGTTTGTGTTGGACGACACCGCCCTCTAATGGTTCCTTAAGGAAAATAGTGTTCATTTCAGAATTTTGTATCTACAGAGCTACACAAATAAGGTCCTGGAAGAACAACTGTTTGGAACATTTGATATTGTATGTATTTTCAAGAAGCACATGAAACTGGCTTTTCTAGATTCTCATTCGTTGAGTAAAATCCTCCTCCAATTTATATTCCAGCTAAACTCCAGATTTAATAATCGTCTTGCTGAAATTACACATCGAAGCTTTAAAAGATTAGATATTTGTTTGTGAAAATTTCCTTCTCATTCCACCAATACCAAAGCCCTGCAAAGCAGCAGCTGACCATCAACAGAGGAACCATGGAGATGTATCCTTGCTGGAATACGTGACTACCGCAGCCAGGACAAAGGCCACAGCCCTGCCAGCATAGCAGAGAATTTACCTGAAGCCACAAAGTCACAGCTCATTCTATTCCTGAGCCTTTACATCTTCATGGAAGGTCCATGAATAGAGGGTTTAGCTTTTTGTGACCTGAACTCTAATCAAAACAAAATTAAGATGTTGAAAAAGGAGGGGGAGAGTAAGAAAATGTTAAAGCCTCTTTTTAAATATGATCATCTCATTTCAGGCCTAAAATGCTTCTTCACCGTAATTTCTTTCTCTTAGCAAATTTCAACCCGAGTCGCTAATTTGTGGTATATTGAGCCTGCTTCATAATCTCACCTTTTTCTGTAACTTTTTTTCCTCTTCAAAAAGAAATGTTTTCTCATTGTGGCCAGCAGTTTACAGGAAGTGAATCGGATATTGTTATTTTTCCAATTCCAGTGGATGAGGAGGACTGGTATGCTTATACCTGCTAGATTGAAGTGACAGTACTCCACACCTTTTCTTGCCCCCAATTAAGCATATTAAATCAAGGCCAATCACAGTAAGCTGCTTGCCCAAGAATTCTGGGTTCTATCTTTGCTCTAGTGAGTTTAGATGCTTCCTTTGTCATTCACTAAATGTCTGTAGATGTTGGAGTTTATTTCTGGATTTTCTATTTTATTTCACAGGTCTCTCTGTACATGTGTTGGTACAGCGTGGTAGAAGCTGTATTGCATGTTTTCAATTTTTGGTAGAGCAGTCCACTTATTATAATTATCTTTTCTTTTTCAGCATTTTTTGGGGGGGACAGTTTCTCACTCTGTAATCTAGGCTGGTCCTGAAATCAATATATAGCCCAAGCAAGCTAAAACTCACACAATCCTCCTTCCGCACCTTTTTAAGTGCTAGGATTACAGACATGAGCCACCACACCAGGTCGTACATAGTACAGGGGGATCCCCCAGCCCAGAGCTTCGCGCTTGCTAGGCAAGTGCTTTCCTTACTGAGCTATGCCTTCAGCCCCCCTTTCAGCATTTTTTGACCATTCTTTCCCATTGTTTTCCCACATAAAGTTCAGTGTCACCATATAGCAGTTCAAAACAAAAACCTTCTGGTATTTCCATTAGGCCTTAGGGAAATTTATAAATTCACTGATGAAGAAATCGCATTGTGATATATCCATCTATTCTAGATTGAGATGTATTTTTTCCATGTGTTCTTTTAGGGAATCTTATTGTTTTATTTATATAGATTCAGATAAAGTCATTTTAAATATCTTATATGTTTTGGAGCCATTGTACATGGGGTTTCATCTCACTGTTTATTATTTGTGTCTCTGGAAGTTATTATTTATTCTTTTAAATAAACTTTGTTTCAGAAAAAAAAATTGCATTGACATAAAAGTAGTAATGTAGCCCTGAATCCTCATACACGTGTCACTAGCTTTCCCTAGGTAAGTGTACCACATCACCATGATACACCTATTAAACTGAAAAATAAACAACATTTCAATACTACTGCCAAAATCCAGACCTCATTCACAAGCCTCTAGGTTTTCCACCAGCATCTCTTCCTGTTCTAGGATCGCACGCGGAACCCCACATCATCTTTAACGGCTGAGTTTCCTTGGTCTCCACTGGGCTGGCAGGGTTTTGAGGAGTTTTCAGGGCACTGACCCTTCTAAGGGCTACAAGTCAGTCACTTTATAAAATGTTCTTCAGGTTGAATTTGATATCTTCTCATGATGAGATGAAGGCTGGGGGGTTGGTGTCACGGAAGTAACCTAGCCCTCGAGGGAACCGGCCTGGCAGGCATCTCGGTGCTCTGCGCAGTTGCCGTGTTGCTGTGTTTGTGTCGGTACCCCCCAGTTATCATGTCAGCTACAGAAGGAGCGGTTTGGCTTGCCTTTCACAGTGCCTTTTTCTTCCCCTTTTCCTTCTCTGGTGTTTTTTTGTCTCTCCCCCTCACAGCCAGTCTCCCTGAGGCTCCTGTCTCTGGCTCTCCCCACTTCCCAGGCTCCCCCCTCTAGCCAGCGCCATCCTGCGACCAGCAGGTTCCAGAGGTGGGACCAGTGTCTGAGCACTTTCTGCTGCGTCTGCACTCACAGGGTTCCACTCACCGTGTGTTCCTCTTCTCAACACACTTGCAGGTGCCCCCCCACCACCACACAGACACTCCTCATCCCCTCGGTGTACATGGCAGGAGGGGACCCCAAAGGCTCTTTGATCAAACTATATGTTTATTTCTCATTTTTCAACCTCCTAGCAGGGCTGCATAAGTGGAACTTGAGTAGATTTTGTTTATGTTCTATATTGACCTTGTAGTTTGGAAGACAATAAATAGAGGATTTAAACTCCAGTGGCCCTCACTATCCCAGAGTGGATTATAATAAGACTCTTCTAGACACAGTTTTAAAATCTGAGGACTCTAACGTTAAACTTCCTGGCCTCTGTACTCTTTGCTGTTCCTGATGAAGAGCTACCTTAGAATTTCTAAAACCAGATGGTTGCATAGCAAAGGCAGCTTCCGTGTCTGGTATCTGACGGTGGTTTCCCAAGTCTGGCAGAGAATTCTTAATGGAACATAATGGAACCTCACTTTGCACTACAGCCTTTCCAAGTGCAGCAGAGGACAATGTAATGAAATATTCAGCTGCTACATAATAAAAAATCACCATGTTCTGGTATTTCTCTTTTCCTTGCCTCTTTCAATAAGCCATTACTAGGAATTTAACTTCTCTGTAGTAAGTTCCTTCTGGACACCAAATTCTGTATTTAAAGAAGATACAAATTTATTTATCTCATACACAGTGTCTAAAAATTAAGTATAGCAGTTCATCAATGGCCAAGGACACAGGAGACTTTTGTCTTGATGTTCAGACAGGTTCAACAAAGTCTCCCCTGTCCTGATTCAAAATGGCTTCTTGCGCGTCAGCCCTTATGCCACACGCCAAGTGGCCAGAAAAAGCTGCAAAAATTGGTGGAACTAAGTCACAGGGATCTACCAGCAAGGGCATCATAGGTAGCCACCAGCAAGGGATCTTTATTCCTTGGTCTAGAATTCCATGCGACAGCTAAAAATTAAGATGTTGGGAACATTTCATGGTCCTTTAATATAGTGTTTATTCCAGGCAGTCATTGCCTGGAAATTACATGAGATTGGCGTGACAACAAAATTGAGAAATTGCTTAGTAATCATGATGACTTGGGGGCTTTTAAAATCTTACTTAGTTAACCTACTAACACACTAGTGAAAGTGCATCTGAGTTCTCATGGAACTGAGAGACTCTAGAATCACACTGTCATCCTACCTTGTTTTACTTCCATAATACTAGCCCTTTATACATTTTCTGTTTGTATACTATAAAATCTTTCACATCTGTATAGTATTGCATAGTATATTTATGCTGGTTTGAATTTTGTAGAGAAATCAAATACAAAATATGGAAATTTGTGCAAATGCATTTACATAGTATGACCACCAAGTGGCGATCATGTCCCAGTTGCCAGAACTCATCTGCTCTGCAACAAGTAGACTGTCTTGATCAAAATTTATTTTCTGAAATAATACAACAGGAATGATTCTCAGTACCCACACTCTAGGTATGAAAACTAATAAATATCTTTGCTCTTTAGAAATCAATTTATGTTGATCCAAGGAAAATTAAACCATGAATTCTTGGGGCAGCTCCTTTTTCCACTCAACCCTGGGAGACAGCGTGGGCACTGAGGTTCGGGCTCTACCCACCAAAGTTATCTCTATTCACTGAGAACTACTGAGGTGCCATTTTGTCTAGCTCCTATTGCCCATTTGGCCCATCCCTTTAGAGCCAAATGTGTGCCCAAGCAAGGGAGGCTGGGGACCTAGGAGCCCAGGCCAAGTCCCGCTGAGGCTCCACAGGGCACATTTCACACCTCTTGGCACTTCAGAAATGGGGCACAGGACCACACTTTGCCCTAGGTTGAGCTTGAGAATATCCCTATCTCTTCAAGCTGCCCCAGAGAGGCAGTCATTATCTCCCTTCCCCTCTCTCTCTCCCTCTCTCTCTCTCTTTTCTTTCAAACTCAAATGATTTTTTAAAAAATCATTATTATGTGAAGGTTGTTCAGTAACGTTTTGTTCTGCCCCCTAAATAAAAGGAAATTCATGTTAGATCACTGAATTTATTTACCAACCGAGGACACATACAAAACTAGACTATAACAGCAACAACAAAAAAGACAAATTGCTCAGAGAAAGAACTAGAAGTTAAGCCTGCATTCTGGACTTTACTACTAAGGCAACATGAGAGGTTGAGGATGTTCTCTTCTGTGCTGGGACTGTTTGCCCTTTCACAAAAGGGAGGAGTGAGTTTGAAAGTTTTATAATAATTTGGTTTTATAATAATTTAGTGGTAACACACAATTTTCCCCAAAACTTACATAGTAAAAAAGTAAATATCCAACATAGATTATATATTTAAGCAACTTCAGATGTGAAAGTTATTACAAAGCAATGTAATAATGCTACTTTTGCTTCTTGTCTTGTTTGAAAAAATACTGGTTATTATTTTAAAAAACTTGTCAAACATGAATTTTTTTTTCGTTTTTCTTTTCTTAAAAATTTCCTTGTAAACTCAAAGTATTCATTAATTTGGGCAGAGCAGATTTTAATCTGAATCATCAAAACTGAACTTGTGAAAACTAGCTGGGACTTTTTTATTACAGACACACACACACACACACACACACACACACACACACACACACACAGAGTTTGTTTGTTTGTTTGTTTTTGGACACAGGGCCTTGCTTTGTAGTCCAGGCTTGTCCTGAACTCACTCACTTTGTAGCCCCAACTGGTCTTAAACTCACAGTAATCCTCTTCTCTCGGCTTCCTTAATCCTGGGATTATAGACAGGTGCCACCACTATTGGCTAATTTTTTAAATACATATTTTTAAAATAAAATAGGAATAAAACATTTGAAGAGTGCTTAAAAAGACTCTCTGAGGAGCTCCAGAGTTCACAAAGCATGTTGAAATCTATTGAGCTGTATGGTTTCTACAGCACCTTAGGGCCTGAGAGTCTATGATCTCTCAGTTCCCCAAACTAAAACTTGCACTGCCTCCCCTAAATCTGACCTCTATCCTCAGTCTGAACTCACTCTGCAAATATTGGGTCCTCCTATGAATTGGGCAAAGTTTAGATCCTGAGACACTGAAGTAAGCCTCCCCAAATGTGTACACAAATCTTGTATTGGAACTTTACCCTCACACTTAACAGATTTTTTTTTTTTCATTTACAGAACAGAAAACAGTGAGGGTTTATATTCTATCAATGAAGTTTAGGAATTTTTCAAAGGGACTGAGTTTCCCATTCAGTCCTGGGCATTAGCAAAAGACCAGATGGCAGACAGCCTGTGAAGCTGGTCGCAGGCAATTGCTCAAGGCAGGTGGTGTGTTTATGTTCCCCTTTCTCTCTTTTAGTTGTGTCTTAGTTACTTTTTGTCACTGTGACTCGACATCTACAACTTTGGGGAGGAAAGATTCATTGTAGCTTAGATTTTCAGAAAGTCACAGTCCACTCACAGGTGGGCAGCTGGAAAATGGTGGAATCACCTGGTGGGGCCCCAGCTAGAGCCAGAGCTGGGCCTATGCTCCAGGAGACAGATTCTTACCACATAGTGGAACACAGACAAGACTGGGAGGAAGGGTGGAACCAGCATACGCCCCTCCAGGTCAAGTCTCAGGTATCCACCCTTTCCAGCAGGCCCACCTACCAAGGGTACACAGTAACCATATGAACATGAGGCTTTCGGGGGACACACTCCAGATCCAAACCACCACAAATTGTGTATTTTGTATTTGTTCAAGACATTTTAAAGAGGCTGAAGTTTTTTTTTTAATATAGTGTCCTATTCAGAAAAACTCAAAACCCTCCTCAAATATTCCCTGAAACCAGCTAGATTTGAAGCCTGTTTGACTGAAAAACTATTTCTTTAAAAACCCTCAAAAGCCCAATCCAGCTTACAGTAGATATTTCATTCTTTCAGATTCTTACAGAGTGACGGTGGGGCTTCAAATGATGTCATTTGAATTGTATGATGTGTCTTTTTAAATAAGTCCTCAGTGAAATGGACAAAGCGCAAAAGTCTGACTATAAATTGGTGTCCTTCTTATGAAATGCACAAAAATAATAGCATATAAAGGCCCCAACATAAATGGCAGGGTAGGAAGAGAGGCAATGATCAGATAGGAAAGGGGTGAACCTCTGAAAAAGGGTGGACACAGCCGCTCACTGATTCCTCAAACCTCGTGGTTCTTTTGTTACAGAATTTGGAATTCATGTATTTACAAAACAATGTTAAATTTTATGTCGTGAATTTTTTACAACCATAAAATTATAGGAAGAGAGAAAGGAAGAAAGAGAAAGAAAGAAAGAAAGAAAGAAAGAAAGAAAGAAAGAGAAAGAAAAGAAAGAAAAACCTGAGCTTTAGGATTCTTTCCCAACAGGTGGCGCTGTCCTCTTTTCCCTGAACTCAAACCACATGGGGAGCTGGCGCGAGACCACCCCCATCCGAAAGTTCAGACCTGCTGTTGAAAACAAATTCACCAGACTGTGAAATATGCAGTTCAGGAGAAGGAGGAGACATTTTAGCGTCGGCTGTCCTGGCAATACAGAAGAGAAAGCATTAAGCAAACTAGTCCAAATTTTATAAAAACCACTTGGCTTATTTCTTTGGTATAAATTAAACTCCTTACTAAGTTTAATTTAGTGAGTAATGACAGAAAGGCCAAAATTATTGAATAAATCGCTTGCTGCCTTCCTGAAAACTCACACAAGCACCTGATACCAGCAAGACAGCATTTTGAATTTCCAGAAAGTAGAAAAATGTCCACGCCCTTTCCTTCCCTTCCAAAGAGAAAAGGAAACTAGAAGTGTGGAGATGTGGCTACCCTCAAGGTCCCTAAAATAACAGCGGCCTGAAGACTTAAGTCAGCTGGAGAAGAAAAAGTACCTTTCTTTCAGATAAAGGAATTCCCTTGCCTAATGACTCCGCCCAACCTACAGACCCTATAGGACAGTCAAGAGAAACAACAATTTCATATCAAAGACCCCTGCTTACTCCAGGGCCAACAATGGAGATGCAAATATTGAACCATCCTGAAGGTCCTACCAAGTCAGTAAACTTTGTGCTGTTTTGTAAACTTAAACCTGTGATTTGAGATTGGTATGGGGCCTAGAGGAGGAACATGAATTAGATCATCCTTATCTGACAGCTGGAAGCTCAAAACTGGTTGTAAAAGCACTTGTGTACCTAGGTAAAAAGAATTCCATTAGTCTAAAGCAGATGAGGACAGTAGAAATTGCAAGTTTGAAACTTCATCTTCCCTGAAGCTAGCTTTTGAATAAACCTTCTCTGATTTACCTAATCACCTGAATGATTCTTTTAAGAAGTAGGCCGTTGGCCAGCACGCAAGCGGTAGTAACACACTGAAAGCAGGTCTTATCCCTCAGAGCAGAGTGAGCCACGTGCCCTGGTACTCTGGACGACTCCATACTGCTGTGCTAGGGCTGAGGGGAGGAGCTGGTTTCCAAGACATAACTCACCATGGCTGTTACTAGGTTGTGTCTCTTCCATCTTTTCTTAATGCCATGTGTTCTGGTGGCTACAAATGTAAGATTGATCCCTGAGAATTTTCACTCATGACATCTGAGTTGTTGTTACAACATACCAAAATCTCTTTAAATCTTCATTCTACCACTTTTTGAGTAGAACCACATGCTCGTCCTATTTTGCTTATTAACTTAGCAAAGTTTTCTTTTGTTTTGTCGAAGACAACAAATTTGTCAGGAGAGTAAGATAGTCACAAAACTACCCAAAGAAATGATAGAAATGGGTAAGGATTTAGTAATTCCATTTCCAGGAATTCGTTGTATAAATATTGTCAAAGATACAAACACAAGCTTTAATACTAGGCTTTTTTCTCATAATTATTTATAATGACAAAATCGTTAGAAACTCATTCATTGCTCCAACAGTAAGTGAATGTTAACATAAATTTTTATATGTTCATTTAATGAAATATTTTGCCAATAATTAAAATGAGGCTTAGAAAGATTTCTTTAAGACAGAAAATATGAATTATGTAGTGCATGCATTATTTATTTGTTAGCAGAAAGTTAACTCTTTTCATTAATGCTTTGATTTTTATTTTTCTTAACATACTGTATATGTATTTCAATTAAAAACAAAGAGATTCTCTTTGCATTTTTAACAGAAAATAAAGTAAAAGAAATACACCAAAATATTAATTGTGGCTTATGTGGGATTTTGGTCATTTGTTGTTTAACTGCGGTGATCTGAGAGAGGTGTCATGAGGAACTTTTGTTGCTGTGAGATCTGGGTGGATTTACACAAATCAAAATGATATCAATAAAATATAGAGTTTTATGGAACCACCTTCGCATATATGGCCCATTATGGGCCAACATACTGGTATATGGCACATGACTATGTAGCAAATGTAAACATAGTCATTACATCACTTTATTTCTGCACTTCATAATGAAGAGTATGAAGAAGCTAATAGAAATAACTTTCTGATAGAAAGTCTTATAGAAGAAAGCTTATTCTCAGCTCTTAACTGTTGACACAAATTTTGCATTTCTAAACCTAAAGTTTACTTGCTTAAGGTATCACTGGTACAAGGCTGTCCTCCACCCCTGCCACGCATCAATGTCTCTCACAGTAGACTCTCCCATGCTGTATTTCTAGAATTTCTTATTGAGCCAATCTAAGGCTTCGAGACTAGGGGCTGCAAAGCATGGTATCTCTTACCCACCACTCTACAAACAAATTTCTTAATTTCCTAAACTCAAAAGACTGCCACTAGCAGCCACTCAGAGTTTCTGTTGATGGTATGCTTGTCCTGCGTGTCAGCCTTGACTTCCACATTTTCTTTTTTCCCCCATATTATTGATATGTATAAGTGCAAATTTTAAGGTTTACCATGAAGTTTAGCATTTTGTGCACCTACGTATCTTGTCAAGGTGACAAGGACTTTCCCATTCTCCTTTAACCCAAAAGCAACAGAGAAGATATCAGCCTCTCAATTTCAGGCCTAGAAGGACCTCACACTGTTATAGGCCATCTTTGAAGTTTTCTGTGCAAGAAAAGTATAGCTGCTGTCACTGGCCACACAGGACTGATACTCTGTCCCTGTCCCCCACCATGAGCACTTTATCTCCATACTAAGATACCATTTGGTAAGTGTCCTGTCACCCTGCTCCAGCCTTGCCCATGGCAACTTTATTCCCCCACTCACTTGGGCCCTTGACCCCCAGGGTTTCTCCTGTCTACTCCTTGCTGGACTCAGTTGTCCTGATGCCTTCCCCTTTTCAACTTCTCTCCCTCTCAGCTGAGTGTTCTCCATCACTGCCTACCTTTGTGATCAAGGTGGCAGCATGTGCATGCCCCGGTGCTGGTGCCCTGTGACACTCTGCATGTTTAGTGTGGTAGGCAACTTTGATACTGGGGAAACTGGAGAAGTAGGTGGAAAGAATTAGGAAGGGAACTATCTTAAAATGAATTTTATTATAAAAGTAGAAAATCAGTGTTATAATTCTTACAAATAAATGTTATTGCCTAATATATTTTCCTATGTAATTTTGTATTAGTAGCAATGATACTGCAGTCTTTCTAAAAGTCGTTGAAATTATTTAAAATGCCCTGGAATGGTCTTGTCATTCCTATGCTCTTTTTCCTTCTCTTTCTACCTGCACATCCCCTGGCTACTGCAGTGAAGGTAAGATCAGGGGTAGAAGAGGTGCAATTAGCAGCCTCCTGACCCCTGCTGTTGCTGTGAGTCTTTGAACCCCTCGAATTGCCTAGAGTCCAGGGCCCCCTTACAAGTAGCATTCTAGGTACTAACATCAAGCACCTTCTTTACACAAAGGAATTTAATATTTAGTGACATTCAGTGACTTGTCCATCATTACACTTTGCTCTACAAGAGGCAGAGCAGAATTGAAGCCCAGCCTCTACAGGCCACCTCTCTGTGTCCTTATTGTAAGTACCAGGCCCGTGGGGTTTGATAACAATCATCCCGTGGTCTGATTTCAAATGGGGAAAAGTAGAGGTACATGAATGGGGCAGGGACAAAAGCAACTGGGACGGCCTGGCTCCCACGGAGCCCATGCTGCCACTTTGGAGGAATTCCAAACATCCAGGCCATCTTCCCAGAAGAGAGCTTGCTTTCCTGGTGCAGATTCAAGGTTTGCTTTCAGCCTGTGTGTCCCCTCTGGAGACCAGAGAGGCAGCCATAATGTCCACCCAGCGAGAGTAAATTGGCCTTTAGTGAATTTTATGTAAGTGTCTGAGTGAGCACGTGAGTGCATCTGTGTGTGTGCGTTGAAAGGGTGCTCACGTCACATATAATGGACATTCCCAAGGCTCCCATGAGACTTCAAAGAGCCTTTTAAAGAGCCTTCTGGGCCACTCTTTTCTCGGGGCTTCTCTGTGACCTTCTTGAGTTTCTAAATGATTCCTCATTCTTGTCCTCTCAGAAGAAAAAAAGTATCTTCAGTTGCGCTCAGACAGTTGCCTGCCCTTGGGGATCCTCCCAGTCTGGGCTGAATCCATACAACAAGCACTCACAGAAGGCCTGGAGTAACCCAGGCATGATGGGAGACCAGGACAAGTGCAACCCAGACTGCCCAATGTCTTGGGACAGGGCCCCAGGGAGACATCAAGAGGTCCAGCTACGAGCCATTCATTCATTATGTCACAAGCATTTACTCAGGAGCTACTTAGCGCTAGAGGGGGTGAGACAGAATCTTCGCAGCTTTCTGGTGACTGATCCAGAGGTGAGCTTTGGGAACCTGGCGCCCGACTCAGCACGTGTGCCCGAATAGCCATGGTCTACAGAAGATGGTGCTAAGCAATGACGGGGCAAAAACAAGTTTGTGTGACCTTAGTTCTGCAGGCAAATCCTCTCCCTATCTTTAAAATGTCCTCCAGTTTTGTTGAATGCCCACATAAATAAATAATAACATTTATCTGAAGTGCTCACAAACCTAAAGTTCTAAAGAGGGGATTATTCAGGTGAATTACCTTTACATGTAGTGTGAAATCTGATGCAACATAAAAATAATTATCCCTATTTTAAAGCAGTACCAATCATTTTGTGTGTGAAGGGAGAGAGATCAATTTCTTCTTAAATGTCACAATGTTTCTTTAAGGTTTACTTTTAAGTAACTTTTTTTATATCTCCAAAAATTAACATTTTCCACAGTGGTAAATATTAAGAAACCTTCAATCTGTCTTAAGAAGGATTATCATTTTAGAAAAAAAAGTACTTGGACTCAGATATTATAATGACTTTCTTCATTGAAAGGATTTTGGCAATAAAGAATAGCTACTTGTTTTAAATACCCTCAGATGAAAAAATAGAGTTGACAATCTTATGTTAGTCCTTGCATTGGTCTAAACGCTTGAGTCATATATCGAGATCTTAATCCTCAGTGCAGTGGTACTAAGAGTTGAGATCTTAGTTAAACAGATTAAATATCGCATGGTTTCTCTAATATGAGAAACTCGGAATACAGATATTTTATAGAACCAAATGGGTGTGATTGTGGGAATCAGGAAGAAATGGGGAGGGTGCAGGAAGGCCAAAAGGGAAAGGGGAATGATTGCAGTGTTGGCACAATATATACATGCACAGAATACCCAAGCTCTTTGCAACCAGTGTGTATCTCTCACGGATGGCCTTAATGCCCCATAAAAGGTGGCCAAGAGAGATTATTTACCCCCTCCACCATGTGAATACACAGCAGGAAGGGGCCTTCTGTGAGGTTCTCATCAGACTCTGATCTTCTAGAACCAGAACTTGGTCTTTCCATCCTCCAGGTTACCACAAATTTCCTGTTGTTTATAAGCTATCTAAAATATGATATTTTGTTATGGTAGCCTAAATGAATGAAGACTTCCCTTTAAAAATATTTTGAATTTTTGTTATTCTAATATTTTAATAGCATCGTAAATTGCGGACGACTTTTTGCCTACTGGGAGTCAGACCTTTCTACCACCCACAAAATCAAGAAAAACGTAGGCAACTCCAACTGTGATAAAGCTAGTAGATAACTGTGACCCCACTTGCAATATTTCAGGGGGAAAACGCTGCCAAACATACAACAAGTCTAACAGGAGCCCAGGTGAGGGATTGTGGCTTTCATGCTGGGAGGAGCCATGATTGGCCCCAAGGAATAGTAGAGGGCATGGAATTGCTAGAGAATTTGCATATATTCACCACATTTATGGGAGAGAGTCTACTAGTGAGACAGTAGGGAAGCAAGAGTTTCCACATTGCATTACGGACATGCCTGAAGCTGCAAACATCAGTTGGCTAGACAGAAACCAAGCCTAACCTCTTTACCCACCCAATCACCCTGAGTCTTAGGAAGCGGTACTGTGTCCCAGCACTTTGGGAGGCCAAGGTGGGAGAATCTTAAGTTCAAGCCCAGCCTAGGCAACTGCATTCTCTTTGGCAGCACCTTTTAAAATACATCTATTTCTTGGCCAAGTGGCAAATTATCCAAATCTTTCTGGTCTGATATGTGCTCTAAATCCTCACTGTAACCCTGGCAAAGGTGCCCATGCTGATGCCCAAACACTGTACTACTAGGAAATTTCCTTTGCCATATAAAGTAGCGCATTACCTTTAAGCTCATCCTCCCACAGAGAATATGAGGCTTTTGGGGGACACCCCAGATCCAAACCACGATGGTGCCCATCAGCAGAGGAACTTATAAAGAAAATGTGATGCAACACAATGAAATTTTATTCAGCCATAAAGATGAATGAAACTGTGTCTTCTGTAAGCAAATGAGTGAAGTTGGAGATTATGTTGTAGAGTGAAACAAGTCAAAGGAAGAGAGGCAGAAGTCACATGTTCTCTCTAAAAGGTGGAATCTAGAATGAAGATGACATGAAAGTAGAAGGGAGACTCTTGTCAGCTTGCAAGAATGAAATAAGGAAAGGAGTCGCAATAGCAGGGATGGGATAGATGTGGTCAAAATTACATTATGTGTCAGAATGTAACATTTTGTAAAATTAATAGGCATTGATGCTAAAAAGGTATTTTTTAAAAAACAAAAATATCTGTTTAAGATATACAAACTGTGATACATTTTTCTGTGGTATATTTTCACTAAACTGGAGAAATTACTGGCAATAATGAAGAAAGAAGAAAATTAAGCACTTCACCACAGGACCAGATCTAAAGCAAATATGAATACCCTGTTATACAGAAGCAGAACATGTCTAAGTGACCATATCTTGGCTCTAAGAGACCCAGTTTCCATCGATGCCTAGGCCTTCAAGTAACAGTTACCTTGAATGAGTCATCAGCTGGTTCCCTGGGCCATACTTGGCCCCATGATAATGAGTAACTTTCAAAGTGGGCTCTGGAGAGTTCTAGACATTTGCAAGAAACACCCAGAGAAAGAAGAGGCACATCTATGGGGTCAAGACCCTTCTCTACCTTCTGAGAGCTGTTGATCTTCTCAGTAAGATGTCTCTGGAGGAGAGGTTGGTGAGGCTCAGGAAAGTCTGATGCCCGTGGAGTGATGCATTGCTGAGTAGCCTTCCTATAGCATTTCAGGTTTGGGTCATCCCTGACCTTGAGAAAATTCAAGCACTTGCTGATAACAGACACACGATACAACTCACAGCAGGGACGTTCCCATCAGGGCACCTAAAAGCCCACTGCCATGGAGGTAACAACCCAAATTCAACCCTGGGGGACCTACCACAGGAAATGATCCCAAGGATGGAGAGATGATTTAACAAGCTAAGGAGCTAGCTGCCTGTCTCAGAGGTACCTCAAAAGGAGTTCAGAGTGACCACTAGCTCTAGCCTTCATGGATAGAGAAAAGCTCCTTTGGAAGCATTTGTGCCAAAGCAATTCTTCATAACTGTCATTTCTTTTCCTTTTCACCAGATAATGACCTGATTCTCTAAAATAAACCTCACTAGGTCAGAAAGTATCTTTCACAGTGAACAGCAGCGGCTTCTAAGAGGCTGGCCTAGAATTTCTGTTCAAGCTCTACTAGAGGAGCCTCCTAGAAAGCAACATCCCTGTAGAACAAGGACCAGTGCATGCTCACTCTTTCTGGAGTTTGAGTCTTCATTTTCTTGTCAAAACCTTCAGGAAGCATTAACTGGGAATGAGGAGATGTTTTTAAGGCTAGATGGAGGACGGATGGCAAGACACCATGCGCAGAAATTGCTTGAGGGAGAATCGACAGGATATTCCACTGGGACTCACATTCTGGAAGAAACAGTTGTTTCTTTTCCAGGAAATTTCAGGCAAGTTCATAGGCCACCATGAGCTTGCAAAGAAATTGTTTTGAGAGAGAAAGAGAGAGAATTCCCTTTGGGTTGAAGAAAGGAAGGAGAAATGTTGAAGCAGTTCATTAAACAGAAACAACAACAATAAAATAAGTGGCACCCAGCAGACAGAAAAGTGAGACATTAACCTATTGGCTGAAGCCTACAGGCTCTGGAAAGTGATCTGGGGCTCTACAAAGGCTCTTGAGGCAGCAAACATCAAGTTCTGGAAGCCAGCCAGGGTGACCAAGGTCTATTTACAGAGCTTCTATTGGCTCCCCTGAGACCTAGCATTGAACAAGAATTGGTAGAGCAGCTTGTTACCTGATAGAGTTTCCACAGTACAACTTAAGTGTGTGTGTGTGTGTGTGTGTGTGTGTGTGTGTGTGTGTGTGTGTGTGTGTGATAGTATTTAAAAGCCCTGGTTGTCTTTGAAAGGGAATGGCATACAGCTGGCCCATAAAGTTGCCATTGTTTGGAGTTTGGAAAATCATCTTCATAGCAGTCAGTGAGTTGTAGCCGGGGCCAGAGCTGGAGCGACTCAGGGAAGCAGCTATCACAAAGGTGGTGGAGTCGGACTCCTAATCAGTGCTGTGGCCTCCAGAATGGGTGGAAACGTGAGCCTTGGTTTCACACAGGGCCCCTTTCTACCGCCTAGGTGGTCTGTGCCTAATAGCTCTCTAGGGAAGGCAATTATTTATTTGTAGATGGGAAGCAAGAAGAAGAGGATTGTGGACGTTATTCATGCCAGGTATGTACTTTCTCCAGGAGGAGAAACAAACCCCAGAACCAGTTCTGATTCTCAGCTTCCAAATAAGCCAGTGACTTCCAGATGCTAATTCATACTTTCTGGGAGCCCACACAATTGCAGGGCAACCAGGCCATTCTGCCCATCTCCACTCCCTTTCAGTACATCACTTCGTTGTTCACTCATGTATTCACTAATTGGGCAAATATTTCATATCCACTGGGCACAAAACAACAACAACAACAGCGTTACCTGGCATTATGCTGGCTGCTGCAGTGACCCAGTCACCCTGTTCATGGTGTCTACGGTCTAGGGAAGAAAATAGCATTTCTTTCACTCATATTCACATACTCCTAGCTTTAGAAAGGGCACTGCTCTAGGCACTTTTACAGATAGGAGCATACCTAATCTTCTTCATAATCCAGTGAGATAAGTAATAATAATTTCCCCATTTTACAGATGCAGAAAGTGAGGGATATATCCAGGATCATACAGGCAAAGAGGGTTCAAATCTAGATAGGCTGGCTTGGGCACCCGGGTCCTTACACATTGTGCTACTACGCTACCTCTCAAGCAGATGCATGTTCATTGATAGTCTACACAGAAATGAAGACTGTGCTTCAAGCTCAGTGCTCTGAAAGAAGAACTAAAAAGAACAAGGAGGGGTTTTAACACAGATTGGGAGTCAGGCTAGACTTCTCCGAAGAGGAGACAGAACAAAAGAGGACTGTTTCAGGCAGGAGTACGAAAAAAACTCCTAGTAAGCTCAAGGACATCAGGAATGTCAGATGGGCGACAAAGAAACGTGGAGGAACAATGCCGGAGAGGTCAAAGTGGCAAGCAGCATCAGGCCCTATTCGGTTTTGTGTGATAGTTCTCAAAGCAAGTCAAAAAACAGAGTCAGTCTTTAAGAAAACCACTATATGAAATAGAATGACACTACCAGGAAGTTTCAGCTTTTTGTTTTAAGAAGGGTCCTCCTGGCTGGAGGGATAGCACTGTGGTTAGAATGCTTTCCTACTAGAAAATATTTACCACCAACATCTCAGATAAGAAGCTTATAACTAGCATATACAAGGAGCTGAAGAAAAGTAAGCCTACCAAAATAAAGGATCCTCTTGAATAGCGGGCAAATGAAATGAAGAGAGAGCTCACTCATGAAGAAATACGAAAGGCCAATAGATACATGAAAAGATGTTCAACATCTCTAGCCATAAGAGAAATGCAAATCAAAACAATGCTAAGATACCATCTCACTCCAGAGAGAATGGCCTATATCAACAAGTCAAATACTGATCAGTGCTGATGTGGCTGCGGGGAGAAAGGAACCCTCCTGCACTGCTGGTGGGAATGTAAATTCGTACAACCCCTTTGGAAAGCAGTATGGAGAGCTCTCAAAAGACTACAAATAAATATCCCCTTTGATCCAGTGACACCCCTCCTGGGAATATATCCAAAAGAGGTCAAAACAACACGTAACAGAGACATATGTATACCCACGTTCATAGCAGCACAACTAACAATAGCTAAAATATGGAAGTCACCAAAATACCCATCAACAGACCAGTGGATACACAAATTGTGATATTTATACACAATGGAATACTATGCATCAATAAAGTCCAACAATGTGGAGGCTTTTTCAGGCAAATGGAAGAAACTTGAGAACATCATGCTTCGTGAAGTGAGTCAGAAGCATAAGGTGAAACATCGAATAGTCTCTCTGATATGAGAGTCCCAGAGTACAACTCCTACGGAACTTAAAACGGAAAAACAAAGTGAAACAGGGGGGTTGGGTAGGGGAGGAGGGAGGGAGGATAGGGTAGGGGGAGGGACAAAAGGAGAGTGGGAAAGCCCTTGTCACCTTGACAAGATACATATGTGCATAAAAGGCTCAACTCCATTGTAAACCTTAAATTTTGCACGTATACATATCAATAAAATGGGGAAAATAAAATAAATAAAAAATAGAAATGGTTCTGCAGCATATTTCCCATATATTTGATCCTCATGATCTCTCTGGAATTAACCCAAGTGACCCTTTCCCACCTAGCCGCCTTCTTACTTTCTGAGAGCAGGTCTCAATTTTGCTCTGGGAAATTGGGTGCCTAGCCTCGACTAACCACTCTCTATCCTAGCCGGCTCTATGGCTCGAGGTGGCAGCGTACAGCATCTTCGAGACATCAGGGGAAATCTGCTGTGCCTGTGGGAGCCTTGTGCTTTTCCTGGGTCCTTATTTGTTCTCCCCCTTTCTACCTTGACAGGGGCAAAGTACCCAACCTCTAAGAACATATGCAACCACAACGTGAGCAGTAGAAGAGAAAAGCCAGGAGAGTCTTAGAGAAGCCAAACCCACACCAATAGTATCCAACAGCTAGACTTTCCACTCTGAGGGTGATAGAGAAACCTGTGCTTGGCTCATTCATTTCCACTTCTGAGAATTGTTTTACTTTTATTTTCTTTCTAACTAAAACACCTATTATGTTACCAACAAAATGGAGATGAGGAGATATCAGAATTGCAAAAGCACCAAAGATGGGTGTTAAACGTGGGTTCCCCTGCCTTCACATCTCATGCTCTTCCCACCGAGTCTCCATGGAATTCCTAGGCTTTCTGCATACCTCTCTGGGCATGCTTATCCTCCCTTGGCATGACACTTGCCAGTCCAAGAAACCCTGCTGCCCAGTTCCACTCCTTAGTGATCCTGGTCAGAGCCTGGTGACCCTGGCTCAATAATATCCATGCGCAGACTAGCTGAAAACCAATGACATGATCTATTTCTCAAAGAAAGAAGATTTGGCCAAACAAACGTCTCCCTTGTGGGGATTTAAATTAGGTAGTTCTGGAGGGTTGAGAAAGAAGACAGTGGGAGCCAAAATGAGTAGATCAGGAAGGTGAGAACAGCTGGAGATACCCGTGTGAGCTAAAAGTTAGGAGATGCAGGAGGCTGAGAAGTTCAGTGTTCAAAAAATATGAATCTCTGGTTAGATGTCACAGTGGAACAGTGCCGGCCATGCACTCCAGCATGGGCAGTGCCTGGAGAAGGCTAAGAGCAATCAGAAAAACTCAAGTCTGATTTGTTTTTATTATTACTACACATTGGCAAATCTAAACAATATCAATAAAGAAATCTTCTGTTCACTAAATTCTGCACCATTACTGTAGTTATTTTTGTATATATATAATATATATATAATATATATATATATATACATTCCCAATTAGCCTTTTTTGTAGCTTATCATTTAAAAAACACTGTATTCTTAAAGGCAGTTAATTCAGAGGACTTCTTCCAGGAGTCAGTCCCAACACAGGCACATATGGACTCAGCTCTGTGTAATTCATTTTAAGTGTTAGTATTTAACAGTGAAGGTTTTTTGAGCTCTTGGGGTATAGCACACTTCTAAAGCCTCTGGTGTGGCACGTGTCTGCTTGTAAGCCATGAACTCAAAATAGACCACAATAATGCAATGTTTTCAAAGAGGAAGAAACGTGGCCTGAGTCATTTTAGTTTGTCGCCACTTGAAATTTTTGTTAAATCCAGGTCCCTGCGGTGTGACTTTTTTGTAAGTGAAAAATGGAATTCTTTCGTGAGATATTTTACTGAATTTGAATGGTATCTTTATACTAAAATTTTATTATTTTAAAACTGTGAATTGTTCATTTTAAAAGGATGAATCAAGAATAATATAGTCATATTTATTATGATTGCAAATAATTTGGTCCATAGAAGAGGGTGGTGTTATTTTTTATCTGATTTGTGTGACAAATGCCCTAAGGGAACCAATGAACCTATAGCTGGATCTTTTCTGTTCACCCTCCAGTTCTACTTTCCAGCCATCTTCAACCCGCTCTAGGACCAAGGAGGCCCACCTTAGTAACAACCTCACCTATGGCTTCTCCAGTGGAGAAGCTGGCAAAGGCAGTAGGAAGCTGTCAGAAGAAGTGAGGAGATCCGAAGAAAAATCAAAGAATGAAAGAATCTCTGCTTTCCTACCAGGTCAACCCGACTGCCAGTTCCTCTTCAGAAGATGATTGTCTACCCATCACCCTCTCTTCTACTCTTTTGGTCTTAGACTGTCTTTCAATCACAATCCCAGGGGGAAAAAAAACGCGGTGCTACCCTCAAATGGGACATGAAGATTAGCAAATGAAGAGTCTACAGGAACAAGAACAGGCTGCTGGGAATACAGTGAAGATAAGGCCCCGTTCTAGGGCTCAGCTTGGCAAGATGGTGCCACCACCTCACAGCCTGAAGAGGCAAGGAGGGGCTGCTCTGAAGAAGCATGCAGTGCGGCAGTACCCAGGCAGGGTGCGGAAGTATCCCACCCTCCTTATCCTCGTCTCTTAGCGGTATTCACAGCAAGAAATGCAACACACCTGTAAGCTTGGAGCAGCACTTGGGACTCCGCAGGGGTGTGAAAGGAAGGGGAGTAGATCCAAAGTGGTAAACAGAAGGAATTCAACATACAATGGTAGTGGCTGCTCGCCGTTCCCAGCCCCAGGACACCTCGCACCAGTTACTGAGTTACTACCTCTCATCTTCAAACACCCTCGGCTGCTTTCTGCTTTCTAATGCTGGAACTGTTTCCACTTTGCTGATTGGTTCTTAGATTTTGCCAAAAAAAAAAAAAAAAAAAAAAAAAAAAAAGATAAACAGGAGCTCTGGGGAGGAAGAAGACTGGACGCTTCCTACTGGCTTCTGTGCACTTCCTGTTTGCCTCCAGTTCCCCCTAACATCAGATCAGCCATAATTCTTCATCCCAGCTGATAGTTCATTCCAATAGCAGGGATTGAATCCAGTTTCCAGGTGCGACTGGGTCCGGCTGTTAACACAGAACTGTCTTCACGGCACCTGCGTAAAGATCTCAGCAGCAGCTGTCTTGCACCTTGTCCTCAGACAGCTGCAAATCCCAGTGCTGCAGGAGCTTGCTCCAATCCTAGACATGGTAGCAAAGGAAGAATCCCTTCCCATGTATCTGAATCTCTGCTTCCTGAGAGCCTCCATAAATTTGAAAAAAAATTTCACAGTCCTAGAGGAAATGAGTTACTTCTGTAGTTGTCACTACCATGATTATTTGGTATGTGTTTTTTTGGTTTTGTTTTGTATTTTTTGATTTTTTTCTTTATTTTTTTCTTTGTTCTTTACATGAATGAAAGGAAGCTGGGTCCCAGAACATAATAGTGGAGGAGAGCTACCTGTCAACTTAAAACACCTGTACCAAACTTTCATGAACAAGAGAAACACATTATATGCCACTAAAATATAGAGAAGGTTCTATTTCATTTGTTTAACTAAGAAGTAAAACTGTACATAGTTATAGCGTGCAACATGATGTTTCAATATATGTACGCATTATAAAATAGCCAGATCAGGCAACTTAGAACACTTCCTTTTTTTGGAGAAGACTTAAAGTCTTCACTCTTGATAATTTTCAAGTATACAATATGTAATTCTATGAGACAGGTCTCTTAAACTTATTTTTCCTAATAGAAATTCTATGTCCTTTGACCAACATCTCTTCAATCCCCCAATTCCTGGCTTAATCCCCCTTTTCCCCTTTATTCCTCAATCTCCCTCTTCCCCCCCACTCCTCAATCTCCCCTACTCCTAACTCTCTAGCCACCATTTTACTCTCTTTTTCTGAGTTTGACTTTCAGATTTCACATATAAACGTGGAGAAAGCTTCTTGTAACAACTAGCCACCTAATTATTAAACCTGAGTAGCTTTTTAAAACCACATATTTATAGACTCCATTCAAATCCCACAAGATCAGAACCTTCCAGTGCTCTGGAAATATGGTCGAAATCAACCTAAATAGCAATTAGCATTCATCTAATAGCAATTACCCCAAGCATAGACATGGCACTTAGAAAGAGTTCATCCATAGCCTCAAAATTAACCTTGCAGTTTTTAACTGCTCTTCATAATAGGAATGTCACTTAATAGACTCAGATCAGAAGAGATCAGCAGGAAGTGAGCTGAGGAAATAGTTGCCATTCTCAAAAAGAAAGGGCTTTCAGATATGCTGGTTTTTCTGCCAGCCTGAAAACCCAGACTTTGCCAACTATATGACAGACCCTGGGAAAATTTACACAATAGGAAGTGATTGCCGGGGCTTTTTTCTACTCTGTTAAAAAACCCTGACCCATAGACCCAGGGATCGGGCAAAAGATGGCCTGCCACAGATTTTCATGTTCCCTTGGATTTGTACATTTGCTTCAGGCCTTAGGGCTGTTTCCAGGTGACAGCGTCAATTGAGGCATGTACTGGGTTAGAGGCATCTTCTCCCAGGAGGCTCCCAGAGACATCAGACCCTAGGCCAGTTCATGAGATTTTCTGAAGGCAAGTGACAGTCTGGAAGAAAGGACAAAGGGAAAGTCAGGCCCCGGATGAGTGGCTTCATCCTATGTCTAAAGATCATGGCTAAGGGTCCTGATGACTGACAAGTGTGGGGACTTTCTGGGTTCTCAAACTGCTCTGATCATAGTTGATTATGTGTCTGTGCCTAAGGCAAGGGACTAACCAGAGCAACAAAACGCAGCTCTCCAGGCAGCTTCCTTCTCCCAGCTGCATCTTCGACTGAGACATTGAGAAGTCAGAATTTCATCCTTCAAGCAGGGGGCACACCTCAACAATTCACACTGCCAGACAAAAAGACTCCTAGGAAGTTGAACGGCATGTTCCCACAGTCTCCTGGTATGCCCAAATTAGCAGTAATTGTATCTAGAGGCAGAAACATAGTTTGAAAGAATGAGGGGTGTAGCATTTGGCACGTGGAGTGCAATGGGATGGACTATAGAAAACCCTGGGCATTTCAAAGCCCATGACCAAAACTGAAAAAGGGGTTTTAGTTTGCTGACAAAAGTCCTTAGAACTTGGGCTAAAATAGACGAAGACTATTTGAAATGTGAAGACCATTGTGTGTCCTACATTCTGTAAGCAGGAAACAGGCCATGAAAGCTGCTCAGCCACCAAAAATGTCCTCTTTTTTCCAGCACACTGCAGGAACCAACAAGTGAGAGTGTAAGAACAGAAGGAGCTACCGAAAAGCAGAGATAGGAACCAATGGGAAAACAGGCCAGGGAAGTGCAACCCAGGGGGCAGAACTGGAGCCCGTCCAAAAACGTTACCGAAGACCACAGTGGGGAGACCTGGCAAGCTTTGCCCACCCGGCTTCAGAGTGGCTGCAGATTAGTAACTTTGCGCTCCATATCCCTCCGTTGTTTCAGTGGGAGTAGTTATTCTGATTATCCTATCCCTGATTCACCTTAGAAGTCCAGGGTTTCTAGAACAGTTAATTAGCCATTTTAGTTCATAATTCTTTGTATCTTACTTTCCAAGATATTCCATGTGGTTATAGAAGTCATTCGAACTACCTCTGGCCTTGACATAAGGAAATTATCTTGGCTTACGTGAATCTACTGCAAGTAACCAAATGAACTGTTTAAGAGCATTTTCTCTAGCATTGTCTTTAAGATAATTTTTCTCTAGTCATAAGCAAAAAGAAAGGTCAGAGACATATAAAACACGAGATGGGCTTGACCCAATGTGCAGGATTTGAAGATGAAGGAAGCTAAGAAATGCAGGCAACTTGTGGAAACTCAGATCCACCTCCAGACATCAGCCTATAAGAAAACTAGGATCTCAGTTTTACACTACATATAACTGAACTAAATTCTTCCAGCAACAGAATGAGCTTGAAAGTGGACTGAGCCTCCAGAAAGAAATGCATTCCTATAAATTTTCCTTTGTTTCAGCCTTATGAGATTCTAAACAGATAAACTATCTGAACTATGATGTACTCAAACATCTGACATACAATAGTATAAAGTGATAATTGGCCTTATAACCAAATGTGTGACCATTTATGATGACAGCAATAGGAAACCAACATATTCCCTCTCCCAGAAATGAGCTTCAGGAAAGAACCTTTGTGTCGTGTCCTTCCTGTTTCACTTATGTCTCAAGGGCTGCAAAATTCAGGTGGGAAAAGATGGGTCGATTAAAAAAAACCCAAAAATGGCAAAAAAAAAAAAAAAACCAACCCCTGAATAACCACAGTTTTGAACTGAGACACCAAAGTAAGGCCTTTCACTGCCGTTGGTTGGAGCTATGAAGTCTTCAAACTTGGGAAGGTGGGATGAAGGTAAAATATATTTGCAGATGGGCTAGCATACGCTTGTTAGACTACATGTTTATGCAAAGCTAAAGAACACAATTTAAATAAACTTTACAAAGCTTTGGTTATATGAAGTTAGTATGAAAGGAAATTTACTGCTAATATCTGTTTCCTTTTTCTGTTCTGTAAAATAGAGATAAGATACCTCTGCCGCAAATTACGTGTCTTAATGTAAGAAAATCAGCTTAATAATATTACCCCCCATAAGTCATCCAATTATAAGTTTTGTAATGCTTAATGTATCTGCGTGCTACCTGCTCTACTAATAATCTAGTATTTCCCTTTCATTCATATGCTTTTTAAATACACAATAAAATAATCAGATGGCTAATAAGATTTAAAATCTTCATCTACATAATTTCTAAAATCATTTCACAAAATACTCTTTAAGAAACTACAGATTTCATACAATAAATAGCAGAAGAGCTTATAAGAACATCAAGGTTGAGTAATACATTTTCAAACATTATTTAGGAAGTTCATTCAGAGATACAAAACAAAAACTTCCAAAGCCAATATATATGTTTATGGGACGCTTGCCTTAGCTACTTCTTCATCTCTGTGATTCAATATCTGACATGCACAAATTAGGGGAGGAAAAATTTATTTTAGCTTTTAACTTCAGAAGGTCACATTCATTCATGGTGGCCAGTAACAGTGGAAGCACCTGGCAGAGACAGTGGTGGAGGCAGCTTCCTATGGCATTGTAAACAGGAAGCCAACCAAGTCCCAGAAAGAAGGAAGGAAGGAAGGAAGGAAGGAAGGAAGGAAGGAAGGATGTAGCATATACTTTTCTAGGTCCTAATCCAGTGATCTCCCCTTCTGAATCCAGCCTGTGTTCCACACCTTCCAGTTTTAAGCTCTAGTCCACCACACACTGGTAATCAATCTATAATCCATTACACACCCATAATCTATAACCTACCACATGCCTGTCTTCTGCCACACAACTATAATTCACCACATGCCCAAAATTCACCCCTCCAGACCAAGCTCCCACCTACTAAGCATGTATGGTTGCACAGATAATCCATAACATCCAAATACATGAGACTTTGGGGGGACTTTCCAAATCTAAACCACAGTAGTCCTGACCAACAAAAGCTTGTACATGGATTTGTTCAACAGATACTTTCTGAGCATATAGTGTTATTAAATGTAATGCAATTTCTTTGGAAGTCAAGGCTAACAACAAATTTGTAATTACTGCTATCATTGAAACTACAATCTAGTGTAACAACAGAGGTCCAGCAAGAAACTACCAACTAGCTATTTTATTTTAATTGTTATATGTACTGAAAAGGATTTTTCACTTCTGTATATTTTCTGGCCATCTCTCCAATTATATGTGAAGGATATGCCAAGATGACCATGCTTCTGGCAATTTAAATCATGACTGAGAAAATTTTTACACTTCTGTTGAGTAGATACACCAATGTCTCCTCCCTTGAATCTAGGTTGACCTTAGAACTCACTCTCAACCAGAAGAATGTTGTAAATGACGCTATGTGACTTAACTTAACCATAGCCACCATCTTTCTCACAACAGTCTTTTTTATGTCAGCTTAGTCATTCTGCAAAGTAATTCCAGGATCCCTATGTCCCTACGTCCTGCTCTTTCCACCGACTGAGGCAGGACAGGCAGGGAGTATGGCTGAGGAGGACATATCACTTTCTTAAACAAGTTCTCTGGGTCAGAACTTGAGAGCGACACAACTAACCTCCAGATTGCTTGTGAGGTTTTTAGGAAGATATCAACCAAGAGTCTGTGCATCTGTAGACTTATCTGAAGCTGGGAGACAGGTTTCTAAGGTGGTCCTCCCACATGGCTACCAGCAGAAGTCTTCCTTCTTCTTCTTCTTCTTCTTCTTCTTCTTCTTTTTTTTTTTTTTTTTGCTAACTCATGACACAAAACTCAGTTTCTTGCTATGTGAGTCTCTCTGTAGGGCTGCTTAAGTGTCTCAGCAGATGGCTTTCTCTAGAGCAAGTGACTCAAGAGAGAGAACAAGAGGAAACCACAATTCTTTTATATACCACGCTGGGGAACCAAGCACCATTGCTCCATGTTCTGTTCATTGAAAATGAGTCATTACGTGTAGTATGCACCTGAAGGAGGAGAATTAAGCTCTATCTTTTGAAGAAAGGAGTATTAAAGTACTTGTGGACCTACTTTAGTATCATCACACCAGTTGTAAAAGGGATGCAGCTTCCTGGAAGATTGCTGGTTAGGCAAAAGTTGCATAAGACACTTTCTTCCTCAACTGCCATGTAAAACGTTCATATCCTCCAGAGTTGACATGCTGCAGGAACACCTTGCTCGCCTGGTGAGACTCCATGACGGTATGACTGTTGACATTTTGGCTTAAGTCCCCACCATTGATCAACGTGAACCCTCTCTGCATATAAAGTAAAGCCTTTCCTGGAATACGCTCACCAGATGCTGAATGTCCATCTGCCAGGATTGGTAGATCGGATTTCTTAGCATCCAGAACAGTGAAGGAATTTTTTTTATTGTTTATAAACCACCCACTCTATGATATTTTGTTATAACCACCCACATGGATAAAGACAGTGAGCAAAGAAGCATCCAGATGACTCCAACCCAGCTGCTGAGATACCAGCCATTGTCCCTTCTAGTCATCAAATCTTCTCTACTCCCAGACAAATGCAAGTAATGCCTAAATCTAAGATCAAATTTCTGTTGTCAGTAGAGCTTAGAAAGAGGCCCAGCACAGCACGGTGATTACATGCAGGGTTTTCCGGGGTCACAGTTGAGTCTGTTCAGGTACTTCAAGCAACATAACCTTACACAATTTGCTTTACCTTCCTAAACGCCAGATTCTGCCTCCCGTTAATTAAGGAAACAGAATAAATGCATATTGTTTTGAAGACTGGATGTATTAATTCGAAGTTCTCAGCTCATACTAGGTGTTGTTTTTTTCTTTTCAACATCATTTTTATTCTCATTAAATCTGTTCTGCTTCCAGAACATCCCATGAGTCACATCACAAAAATTCCAAGTCACCCCCTAAATTAAAAGAATGACGACAAAAAAATTGTTAATTTCTCCTTCTATTTCAGCAACGCTTTATAATCAGTTATCAAGTCTTGTTTATTTGACCTCAATAGTGTTTGTCATCCTTCCACACTCAAAGCCAATTACAGGATGAGCCAGGAGGATATTCCCTTGAGACATCTACTGAAATGGAAAGTAAACATCTACCCAGTAACATCAGCATGAAAGAAGAGCTAGTGTTTACCAGAAGCAGAGTATGAACACCTTCGGAAAGAATGTTTGGATCAGTCAGTAGAGATGTGATCATGTGGTAAGTTCTCATCAAAAATTATGAGTGGAAATGTTATGAGCAACTTTCTGTCTCACCTGTTTTAAGAAAATCACTTGTCTGGACTTATTCCATTTTCTCCCACTTGTATCTGAAATACGAGTGTGCTGGAGCCTGACTTTGATCACCTATAAGAAGAGATGGTGGAACAATAAAATGGAAGGAACCAGGCTCCCAAATGACCACATGAAAGAGTTGCCCACAAGCCCAGAGAAGCCAAATGATTACAAAAGAAAGGCATAAACATCTTACTGGATTTTGGAGTCTTTTTTATGTCAGCTTAGTCATTCTGCAAAGTAATTCCAGGGTCCCTATGTCCCTACGTCCTGCTCTTTCCACCGACTGAGGCAGGACAGGCAGGGAGTATGGCTGAGGAGGACATATCACTTTCTTGGATTGAATGTTGGTAGGCTTCAAAATCCCACAGTAGGAAGTGTTACCACATCTAGAGAAACAACCTCCACACTACCGTCATCCTGACAAAGAATAAAAACATCACAGTCATCTCAGGGAGGCACCAGAGTGGCCAAGAGACCTCAGAGGAGTCACATAACTCATCCAGGAATAAGAAACTTCAGTGATACAGTGTAGACATATTGATGATCCACCTTAGGTAGAACTTTTTAACAAGAAATTTTGGTCTGATTTGAGGAAAGAAGAGTAGGAAATCAGAACTGGCAGAGACTAAGCTTTTGCTACCCAAAGGATTTTATAAGAATTAAAAAATTAAGATCAAGCATAGAAACATACAAAAATTGACTTCTTACACATCTGACCTTGACAATGATTTTTGTATCCACAGCAGTAATGATCAGAGACTAAGTGATCGTTAGTTGGGAGCTGACTGCATGCCAGATCTGGCAAGCACCCATCCAGGCTTCCTTGCTTCCTCCACACCTCACATCATTTATGTTGGCATTATTTTCTGCCCATTTTATGGGTGAAAGAATAGAGTCTGAGAGAGGCTGGGTAAAACAGCCAAGGTTTTTGGTAGTGAGTGACAGGGCCAGCATTCCAACATAAGCCATCTGGTCCAAAGCATCTGGTGCTTAATTAAGCCATTTATTTTCAAAGATAAACACAACTGGAGGTTTGCATCTGAGGTGCTGCCATTTGAAGTTGGATTACTTATAAGAAATTGTTATTCCATAAAATTTTGACGTTCATTAAAAATCAAAAAAACATGCACATGTACATATGCAGCTCAAAATTTTCAAACTAACAACTCTCTTTAATCCAACATCCAGAGTAGAAAAAGAAAATAATGAAAAGTCCAGAAGACTCTCAATGTCACCCTTCCAGGTCATTGTTCCCACCTCAAGGGTAATTACTATAACAGATTCCATTATTATAAACTTCATAAGATAGAGGCCAATTCTTATGGACTTTTCGTTTATGAATCTGTAATAGTTCATGAAACTAGAAGTTTTCATTTCTTTTTCATTCTTTCTGTTTTGTTTTGTTTTACAACTACTTCGTTGTAAGAGAAGAAGCCAAAACTTTACATGGACAACTTTCCAGTTTTCTGTTTTTTTTTTTTCAGGGAATTTTTAGACCAATTTATCATGAAAAACATTTATAACTGGGTATTTGTTTTGAGCAATGGGATACAGAAATAAATTAAATGATTGTGTCTTTACCATTTAAAATAGGCAAAACAATGAAATTGAGCTTTCATTTCCTGATAAACTTCTTTGGAAACTATAAAGTGCCAAATAAATGCAAAATAGTATTGGGGATTTTGGCCCAGCAAGCATTTCAAATGTCTAATAAAGTATGATTAGTATCTGAAGTTTTCTGGACTGGATACTTTGACAAAGACTTACTTCCATGTCACTTCAGTGGGGTTGGATTAGAGAACAAATTGAAAGTTAGTTTATAACAACATTTTGTTGAGCATACTGTTCAAGGCAGCTGATAATAAATTGTTAAAATAAAAAGTATACTTTGTATTTTCCAAAAGTTCTTAGGTTATCTTGGAAGTGACTTAGGGGCAGGAAATGGGCCTTGACATAGCCACCATTGTTTGATAGGGTATTTCCTAAATATATAATTCATGTCCCATGAAACTCTCCAACTAAAGGCATTTCAATGGACTAGCTATAGGTATGTGATATTTAAGAACATATATCTGCAGAAATTTGTCACAGCGAGACTCACAAATAAATAAAGGTCTCCTGACATAGCATTAATTCATTTAGATTCTCTCACTAATCATGTTATAAAAGTTGTAAGTTGGTTTATATTTCAAATTCTTAACAAATATATTTTTAGGTGACTACACACAAGTTCCTCCATCCCAGAATGTGCATTTTAGGTCAAATTATAGAAGGAAACTTTGGCCAAAAGAAGGACTATGTTATCATCATGGTGACAGGTACAGGTGTTGTAATTGGAAGGACTCCCATTCTGTGACAATGAATGTAGTGTGACAATATGTGTGTGGGCAATTCACTGAAGAATCTCATGGTGATTTCTAACAAGGGATTCTTGGACTTGTTTATAATAAGGTAAGGAAAATGAGCACAGATCAATAAAAGTTTTGCCCATGCCAACAGGCAAACTATTTGGAAGTCAGCCCTCAAAAATGACCTAAGACTTAGGTTCTAGATAGATCCTGAACTTGGTCAAATCTAACTTCCTCTACCATTACCCATGTCCAAGGTCCCAACATATTTCACCTGGGTTATTGCCGTGGCCTCCTTATTTAGTCTCTGACTCATTCCTGCTCTGTACATTCATTCTCTATTTAACAGCCAGAACCAGACTGAAGAACAAAGGTGAGCTATGTTACTTTTTTCACAAAACCATTCATCTCTTACAAACTACAAATCACAGTCTTTAAAAGATTTTATGTTATCAGATCATTGTATTCTCCAGCATCTTTCTCACTCTCCTTCAGCCACATGACCTCCCAAGCTGGCCTCTGGACAAGCCAGGCCTACTGCGGACCCTTAGGGCCGTTGTGCTTTCCACACTATCCCTGCCTCGAGTGGTTGTCCCAATTTATTCGTGTGGCTTGTTCCTTCACTTCCTTAATATCCCTATTGTAATAATTTATATTTTAAATGTCCCCCAAAAGTCTTACATGCTCAGAGATGGAACTTTTGGAATATGATTGAATCCTGGAGGTGCTATACTCTCAGTAGGCTAATCCGTTCATGAGTTCATAGCTCATAGCCAAATGTGCTGCTGGTAGAGTCACTGATGTGACCAGTTGGAGCGGTGGGTCACGAAAGACAGTCTTACTCTTTCTTTTCTTTCTTGCCACATCCTTGCTGACATGATTAAGCCATGCCTTTCTACCATGCCATTTCTGCTTTGGAGAAAACGAACCATGGACTGAGCCATCTGAAATCTTGAGCCAAAATAAATCTCTCCTCCTCACATTGTGGGTATCAAGTATTTTGTCCCAGTGACATGAATATCGCTAAAATTTCTGTTAAAATACCAGTTATCGGAGAGCCTTTCTCTGACCACCCTCCTGGAAACATCAGATCTCACACTCATTCCTTTGCCTTTTTACTCTGTCCTATGGTTTTTCATGGCACCTATTATAATCTGCTTTGCATGTTTATTTGTGATTATCTGCTTTTACTGCTAAGATGCAAACTCCATCCGGTATATTGGCACATACTTGTAATCCCAGCTACTCAGGAACTATTATGGTTTGGATCTGGAATGTTCTTCCAAAAGCCTCATGTATTTGAATGCTATGGACTATCTATGGAAACGTGTGCTGTTAGGAGAAGCGGGCCTGGTCTGGAGGGATGAAATATGAGCGTGTGTTGGAATATAGGTATGTAGTAGAAGACAGGCATGTGGCAGATCATAGATTACAGGCATGTAGATTAGATTACAGACATGTGGATTAGGGCTTTAACCTGAAAGGGACAGGCACTAAGGCTGGAACCAGAGGGGTAGATCAGTGGGACAGGCCCTGAAAGGGTCCCTTGCTCCAGGACTTGACCTCCTGTTTGCAATGCCATGAGAAACTACCTCCACTGTTGCCTCTGCACGTGCTTCCACTGTTGCCAACCACCCATGAATGGACTGTGACCTTCTGAAACTGTCAGCAAAAATAACCTTTTTCTCCCCTAACTTGTGTATGTTGGATATTGAGTCACAGCAATGAAAAAGTAATAGAGACAGGAACGTAAGTCAGAAGGATTCCAAGTTTAAAATTAGACTGGGCAACTTAAGACCATGTCTCAAAATAAACTCTATAGAGGGCTGGGGATAAGACTCGTTGGTATAATCTTGCTTGCTTAGCGTGTGCAAAGGCCCGAACCCAAGCCCTAATACCACAAAAATTAAAAATAATATAAAATAAAGCAACAAACAAAATAAAATGCAATTTCCAAGATGACCAAGACTCTTTTGTTCATTTTTTTTTAGTTACCAGACAAATACTTTTCCTTGAGACATGGTCACATTCTGTCACCCAGGCTCACTCTGAACTCACTACGGAGCTGAAGCTGGCCTCGGACTCTGTTCTCCTACTCCAGTCTCTATGTGCTGGGATTACAAGCATGCACTACCATGCCACATGGTTTATGTAGTGCTGGCAATCAAACTCAGAACCTTGCATCTGCTAGGGAAGTGCTCTAACTGCTCTGCTACTCCTCCAGCCCCAGATACACATTTTTGAAAAAGCAATAAAACAAAAATCTTTAATTTGTTGATTAATTACTTTCAGTCACTTATTCTATCCTTTCTCTGAAGTGTCATTATTAACCCATCTCTCTTTTCTTTTCCCAGAATCACACTTTAATGCCAGTTGTCACCAAACTTTGCCTAAATTACTGCAACATGGTTATGAGGCTCACTCACAGTTCATGGTCCAAGAAAAAGAAAAACCTCCAAACACTCTCCTTGAAATCACCCTACTGATCAGGAGCCTACTAGGAGAATGTAAATTGATACTATGTCTATGAAGGATAACTTGCCATTCTCTTTCAAAATTATGTCTGTATCATTTGATATATTTTTGATCTATTTCAGGAAATGTAGCTGTAGGAACAGTATATGTACGTATGTATACAACATTTTTAATGTTAGGAACAATCTAGAAATCTCTGAATAGAACTTAAGGGAGGAATGGTTTATTTTTAGCTCACAGTTTCACAAGGTCTGAGTCCATTCATGGGCAGCTAGCAATGGTGGAAGCATTGGGCAGAGGCCTAGCCAGAGACAAGCTGCTTCTGTCACGGCAAGGCAGGAAGCCAAATGCATAGAAGGTGGAGCTAGTGAGGAAATGATGTCCTTCCATGCCACTCCCCACTGATTCACTCCTTCCGACTAGGCCCCACCTCTCCACAGTACAGGAAAGCAGGGAAGCGACTTCCATGACTGATTCACCCTCCAAGCACAAGGCTTCTAGGGGACATTCCAGATCCAAACCGTAATAGAGTGCTAGCAGGTACAGATTTTCTTTTGGAATTAGGAAAATCCCAAAATTCGAAGTTCTGCTGTTCTAAAACTTGGTAGTGCTGATGATTGCATAAATCCATGAGCACTCCAAAAACGAATGAATTTGAACACTTTGGAAGGTTGAATTTTATCGTATGTAAGTAATATCTGAATGAAGTTATTATTAAAAATTATGTTTGTATACATATAAACTGTCTCCAGAAAGGCATATAAGAACTAGAAAGTTGTGTAACAACATAGATACCACATAGACAGTGGTACTAGGGAACAGAAAGGTAGAAGGGAAAGAAACTTAGTTTTTACAGTATCACTTTGTATCTTGTGCAGGTATTGTCTATTTTTAAATAAATAAATTCCAGCATATATCAATATATAATAAATATGTAATACATATACTATGTTAGTATTATTAAATATTTATATATTAATGTTTTCACATTATAAGAAACACATCTTTTGAAAAAGAAATTGTCCTGGTTTTCAATAGTTTGGCAAATCCATAAATCAGTCCTGCTTCCCCTTCACGTGTTTTTTAATTGTTCAGTACCAGCCAAACCATTCTGCCCTCACCCTGTTGCCAATCGCCTCTAGACTTTCCCCAGTCATTTCATTGATCCAACAGTTTCTCACTCTCTATTTCCTTCTTTCGTCAATACCTGACCCAAAGATCATCTTTAATACCAATATTCAGCCAAACTCAGTGGCACAAGCCTATAAAGCAGCCCTCAGGGAGGCTGAGGCAGAAGCACAAGTTCAAACCCAGCCTGGCCAACTCAGAGATGTTGCGAGAAACCATTTAAAAATGAAAAACAGACATGGGCTTAGAGTGTCATTTGGTGTGAAGGCCCTAGGACTGACAAAAAATGAAAGAACTGTATTCTACTCACTTTTTGTATCTGAACTCTCAGATAGTCCTCATCTTTATTATTAATGTAACTAAAGTTTCTTTAGCTCACAGTAGGACAGAGGGATGCCAAGAGTAGGAAGGGGAATTTTGAAAGAATCTTCATGAAGCCTCCCGGCCTCAGCCCTCCCAACTGCTTTCCCTGGACTGGGCTGCCCTACGCGTGCTCAAAGCCAGCACAGCACGCTAAAGGCCCACCGCCTTAGCTTTAAGCAGTAAGTGATTACTGCTCTTGTGTCTGGCCTTGCAACACTGGTGTTGGTGTAACTTGACAGCCCCTATGTACCAGGCTTTCAATTGTGTTCAAAGAAATTTTTTCTATCCTGGCTTGTCCTGAGTGAGCACAGCAATACTGCTTTTGTCCCAGACATAGCTCCCAAGGGACCTAGTTCCTTGATTTCACCAACTCACTATTTTACTTCTTCTCCAGAGATTCTGCAAAAGTACCAGCCAGTGGGCTTGGCTTGAGGTAATTCAGATAACACAAGCCTTACAGCAGACATAGCCATGCTTGCCTGGTGACCCCAGTCACTGACTTCCATTCCTCAGCATCACCGGAACTTCTCCCAGTTCTCCAGGCCCTATGCCTGAAGAGTGAACAGATCACTTTGCTTTGCTAACAACATGTGTATCTTTGTGGCAGAGAGGATAAAGATGGTGTCTGCCTAAAGACCTGTCACGTGTCCCTTCATGAGGTCCTTTATCCATATCAAGCCCCACCATCTTCTAGTCACCTCTGACCTAACAGAGGACACACCTCTTAAATTTTGCTCTCAGTTCCCTGACACGTTCACTTAGTTCAAACATTTCTTCCTAATTAACTCTAATTACAAGATTTATTTGTCAGTTCCTTAAATAGGCTTAAATTCCTCCTCAAAGTTTTGGTGTAATGGCTTTATATCCCACAAACTCAGATAAGTCAAAGTTATGTTTCTCAAAATTCCCTTTCCTGTATGGCTCTAGTCAACATCAGAGAAAACAACATGAAGTTCTAAGGCGGGAGAACAATCGTGACTCTGTGTCCTGGCATGCTGGAGCAGGATGTGGGGCTCCCAGGGCTGCTCTGTCCACGGAAATGTGCTGGGCTCAGCTCATGCTTCGCTCCTTCTAGTTAGAGCCTCCTGCTTGCAGCTCCCGCAGGCTGGAGTTACACATGGTGGCTGGATGCGTCCGTGGTCTCAGAGGTGTCTGCATTTCTCTAGCGTCTCTAGGACTTGTCTTAGGTAAGACTGTCATCATCTCATCCTGACTGCTCCGCTGGGCATTGCCCTAGTAGGAATCTGCAGTGGCTCCACCTTCACCACCATAAGTCCACTTGGCATTACCCTAGTAGGGGCTTTCTGTGCTGGCCCCATGCCTATGATAGGGTCCTGCCTGGATCCCCAGGCTGTCCGTGATATACTTTGAAATCTAGGTAGAGAAAGCTATGCTGCTATACTTCTTGCATTGTGGATGTCTGCAGAAACAGCATCACATGATTGCTACCTGCCATGGCTTGTGCCTTCCAAAGTGGCAGGTCAAGATGTACTTGGACCCCCATGAGCCAGAGCTAAGGTGTCCCAGGAGCACTGCTCAAGTACACACCAGCAGCGAGCTCATGGAGCATAACTTGGGTCCATCCTGTGAAACCGTCCTGCCTTCCCAGTGCTATGGGCCTGTGATGGAAGGGACAGCCTCCAACATCTCTTCCTGAATCATAGTCAGGCTCTTTCTCCTACTGTCTTCATAATCCCTTATGTCTGTATGAGTCTCTCAGCTGGTTTACTCCTCTATGTGTGCCTTTTCACTGTTGACAGAGCCAGACTGCAAATTTTCCAAATCTTTCCATTCTGTTTTTATTTTAATCATAAATTTCATTTTAAATTATTTTTCCTCCAGTATCTCAATGTAAGCACTTAAAAGTAGATATGCAACAGGCCGAGTTCTCTGATGTTGAGATTTTTTTCTTCTGCCCACAGCCTAGTTCATTGTTCCTGAGTTCTGCCTTCCTCTGTCCTAAGATGTACATACAGTTCCGAGGTTTTTGTAGTGCTATAATAAGGATGGTCTATATTCCAGCTTTCAAGACCTGGTCCCTCATTTCCACCAGAGACTTCATCAGAATGGCTTTTACCATTATATTTCTACCTGCATGCTTTTTATGGCCACTTAAATGATCCCTGAAAAGATTTAAGCTCTCCCTACATTTAAAAAAATCTCCTTATGCACTCTCACCAGAATTTCTCTTAATGCTTCATTCTAAGCTTTTCCTAGCCGGCTTCTCTGAGTTCTTCCATCTCTGCTCATTACCCACTTCCAATGCTATTATCATGCTTTCAGGCATTTGTGATAGCAACATCCAACTCCTGTTGCCAGTTTTCTAACTTAGGTCAGCTTACCTGAGATTTAATGATTTATAAAGAATAGAGATGTATTTAGCTCATGGCTCTGGAAACTGGGATCCCAGAGCATGGTACAAATATTTGGCCTTCATGCTCCATCATCCCAAGGTGGATGGTAGAAGGGAGAAAAAGAGAAACACAGAAAGAAAAAGAGGGTCCAACCCCACCTTTTATTAACTAAGTCACGCCTACAAAAATGGCCTTGACCCCCTCAGAAGAGTGGCTTTCCTCTGATCTGACCACCTCTTCGAGAGTCTGCTTGTTAATGTTATCACAATGGCAGTTACAACACGAGTTTTATAGGGAACATTCAAAGCCCAGCACTTTCCAAAATGTGAAATAGAAAGAAAGAAAGTAGAAGTAGCTGGGTAGAGTGAGTGAAGGTAGGAACCATTTATCTTACCAATAAAGCAACCTTGATGAGAGGAGGGCACTGAATGAGTCTTGGAATTAGTTTTGAACATGAGGAATCATGAGTTTTCTTGGACTAGAGGCATGGAGGAATGAAACGTTTGTTAATAAGAAAGTAAAAGAGTATCTTTAAATTTTTAGACAAAAATAAGATAGGATGTAATAAAAGAAAAAAAGGAGTAGAATTTGAGTTCAGGCCAGCAATAGCCAAATATGGTACTATTTCCCTAAATACTCATTGGCCAGGTAAGCGGCTGAATTCCTTCACCTTCAAGGGTAAGAGAATATTTGCCACTAGGTGGCGATCATAAGTCTAAAATTACTGAGGATCTCACAGAGCTCAGCAACTGGTTCTCCAGGTGCACTTCATCAGTCTACCCGCTCTTGGAGATCATGGTTACATGCATTTTGACATTAATTACAATATTTCAGTGCTCACTACAATTGACCAAAAGCATGGCCCAAAGCAGTGAGTGTTGTTGAAGTTACTAATGTATTGTTTCCTTTCATTGTTTAAGAAATTTGCACACACAGCTTTTAGTCCTTAGTAACTTCACACTCCTGCCTTAGAAATGTCACTCCAGACTATTTATTTTAAAAAAATAGATGGGACAGATCTTGTGTTTGAAACAATTGACCTTTTAGGATTTTGTTTTGCATTGATTTGGTTTTCTTCCTTGGTGGCTCTAAACAAAGCATTGTAACCTTTTCCATGCAAGATCGACATTGAACAAACCAAGGACATCAGAATGGGAGGGATGCTAATATGTTTTGATAGATGCTTCTTTTGTAGGTTCTCTCACAGATCACAGATTAACTCACAGATCTGGCTGAGTTTGTTCAGTAACATAATAAATCATTATTTAATTGCTTTACAAATTTTTTAAGATGGAAAACATTAAATTTAGTGTTTACAAGTATGCATACAATGAGAAATAATCAAATATAATGGTGCAAGCATTGATCTTAAGCTTGCATAACCACAAATTTCTTACATGGTTTATGTTAGTGTATCTTACCCAGAGAGTCAGATAGGTTCCAGGTCTTTGAGTGAGTTCATCTTCAGCCCCACGGGTCTCTTTTCCACAAGACCTGATGCCATGCTAGATATGGGGTTGAAAAATTCTAAATACCTGCCCTAACATGGGGACCTGAGTGTTTCCAGGTTCATTTGGGAAGAGGAAGTAGACAAGTTTCTATGAGACACAGCAGATGCTTTGTGGCTGAGCCTGGAACAAGGTCAATAAATAAAATGATGATTATGGATCCCCATAGCTTGAAGAGCCCAGGAGAATATCTCTGAACAGATACTTCTGATGCTGGTCATGAGCCATCTTCAGACTCTGCTATCTTAAGTTGCTATATAGCAACCGGCTGTTTAAAAAAAAATAGGCCATTTTAGCTGCCATATAAAACTAAAAGATCCAGCTTTACATTATTGACTTCTTGGAATGAATAATAATTTCAAAATCTTCAAAGAAGAAGTTGTCCTAAGGTTAGATTGATTATTTATGAGCATATTGATTACAGGAGCATTATAGGTGAGTCCCAGATACCAATGAAGTTACATAACATCAACTTGGATTGCAATGCCTCTGTTCAAAGGGGATACCAATTGTCAGGACTTAGGGGTAGTGGGTAGGTGTTAGAGTAGGTCAATAACGCAGATGGAAAACATTAGGCATAGATCTTTTTAGCTACCATCCTTTGCACCCAATAAACACTAATCGTTGACTAGTAATAATTCAGTATGGAGGACAGCTTCAGCTGTCGGGTGATAGGACACTGCTACATCACCTTTGTTGCTCATACGTTTTGCCCTTTATCCAGAGGTTAGTTGCTATATTCTACCTTCTTTCCGTGCTTAGTCTTGTGTTCTCACCGATGCCAAAAAATAAGTCATCAAATTTAAAACTAATTTAAATTCATATTGTTTATACAGTCATCCATCATTTCATATCTGTGGAGAACGGGTTCTAAGCCCCACCAGAGATACCAAAATCTGTGGGATGCTCAAGTCCTTATATAGAACGGTGAAATATTTGCAAATAACCTAGGCGCATTTTCTCTTCTCATATATTTTAAATCATCTCTTGACTACTTAATTACTTATAATGCCTAATACAATTCAAATACTATGTAAATAGTTGCTTATTATATGGTTTAGGGAATAATGACAAAGTCTGTATACATTTAGTGGACAACTTTTTCCAAATAGCTTCAATTCAATGTTGGTTGAATATGAAGATATCAAAATCATAGACATGGAATACCAACTGTGGATATCACATATATAATATATATACATAAAATATACATATTTCTTTCATGTACACAACTATTCATCCATATTTATACCATTTATATCTGCATGCATATATATAAAAGTGTGGTCTTTTAAAATTTAAACCTAATAATGTATTAGTATATATTTTTAAATACACAGAATGGAAGACCATATATTTCATACACGTTAACAATATTTATCTCACAATGCTGAAATTTTTTGTTGATTTTCCTTTCCTTTCTATTTTGCCTGTGTTTAACAAGTTTTCTGCAATAATCAAACATTATTTTTACAAAAATAAAAATAAGAACTCATAGTTTTTTTGAAAAGTATATTTGACAGTACCATAGTAGTTTTTAGAAAATGGAAAGATAACAATTGGCCTTAGAGTCCCACCATTGGAGTGAGTCCACTAAACCCATTTAACAAGCTCTGTGGTGGCCAATAGCACCCATGTGTTTATTTTCACATCTGAAGCAAAGCAGGTGATACTTGCCAACCCCTATTCAGGAATGTTGGAGAACTAAAGGAGAAAATCACCTGAAAGCACTTGGTACTTAAACCACATATATAAAAATACGCTGAATTACTTCACTAATACCTGTGTGTTTTCTGTGAACTGGCAGTCGATCTCCTGTCATAGAATCCTGATGTGCTGCCTGTGAATCATAACAAAAAGACTTGCTAATACTAGGACAGGAAGCATCCCAGATTTGGATCCAATAGTCAAGACCCAAGGTGTGTTTTATCAAATATCCCTGGCGAGTGGATTCCTCAGGAACTCGGATTGCCCAAGAAAATGTAGGATACCCAAATAAACTTGCGTTTCAGATACAGACACATAGCAAATAATTTCTAATGTGAGTATGTCCTGATGTTGCACAAGATCCATTTAGATAAAAAATATTGCTTATTTGAAATTCAAATTTACATGACCATCTTATCTGCATTTTACTTATTCATGTTTATTTAAATTTGATAATATTAAAGGGATTCTTCACACACCCCTGTCCCAGTCTGTTTGACTAGTCAGTTTCTATTTATTAAGTGGATTACTAATTGAGGTCTTAGGTTTTTAAAATACATATTCAGGGCTTTTCCAATAAAATGGCCGGCTGCTGCAAGGAAACTTGTGCATAAAAAAAAAGTGCATGTACTAAACAATGAGAGGCCATTTCAATAGCTTGGGTGGGGCTCCCTGTTTGGGCAACCATGAGCATTCTCCTCCAACCATCTCGACACTGTAAACTGCAGAGTTCTAAGGGTGATGCCAAGCCCACTTCTTACCCTTGGTTGGCCTGGCCGTTATGCAAAGGTAGCACCCAGCACAGTCCACGTTCTCACCAACTGACAGACTGAAGCCATTGTTCACCACCTGTGTGAAACTGGCTGGGGCAAGTAGGAATTGGAAAACCAGAAAGGTATGCTCTGTGCGAGGTCAGGGTTGGGTCACAGCCTCGATTCCTTCAAGGCTTTCTTGTCTCTGGATGCTGAGGCGGTGGATGTAAGGCAGTTTGTTTTCAAAGTCGTCTTTCCCTGTAGGGAAACCAAGCAGGCAGCCAGGTGGCAGCGCTTGAAGGATGAGAGTTTGAGGAACTTGACCCAAAGCCTCTTTGTAACTATCCAAATGCCTCAAAACCCCATTTTTGACCTCAAACTCTGGGGATATCGGAGTACTTGAACCAGATTACAGTTACTCTCCTAAAAAGAAACACATTTAAAAGGATTTCTCTGATTATTTATTTACTAATGGTTGGCCAAGAGACGACGGGGTCAAGATGAAAGAAAGATCCATAGATGTATGCCAGGAGTCCTGGCTCTGTGGTCTCAATTGTGGCTTTCCTTACCTGAATGTCATTTTCTTTATTTATAAATTAAGAACTGGGACTTGATGATGACTAACGTCACATCCAACTTTGTAATTCCAATGATGAGTGACACAGGATCTGTAAGCACTGGAAAGGGAAAGCATTTTATGACAGCTTAGAAATAGATGATCCAGTTCAGGATCCCAAGATTTCTTTTAGGAGGAGGCCCTGAGATACCAAGGGATATAGTCAAATCACTTAGAAGTGTCAAGGGAGAGAGAGGTAAGGAAGAGCCCCAACACTGGATGGATAATGTCTTCTATGGAAGAATTTGATTGTAAGTTCAATAGCCATTTATTGTGTCCCTTATCTGAGCCAGGAGAAGTCCTGTGTCCTATAGTATAAACTATAAATAGCTGCTGATGTGGTATCTTAGTCCATTTTGTGTTGCTATTAGAAAATAACTGATGCTAGTACTTTTTTAAGTGGTTCTGGACATTCAAGCACAAGGTGCCAGCACTTTCTCAGCTCTAGTGAAGGCTTCATGGCTAATAGCATAACAATGATGGTAGCTCATCACACACACACACACACACACACACACACACACACACACACACACACAATGAATTTGGAGACTGGAAGCAAAAGACATAGAATAATCAGTCTTCTTCTGCTTATAAAACTCTGCACTTGTAAGAACTAATCCACTAGACACGATCTATACCCAAAGGATAGCATTAATCCACTTGTGAGTGTGAAATACTCATGACCTAATTATTTCTCACTAGCCCTCCCTCTGAAAGGTTCTCTTATCTCAAAACAGCCTTCTGGGGACCAAGTTTCCAACATGTGAACCTCTGGAGGACAAGACACACCCAAAGCATAACATGTGGTCTGAGTTTCATCCATCCACTACAATACAATAGATGTTTATTTAACATCTATTCCATGTTGGAACAGTTCTAATTTTGAATACGCAATGTTGAAAGCCTTTTTCCTTTTTCCAGCAGAATAGGAAGAAACAGCCTACATGGTGTAACTGATTGTCCAACTGCTGAGTAAAAGCAGACAACTTGCTAAGATTGGTGATTTCTTGTTTCTTATTCCCCATTTTCTTCCAATCACCTTGGTTTGAAGGATCACCCAAGAAACAGAGAGTGTTATAAGTTGAATTCTCTTACCCTGAAATTTGTTTATTGAAGTCCCGATTCCAGAACCTAAGAACACGACTTCATTTGTATGGGGTCACTTTGCACATAATCAAATTAAAATTAGGTCACACATGCCTACACACGTTTGTCGGAGCACATCTCACAGTAGCTAAATTCTGGAAACAGCCTGTAAGTCCAGCAACAGATGAATGGACGAAGAGAATGAGGTATATATACACAACAGACTATCACCCAGTCATAAAGGAAGATAAATTTGAAGTATTGGTAAGAAAATGAGTACACCTTGTGACCATAATGCTTAGCAAGTAAACCAGATGCAGAAGGTTTTGTGTCACATGTGCAGAAGGTTTTGTGTCGCTAATATGAGAAACACGCAATATAAATGATGAAAAGAACAAAAAATGGGACAGAAGATAGGAAATAAATAGATTGATCCCTTGGAGATGGGAAGGTGATTTGAGGATGGGGAAATGAGGAATTGGGGTCGGGGAAGAAAGTAGGGAGAAAAAGATCAAAAAGCAATAGGCATATATACACCAAATCCACAAGCTGTATAAAATCAATATGTAAATGAATTTATTGTGCAAACACATAGAAATAAAATATTTGGGGGGCAGAAGATGAGGTCATTAAGATGGACTCTAAATGTAGTTATGTCCTTTCAAGGGAGCAAATGTGGATACAGAGAGAAATGCACACAGAGACCACCACGTGATAATAGAAGCAGGATCAGTACGGTGCATTTGCAAACAAAAGAACACAAGAGCACCCGGTCTGTGGAAATTTGTCATAGCAGCCACAGAAACTCATGCAAAGAGCCTTGGTCAAATTCTGATATTCTCTTTGCTTAAAACTCAAAGGGGGATAAAGAAATGTATGGAGAATGGAAAGGGAAAGCTGTAAGGGTATAGAAGAGTGTGTGTCTCGAAGCAGTCTCAGAACCAGGGCCTCTGACACTGTTAGGTCAGGACTCAGCACCTTTTGTGGAGTTGCCAAGACTGCTGAGGCTGGCACTTTGGGACCAGCCTCTCTCTATCAGCGTAAATACAGCCCAATGGTTGCTTTATTATACTCCCCTTGCTCCCGTGAATATGGCACCTGCTGTTGGTCTCTCCAGTACCTCCAATATGCAACCCAGGCCACAGTCCCGCTATCTCTGATCTTGAGATTAATTTTTAGCTTCCATTGCAGGGTCTGCTGACCTCCTACCCATTCCAATTCTGCCTTTAGCCTTCCAGTGTTGCCACCAAGAGTTGATGGAACTCAGGTCCCAATATAAACAATAATAAGTTAAAAATGTCTGGGAATTTTGAAGAGGTATAGGATAGACGAGGGGCTTTATACTAAGATGATTTATTTGGCTCCAGTTATAGAGAGAGAGCATAACTACTCATACTTCTGGTTTCCCAAGCATTTTGAGTAAATCCCCTTTGAACTATATAACTGCCCTGGGGAACAGTTAAGACAGATGTCATTATTATTTTTATTTATGCCTGCATGTTACAAACAAAGAAACTGAGGTAGGTTCACACAAGTTATAAAGCTTGATCTAAGTCACACAGTTAATAATGGAACCAGCATATACTTTTAAAAATTCTTTATTTATTTTTTGCAATGATGAACATCAAGCCAAAGACCTTGCATACTCTAGACCTCTGAGAGTCTGGCTTTTAAATGCAAGATCTATTTGTCTGACCAGGATCTCTTCCTATGAATCAGTACTCAGAAGCTAAAGGAGGTACAGAGTCTGGGCCAACACAATGCAGGCAGACGGCAGCCACAGCAATCACTGGCTTGGCTCTTCCTCCTTGTCAAGTACCAACTGGCCCAATACCACACACTAATAATAAAAACACCTTGCATTTTGTAACATCTCATAATTGATAGTGTTTTGCAGACATTATCTCATTTGATCCTCACAAATAACATGGAAGGAAGGGCAGGTTAAATCCAATAATTCTCATTTTATAAAGGAAACAACTAATCAAAGATGGGTTAAATGCCTCACCTGTAATCATAGAGTCAGGGTATAGAGGTGTGACCCTAATCTAATGTTTATTCTCAGGCTCCTCTTAACTCCTACTTCTAAGGTCTACATCTAGTCCAGGAATGGCAAATATTTGGTGTACATACAGGTCTATCTTTTCCTGAACCTGGGGCAGACATTACTAGTTGATCACAGCCTTGTGCCTAGATTTGGCCTCAGGCTCCTCCTCAAGTTAGAGGACAGCTATTATCAGCCAGACTGAGGCAAGGAGGATAAAAACTACTCATAACTTCCTCTAAACAGATGCTGTGCTCATAACAGGCTCAAGGAGCAGAGACTGAGTATAAGAATCTCTCAGGGATGGAGAAACAGCTCAGTGGTTAAAGCACTTGCCTGGCATCTCAAGGCCCTGGGTTTGATTCCCCAGCACCACATAAACTGGGCTTGTTGGTGTACACCTGCAGTCCTAGCACTCAGGAGGTTGAGGTAGAAGGATTGCTGTATGTTTGAGGTCTGCAATGGGCTACACAGTGAGTTCAGGACCAGCCTGGACTGCAAAGCAAGACCCTGCCTCAAAAAGAAAGACTAATTAGAAACCTAGATCAAGACCTAATTCATTCTTGTATAATCAGGTTCACCTATTAATTTATAACTACAGTAGCAATTAGAAGTCTTAGGCATTGAGCATTAACTCTGTTCTAGGCACTACAGTGTTGTCCATGCATTTTCTTAAAAAGTAAGTCAAAGTATGTCCACTTTACTGGTGAGGCAGTTGAGGTTTTGAAAACTTAGGAAACTTGTCAAATGCAACTTAAAACTGCCAAATATCAGGAATCTCACTATACTTTCTTAATCATTAAGCTAATTTTTCTCAAGTTGTCTTTAAGAGAAGCATTTCTTACTTCCCAGATCCATGGCTATCAACTACTTCTATGATGAAGAAAACAGGGGAGTAGATAACTACAGTGAAATCATTGAACCAAATTATTTTGGTAGCCAACAGGCAGCTGCTGGTGGTGATGTGGGAGGTTTTATAGTATGAAAATAACTTGGATATGGGAACTCGAGTGTCCATATTTGTGAGTTCAAAGCTCTTCAATATGCAGGACAAGCCAGTGGTAGGTAAAAAAAAAAAAAAAAATGGACCACCAACTAGCTGACAATGCTACATTCTTGGGCATGGAATTTAGAGAAATCCAAAAATATAAATTTTACCCTGAACATCCACATTATTGTGAAGGCATAGGAATGTAGAATAGATATTACTGAGCAGTTGCAGTCTCATTTGCAAATTTCTGTTCTTAAGATACACAGTTCAGAGGCTTCCATACATACTTCTGTTCATTGTCCTACTTTCGTCAGGAGTGAATCTGGGGAAATCAGGCGTCTCTTCTACTGCTTGGCTGCCTCTGCCAACAGATTGCTCATGGTAGCACCTGCCATTCTGTGGCGGTGAGAGCAGAGGTCCCGGCCTCCAATGACTAGTTTTCTGAATGTCAAAGAATGCACAGCACACTCATTTTCTTGGTACCAATTGCAGCAGGCACTGCCAGTGTCTGGCATGGGACCAGTAGTAGTAAGTAGCCTTTTATGCATAGCAATCTCCTAATCTTGGCCTTGGAGGGGACTCCAGGGACAACTGCCTAGCTCAAGTGTTAACCTATATAATACAGAAGAAAGTGTAGTTCCCTTTATGACCTGGTTCTTTGATATTGCTTAAGGAGTCTTTCCCTAAGCTTCAGTTTAAATATTTCTTCAACTTTCTCAATGATTCTACAAGCCATACAGATCCTTGAATTAAATCCTTTCTGCGTGAACAACTAGGGTGGATTATGTTCTATGCAACTGAATGACACAAGGTACTTATCTTTTCCTCCGGGACGGGGATTCTGATATGCTAGGAAAGCACCGTTGGCTATCTCTAGGGCCTTGTTACTCTACTGAACTCATTCTCTTTGGTAAGTTTTCTCAACTTTTTCCCTATAACTGCTCTTGTCTTCTGGTATTGACTGAACTGTCTGCTTTTCAAATTCATTTGCTGATGCCATAACCTTCGTTCTTAACCTGGGCCGATTCACTCCTCCTTGAGCAATCAGGTGATCCCCCCCCACTTCTGGGAGGTCACCATATTGATGCCAAACTTAGTGCAGACACCTCATTGGCATAGCACACTGCAACCCAGGACTCCTGAGCTCAAGTGATCCTCCCACCTCAGCCTCCAAGTGGCTGGGACTAAAAGCATACACCGCCACACTTGGCTGATGCCATCACCTCCAGTGTGATAGTATTTGGAGAAGGGACTTTTAAAAGGCATTTAGAGATACAGGAGTTCATGTGGATGGAGACCCTCTTGATGAAATTAGTGCCCTTACAAAATGAATTTCTGAAGACCTTGCTTTCTTTCTCTCTGCCATGTGAAAACAGAGGGAAGGTGGCTGTCTATAGACCAGGGCAAAAACGGCATCTCTACTTACCAGTGTCCAGAACTTTAAGAAATAAATTTCAGTGGTTTACATAGTGGTCCCCAACCTTTTTGTCACCAGGGACAAGTTTAGTTGAACACCAACCTCCCAAGGACCACATCAGGGGTGGTGCTTGTTATGCAGCTGCCTGCTAGAAGATAATTTTGAAACGACTAGCAGAAGGAAGGGAACAGGGTCAAAACTTCACCTATTGCCAGACCAGCAGCACATTAGAACCTAAAAGAACACTATGGAAAGCTGAAATCCATGTGGAGATTCCTCAAAAGACTGAAAATATATATTCCATATAACTTGGTAGCACCTCTTCTGCGCATCTTTCCAAGAGTTAAAAGTACCATATAACAAGAGTACCATATAACATGTATGCCCATGTTTATAAACACATAACTAATGATAGCTAAATTGTGGAAGATGCCTAAATACCCACCAATAGACCAGTGGATTTTAAAATGTGGTAAGTATACACAATAGAGTACTATTCTGTCATAAAGACAGATATGAATCATTTGTAGGTAAATGGAAAAAATTTGAGACCGTTATGCTTAGTGAACTAAATCAGACTCAGAGGTTAAATATTTCATGCTTTGACTAATATGGAAAACCAGAGTATAAATAAATAACAGAGTCAAATGGGTGGGATATTGGGAGTCAGGGATAATGAGAGAAGGGTTGGGGGGGCAAAGAGAGAAAGAGAAGAGAATGTGAGGTCGACATACTAATAAAAGTTGCTGTGAAGCAGGGGGCGGAGGGAAGAACCTATTAGGAGCAGCTGAAATGAGGTGGAGCTTCACTTGACACATCTGTGCTCACCATTCATCTGTGGACTGGTCCTTCCAAGGCCATGGGCCTGTACAAGTCAGTGGCCTGGGGTTTTGGGTCACCTTATCTAAGTCACTGAGTCTATGGTATTCTGTGGTATCAACAACTCTACGTCTTCCATCTGCCTGACTTCGATGGATGTGGTTACCGAACATCTGTCACTCAGAGCTTCTTGATGGCATCAAAGTCCCAGGGCCAATGCCAACACCATTTCAACCCTGCATGAGCTTCTGGAAGCCTGGGCAGCAGCTCTCCAAGGTCGTTTGCCTAAAGCAAACTGAGACTGTGAAGTACAGCTGAATGAGAGCCACTGGTAACAGAGCACTGAGACTACACAGAAAAAAGGGGCTGAGAAGGACAGCAGCAACTGGATTGACATTGTTGTTCCTGTAACGTACCTAGAATGACCTTTACTGAAATTTACAGAAAGCCAAATGCAAACTCAACATTCCTCTGCTTTCAAGTTGTTCTACAGTTTCTTTGAGAGTTTTCAAGGACTTGCATAAAACGATGGAATTTTCATTTTTCAAGTTTCTGCAAAAAAATTCTAAATTCCAGTGGCCTGGTTTTATCTGCCTTCCCATCTTCAGGTATGAATGATCCTGTGTAGACTTACTGCAATTTCACATAAAGCTGATTTTGTCTTGTCCAGTTTCATCTCTCAGCACATGAGCTCATGAGTTTTGCATGATTTTAATATGAAGTCATCAGCTGGGCCCAATTTCCTGGACAGGCTTTAAACCCTCAGGATCTTTTGAGTAGACCAAAGGTAAGCCCTACAGTTTGCACTGAAACCTGAAACCCAGAGTTTCTCCCAGGTGCTCTCACTTGTATATATTAATATAAAGAGTTCAAGTCTTTCTCTCATTCTCTCTCTCGAAACACTAAAATCTTTCATGCTGTTTCTCCTTTCCTCAGCCTTTCCACCTTTTGTCTCAGAGGAGAAAGGTCAATAAAGGACTCAGAACTTGGGTAGCCAAGTGGTCAAAGCTCAGGAAATACTAGAGTTTTCTGTTTTCCAAAGAATTGTGGAATTAGACATAAGAGCTGAAGCAATACAAAGTTTCTGGTGGTGGAAGAAAAGAAATTTTACTCCAAGGGACTTGCATAAAGAATGGAAAAATAGTTTACATTTGAAGCGTTTATTAATAGAGTTGACATTCTGAAATCCACCCAAAGTGTGTAGGCCTGGAATTCTGGAATGTGTATTGACTAAACATTCCAAATTTTCAAAGTCATCTAACAACAAAAATTACATTGTGATACTAGAACCTCCATTTTTTTTCAGATACTCACGGGTCCTCTCTGAGTAAAGACTATGAGAGAGTTTATAAAAATAGCATAAGAGTCAGAATGATGACAGCTTGAGTTCATAGTTCAAATTTTAAAAAATTGTTCATATAGAAAAATCCATATCGCTTCACCTAATTTAATTCAAACGAGTGTTTGAAGGCCTATAAAGTGTTGATTACCCACAATGCCCTCAGTTTTGTTCTGTGTTCTAAGAAATGCAATAGAACTATGCCTAATAACTCCTCTTCTCAGAGAGAAAGAGTAAAATATTGAATTTGTAAAAGAGTTTAAGGTTAGCCAAGGGGAATATTTGAACCATATTACTGCATTTAAAGCTGGGAGGTAGAGGGGTCGAGTCAAGATGGAGACAAAGTAGGAATTGCAGAAAGCCTGCTCCCAAAGAAATCAAGTTGGAAGGCAGAAAGCCAGAGGAAATTATATTTTAGGGTTATGACAAATTCTATGGATTAGAGGTAAAAACAAAGTTGGGAGATCATTGGAAGGAGAGGCCCTGACTGGGGCCTCTCTGAACCCCAAAGAAGCTTCAGTGCACTGTAGCAGAGTTATGCTTCTGCACACCTCCCCCAAGAGCACTGGGGAAAAAGAAATCAGCACCAGAGAAAGAAAAATTAGCGCTGCGGCTCTTGTGCACCCACGTATCTTGGTGCTGTGGTGAAGCTGCTGTCCCCTCCCATGTGCAGGAGCTGTGGGATTAAGCCAGCCAGACAATGGCAGCTTAAAAGCCATGCAGTGTGGAGGGTAAAGCCTTCTTCGTATCAGTCCCAACCACGCACCCTAAACTGGTAAGAAACAGGAGGCAGACAGCACTGTAAGCACAAACTGGACTGAGTCACTGAAGACACTGAATTGTGAGAAACTGGTAAGGAATCTACTTTTTCACCCAGATCTCCACACCAGAAGACTTGACTTCTCCAAGGCACTATTGATAGGGAATGGCTTGTAGAGGGAAAAAGACCTGGAGAAGTGACATATAAACCAGGAATTACAACATCAACCCTCATTACCTGAAAAGCTAAGGGAGGAGAGTTGGCACACCCTCTAGAGAGGGACCAGCTGGGAACAGCACACAGACGTTTAGGAAATCTCCAGGCATAGTGACTGGATAGAATACTAGCAGATCAAGAGACCCAGTGCCCAGAATTTATTTCATGCAAAAAATACAGAAGGGCAACTGATTTTCTTATTGTTGTTAGTTGGTCAATTTGCATTTTGCCTTTTGTTTGGTCTGTTTGATTTCTTTTTCATCTCTTTATTTTTAGTTTCTTATTTTTTTATGTAACTGATTAGGTTTTTAATTTAAGTTCTAGTTTTTTATTTGGTCTTCTCCTTTGTCTTTCTTATTTTTTTCTGACCCTCTTCCTCTCCTACCCTTCTGTCACCTTCTTTCTCTTTACTAGTTACTTCCTGAATCACTTCCTTTCTTGATTGTCTTGCTCTTTTTCATAAAATTTTATGCATATCTGGAAGCCATACTCTCTCTACTTCATCCACAACTATCCCTAACTCATCTGAACATTGTCTATAGTGCTTTTCTTTATCTGTTATTCTCTGAATGGGCTAAGAGTATTCTCAGGCTTTTCTTTATCATATAAATAATTTTTTACTTTCTATTTTACACCTAAAAATAACTCTTAGTCTGCTTTCCCCCAATCTGGTTTCTTTATTAATAGAACTATAGTGTCAATAATTTACAACCATATAGATAGAGTAGTAGAGATGTATTATCTGTTTGCTATTTAGCTAGTGATAAACTAGCAACATAGTTTTGTGTATATATTGCTATCAATAATACAGTGGTACTATGAACTAATTCCTTTAATAGGCTACCAAACAATCTTATACAAATCATAATTAGTAGTTCAGATCATAATTAGAAGATTAAGCGGGAATTGGAGTACATATCAATGTTTGGTTAGCATTAAGTATATAACTAGTAGGAAAAAATATACATATAGATATAAATACATGTCACATTGCTAAAACAGGGTATAGTAAGTGTACCTAGACAACCTCTAGTGGTTTGGGTTAGTCTACAAAAGCAATATAGAGCTTTATTATTTTAATATTTGTGTTATACTATGGATATGAACAGTACACTTCAGTTAATATTAAGTTTGGTTAGATATATATTGAAGGTATTTCACACCTACTAATGTTATGAGTAGAATAGTTATAATGTTATGTTAGCTACTAGAGTCTATTAAGAAGTTATTAGTATTAGATAGTACTGTAAATGGAAACTTTTATTCAAACTGTGGATGTTGACATAGACAATAATCTTCATATCCAAGATACAATAACAAATATTCTGTGAACCATATATAGTTCTGTATTCCATTTCTCCTTCAACAAAGGATAGAGAAAAATAAGGTCTCAACAGAAGGATAGAATTTGAAAATACCTTCCAAATTTATAGCTAAATAAGTTGAAAACAGTCATAAAATCTAAAACCTGAATGAACTCCAGGGAACAGTTAAATCAGAAATAATCTAATAATATAGTCTCTGCAATAGAGACAGAGCTCGTCAACAATACCTGAGCTTCAATTCACTACAACAGAACCATGGGGGAAATGAGGTAATGAATCACCTACAAAAAGGCCTGATTTTCCCAGAAACCAACACCAGAGATGTTGAAGTAGTAGAACCTACAGACAATAAAGTCAAAAAAGAAGTTGACTTATTAGCCAAGCAGCTCACACAGGACATAAAAGAGATGGACAGAGAGATATAGTCAGAGAAACAATGGCCATTAATAAGAAGTTAGAGGATTATAAGGAAGATACAAATAAATAACAAAGACAATTCAAAAAATTAGAGAATGCTTAGGCAGAGACATAGAAGCAATGAAAGCTGAACTCCAACTTACAAAAAAATTCATGGGAAAATGTAATTAACCAGCTTGAACACTCCAGGGATAGATTATCAGACCTTGAAGATAAAGTGGATAAACTGGAAAGATAGTCAGTGAAGGCTGCAAAACAAAGTAACAAGGAAGAGACTGGCTACAACAGCTGATGGATGACTCAAAGAAAAACAACCTCAGAATTATGGAAGTGCAGGAGCAAACTGAAGACAGAACAAAAGACTTGAAGGACATGTTCAATGAAATTATGGGAGAAAATTTCCCAAATCTCAGGAAAGAAATGTACGTTGTACTATTGCAGGCACATAGAACTCCAAACAATTTTGACCAGAAAAGAACATCCTTATGACACATCATAATGAAAATCATAAAGACCTAACACAGGGAGAATATTAAAAGCTGTAAGAGAAAATTAGTAGGTAACTTTCAAAGAAAAGCCCACCAGGATAATTGCAGATTTCTCAACACAGATCCTAAAGGCCAAGCACTAATGGAGTGATATCATTCAAGAGCTAAGAGAGCATAAATGTCAACCCAGACTGCTATATCCAGCAAAATTATCCCTCAAAATAAAGGGAGAAGTCAAAATTTCCCATGATAAATATAACCTAAAGAAATTCACATTCATTTGACCAGCACTGCAGAAAATACTTAAAGGAATCTTAGGCAGAAAAAGGTACAGCAAGGGCATCAAAGACCCCAGAGAAAAGAAAAAAACAGAATGTGTTGGATCTCTATGATTTTCATTATGATGTGTTGTAGGGATGTTGTTTTCTGGCCAATGAACAGACAAGAGAGTAAGCCAAACAATTAACTTTGAAGCATCATGACTATGGCAGAATATAGCAAATGTACCACAATAATAACACTGAACATTGTGCACAAAATATTCAAGTTCAATGTAAACATTATGTATAACACGTATACATATCAATAAAATGGGAAAAAATAACACTGAATATCAATGGTCTCAACTCGCCTATCAAAAGTCACAAACTGGCTGACTGAATCAAATAGCAAAACTCCACATTTTGCTTGCAAATGACACACTTTACCCGTAAGAAAACATACAGACTGAAAATAAATGGATGGAATTCAATAATCCATCTAACTGGACCCATTTTTTCAGTACTTCAGGGAAGAGCTAACTCCAGTGCTGCTCAAACTGTTCCATGAAGTTGAAAGAGAAGAAATATTACCAAACTCATTTCTGGAGGCTAGTGCCAAAATCAGACAAAGCCTTTGCCAGAAAGGAAAATTAAAGGTCAATCTTCTTAATGAGTATAGATGCAAACATTCTCAATAAGATTCTGGCAAAAAGAATCCAGCAAGTAACCAGAAAGATCATACACCACGATCAAGTAGGCTTCACTCCTATGACCCAGGGTTGGTTCAACGCACACAAATCAATTAACGTAATACACCACATTAAAAAAAAAAAACAGGAACAAAAACCACCTGATCGTTTCAATTGATTCAGAAAAGGCCTTTGACAAAATTCAACATTCGTTATGATATAAACCCTGAAGAAAATAGGTATAAAAGAGCCAGCCACACCTCAAACTGATAGAAGTTCATATATGCCAAACCTACTGCAAATATCATAGTAAATGGGGAGAAATTGAAAGAATTTTCCTTTAAATCAGGAACACAAGGCTGTTCCCTTTCACCACTCCTTTTCAGAATAGTCCTCAAAACCCTTGCCAGAGCATCTAGACAAGAAAGAGAAATAAAGAGAATACAGACAGAAATGGAGAAAGTCAAACTATACTTATTTGTGATGAAGTGATTACCTATAAGAAGACCCCCGATAACTTCACCATGAAACTCTTAGAAAAATAAATAAATAGAGCCAAATTACAGGATACAAAATCAATACTAAAAAATCAATGGCATTCCTCTACACTAATAATAAATTCACTGAGAAAGAACTCTCAATGATTCCATTCTTAATAGTCCATCAAAAAATTAAATACCTAGGAGTAAACCTAACCAAGGAAGTGAAAGACCCCTATAAAGAAAACTATATTATACTGAAGAAAGAAATCGAAGAAGACATCGGCAAATGGAAGTATAGTCCCTGTTCTTGGATAAGCAGAATTCATATAGACAAAATGACTATGCTGCCAAAACTAATGCACAGATTCAATGCAATCCCTATCAAAATACCAGCTACTTTTTTCGTAGAACTTGAAAAATCAATCCTTAAATTCATAGAAAGATCAAAGAAGGAAACAGATAGGAAAATATCAATGAGAGACAAGTTCTTGATAGCATCCTTGATATTTGGATAGAAACTGGGAGGTTTTCGATCTAATGCTGATGTAGGTGACTTTGCTCTACAAAGAGATAAATCTGAGTACGACTTGTCTCAAACGGAGTTTGTGAAATGGCCAAGTGAAAAAGAACGAGAGACTCAACGTTATCTCTTGGATGAAATGAAGCTGTTCCAAGACATGGAAAGCCCCGAGAGAAACAGACTGCATGTATATGCGGTAGAAATGTTAGAGAGGAAGCCAACCTGGGTAATTAGCCATGGCACAGTGCCAGATTCCGTCTCCTAGTCACTTCATTCTCACTCTGTGTGCTGGGAGATGTGATTGATTGGGGAGAATAAAAAAGTCTGAGACGAGGAAAGAAAGAAAAACTAGTGGTAAGAAGTAAGCACTGTATTAGCAGATTGGACGGATATAAGCATTAAGGCAAAAGAGCTCCTGCCCTACTTACTCATATATTAAGAAGCCTAAAATTGAAAACAGTCTATCCTGATATTAACTTTTGTATCTTTGCCCACTTTCATTATATCAACCTTTCAGAAAGTAAGTTTCACTCTTTACTGTGAAGAGGAAAATCATTTCTTACCCCTTTTGTATTCAGGAATTGAGACCTGCAAATCAACTGGAGAATAATAGGAGAAAAGTTTATGCAGGCAATGCACGTAGACATAGAAGTGCTTGGTGATGAATAGCTAAAAGAAGTGGTTAGAGTGAGGAGCTTGTATATCTAATGTTGTAGGGGAACAAAGGGATATGAAGCTCTTATGGGAAGAACAAATAGATTTCTTTATCTTCTTTATGCAAGATAAATACACGCCTCGGGAGAACAGGTGGGAGATGAGAAAGTTTGTGATCATCTTTATCTATAAGGTATAAGCAGTCTCTTCATCTTCTTCAGGGCCATAAAAATATAGAGAAGCAATTACTATAATCTGGATGTGGAATGTTCCCCAAAGGCACGTGTATTAAAATTTTAGTGCTCAGCTTGGAACTATCAGAAGCCTTTAAGAAGTGAAGGGCCTGGTGTCAGCCTTTGTCTTAGATCACTTCCAAGAGATTATACGATGCCACGTCTCCCTTTCCCTCTCTCTGTCCTTCTCTGTCTCTCTGTCTCTGTCTCTCTCTCTCTCTCTACCCTTCCACCCTTTAAATTTGCTCTGTTACGTATCTCTACTGCTTTGTCATAGGCCCAGAGGCAACAGGACCTATAAACCATGAAGGGAAACCTATAAATTTGTGAGCCTAAATAAACCTTTCTTTTTTTTCTAACTTACTATCATCTCAATTATTTTGTGACAGTAACAAAAAATCAATTAGCACAGGGATTTGTAATTGATTTGATCTTATCTCTTTTTGATCTGCCCAAAGAGGGAACTATGGCAGTCTTTATTTCTCAGAGATTTTTGCATTTAGTCAAATAAAGCATGAAAAATGCTTCCTGATGGATCTCTTGAATTTCATCTATCCTCAGCTTTAAGGTAATGTTTATACCAATCCTCAGGTACCAAGTAGATCCCAGTGCTTGCACCCATTTTCAGTCCTTGGCCAAATCTGCTGAGGCTCTGGGTTTCTGAAAAGTCTTGCTCATCATTTCTAACGATCCACAGGAGGGCTGGCCTGTGGCTTGCACAGTCATTAAATGCTTTTGGATGAATGAGCAAACACAGAAAAACAGCATATTCCATTCCTTATACCTTCACAAAGACAATAAAAAAATTATGATCCTTATTAGAGGACAATTTCTTAACAGAAATGCCACCTGTCTCCTGAGTTATCCACCAGTACTTGGAAGCTTTTATAAGCTGTTTCTACCCAGAGATTTCACAAGCATCTTAAATCCAACATATCCCACAACAAACTCATTGTCTTTTCTGAACACCTGTTCTTCATGTGTCTTCCAACTGAGGGAATGGCTCATCTGAAGCTACCCAATTGCCCAAGCTTTTTTTACTTCTTCCTGGCATTTTTCTTTCTCACTTTTGTTGTAAACCATCTTGTTGACACAACTTTTACAGTATCTCTGGAAGAAGAATTCCTTCTCCCTTCATCCTGTTGTCATCATTCTTATCTGGATGTTCCAGCAAACCCATAACTTGTTTTTATTTGTAATGTCTCTTTTTCTCACCTGTCACCGTAGCTTTCAAAGCAAGTAGCCAAACAATGTGCTGAAGATTCTCCAAGTACACTTACTGTTCAAAGGTCTTATTTCTTTGAATATGAAGATGTTATTCAGGCCCCTCTTTGTAACAGTGGTAGGCCAAGTCTGCCATTATTTTTGAGGACTGCATCCCTCTACTCTGCATCCCAAATCTGCTCATACTACCATCAGTTTCTCCCCTCCTTCCCCAGCCTGTTTCCTCAACTTTACTCCCAGATCAAGCTGAGCATTTGGCTCACTTTACATGTGATTATCTTAAAGGATTTTAGAATACTCTGTTCTCTTAACATTCTCTTAGGCAACTGAACCTCTGGAAATAATTGTTGCAGAAGCAAGCAGGCCATCAATGTCATGTAAAGGAGTGAGAATCATGGAAATAAATTAGAAATATGGTTACCAGGATTGGGGACCAGCGTGATAGAAATGGATGTTCAGTGGGAACCAAGTTTAAGTATTGCAAGATTAAAAAGATCCTAGAAATCTCCTGCCCTTTAATGTGACTATACTCAACACTGTCAACGTTAAGGATAAAAGAGTTAATTCATTGGTGGGAGAATAGATAGTAGTCATGATGATAAGTTTAATATCATATATGTACAATAATAAGAACACCTGCAGCAGAGCTTGGAGATTAGACTGCAGACATGTGGTAGAGTCTATTCAATTCTCTCTGAGCTGAATGAGAAAAGAAGAGGTTAGCTCTAGACTCATTCATAGAGAGTCAACTATTTTAGGTGGTTTTACGGTTTAGATCTGGAGTGTCCCCCAAAAGCTTCATGCTTTCAGTTGTGGTAGGACACCTGTGGAACCCTGTGCTTTTGAGAAGTAGGGTCTGGCCAGAAGAGGTGGTTGTTGAGAGCTGGACTAGGATAAATTGTGTCAATTTGTTGAGTTGTCTAAATAACTAGTCTAAATAAATAACTAGTAAAAAATCACAATGTCATGTGACAGTTCTTATGAGCTCTTATGAGTTCTTGTAACTGTTGCTACTGCTGTTGTCGTTTTGTGATATGAGAACCCAAAAAACAATGGAGTTAATTCTGTTGATGGGAGAACATACAGGTAGAAGAGTTAGTCGTGAAGAGTTTAAATAAGGGGGTTGTTAAGGAACCGAGCCTTGAGAATACACAAGGAGGGTAGGTTTTGGCGAAGACTCTGAGATTGTCCTAAAGCTTCAGCATGCACGGTGGGCTACAAAGGAAAGTTCTCACTTCTTCTTCTCCTTACTCAAGACAGAAAACCATAATGTTCCCCTCCCTGTTCTTAGGGAGAAAGACTCAAATGGAAAAGAAAAGGAGAAGCAAATGAGTGAACCTTTATTACTACTTCTAAAATGAGACCAATTTTTTCTCTAAAAGTCTTAACCAGATTTTAATGCCCCTAATAACCAGTCGGTTTACAGTTAGTGTCCTTTATCGCAGCCACACTGGTTGGGTAATTTGATGAGTTCAGTAGCCACCCCTCTATCCTGGGCAGAATAGTCACTGAATGAAAATTATCTAGGATTTTCATCAGTGGGCAGCTTAATTGTGATCTCGCAGTCAGAATAAAACTTGGATCTCGTTGCTCATTTTATTCACAAGAGAGAAGCAACAATGGTTTTATAATCTCTGTCAAAAAACACTCATTGAACAGGAAGTTAAGCTTCTGTTTATCCTGTTACTAATTTTGTTTTGAAAAGGTAAGGAGTTTAAATTTTTTCTTCTACAATAAAAATAATTTTAATAACTTATATAAATGATTCATGTAAAATATGTAAATGATACCATTTAATCTTCATAATATAATCAAAAATCTTCCAGATAGAATATTTTTCTTTAATTATTTTTCATGAATAACAATATATCCCACCTTTTGCACTCATCCTTCTCAAGGAAGTGATGATTCAAAGTAACTGTTACAAGAAAGAATGTGATGCAATTGAGGGTATTTTAAAAAACAAACATGTTTTTGAGTTTAGTGCGGAATGACCTCCAGGGAAGCTACTGGTCAGTTAGCTCCAGCAAAACAAGACAAAATGCTTCAATTACATCTATGTCTTGCTTCTTTAAGGAAAAAAGAATGGTGTTTGGTGATGGCAATGTCTTGTTTTCTTCTATTTTGTATTGTTACTTGGGATTTTGTATTTGTTTTTATAAATTTTTAAAGTTTTGAGATCTTTATCTTTAAAAAAAAAGACAAAGAACTAACTACACTGGATTTTAGCTCCCAATTCCAGGAGAAAAAAAAATCAGTCTACTCTCATTTTGAACCTTCATCCATGTGGTCATAATTAAATGCCTCAAAAGGACTTAAAATCATCTGAAATCCATCTGACCACATTGTAACATGTCCAGCTATACATAATAGAATGTAGCTGAGCAGCAGTTTGCATTTCTGAAACAGCATCTCTAGATTCTGGGAAGAAAATGCTGCATAAACATCAGAAGGAAAGCAATAGAAAAGGAGATTCTTTTCTTTCCATTATAGATCTGGGTCCAGGTACTCAAGATCTACATAAAGAATGAACTTGAAATTTGTAACTGGAAAAATTCAACATGGTCTCCAAAATATCCGAGGAGCCTACAGGGCATTGCTCTTGCCAGAGGTCCAACCACGAAGAGCCTGGGAAGAAGACGGGAGGAGGAAATGTGAGGGAAATAGAATAGGCTTGTGATAGCTGTCCTGAAGAATGCAAAAGATTTCAAGTGGCAAGAAAGCCAGCAAAGGACCTAAGATGGGCAAGCTGTGGCTTACCAGTTGGGTGGATGTGCCAAGTGACCAGGTGGTACCCTGAACAAGGGCAAGATCACACTGGGTTTTATGTATGCTCTTAATCAGATAATATAGGCAAAAAATAGCACAGAGAAAAAACTTGGAAACAGAAGTACATGGAAGAGGAAAAAAAGGGTTATAAATTCAACACAGTGGTGGCCTTGGGCAATGGCAAAAATCAGAGGAATAGAAAGGAATGTAGTATGGCCCAGGCACTCTAGTGTTCCATAACAGAGACTGGTAACCCCCTCCCCCAAAGAGAAAAGGCCAATTTCTTCAATGAATACAAATGAAAAATTCTCAATAAGATACCTGCAAACAGAACGCAATAAATTATTAAGAAGATCATACACCACAACCAAATTGACTTCATCCCAGGAATGCAAGCCTGGTTCAAGATATGCAAATCAATTAATGCAATACACCACATCAACAAAAACAAGAACAAAAATCAAATGGTCATCTAAATAGATGCAAAAAAGCCTTTGACAAAATACAATATCTCTTTTCAGTCAAAACTCTGATGAAAATAGGTGTAGAAAGACCCTATCTCAAGGTGATAAAAGCAATTTATGACAATCCTACAGCCAACATCATCCTAAACAGGGAAAAACTGAAAGCATTTTCCCTCAAATCAGAAACAAGACAAAGGTGCCCACTTTCACCACTCCTATTTAACATAGAGTTCAAAATCTTAGCCAGAGCAATCAGGCAAAAGAATGGAATAAAGGAAATACGCATAGGAAAGGAAGAAGTCAAACTATATTTGCAGATGACAGGATCCTTTACATAGAGGACCTCAAAAATTCTACCAGAAGACTCTTAGACCTAATAAACAAATTCATCCACATTGCAGGATATAAAATCAATACAACCAAGTCTGTAGCATTCCTCTCTGGCTACAATGAAAACACAGAAAAAGAGATCAGGAAAACACTCGCATTCACAGTTGCCTCAAAAAAATTAAAGATGTAGGTATCAACCTAATGAAGCAAGCAAAGGAGCTCTATACTGAAAACTATAACACTCTGAAAAGAAAATCCAAGAGAATTTTAGAAAATGGAAAGACATCCCCTGTTCCTGGATAGGCAGAACCAACATTGTCAAAATGATCATACCATCTAAACTGATATATAGAGTCAATGCAATTCCAATCAAGATATCAACAGCATTTTCACAGAACCAGAAAAATCTATCCAAAAATTTATATAGAATCACAAGAAGCCCAGAGTAGTCAAAACAATCCTAAACAAGAAAAGCAGGAGGCATCATGATACCAGATATCAAATTATATTACACGGCAACAGTGACCAAAAATGACATGTTGTTGGCACAAAAACAGACAGGTGGATCAATGAAATAGAATTGAGGAATCAAAAATACCCCCAAGAACCTTCAGCCTTCTGATCTTTGACAAAAGGGGCAAAATATATAGACTGGATTAAAGATAGCCTCTTGAACAAATGGTGATGGGAAAACTGGCTAACCACACACAGAAGAATAAAACTAGATTCACAACTTTCACCATGCACCAAAATCATATCAAAATGAATCAAAGACTTAGACATTAATATAGAAACATTATACCTGTTTGAAGAAAAAGTAGACAAAACCCTTGAAGACATATGCATAGGCAAGGACTTTCTCAATAAAACACCCAAAGCACAAGAGATAATGCCAAGAATCAGCAAATGGGATTATATGAAATTAAAAAGCATCTGCACAGCAAAGGAAACAACAGAGTGAAGAGAACACCCACGAAATGGGAAAAAATATTTGTCAGCTACTCCTCAGACAGAGGACTGTTATCAAGAATATACAAAGAAGTGAAAAAGATTAGACCCTACAAAATAAAGGGCTCGATCAAAAAGTAGGGATCTGAAATGAATAAGCAGGTCTCAAAAGAAATCCAAATGGTCATAAATATGTGAAAAAAGGTTCACCGTCTTTAGCCATCAGAGAAATGCAGATTAAAGCACCACGGAGGTTCCATCTAACACCAGTGAGAACGGTTGGCATTGAGAACTCAAAAGCCAGCAAATGCTAGTGAGGCTGCGGGGAGAGGAGCCCTCCTACATCGCTGGTGGGACGGGAAACTCATAAAACCACTATGGAAAGCAGTACAGAGATTCCTCAAAAAAAGAAAAAATATCAGTATTTCATTTGATCCAGCTATACCTCTTCTGAGTATCTTCCCAAATGAATTAAAATCGTCATATGAGAGTGATACATGCATACTCATGTTTATAGCGGCACAGTTTAAAATAGCCAAGTCTTGGAAGAAGCCAAAATGCCCACAGATGAATGGATAAAGAAGATGTGGTGTATGTACACAATGGAGTATTACCCTGCTATAAAGGATGACAAATTTGAGTCATTTGTAGGAAAATGGATGTACCTTGAAACCTTTATGCTCAGCAAAATGAATCAGACCAAGAAAGTTAAATCTCATATAGTTTCTCTAATATGAGAAAAACAAACCATTAAAAAAATTAAAAGATATGGAAGAAAATAAGAAGATGGGCTTTGTGGAGCGGGAAAGCAAAAGGGGTGGGGTGGTGAGAGGGTGGGAAGGGGAAAAGGATATGACTTGTAAATAAAAAAATGAAAATTAAAAAATAATGTTTAGAATTACTGGATGCAGAGTAGTGTCTTTTTTAAGTTGACAATTAGTTTTGTGATGCTTTTGATAAAATATAATAAAAAGAAAAAAAAAGAAATGCCACCAAATCTAAACTTTTCTGAGTACCAGCCATCTTTCACAATTAAAAAGTTCACACCTGACCTTATGTGACTGGTCATTGTCAGAATGCATGTGTGTAAAAATGTCATGTAAAATTACCTTTCGGGCATGCATATGATGTATACATAAAGTGTAATGTCTGTGCTTAGACTTGGGTATCATCTCCAAAATATCTCATTATGTGTATGCAAATATCTCAAAATAAATAAAAACCTTGAAATCCTAAACACTTCTGATCCTGAGCATTTTGGTGAAGGGATACTCACCTTGCAAATGCAAAGCAATGAAAAGAGTGCCTGGAACAGTTAGGTGCTCAATGAGGAATATTGAGTGTCACGGTGCATCAAAACACACATTTCTCTTTTCTAAACTTAGGAAAGAAAAAATCTCAGCAAGGTCCTAGTGCTGTAGGCAGAATCGGCCCAAAGCTGCTAAGGAATGAGAAAGTAAAGGGGATTCTACTGCACGCTGGCACCATCCTCAGTGACTCAAAGATGGGCCCTGGGAGGACCGGAAAGGGCTCAGTACCATAGCTGGATGGGACTCCATCCTATGCAACCTGTGGACCTGTGTTTTCATTGAGTGTTAAAATTAACCCTCCAAATACAGACATGCCCCCAAATTCCTGTTCCTCAGTGGGAATTATGTAGGCAAGAGACCCCTATTTACTATTTAAATGACTATGTAAATAACAGTTAAGAAAAGACAATTCTTAAAATTAAGTGTGGTTTCTCCCATAGAGTTAGGAGGTAAAGAGCCTGTCTCTTGCCTCACCTCCATGAGAACGCGGCCCTGCAACCCGTGAGTCTTCTATTACCAAAACTGTGTGCCTTTCCTTAATGATATTTAGTGTAATGTTCCTTGTGTAACTAATAGAATTAACGTTCTAAAGCTTAGAGAATAAAAATCACAAAAAGAAGAAAACAGCTTTGATAGAAATGCATAGAACTGTGGAACTAGAAGAAAACTGAACATTCTTTAGTTGCTTTTAGGACCAAAAAAAAAAAAAAGTGTTTTTTAACCAGTGTTCTTTATTCAAACGGAATTTTTCTTACTTCTTATATATATTAAGTAGATAAAATTGGAACCACTATGGGGGCAAAGCAAGAACATAGGAATGTAGGAGCCAGTGAAATCTGTCCACCTGAAATCTCTGCCCAGATTGCAGGCAATAAAGGAAGTTTCTAATTTATTAAGAATTGGAAAACAGTGATAAAGCCAATTAAAAGTCAGTCTGTTTCGTGTCATATCTGTACATTAACGGTTCTAAACAGTAATGGGAGACTCCCATCCCCCAGAGTGGACCACCTCAGAAAAGTGAAATTAGATGCTCGAATCAGGCAGTATCTGCCCAATACAAGGTCTTCTTCTGTGCTGTCCTTCCCTAGGCCACCAGCTGCAGAACATGAGACAACAGCTTTTTCTTCAGTCTCCTGCTGATTCGCTATTGCAGTCAGCTGAATCATATCCCCTAAAATTTATAGCTTGAAGTGCTAAATTCCTGTACTTCAGAATGTGGCCTTATTTGGAAATAGGGTCATTAGAGATGTAATTAGTTGGTATGAAGTCATTAGGATGGGCTCTCATCCAGTATGATGAATGTCCTTGTAAAAAGGGGAAAGGTGAAGACAGATGCACACAGGAAGAATGTTATGTGATCATCACGACAGAGCTGAGGGCGATGTACCAACAAGTCAAGAAATACCTAAGATTATCTGAAAAACAGAGGAAGCTAGCAGAGAGGCACAGAACAGATTCTCCTTCAGAGCTCTGAGAAGGAACCAGTCCTGTTGACACCTTGATCTCAGATGCTCACCTTCCAAAAGAAGAGATGATAAGTTTCTGTTGTTTAAACAACATAATTTGTGGTACTTTATTGCTACGGTTTGAATATGGCTCCTCACAGTAACTCCTGCAGGAGTTCAATCTCCAAAGTCAGGCAGTAATGGCATTAAGTAGATGGAAACTGAATCCTCTTATGGCACTGAGAGGTGAGGCTTTTGGAAAGTAATTAGATTTGATAAGTCCATTTAGGTACAGCCTCCATGGTTGAATGCTGGTGTCTTAGTAAAAGGAGCAGAGGCCAGACACGCGGAGATACACATATGCCTCCATCATGACGTGACACAGCCAAGAAAGACCCTTCCCAGAACCAGAGTTACGCTTCTTGGACTTCTAGCCTCCAAAACTTTAAGGTAAATAAACGTTTTTTCTCAATGATATAATCTGCCTCATGGATCTTGTTATAGTAAGGAAAGCCGACTAACACACGACTCTAGCAGTACACCCACTAAAAAGCAAATTGGTAGCACTTCGTAGGGATGACCGTGAATATATCCTTACTTGACTGTGAGGCCCCTGGGCCATTCCTGCAAAGCTGTTCTCAGATTCAGTGCACACCATTAAGCAGAAATATGTTGGAAAAAGCCACTTAATTTGAAACCACAGAATGTTTTCAGAGATTAAGTAATTAAGTCCTCTTAGATGATAATAAAGTCCTCCTTTCAGTTGCCAAGAAATCTAAAGAAAAGAGCAATTATTGTCTCACGCAACCAGGAAGGACAGGGAAGGGCCTGGGCAAGATGGAGGCCTGGACCCCAAGGCCTCCAGGTCTGTCTCTATCACGTTTCTGTGCTGTCAGCATCATTTCTTTTCTACTCACAGTGCAGGAAGCATAGCCCCAAGCCATTGCTAATAACTATGGGTATCAAGAAATAAATAATAAACCTTTTGCTATCATACCTTGCCAGAAAAATCCCTAGAGAGGGCTTTGCTTGGCCAGCCAAGTCACACGCTTTTACATTGTCAAGGGGTGCGGTGGTAATTCAAAGGGGTTGGTGCTGGGCAGGAAAGTCACCACTGCTGTTGTGCCTGCCAAGTCCATGGCATATTGACTCCTCGCTTTCTGACCTATGGGCTCCAGGGACCCAGACAATTTACCCCTGTAGCAAAGAGGAAAATATCTTTTTCCTCTGATCATTTCAGATTCTCTAGATGAGGCCCAATAAATTAAACTGGCAAAGGATAGATCAACAACAGAAAAATAAAAATTTATTCATGGTAGAAACTTTCACCCATGGTAGAAACAAGTATAAGCCAAAGAGGTCATTAAACACTGTCTTAGGCTAAGTCAAGAAAAATGAAGGCCCAGCACACTCTAGTACTGTAAATCTCCCCAAGGATCTTTAGACTTGGGATCATTAGTTATTCCTTATGGAAGAACTTCCACTTAAAGACAAACCACACTCCTTTCTTATTCACTTAGAAACAGGCAGGGAATGATTTAGGCCATTAAGGCTACCCATGAAAAGCAGCTGTGCACGGGGAAGGAGAGACGGCCACACCGATGCTGACAGCATTACTCAGACCCATAAAGCACAGAATCTGACCAGGGTACTGACAGAAAGCTACACTCTCCTTTCCTGACATGGGTGAGGAGTGCAGTTTATCATACTCCAGAGCCAAGTGCAAGGAAGTTGTCCCCAAACAGCGTGTGGTAATAAACACATACCCGAAGCCTGGATTCAAATTACAGCTCTACCACTTACGAGCTGTGCAACCTACCGTAAATTTCTTAACATCTCTGTTTCAGTTTCCTCACTCATGAAATGCTGATTTGAATGAATACTTTCCTCAGATTGCTGTAAAAATGTGAAGAGCTGATTTTGCATGAAACCTTGAGTAGTGCCTGGCAGGCTATCTAAGTGTGTTTCTTATTTTCCCGCTATTGTCACTATTGTTGTGAAAAACATTTGGCATGGGGTAATCGAGGTTCATATTACAACTCTTCTCTTCATAATGGCAACCTTAAACAAATTATTTAATCCACCTGGTGCCTCAGTTTCCTTATTTCTAAAATAGGAGTGACCACCCATCTTCGTAGTACGGCCGTGAGCACTGAAGAGGTCATACACTGAAGTCTAATTAGAATACAGCCTGTCATGTGGTGAGCACTCAGCAAACATTTGCCATTGTTATCCTGCTTTTAAATATATTCATCCCTGTCAACACACACACTATTAATGCTTATGGCTGGGCAATGTGTTAGAGCCTCTGGGGAATACAAGAAAATTAGGACTGGAAGGAACCCAAGAGACTTAATCCAACTTTGTTATTTGTTGAATCTTAACTGTGAACTCTGAGCATCTGCATCTTCGTTGGCTGAAAGGGGCATGCCCCATGTGCAAGCTCCCAGCAGCAGTGTCATTGGCAGCGACTCAGATACTGCAACATGGTTTGAGAAGAGGATCTGTGTTGTGCCTCAAAAGTGGCAGGGTTTGCTGGCAGAAAGCATCCAATTACTTGAAAAATCTGGGACAAGGCATATCAGAGAATAGAGCTGCATAATAGTGAGACAACCACACTCTGTAAGAAACTGTCAACTCCGTATGGGACTAGAGGTGCCTCGGTATTAAGCAAGCTGTTCTCAGTCCTAAACAGTTCTGCTGGGTGAGACACAGTGGGAGTCAGGCTGAACAAAAGAAGGCTGTGTTTTTCACTTTCCTGCTTTTTTTTTTTTTACTCCAAGTCTTGCTGTGAGTTAGCATATGGCAACTTAGATGTGTGAATGAACTGTAATTTGTATTTGTGATGCTTACAGCTAAAAGCGATCTATTTCGGAAGGGAGAGGGGGAAAAGGCAGTGTAGAATAAAGGACAAACTTGGAGTCTTTTAAGGGACTAGCCTTCAGAATCCTGGCAAGCAAGCTCTGACATTCAGGTGTCTTGCCAACAATTATCCCGAGCCATCTATCTCCACATTTTCCCTTCAAAACACTTGGTGGAAGCCAGAATGGAGCAAGGCAGCACCCCCACTGTCCTCACTCTTCTTCGGCGGTTCCAACAGATGACATCATCTGTTACTGCATTCCCCTTTTCTAATAATGGAAATCAGACTCAGAAAATCAAAATCAGTCTGAACCGGCAGCTAATTCAAACTTCTATCTCCCATTTGTGAACTAATTCTTCAACCTTAAAAATAGTTCTGCTTTTAAAAAGCAGGCTGCAGTGGAGTCGTAGAAAGGAGGGAAAGAATAATATATGTGGAGAGGTGAATCTAGAGTGTCTTTTACAACCTTCTCTGCCTGACACCAGACTTTATAAAAACTTTAAGTTCCTACCCAGGTGTCCTTGACTTTCAGTCCCATTTTTTCTAACCTTTAAATTATTTTTCATCTTGTAAAGGAATGTGTCTTAAACCAGAGCTCTTTACCGTATGGGGAGTGAGAAGACAGGCAGTGTGGCTCGGACGATCTCCTCAAAAATAATAGCGGGAGAGAGGAGGAGGGTTGTGCAGCAGTATCTGTCTTCAATGTGACTGTCTATATTCTGCTCCCAATGACACCATCCATGAACTGGAAGGGTGCACAAAAGTTAGCTCTTCTCATGACAGACAGCGTCTATGCCATCTGCAGTGCATGGCCGACCGTTCATACATCACTTATGCCTTCGTTAAGAAAAAATTATTATACATCTATTCTGTCCTAAGCACTAAAACACAATGACAAATCAGACCCGATTCCTCCTCTGTAGTCATGAAAAAGACTGGTCAGTCTCTCATCTTCTAAAAAGTGTCACAGTTTCCCAGGCGCCTGACCTTCAGTTTCACTATATGTCATAAGCATTTGCGGTTCCTGTTTGGCAGCTTTGTGTGTGAGCCATGCTTCTGTGTTATGCTTGTCCCTCTTTATTTATCTGTAGAAAGCAGCACATTTCTGGCATCCTTGGAGCCTTGATGAGGATAATTTCAATGCTTTACTACTCAGAAATCTGTGCTGGGTGATGACCTGGAGTGATGAGAGTCACTTTTGTTCCTATGGCTGGTCTCCCCTCAGATCTGAGTTTACTGCAGACACCTCTCAACATCTTAGAGATGTACAGTAGGGTGCAGGCTAAAGAACAGGGAGAGCTAGGCAGAAAGATTCAGAATATAACTCTTTATCTTTCTCAAAAGCATGCCAGAAGCTGACTCTGTACAATGGAAGGCTGTATTTGCCTCCAACTTTTCATGCTATCAGTATTGGTGACTTAATGAACACATCATTTTTCACATTACATAAATTAAATTAATCAACTGCATTGTGTAATTCATTTTAAACCACTAATCCCTTTTCTAGGAATCCACTTCGAATAAATCACTTGTTTCATGTTGGAAACATTTGTATTAGTCAGAATTGTCCAGAAAAATAGAACTAATAGGATACACATAGATATGTAGAAAGAGGTTTATTTTGAGGGGTTTGCTTACATAATTATAGAGGCTTACAAGTCCTGTGATCTTCCATTTGCAAGTTGAAGGCCAGGGAAAACTGGTACCATAGTTCTAATACAAGCCCAAAGGCCGGAATTGGAAGATCTGAGTTCAAAGGCCAGAAAACCAGGAATTTTATCATCCTGGGGGAGAAGAATTTGAATATCTCAAGAAGACAGAAAGCAAATTCAGTTTATCTGCCTTTTTGTTCCAATTTCCCTTTAGCATATTGGAACATACCCACACTGGTGACAGGGGCTTATCTTTATTCAGTCATCTGATTCAAATGCTAATCTCTATCAGAAATACTCTGACAGACACATCCAGCAACAGCTATCTGGGTATCCCTTAGCGCAGTTCAGTTGACATATCAACTTAATCACCACAATGTTCATCACAGAATTACAAATGAAAGAGTTAAATCAAAAAAAGCCTAAGCGTGCATCATTGCAACTGAGGAGAATTACTTTAAAATGTTTTCAAATATTAATTAAGCCAAGAGGAAGATAAAAACTAAAGACAATTTTCAACTTCTGATAGCTCAACTTATAACTTTTCAACTTTATTGTAGCGTGAAAGTGACACACAACCAATAGAAAATATTTTTCATTAATTTCTCTATTATCCCAGATGGACAGTGTGTACAATATGATACTTGTTTGCATAACTGACCAGAAGTCGCATGCCATGGCTTCCGGTCAATCGCAAATCAAAAGGGTAAACAATTAGCAGCACATGTGCTGTGTACTAGGCTATGATGTTCAATAAATTCTGTCTATTAAATGCATTTTTGACATGTAATGTCTTCAACTTATGATGGATTTATTGGGCCATAACTCTACTGTCAGCCAACGTGCATCTGTATAAAGTAGGGTCTAAAATTTGTATGAAATTCTTGCATTATATAATGACATGTTCATAAAGGCAATTGTCTGAAATATGGAAAATCACGTCTCTTCATTGTGAGACTGCAGATGCTTTTAAATTCTTTACAAGGCAAAAAGGTACTATTTATTTTGAATATTCTTTAGATTTTATAATTGATAAATCTTTGGTACTGATTATGTGTTTGTCTTTGCTTTTCTCTTTTGAGTGGTATATGCCAGGTAATTTGTCCCAGCAATATGAAAATGATTCACACACACACATATTATTTAATTTATACTTCTTATTGATCTGTACTATCACTCACATTTGCCAAAAAAAAGAGCCTACGTCCAGAACAATTGAGTAACATTCTTTAACAAACACAGCAACCAAAAGTAAAAGAATCCAGGCGGATGTGACTTCCAAGATTAGACAACTTTCCCTATTCCAAACTTCCTTCCAGGCCACATTTTCTTCAGTTCTGCTCTCTAGAATCCTGGAATGTGCACGGTCCTAAAATATCTTCTCAGACATCAAAAACTTTGGCTATAAATCTCTTATACTCTAGATTTCCTAGGGCAGAGGTCAAGTCTATTTATACGTCTTACACATCGTGGTCACATAATAAATCTTTAACCATGAAGGTAGTGATTTTTATGGAGCCCAGCTCCACCTAGCTCACATTCAGCTTTTTCTGAGCTCCAAATGTATACAGCAGAGTGAATTTTTTTTCTTTTTGAGAGGAATACACAGTCTTATCATTTTTTGAGTATGACTATGTCCTTCAGTGCCCACTCATATTCGTCTCCACAATCATTGTCACAGATCTGTAAAGCAATCAAAACTTGTCTTCTTTACCTTCTCATTCTTAGGAAGGAACTGGATCTTATTCTGCAGAGATTGGACTTTGGAACAGACTACACCTCGTTATTTCACTTTGTGTTCAAATCTCAGCACCACCGCTGATAACCATGCCACAATGAGGAACTAATAGAACCACGACCTCTAGGTCCTTATTTCTTAAAGATATTATAACTGTGTCTTTTCAAAAAGATGTTAAGAAGAGTAAGTGACTACTCTAAGGAACTCACAACATCTGATGTCTTTTCTTTCTTCCACAATCCTCCCTTCATAACCCAAACTACTCCTGTGACTGAACATTACCCCTGTGTTCTCACACCTTGGGGTAGCACTCTCAACTTGGTAGTACTCTAGAAATTATTTTATAAGCCAATAAAAACAACAAATGAAAAGCTTTGCAGACACAGCTTTGTATTTGATCCCCATAGAAATTCTAATGTTTTTCATTGCAAAAAGTATTCAGGGGTTCCCTGGTCAGATAATCCTGAGAAACACCGCCTGCATGAATAGCACAAGTCAACCTGCTAACAGTTTGAGATATCTTGGGGAACAGAAACCTGTTCAACTGAATAAAACAGTTGAAGAAACTCATGTTCACTACCGAGGACTTCTTCCTAGTAATCACTTCCCCACTCTCAAGGAAACTTTTCCTGGAATATTACCTTGAGAATTGCCATCTTACTCCCAGAGCTATTAGTAGCTTATTCCAAAAACTAATTATCTTAGGCATCAAACGTACTCCATGTAGAGCAATACACATGTTCTCATCTTAAAAATCTTGTAAGCCCTGGGTGTAAAAACAAAACTCGAATAAATGGTATAGCCTGGAAATTACATTGATAAAGGGTAATAGTCTACCTTGCTAAGCCCTCTATAATAGGGTACACATTATACGAGTTGCCCACTGTTACACGGTATAAATCCTCCAAAAGATCGTGTTTTAGAAATTTAATCCTCAAGTTCTCACATTCCAATGTTTGGAGTTGTGGCCTTTTGAGGTACTTAGGATTAGATGAGATCATGAGATGAGGCTCCATATGGCACTAGTGTTTTTACCAGAAGAAACCTATGGAACAACTTTGCTCCATCTCGCCATGGGTGCCCTCCACCTTGCTATGATGCAGTAGGAAGGTGCTGGTGTGATGCCGTTGAACTTTCCAGCTTCCATATATGAATTTAAGCAGTGCCTATTTTTTATTAATCACCCACTCATGGTATTTAGATGCAGTACCAGAAAGAAGGCTAAGAGAAGCAGTAAAGCATCTATAGCACTTTTTGTCTTCTAAAGCACTTAAAAATACAACCACTGCTGCAGATAATTGGTTCCAAAAGTTTCACAGGTATCAAAAATCTGTAGATGCCCAAGTCATAAAAAATGGTGAAGTTGGCCAACTATGCATACTAGCACACACTTATAATCACAACATACTGTGAAACTGAGGCAGGAAGATCCCAAATTCAATCTCACCCTTGGAAATTTAAAGACCCAGCATGACCCTGTCTAAAATAAAAAATAAACATGACCTGGTGATGTAGCTTAATATGAATAACACAAACACACACACACACACACATGCATACACAGAGAGAGTGCGATAGGTGAAGTATTTACATATAACCTATACATATCCTCTCATACACTTTAAATCATCCCTAGCTACAGATAATACCTAATATAATGTAAATACCATATTAGCAGTAGTAATTATGTATGATTTAGAGAGTAATAAAAGAAAAAATCTGTACATGTACAGTACAGAAAAATTTTCCCCAGTGCTGGGGATTGAACCCAGGACCCTGCTCATTCTAAATAAGCATTCTTCCGCTGAGCTATAGCCCCACCACCAGTTTTTTCCTCAAATATTTTTGATCTGTGATTAGTTGATATAGGCCAGTTGATATAGAAGGCCAACTGTACACTTTGTGTAGCATCTAAATGTAATTCTTTTTCATAGGCTCTAAAGGTAAATGAAATAAGATATCCCTCTAAGCCTCTCAGCCAGGAAGTCCCAGAGTTGGCTGAACTCCTGGGAAAATGCTGAGCAGAAAAATTCAGAACAAGAAAATGCAGAAGGAAAGGAACTGGGGAAAAGAAGGCATAAAAGGCAAGTCATTCTGTGTATCATACCTTTAGTTCATAAGTATCATGTCCACATGTGTCTACCTCAGAGACTAAAATTAATACAAACAGTGCTTTCTCCCAAGAGACCAGTATACTAGGCAGCAAGCAACAGGACTTAAGAACTTAGGAACTATCAAGCTCCTGTCACCTGTGAGGCCAGAGAGAGCCTCTAGAGTCCTAGCAAGGAGGGGCTCCACCTCCACACAATTACAGTTGTCAGTATTCCTTTAGAGAGATGGCCTCCAATCCACAGCACCAAACTATTCCAAACCTATTCTTTATTTTTTTAAACTGTTTTTCTCGCTGCTTTTAGCTTTGGCCAACAGATGTTAAAGATGTATGCATCATCAGGCAGCACTATGTAAATCCAATACTTAAGATCTAGTTTCTCTCATTGAAAAGTTTGGCATCCTCTTCCGGATCATCTGCCCTTTTCTTCCTAGAGGCCAAGAAAATAGAGGGAGGAGAGAGATGTGAGAAGAAGAAGAAGCAATGATCACTTGTGAGCTGGACTCATTTTTTTAGGCTCAAGGGCATTTTCAGAATATTGCAAACTCTTCATGCTAATAATGCAATGACATCATCTTCTACTTCAAAAGCTTCATATGAAAAGACCTCTGGTAGTATGAATCTTCAATTTCTCTTTCCTTCTTAAAGTGTGCAGAGCATCCTCACCTGTTGGAATAGACTGTAAAGGAGGCAATGAAGTCAAGAAGGCATCACAAACATGGACATTTTGACTAGTAAGATCTCTGAAAACAAAACAGTGCTGGTTACAGGCACAGCAGCACTTGGGGGATTGCCCAGAAAATTCCCATTCCTAAAAAAAAGATATTTCCCAATAAACTTCATCTTTTTCTTTATGTTAACAGCAGCATGCTTTTTTCCCTGTTTCTTTTGACAAAAACTTTTGGATTTCTTTCCAGAGAAATTGTGACTAATTAGAACAGTTAGGGAAGATTCCAAAACATTACTAGCATGGCCAAAGTCCACACTTTTTAGGAAGCAGGAAATAACTATTTCTTTGCTTAGCTTAACAAAGCAATTTCCCAACTGCAACTAATAAAGTGGCATTTCTCACTAGAGAAGTAAGTGGACACCTACATTGATTAAAATGCTTTGACGGGTAGGAATAAGGAAAAAGTCTTACTCATGAACTGTGGGCATTCATAAGTAATGGTGCTGCCACTATTCAAAATCCACTACCATTTTTAAAAATCCACTGTACGAAACTTGCACAGCCTCGCCATATCCTAACATACTTATTTCATAAGTGAAAGAAATTTGCTGTGAAATCAAAGAAACATGTCATCTTTGTTTTGTTCGTTATCTCAATAAATGAGACTAATGAGTACATCCCATAGGTCTGAAGGGTAACAAGACAGAATAATTTTGTTTTTGCATTCGTTTTTCCTTCCTCCCCCCTTCAGTTTTCATAAGGAATTAGCTTGCTAGGCTGCCAAAACTAAGTATCATAGACCACTTGGCTGAAATGACAGATTTTTTTTTTTTTTCAAATTTTGGAGCTAGAGGTCCCAGGCTCAAGAGTTAGCAGAGCTGGTTTCTTCTGAGATTTTGTTCCTACATTTCTAAGTTGTTGTCTTCAAATAATCTTTCCTCTGTGTGTGTTTTTGTCCTAAACTCCTTGTCATATGAGGATACCAGTCATATTGGATTAAGTTCCACTGTAATAACTTTATTTTGACTTAATTAACTTTGTAAAGACCCTGTCTTCAAATATAGTCACTTTCTGAAGGAGTTAGGGAGTTAGGACTATAACATATGAATTTCAAGGGACACAACTCATCCCTTAATAGGAATCATTGGTCATACAAGGCCTTGTGGGTGATAGAATAATGGAATAAGGTAAATGAGAAAGGGAAGAAGCGACTAGACATGAAATCCTAAGAATTGGTTCCTGGCTACAGCACATTATCTACTGATTACAAGATGTTGGGCAACCTCCTTACCTTCTCTAGGTATCTGATCTCTCAACATTAAATGAAAACAAAGAAAATGAACTGAATGAATCCTGAGTTATTGGGCAAAACTGTCAATTTGTCATGCTTGTATAGTAATACAGAAGAAGCCAGAAGCAATAATAGAGTATGCTGATTTCTTGAGGGCCTGAGAAAGAAGTTTGCTACTCACAGGTACCAGGAAGTCTGCCACATGCCACATGGGTGCCCAATCACAGCCAACAAAGCAAATTGTGCAAGTCCGACTGTGTACACCGTGAAGCATCTTAAGAACAGCAGGGAGTAGGTGAGTATGGGGGCACAAACCTACGTTCCTCACAGTCCGAGAGACTGAGATAGGAGAATCACAAGTTTGAGCCTAGCCTAGGTAATTTTGTGACTTAATGAGACCCTGTCTCAAAATAAAAAGAGCTGAAGATGTAGCTTAGCACAGAGGCTATAGGTTCAAAGCAAAGTAAAACAAAACAAAGAAACATAGAATACTTGGAAGACATTTTGTAAGAAAAGTGGATTCATTCTCACCTATAATTTTAAAGAAAAAATTAGTCTAGTGTGATGTTGGAGGAATCCTTTTGAATGTGTGCTTATAGAGCTTCATGAGAGACCAGTGGGAGAGGAGGGTGTGGATGGAGCTCTAGTTGGGCCCCCTTCTCTGAGGAAAGGGTTACACCCTGGACACCCTCCTGCAGCAGAACTTGCCACCCCATGCCATGGAGTGCTTTAAAATTCCCAGAGGGTTAGTAGCTGCCTGTCTCCATTGACCTCCACATCAACTCTTCTAGGCAGGCTTTACTACTTACGTCATTGTACAGATCAGAAAACAAAATCCAGGCCCTCTGTCTCCACTACAATCTCACTGCCTTTCAGAACATGATCCCAGTGTATGAACACTGTGTATGGGTCAAGACCTTGACATTCACTGAAACTGAAATGGGACTTTAATGATTCAGATGGCCTCAGCCATCGCTGCTGCTGCTCCTGGCTGCCCAGAGTTTGGCCTCCCTAGTAACTGTCTTGCTGGCTGCCAGCCATATTCCAGGCATTTTCTTTCTTTTCCTGCCTTGCACTGTCCCAGGAAGCCAGATTCTGAAAACTGCATCCCCAGTTCCTTGGTTGCTGGATTGTTCTTGACTGAGCCAATCAGAGGAACAAGCAGGAGTTCACAGTGAAAGAAAAAGGAGCGCAGGGATGTTTATTCCTCCAACTGTCCCCTGCTCCGGGGCCACCGTTTGATCATGGCTGTGAGTGCTCACATCTTAGATGGCCCCTGGCAGGCAGAGTTGGAGGCAAAGGCTGAGGTTCCAGGGATTTGTTGGGTAGGTCATTCATGACTCGGGGAATAAGAGGGTTAGGCAAGAGGGGGAAGATCACTGATGGGAGCTTCCAGAATTTGCCTCCGGGACACCTGTGAGAAGTACATAGAATGCTTCTTGGGATTTCTGTCCAGAAGATGAGAGACTACACCTTTGTCACCAGCTTCAGTGCCCCACCCACTGTCCGGGGGACCCTCGGGGAGCGGACTCACCCACAATTTCTGGCTGCGTTTCTGAACACGTCAAGCAGGTGCAGCTTCAGCGACGGCCTTAGAAATGAATCAGAGACACTTGCCTCCCTTTCGGTGGAAAGCTGTCAGGGTGAGACTGCCGCTGCAGCTGGAATTGGAGGGAGCTGAGGGGACATGACGGGGACACAAAAGCACGCGTTGTGCACACCAGGCGCGGATCCTGCTGAGCTGCTTTCTCTTTTATAGCTTCAGGGCTGGCCTTCGCTATTTTCCCCTTTAAATCCAGATGGTTCCCTCCACGCTGTCTTTATGCCCATGTCTCTGTCAGAGCCCCTGACCCTGACTTCACTTCTGTAAATAGTTCCTTCATTAAAGCTTCTTCAGTTGAACCACATGAATGGTGTTCTGCTTCCTGCTGAGACCTTGGCACATACAGACAGAGGCTTGTAGCTTCAAAACAGAGGTGGCTGGGCATGAGATGGCCCTGAGAAAGACCAGCCAGGTGGCTATTTCCGTTATCCCTGCAGAACGTGGTGAACACAGAAACTCAACTGAGGGAGAGAGAAGCGTTGGACAGAAGGTGAAGTCTAAGTGTACTTTCCCACGGAGCCCTGCTGGGGAAACCAAGCCATGCTGATCAGACCTTAACAAGGGGCCTCTCCCCAGAATGAGCGCACTTTAACCAGAGCCTACAAAAGCTAGATGCCAAAGGGAAAACCTTTTAGAAGGACTCAGAAGCGATGGGAACAAGAGCAGAAAACAGCTCAGAGATGGGGATGGTATCACGTTCAGCATTCTCCTAAAATCCCAACCGCCAGTCTCCCACTTTCTGTAGCTGTACACAGGCATTACATGTTTGCTGAATGAATCTTTAATTCTATTGCTGTCTTTGTATTTGTTGATAACTATCAAATGCCTAGGTTATCAACGTAGAAATACACGTCATTTTGCTAAAACTAAAAGATTTGTCATATTCCTTCTCCTTTAAATAAATCCAATTTGGGAAAATGAGAAAGAACTTTCCTCCCCCAGTTGGCTTACTGAAGTAATTAAGCATAAGAACTTTCCTGACAGGTTGGCATTCAGGCAGTGGTCGGAAAGTTAGAGAACAAAAAACTAGCAGGCATCCAAGCCAACTCCATCCGGAAGGGAATGGCTGGGTCCTTACACAGGACATGCTGAGTGAACATAAAGCCAAATCTGCTGAGTCATTGCCTCTGACTGGCATTCCCATACTGCAGACTGGAGGTAAGAAGGTAAGAGGTAAGAAGGCTGCTAAGCAAGCACAGTTGCTGACAGTTGCTGATGTATTGTGCATTTTGCTCCACCATGGAGGAGGAAGAGTATTCTCACTGCATACCTACCGTAAGCTCCTAGGGCGGAGCTCCAGCAGAACCCCCCATGGAGCCTTGATACCGTATTCTAATGGGGACTGAAACATGACTCTTACCTAGAGATGCTATAGTCTATGGCTGGTGTTGCCCCTGCCAGTGAGCACAGTGATGGGAAGTGGCCACACTAGGAACACTGGCACTTCTAGAATCATGTGGGTAAAGGATGATATGCATCACCTATAGTAGAGCTCTGAATCTATAGACTGGATGGAAGGAGAGGGAAGTCAATGCCACCTGAGAGTTCCCCATGTAAGAAAATCCAGCTTCTAACATCTGCCATGGACATCAGAATGCATGGGCAGTGGTCAGCCGGCCTGCTCCCTTCCTCTCCACCCTGCCCAGTGCCAGTCTAGGCAGGGGCCAAAGCCAAGGCTGGCCACTCGATGAGAAGATGGGGGGAGAGGAAAAAAGCCCCCCACATACCTTCTACTACAGGCTTTGAAAAGCAAGCCCCAGAAGTGTGCAATGTGTGGAATGGTGGTCCCCTAGAAAAGACGCATGAATCTCTGCTTCCCAGAACCTGTGAGCATGACCTTATTTGGAAAAACAGTCTTTGTGGATGTAATTAAGGATGGTAGACTATCTAAGGAACCCCTAATTGTTATAAGAGACAAACAGAGCATTCAATCACGAAAATCCTTATAAGAGATGTCCAGAAAAGAGACACAGGGAAGAGAAGGCCACGTGAAGATGGAGACAAACCTTGCAGTGATGCTGTGGTAGCCAAGGAAGTGCAGAGCCATGTAAAGCCAGAAGAAATGAGGAAAGATCATTTATCCGGGGCTTCAAAAGGAGCAAGGTCTTCTTACATCTAGATATCAGACAGGAATTAATTAATTAATTAATTTGCCTTCACAACTATAAGAGAACAAATTTTAATTGTTTTAAGCCATCACGTTTGTGCTCATTCATTATGGCGGCCACAGGATTCTGGTACAGAAAGAAAAGGTGTTCTAAACTACATAAAATGTAAAGTTTAGATATTACACTAGATTTATTTTTTGTTACCTAAACTTTTCTGGGAAAGTTGTAAGTATTGCCTGAGGTTTCCTCTAGGGGTGAGAATACCCTGTTCAGGTCTTCTGAGGAGGGTAAGAATTAGGTTGCACTTTCTCATACCCTACCAAGTTGTGCTCACTTCATAAGCCAGTTTCATTTACTTTACGGGACAGGTCCCAGTTCTGCCCAGCACCTTTCCTCCTTGGGCCCCTTGCTGTCTCTGTGGTAGTCCAGCTAATGGCCTAGAAGCTACATCTGTCCCTCCATCTGATCATTCTTCAGTGGACCGACCTGACTCACAGTATAGGGCAGTGGTTCTGAGTACATACTCTGACTAGGACAGCCATATGTCAAACTCAGGTCAAGCTTTCATCAGCTGCATGACTTCAAGCTCCTTGTGCCTCACTTTCCTCATCTGTAAAATGGAAATGCTATTAACTTCCACCCCACAGTTGCATGCATGGCACACAGGCTACATGATAAAAATGAGACCCATTAGTCCAGCGTCTCTAGTCTTTGCCCAAATTCCCACGGTCTGAGGGATATCGATGCTGTTGAGTCCAGCCTCTCTCCAGAACCTCCATGAAGATCCTGACACCCCACACATTCAGTCCAGTCACAGCGGTGGAAAACAGGAGCCTTCACCCTTCCCCTCCATAATAGTAGTGAATTCTCAGAGAAAAGTTGAGGAAATACTGTACTTATCTTCCCACCATTCTCCCTAAAGAAAATAAAATCTGTTTCCTTACAATGAATGGTAGCTGCCCTGTGTAGGAGGGAGAGGATTTGAAAACAGATAAACTGAGTGAGAAATCAGCCTCGGAGTGGGTGGCATATAGTGTGATAAAAAGGATGAGGTGCACTCCAGGCCTCATGGAATTCAAAGCTGATGGGGAGAGAGAATCCCAACAGTACACTAAAGAATAATACAAAGCTTCACACAATAGCACCTGGCCTACTAGCTAAGGGAGAAGCATATGAAGGCTGCTGAGGACAACAAAACCAGCCTGGAGGCCACATCCTGGCCATGAAGCGCCCAACCTAGTCAAGGAAACCAAAACCGACCGGATTTGGGTTGCATCTTTCCCAGAGGATGTCGATCTTGGGTGTGTCAGGTCATTGTCTCTGACGCACTTCTTTTGGCAGAAAATCACCAGATTTCCAGAATTCATGACTGTAGGTAGGTGTTTCCTTCTGACAGTGTCCCCTCTGCAACAGCCACTGCTGGCTCTCTTGCTGCTCCTTTTGGGTCCCAGACTTGCCAGCACTTACTTACAAGGCATTTGCAAACTCTACTCCTGTGTAGATCTTCTTCAGAACATAGTATGGGCTCAAGGAGTCCCCCAACAGACATCCTCTTAAGGCTGCTCCTCCTTCCCCAACAAAGCTTGTACTTTGGAGCATTAATTTAGCCACAAGGACTTTGTGATTCACCAGAAGGGCTCCCCCACCCCAGAGAAAACAGAAGTGTTTTGCATGGCATTCTGCCATAGCACTCAGAGGGAAGAGAGGTGTGGGTTTCCTTGCCATCACCGCCATGACTGCCCAGCTGACCCATGCCAGATCCATGCATTCACTCCCTCAACCACAGGGTGTGCTGGCTCCTGAGGGTTCATAGCTGAGTGCTTCTTTAGGAATTACCTTCTGCCAGAGGAGGTCTTGCCAGAGACTACACCCTCTCTTCTGGGACAGCTTTAAAAAGCCCCATCTCCTTTGCCTTACCTGGGACAATTTTTCAGAGCTGTTGCATATCTAGGACTTGCCATAGGACCCTCTGAGACCACAGCCCAACCTCTCCCTGTGTCCAGTCCAGCTGGCATCATTCTCCAGCAGAAGCTGTTGCCAAGCATCTTCCATTGAGCCTGCATGCCGTGCTCAATCCCAGTGTCTGTATCTTAGAGACTCCGACCTGTGCCAGTGTGGCCCCTGTAGCCTATATGTAACCTTCCTGGAACCAGGCTGGGTGCGCGTGAGCAGGAGGTCATGGTTTCCTGGCCATGCCACAAGGAATTATTTCTACATACGTCCAGAGCTGCAACTTTAGCCGGATTGATTCAGAGCTGGACACCTAGTATAGATTAGAGGCTGAAATCTGCTCTGACTGGTCAATGCAATTGTGTCATATCTGAGCATCATTCCGACTCAACTCTTAACCGTCTTTCTTCGTGATAGACAGGAGCACTTAAGGAGCAGCTTCCTGATTCCTCATCTCTAGTCAGGAGTACTCAGAATTTAGCTATCATTGATGTTTGAAAAAAAAAAAGTGTAAAGTCCAAATCCTCAAGTCCCAAGTGTGCACAGAGAGAATTCCCACATCAACCAACAAACCGCCATTCCAGCCCTGTGCCTCACCCATTTCCCAGCCTTGAGTTGGCTTCTAACCAGCTATAATAATGTGGACATGTCGCCTCCTTCGTTAGGTTTCAGTTTCCTCTTTTCTAGAATATGTTAATGAAGTATACTCTATTTGCAAGCACTTTTTAGAATTTTCTAGTTCAGTGTCACTAAAGATAGACATTCCCCTTGAGCTACATGGATTGGCTTCTGCTATACTACATCTCAGGAACTTCCAATTTCATACGGTTCCTGACTCATCACTGGAAATTACAGTTTTTAGGCACTTTTTCCTTACAACAAATTGAAATTTTCGTCTTTGTACTTTTCAACTGCTGGACTTAATTTAGCCTTAGAAGATAAAAAAATACACTTCGCTTTGCTCAGTACAGAAAAATCTTCAAATGTAATCATTCCTTTTCAACACCAACCACCAAACACTAGGTTTCTCTTCTCCCACTAACTTCTGTCGGATTCTTGCATGTGAGTTTCAGTTATTTCGTTATCCTGGACATTTTTCTCTAGGAAACTTTCCACCTTCTTCTTTCAATGTGAGACTTGGAATGGAACTCAGTACTCAAAACACTACTTGGATAATAATTCCATTAGTAGATTCAAAGTAATGCTCAAGCTACAGCAACTTTATTATCTATATGTTTTCAAGAGGACATGTGTAACATTAACTGTATGATATGCCACCTTAAACAGTGATTTCATAGATTCAGAGTTTGACTGAGTTAACATGCATCTGGCTACAGTGACAACATGACGGACTAGCAGTAGGTTAAGACAAAAATCTTTGTCTCACAAAACAAGATATCTACTCAGATATTGATGATTCAGATTTGATGAAGTGTTCAAAGATATCCATCACAGATGTTAACTTTGATCTACTTAGTGGTGTGTTGGTTATAATACTTCTACGAGGTCTTTTTCCTTTTTTTATAGCCAACTACAGGTAACAAAAGAAGCAGGACTACTTTCTTTCCTTTCTTTTATCATGGAACAAAATCTTCAGAAATTATTTCTATTTTTTCTGTCTTTTCTACTTCTTATGGGCCATAGTTTTCTCTCTATTGCTTGGGTCATTGAGGATAAATAGATTTTCTTTTCTTTTTCAAAAAGTGATCACTCAAACAATTTAAAAAAACTTTTCTCCAAATTAAAATATACTTACTCTTTTCTCCACTTGTTCTCACATGACTTTGAAATCTTGTATGTTACTCATTCTCCTGCAAATATTTTCCATTGTTTCTCTCTGCTGCATACTAAATTCACACTTCCTGTGTGGTTTACCCCATGTAATGCAGAATCCAACTATTACTTCTTTTCTTTTAATTTCAGTTGATCTAATTTCCATTATTTGACTTGTGTAGGTTGACTATAATAATTTTTAGCAATTCTTTTGAGCCTTTAAAAGAGCAAAATATCTCACTCCCTATCAAGTATCTTCTTCTGCATTCACCCTGAGTTACCCTCATCTTCCACTTAATTCCCAGTTTCCTAGCCATGCTTTCCTCCACAAAGCCATACTACTTAAAACCAATGTAAGATTATGTCTTTCCAGAGGAACATTAACTTCAATTTTGGAGAACCTCTCCAAAAGCAGTGAATTTGCATGCCAAATAATTTTTTTCTCCCTGAGATAATTTTATAATCCTGTTTCCACTTTTAAATTATTTTTCTGTTCATAAAGCCTGAGATCATACTGACTTTTAAGGCATCATATTTTCGAGAACTCGTCACTTGTTTAATTCATTACCAGCTTATTGCTAACAATCAGTATTTTTGTATTCTGCTACTCCATCGAGTTTCCGGTTCATGTAGATTTTGATCAGCTCATCCTTCAGACTCACTACAGGGCCTTTAATTTATGGCCATAGCATTTTATCTTTTGGGATTTGACCCATTGCTCTAATAAAAAAAGATCTTTGAAGTTGATTCTGTCATCCAACAAATTCAGTATCTCTCTCTTTTTTTTTTTTTAGCAAAGCCTAGAAACCACCATGAAGAATGTTCTGTAAATGTCAGACAGTAATATGTGACTCATGTCAACTGCCAGGAATTTCAGACAGTGTCACACTACATTTATAACTAAGCCTTTCAAATTCATAACAAAAGAGGGTGGCTTTGTCTGCCTCTTCCGCTTCATAAATGTACCTTTATAAAGATGACTGTCCTCGGAATTTGAAAAACATAGGATGACCACAGTTCCAGGTGTCCAGTTAGCAGTCTACACATGGCTGCTACACCACCCTCACATACTGTCCTTTTGCAAGTTTTGCTTGCAGTGGCTTCCCATCAGCCCAGTCATTCAAACCATGGATCCTTCTCCAGCTGGCTAGTGGCTTTCATTTTTCTGCTGTCCATGCCTCAAAAGACCAGGCAACGGGCTGAATATTGGTCCCCAGAGACATGAGGTCCTACTCCTTGAAGTATGTGAATGTTAATAAACATGGCAAAAAGAAAGTCTTTCCAGATGTTATTAGGGGCATTGAAACAGGCATATTATCCTGTTCATTATCTGTATAGACTTTACATATGACCACATCTATCCTTAGAAAAGGAAAAGAAAAAGATTTTACTACCAACTAACAAAAAAGGAGACAGCGATATAACCACAGAAGGATGACAGGAAAGATACAGCTGCAAGCCAAAGAACGCTGGCAGCCACCAGAAGCTGAAAGAAACAAGGAGTAACTTCCTCTCTAGAGCTTCCATGACACATTGATTTTACCCCCTGGAAACGACTTCGGACTTTAAGCTCTCACAATGCTACAGTTACAGTACAAATTGCTGTTAAGGCAAGAAGTCTTTGATAATTTCTTATCATATATATCCTAAGTAGTACCTCTCTAGAAAATACTCAAGTTCTGGTCTGCAATGTTTTGGGACTGGAGTGTCCCCCAAAAGCCTCATGTTCCTATAGATACTGTGTACTGTTGGGAGGTGGGGCCTGGCCGGAAGGGGTAGACGCTTCAGGCTTGACCTGGAGGACATGCGCTGGTTCCGCACTTCCTTCCAGACTTAGTTCTGCCACGAGGATCTCTGTCTCCAGAGCGCCGGCTCCAATTTTGGCTCTGGCTGTAGCTCCACCATGTGATTCCACCATTTTCCAGTGGCCCACCTGCAAATGGACTGTGACCTTCTGAAACGGTGACTTACAATAATTCTTTTCTCCCTAAATTTGTGGATTTGGATATTGAGTCACAGCAATGAAAAAGTAACGAAGACTTGATCCTTTTCTCCCTGCTGAAGTTTATCAGAGTTTTCCTCCTTATTCCACTTAACGGGTAGTTTTATGTTTACTTTTATTTCTATTGTCTCCATCTCTTACTTTCTACACTCCCACAACCGCCAGCTTGCCAACGCTCCCCTGGCTGTTTTTGCTGAGGACGGTGTAACTCCAGACATGATCTTCCTCAGGTAGCTTCTTCCTTGCATGGGGTTAGTACCAATAGCAACTCTTGAAGGCAGAATCACCCATGGCTCAATTCCAGGGAGCACCACGTACACTACAACCTATGTAAATGGAAAATATTGTATGCACATGCACGCTTGGACATGTACACACACACACACACACACACACACACACACACACACACACACACACGATCATCCTATTCTGCCTGGTGGAATATTATCTTACGTTGCATCACTGATTACTCCCGCCAGAAGTGCTCTATTTCTGTGTCTAAAGCCACGGAACAACTTGTTTCTGATGTTAAGGAGTTTCTAATTGTTTTTGTTTCTCAGAATTGCAAACTGACGGCAGGCTAAAGTATCAGTTTAGGCTATTATAACAAGTTACTGTAGACTAGATGGCTTAAACAACAAAGGTTTTTTTTCACAGGGCTTGTAGCTGGGGAGTCCAAGATCAAAGTGTCATCAGAATCAGTATATAGTGAAAGTCTATTTTCTGGTTGATAGATACTTGTTTTCTTAAATGGCAGGAAGCAAAGAAAAAAAAGAACTCTCCTCCTCCTTTTACAGTCCACATATTTCATTTATGGGGACCCACTCTCATAACCTGGTCACCTCCCAAAAGCCCCAGCCCTAGTTGTCCATCACTTTGAGGATTAGGTTCTATATATATATATACACACACACACACATATATATGTATGTATGTATGTATGTATGTATACACACACACACACACACACACACACACACACACACACATATATGAATTTTGGTGGGATGCAAACATACAGCCCATAACAATATTAGCTCCTACAAGTGTTTGTGTCTTTAGGTGGCTTTCCTACTAATTGGCCCTCATAGGTAACACCTACTTTTCAGTAGCCTGATAATAGTCTAGCTTGCTGACTTTGGCCCTCTTTAGGATTAATTCAGAATGTATTTGAACTCCAAGCTTACAAACAACTGGAAGAGAAGAGGGAGGTGGGCAGTAGAAATGGCTATGGTCCCTGGTTCCCCTGAACTCTGCTCTCTTCAGATTTATCTCCTACAACATATCTTCTCCTGGGTCTCCTAGGACTCTTCTTTCTGTCCCCCAAAACATGATTGTATTTAGTCAGGTTATATGTTAATTATGTTGTATATTCAAGAAACTTCTTCTGAAGGTTGAATGTAAACAGAAAGAGGAGGTATATCATAGTCTCACGTAGCATAAGTTAAAATTGAATATCAGCCATGTCTCTTCATAAAGACTCACCAAACAGACATTTCTGCATAGAGTCTGGGCCTCTCTTATATATGCTTCTCTTTTTCTGACCTTGAGCAATTAAGCTAAATTCTTATTCTTGTTTATGACAAGAAATTTGGCAACCTCCATTCTCTTCCTAAACCTAGACTCCATCATATATACCTTTGCTGTTCTTGTGTTTGCTGAACAGTCCATTTGACCTGAGATTCTACCTGTACACATTATAGCAGATATTTGAAGTTACAGTTCTCTGTTTTTCACAGGCCAGTTCAAATTCTTAGAAAAGAATGCCCTCTTGCCAGCCTCGTTCCCCTTCTCACCCCCCAAAAAAAGAGACAGGAAGGAACTGTAAAGTCCACCTCTCACCCCAATGGTAGGTTGATGAGTGGAGATGAGCTTTTTAAGCAATTGGCCCTGGGAACAGCTTTATTTTACTAGGAGATAATGGCCATGGGCCCTCTCACTCTTAATCTAATTGGGATTTTTTGTGAGGTTTAATGAGACAAAAAGGAAATGAGCTAATGCAACACTAACCCCCTTCCTTCAAGCCTTAGATTCTTTGGTTTTTGAGTCATCTTCAAGGTGCTTCACTTCACTGGAAAGCAGAGCACAGAGACAAAGAATGTTCGTTGATTTCCTGGGACTGCTACAAGTAAGCATCACAAAGTGGATGACATACAGCACGAGAAATTTATTCTTATACATCCAGAGGTCAGAAGACACAAATCAAGATGCAACCAGGGTTAGCTCCTGGGAGCCCTGAGGGACAACCTGTCCCAAGTCTCTCCTGCCTGGCTCCTGAGGCATGTGGGCAATCCTTGACATTACAAAGGCATTACTCCAACTCTTGTTCTCATTTTTCCGTGGTCCTCTCTCCATATGTCTGTATCCAAGTTTTCTTCGTATGAGGATACATATCATCTTGGAATTAAGACTCATCCTCACAGTATGACTTTATCTGAGCTAATTACATCTGCAAATAGTCTACTTTTTAATAAGGTCTGTTTCCATTCTTAGGCTGTGGTGGACGTGAATGTGAGAACTTCCCTGTACAGGAGAGCTCAGGAGCTACAGGCAGAGTCACATGACTACAAAACCTCTCCCTTTGCACCTGTTGTGCTTGTCGTGAACTGCATTTTAAAAGGAAAGCAGTAGAGTTAGCTAGACATCAGGTCCCAGTCTCCATGCCTGCCTGCACATCTCAGCTCTGTCCCTCACCTGTAAAAGGTTCGTTTCTTTCTTTTCCATTGTTTTTTCACCTATGAAATGGGGGCGATGACCATCTTTACCTCCAAGGCTTGTGATAAATGTCCCGCACAATGATCAATGTGGAACCTAGGAAAGAGACCCTGGCACGTGGTTTGTACTCCTTAAACGTTACTAACTGCCTGTGTGTTCTCTGTGCTTTTCACTTGTGAGAACCACTGGGAACATTACAGACAGATCAGGATTTAAGTGAAACTTTTGCCTCAAAGTCCATTAGGGGAGATTTTAATAAAGTGACAGTGCAAACTTGAAAGTGCTAATGTTGAGTCATGGGTGGCTTTTCTGGTACTTGAGTGCTGTTGATGCTAAAGGAAAATGGTAGGTGCTTAGGCAGTTGTGGCTCTCTCTTCTGAGGTAAGAATTCTATGAAGCTCTTTCTTCAGGGAACAATGTTCTTCCAAGGAGTAGGCCTTACTGAGGCAAACATTTTATGACACTTAAATAAATGTCATCGTTTAGCGAGTGCCTCCCCATAAATCATCACAAGCAATCCTCACGATGGTTTCATGAAACAAGTGATGCTAGTTTCATTTTAAAACTAGAAAATGTGGGATTCAAAGATGAGAGGGAGTACTCCAGTGTCACCCAGTGTGTCTAGATTTCAAAGCTAGTGCTCTTCACCCAGTGCTGTAAGTCGACTACTTAGCTGAATGCGCCCTGGATTAATCAACCACATACTTGCAGAAAGGAAGAGATGTCATAAGGCCTCAGGGAAGCTGCATCCCCTGATGATGTCAACGACAGCAATGACAATGTCAATGAAAACGGTGTTGTGCTTCTGTTTGCATCTGCTCTGGGATTTTAAAAGTGGTTTGGGAATTGCTGAGAAAACTTAAACACTAGGTTTCAATCTGAATTTTGCTGCTCACCTGGTTATTGAATAAAAAAAATGGCTGTCATAAAATAAGCCATTTGGTGCTGAGCTCATCCCAACAATGAGAAAAGGGGTTATTAATCATGTATCACCTGTCCTTATATCATGGATAGTTTCTCAAAAAATTCAAACACAAATAATTTTAAACATCAAACTATCCTCTCAAGAATTTTTCCCCTAGGTTTGAGGACAAATACTTTTTAAATTGATAACTTTAAACTCCTTTATATTTATTCAAGGTCTATAAATGAGGTTTTGAAAGCAAAAGAGAGTCTGCTACTTATTTAGAGAGAGATGCTGTACAAATACCAAGTCCCTCCACAACTGTGCTCTAAACCTGGGACAACATAGATGCAGGTATTCACTCCTTCTCTTAGGCAATTTATATGAAACATATTCCTCTATCCATAAAATAGAAATACTAAGAATATGCACTTCTTAGTACCAAAAAATTCAACAGGTAACATGCAAGGGTATTATGTGGCCCTTAATCTGTAGACAAGCAAATTTCAGGCTTTATTATAGATCCCAGGAACAGTAGCTGTAGAACACCATTGTATAAGGTTCTGGAGTTTTCTAGAAGGAGCCGTTGTGGCCTTCTTCCGCAATCCTTGTACTGCCACCAGTGTAGCCAGCAAGAGCAAGTTGCCTTGGTGACTGGAAAGCTAGGATTGTTGACTACAGGACTGTGGCCAGCCAGGGACTACCTGGCTCCCGCCGCATCCTGAGGAGCATCTGTGAGCATGTGGAGTCAGGTCTTCTGCAGTCCTAATGTGAGAGTTGAAAGAACCCAACACAATAAAGAGAGCCGAGCAACAAGAGAAGACAGCTGCCAAGATGGCCGCCTTCTGCTCTGGAAGGCTGTTTGGCTATTACCTCCTCTGGGTTCACAGGGGAGTTACAACCTGCTGAAGCCCTCTCAGTAGGGTGCTGACATCTGTCTCCCTGGTGGCTGGAGATGACTTCAGTGAGACCCCCAGTGAAGCACAGCGGCTCTTCTCCCGAATGCTGGGCAGATGCACCCCACCTCACTGACAGCCTCCTCATTAGCCATCCGTTTAGCAACTCCAGCTGTGCATCATTTGTGAGCTTTGGGCATGTAAACTTTAAATAATGATTTTTATAAGAAATTAAATGAAACCCTTCTGCCCAAGCCTTTTATCTATAGCAATTAGCACACATTACCAAAGTTGTTTATGTCATTTACAGGGTTTAAGGATGTGATCTGTTTCTTTTTCTTCTCAGACTTGCCTCCCTTTACCCAAGTAAGTTTGAACATCTGCAGAAATCTTTTAAATGCAGGTGACAGCCAAACTCTAATGTCCCAAAGAGAGAATTCAACATATCCTTGAAGATGGATGGGAAAACAAATTCACCTGATTTACACTAGCCTCAATTGGTTATTTACCATTTCCTTTGTTATGAACATCGGCAACTAACCATACTAGTCACAAAGTAGCTACAACTCTTTTACCTATAAAAAACAGGTTATCTTCATATGAACTAATAGCTGTCACAAATATCTTGAAATCACATTAACATCATTAATTGACCTGCATTTAGGTCCTGTTACTTAATGCATTAGCAAAGAAACACAAAACGTTATTGCATCACTAATTTATTTTAAAGCATTTTAAAATTGTATTTTAATTAACTTTGATTTGCTTTGAAATATTATGAACTTCATTTTAAGCATTTTGAAAAGTTACTCTAGAAGCATCCATAGACTACACCAAGATGCCAGGAGTCACAGCACAAATAAGGTTAAGGACCTCAAGGCAAGGGACAGATTTCCGGTCCTCTTACCCACTCAACTCATTTTTGTCCTCCTGACATGCTCTTCCTCCTTTAAGTTCTTTGATAACACTTCCTAAACTATAAACTAAAAACATAGGGAGGGCTTGATAAGCATGTAAAACAGAGCCCCTTGCACTGGGAATGCAGCTAATGCGACAGGTTCTGGATTTGATCCTTAGCATCATAAAAATACATACATACATACATACATACATACATACATATACACACGTGAAATTGGGGCTGTTGGTGGTGGTATCAGAATGTCAATTTGGACCTCTAAATTACCTAAGATGTGTTCTGCGTGCAAGAGGATGATGTTATGATGGAGCAGTGGTGGAGTTCATTTGAGGGCAGCGGCCAGCACTCCTACACAGGCCCTGTGATCTGTGCTCTGCCGTGCTGGGAGGCCTGTGTCCACTTAGCCAGCCCCCGGGTTTCCTTGGAAAGCCACACTTCTTAATTGCCATACAGATGCACATTCTGGAGCCAAATGCTTGAGATTAGGGGTGGGGTGGGGGTGTTTTTTGTTCACTTTCAGTATAAGTTCATTGGACCATTGATTTGAAAAATGACATCTTATCAAATTAGCAAAGTTCATGCACAAATATATATATATGCTTTTATTTTTAAAGAGTGGCTGACTCATCAAAAGGCATCCCTCATTTTTTAGGGCTATAATTTGTTAAGAGGCTCCATAGTGTTCAAATGAATGCCTTAGATATTGCTGCCTCATTTGCCTGACTTTCTTCCTCCTCACTCTCCCTTTGTCGTACATCCCTCACTGGCCTTCTCTTGAATTACAATTTAGGGACATAATGTAATGTTACCCTCAAGAAGTTCATTCCCTATGTCATAAAAAATGTGAGTTTTTGAGGGAGGTCTAGGCTTGCACTTTGTGGACTTGGAATCAGGAACAACCTGACTAAAATCCCTGGAACATAAAGTGCAATTAAAATAGTCATGTGCAATAGGGGCTTTGAGGCAGTGCATCTGCTAGTACTCAAGGCTGTAGATCAGCATTGGACACCACTTGTAGAAGACCTGGCATCTCGGTATCCTTATGTGCTCCAGGGTAGTGCGCCTTTGTGCTCCTTTGGCAGAAGACCAGCCAATTCGAATTTTCATCTCCCATTTTAATTACAGAACAGAACCTCATATGGAAACACAGATGTTGCCTATCAGAAACCATAGACCATTGTGTAAAGAAAACCCACCAAAGGACAGGGAGGTGGAGCCTGGTTTTTTCTGTGCCTTTACCCACTAGGAGGCATTGGCAAGCTTCCACTTTGTTAAAGAAGAACACCAGGGTGGGATTGTAGCTCAGTGATAGAACACTTGCCTTGAGTGTGCAAGGTCCTAGGTTCAATGCCTAGCTCAGGGGGAAAAGAAAGAAGGAAGGAAAGAAGGAAGGAAGGAAAGAAAGAAAGAAAGAAAGAAAGAAAGAAAGAAAGAAAGAAAGATGCATGACTGGTGTAGTTGTTGCAAGACTGTAAAGATACAATGGGGAGAGCTGGAATCCCAGTGCTAAGGGGGCTGAGGATTGACATGTGTTCGAGGCCAGCCTGTGCTATATAGTGAGTTCAGGATCAGCCAGCACTACAGAGCAAGAGTCTGTCTCAAAAAAGAAAGAGGGAGAAAAGAAAGAAAGTAAGAAAGAAAGAAGAGAAAGAAAGAGAAAGGAAAGAAAAGAGAAAAAAATCACCTCTCATAAAAATAGAATTTTTGCTCAGATGGATTATAGTTTTGCTGTATTTTGAAAAATATATTCTTCGTGCTTTCTGAAATCATCTATACATCAGTGGTCTCCAGGATTTTTAAACAATTTGTTTATAGCAGCACAATTCTTAAGGTATACAAAAATGATGATGGGTTCCTTGAAAAGGTGATGCCTTCTCTAGGTTGTCACGCTTATAACTAGGAAAGAAACACAAATGGAATTTAGCCTGACTTTGTTTTGAGACAATATCCCACTCTGTAGTATCTTGACTTTTACATTATTTCCAGGAGTCCAAACAGAAAAGTAAATTAGAGCCAGATTATTTAAAAAAACCTAATCACGATTACAAACTAAGACCGACTGGTAATAGGGAGCCATTGTATGTTTTTGAGGAATGGAGTGACTTGAAGTGCCATTTAGGGGAGGACACTTGGCAGGGGTAAGCAAGCTGAATGAAAGGGAGAAGAAACTTCAGACAGCAGTTGAAGAGTGACTCAATATCCCAGGTATAAGGAGCTTCTTCATTCACTGCGACATAAGCCAGCCAAGAAAAATTTTTGAAGCACATGAATTATATTAATTTCTAAGTTATTCATTGTGCTGGTCCAAGACCTTTAATAAGATACCCACCTGAATCAGCTCTAACCATGAAAGATACCCCCCAGCCTTCCAATTTTCCCCACCCCCTTCAGAATTCCCATCAGCTGGTCAAAATGAGACCAGTCCCCTGGCCCGTGGCGTAGGACTGATGGAGGATTTTTACTTGCTTCCTCAGGGCGTGTGTTTTCAAAGACAATCCAAAGTCACACAGCAGATTGGTAGTCAATGAAATGTTCTTCTGCGTGACCTCATCCAGTCCTAGGTTGCCGCCTGGAGCTCACCGTGCATGCTTCTCCATTCCCCAGGACTGTTGGGCTCTCTCAGCTTCAGGGGATGGTGTGCAGAAGACAGACAGCCAGAGAGACAAGGAAGGCCAGGGACCATGCCATCACAGGAGCCAGGCTTCCCTGGGAGAAGCAGCTTTGTGACTGAGAGGTCAAGCGTGGGTGGGCTACCAACGTCGTGTCTCACAAACAGAGAAGGAACAGAGAGAGACCATCAGGGCCTCCTATCCTCTCCAGGACTAGAACATCCCTGTTACCTTCTAAACCCTTGCTGCATCTGCAGGTCAGCACACCTGGGTCTCTGGACCCTTGGGACTCACCTCCCTTTGTAGAAACAGGTGAACTTGCCAGTCAGGCTGACCTCTTCTAAGCAGCTGTCTCTCAAGGCCGCTCACTAGCCATTCATTAACAGATTTGAGTAGCTCTCCTATTGACTGGCAGATGTTCCTAAAAGCTGTTGTCAGGATGTCAGAAGCTTTCTAGGGTGTCAGAATTAGATTTAGAAGAACTGATCTAATACATGCACTGTATAATGGAGTCTGAGTCCATGGGGGCTCAGGCTTTAGGACACTGTTGATGAGTTCAATAAATCAAGAAGGTTCCCCTGTGAAGACAGGATCCCAGGCCTTCTTGCCTTCTCTCTTTACCTACCACTGGACAACATGAGATTTAGGAAGGAAGAGAGGGCAGCACAGGCTCAGAGATAGCCATTGAAGAATTAGTTTCCTCCCAAAACCCATGACATGGCCATATCCCATGTTTGCATGGGGAATCCCTGTTTCCCATAAGATCCCCTAGGGACTACTCATGCCCCTGCTTACAAAGAGAAGCACCTGCCTTGCCACCATGGAGCTGTGAGAGAACAGGTTTACCATGGCATATTATGGTTTCCCTAAAATGACACTGTCCTGTGGCTGATGTTGTGGTTTGGGAATTTTTAATGAGCTCATAAACCATATTTATAGCTGTGCTTGTTTGTTTTGAAAACATCAGTTATCAGTAGGATCCTGAAAGAGTTCCATTTTGCTCTTCAAGCAGGTTCTATTTTTGGCTTGGCAGCTTTGAGAGTAGTAGCTTCTTCCATGAAAGAGAAGAAGCAGCTTTCTCAGAAGCTTCATGTATTTCAGAAAGAAAATTGGCACAGGGAATGGAAGTCAAACTTAGATACAACACAGGTGAAAGGCAGGTGACCTCTATATGGGGCCTGAGACCTGCCCAGTCACTCAGGGTCCCACTGTTCAAAGTCTTGTGCTGAGGTAAGGCTCATCTGTAGCCATCCTGAAATTCCTATCAAGTGTGGAAGAAAGGACTCTGCATTTGCGTTTTGTCCTGGACCCCACAAATGACAAGCCCATTCCTGGCTAGTTGACCTGTTTTCTGAGAAGTTTCTCCTTGTATAGCCAGAGGACAAGAAGGGAACTTGGGGAAGAAAAATGACCATGGAATATGTAAGACTGTGTAATAATTTTATGTCTCTACTGGATTGTGACACAGAGTGTCCAGACTATTCATTACTCCTGGGTGTGTCTGTGAGTTTGTCTCCTGAAGATATTAACTTTTGAATCAGTAGACTGAGTAAAGCAAATTGTCATCCCCTGGGGAAGGACCACATCCAGTCCACTGAGAAAAAAATGTGGAAGCCAAGGAAGTGTGCTTTTCTTTCTCCTTGGCTGCTTGAGCTGGAGCGGTAGCCTTCTCCTGTTCTCAGCTGGACTTATGGCATCAGCCTTGTACTTCTTACAACTACACCAACTGTCTTTCTGAGAAACCCAGCTTTCAGATGGAAAATCATGGGGCTTCCCAGCTTTTATATTCAAGTGAGCTGATTCCTATAATAAATCATTTATAGAAAGAGAAGGGTGTCTGTTTCTCTACAGGATCATAACTCACACAGGTTGTCATCCAAAGTCCTCATGGGACGAATCAGGCTCTGCCTTGCTTGACTCCATAGGTTCCATTTTGAACTGGCTGACCTCCCATGGGAGAGCAAATCTGTCTTGCAGAGAAAATCTTTGTTTGGCCTGACACATCCAGTCGAGCCCTAGTACTCATCAAGCTATATCTTGAATGACTTTTGGACCGTTGGGCCCCAGGGAGCAACCTTAGGGGATCCAGGCTGAGCTGTACTCATCTCCTACAGCTGCTGTAACAAATTACCACAAACTAGGGAGCTTAAAACAATCCAAACTTATTATCTTAAAATTCTGGGTGCCAGAAGTGCAAACTCAGTCATACAGGCCTAAAAGGAAGGTATCTGAAGGACTCAAAAGAAAAAAATCTGTTTCTTGTCCCTTCCGACTTCTGGAGGCTGCCAGCAATTCCTGGCTTGTGGCTTCACTCCTCTCATCTCCGCCTCCATGGTCATATTGTCTTCTTCTCCTATGTTACATTTTCCTGTATCTCCTTATAAGGACACTTAGGATTATGTGTGGGGCCTACCCAGGATCATCTGTGCATCAGAAGATGCTTAACTTGATCACATTTTCAAAGTCCTTTACCATATAAGGAACATTCATAAGTTCCAGGGATTCTTTGGACTGTTATTCAGGCTACCAACAGACCTGTTGGAAAGTTGGTGCTTTGCCAAGATGCCTAGTGTTTTCTAGGTTCAAATGCTGTCCATTCTAGGCCTGAATTTACAGAGACCATGGCCACAGATCCATACAGAGCAGTACCCCATTCCACACTTCCACCAATGGGTTCCTATAAATTAACATTTCAAGAGGGGGAAGATGAGGGAGGAGAAAAAGGAGAAGGGGCAACAGGAAGGAAGGGAAGATAGAAGATAGGCACAAGCAGAGGAAAACAAAGAAAATGTAGGCCTGAAGGTAATAGCCAGTCTTCAGAGTAGCAACTGCAGAGCGGGGACAACAGACAATTGCTAATGACAAACAAATTAAAAGGGGGCAGAAACTCGATAAAATAACAACACACTGCAAGCAGAGATTATGGGCTTTCTTGAGTCAGGCACAAGTGCACTAAGACAGGCAGTCCTTAAGTGGCCCCTCCTCATCGTAATATTATTAACATACCGTGTATTACTTACACCTATAAATCCATGAATGTGATTAAAGCCAGGTGAATTAGGGGATGTGCAGATGCTCCAGTTATATACTCCGAAAGTACCTCCCAAGGGAGGAACAGCCCCTTTTCCCCAGGAAAGAATAAAACTTAGAACAAGGAAATCCAGGGGGCATGAAAAGGGATCTCTCGAGATTACCCAGGCCCATTCACATCTTAGTGATGACCCAGTCTGTCTGTGGGTCATATCTCTCAAGAAGTCTTTCTTGCCTAACTTTCATTTTGCCCATTTTTTTACTTTTTATTTTGAGATAGTGTCTCACTAAGTGTCTACATTGCCCAGATTGGGTTCAACTTGTCAATCCTCCTGCCTCAGCCTGCCAGAGTGATGGGATTGCAGGCAGGCACTACTGTGCCCAGCTACTTTTTGGTCTTACTCAGAGTCACATAGCTGTGACTCTACCACACAATAGCTGTTTTCACAACATATCCTAAGTGAGACAATTTCTAAGTCACTTCCTTGCTACTTTTCTGGTTCAAGACAACATTTTTTTGTCCAGTTTACTGAAACAGCCACATGAGTGGTTCCTCTTCTAAGTATCCTTACCTTATTATAGTTCACATTCTACACAGCTTCATAATCCAAATCCAGCCACTTCTCCAACACCCTCTGAGGATTTCCACACCATTCAAAATTTAATCCAAACTTCTTACCTGGACCAAAGGCTCTGCCTGACCTGCTCTAATCTTGTGATCTGATTTTGCTACATCTCAGACTATTCCAGATGTGAAGCAAGCCTACTCCAGAAAGGCAATGATTGTCCTCACTTCCGGCAAGGGTCCACTACATACCAAAGATTCTTCTGAGTACTTTATGTGTTGTAAATCACTGAATTCTCCTCCAAAATAACCCCATGAGTCAAATGTTTTGTCATTTTACTGATGAAAAATTCAGACAATGGGAGCTTATGTAAGTGGCAGAAGCCTAGGCTCCCCCATTATGCTCTGCTGTTAAAGTTTAGATATGGCTAGAGTGTGTCCCCCAAAGTTTTATGTGCTGGAATTTAATCTACCTCATGATGTATTAAAGAGGAGAAAAGTATCCAGCTATGGCACTGAGAGATGGGCCTGGGAAGTGATTGGGATTGGATAAGTCCCTCAGGATGGAGCCCCATGAATGAATACTGGTATCTTTCTTAAGAAGAGGAAGAGAGACCATGACTTAGTTACTTTGTCATTGCTGGGACAGAATTCTAAGCATACACAATTTAAGGGAGGAAAGCATGGTTTTAGTTTACAGTATGAGAAGGTCACAGTTCATACATGGGCAGCTAACAGAGGTAAAAGCACTTGGTGGAGCCATAGTCTGAGGGAAGTGGCTCACAGCATGGCAAACAGAAAGCCAAGTGAGGGAAGAAGGGCAGAACTACCCTTCCAGGTCATGCCCAGGGATCTGCCCTCTGAGTCAAGCCCCAGTGTTCTGCCCCCTTCCAACGAGGCCCTACCTCTTCACAGTACATTGGTAGTTTACAGTATCCAAATATGGGAGACTTTTGGGGTTGACATTCTTGATCCAAACTAAAACAGACTAGAAGCACCCTCTTATCCCTTACCATGTGGTTTCTCACACATCTTTGATGGTTTGCTGTCAAAATTCCCTTGAACTCCCAGAACTGTGAGTGAAGTAAACCTCTTTCTATTACAAAGTTATCCAGCTTCAGAAATTTTACTACAGTAATAAAAAACTGACTAAGACATATACCCTTCCTCATCTGCAGCCAGTAGAAGTGATGACTCTCATCTGGCAAGTAACATGGAGATGCAGGTCTCCCATGAGTGTGTTAGTTCTCTGGAGAGCAGCTTGCAATCCTGTAAGGCTACTCCATGCTTTGGTCTCCTTATGCTCAGCCAGTCCCCTTTCTACATTCCCACTGTGTTGTTATACAGCCAAAGGCCATCCCTAGAAGTCCAGTGCTCTTTGCTATTGGAATTATGAGCAATTTAAACCTCTTTATAAGTTATCTAACCTCTTTACAAATTATAGCAACACATTGAACTAAAATAACCCTTTAGATTGTAAATTCTAAGAAGAACAGATTATTGTCTGTTTTATTTACTCTTTTTTTGAGACAGGGTCTCACTCTGTGACTTAGGCTGTGCCTGAATTCCAGGCTGGCCTTGGATTCATGACAATCTTCCTGTCTCAGCCTCCTGAGTGTTGGGAGTACAGGCATGGGCCACCATGCCCGGTTTATGCGGTGCTGGGGAATCAAAGTCTGGTACTTGGAGCTTGACTTAGCACTTGCTAGGTAAATGCTTTAACTGCTGAGCCATTTCTCCAGCCCATGTTTTATTTACTCATACATTCCTAGACCCTAGAATAGGTCACTCATAGTGAGCACTCAATGCACTGAATGGAAAAATGATGCAGTTGAGTTAAAGAAAAAGAATGCCATTTTTAGAAGATGCATCATTGGCCACTTCTCGGCCTGAGGCAGATCCAATCTGGAAACTGACATTCCTATGGGTCATGTGTTCCCAGTGCTTTCGGGAAAAATGTATGGTATCTCAACACTCTGCTTGCCCCAGGACAAATAGCCATTGCCTGGTTCCCTGTAGTGTCATATGCTCTTCCAGTCTTTAACCTGTGCAGGCATAAGCCTACGGCCTCTGGAAATTTCACTTATAGCCAGTTGCATGATAACTTTGCTCACTTCCATTTGTGTTGGGAGTCCAGCTCTCCCTTCCTCACTGGTGAAATGCCCTGGTCAAGGAAATGTACATGTAGCCAGATGTTAACTGCTTTTAACCCAGTAGCCTATGCTCCCCAAGATTGTGCTACCCAATTTATAGCCTGTTTTCCAGAGACAAAGACAAATAGAATCCACAGAGGCACCCCATTAAAGACAGACTGATAGATGAAATTTTTTCTGTTGGAGAAGAGCTTTGGGATATTCATAAGCAGATCAACATAACAACTTGATTTTATGAAACAATAGAGAAAGGTATGGATGGAGAGAATTCTCTAGTTTTTAATATCTGGGGGAAGTTATTTTTATGTATATGACTAGCTTTAATTTGACTTGTTCAGCTGTTAAAATATTATTACAAAAACACCAGCCATACTTGGTGGCTGAGGCCTGTAATTCCAGCATGCTGGGGGTCTGATGCAAGGAGGGTCACAACTTTGAACCCGCACAGGGCAACTTAGAAACTCAGTGAAACTCTGTCTCAAAATAAAATATATTTTTAAAAATGAGCTGGGGGTGTAACTCTGTCTGAGGGCTCTGGATTTCATCTCCAGTATCATGAAAAAAGAAAAAAAATCATAGAAAATATATCATGATTTTGTCATCCTAATATTACAGTTCTTATTCTGCACAGTTCCTTTCTGGTTCTCACCCAAGATGTATACACATTATCACACCATTATCAACTATTCCACTCAGAGGTTTGCATTCTGCATTTACATGTTTTTGGTAAAGGACTGTTTTTAAAAATTGCTAAGTCCAGTTATTAATGATCTTCTCTTAAAAGAGAATAGGAGAAGGAGGCAAGAGAGAGCCTCCGAGGCATCAGACACTGCTGCTCCCCACAATCGCTCAGTCCCCTTCTCACCAACACTGTAGCTCAGTCGTTCTTAAACCTTCAGGCTTGAATTTTCCATTTAGTAAAACTAAATTTTTAAAATATTTCTATAACTATTAAAATAAAAATTTGATTACATATTATAAATTTTTATTGAAAAGCAACATATTTCCCAAAACAAAGGAAAATTTAGTGACAACACTAACATCGCTTTGCTTTTTTTTGTAAGTTTCTTTAAAGTTTAACTTAACAAAAGACTTCGGAAATCTCATCTCTGCTTCTGCATTTAATTTGTTGCAATTTGTGGCTTTGGTTGAATTAAATGATGACAATCTAGCCACAAGTATATATACAGTCAGCCCTCCATATCCACAGGTTCCACATAAGAATTCAACTAAGAATCAAAAATACTCAAGGAAAAAAATTGCAGTCATATTAAACATATAGGGACTTTTTTCCTTGGGACTATTTTCTAAACAGTATAGTAAAACAATCATATAATGTTCATATTGCATTACAGATACTGTAAGTAATCTACAAGTGATTTAATATATATTGGAGGATATGTTTTGAGTGTAGTCAAAAAGTAAAGAGTGTTTTTAATAACTTTTTCAGGTCTTTGAGGATATTTTTCCTTCTTACCAACCAAGTGGGAGTTTACTAAAGATTAGTAAAGATTAGACAATCTTAAATAATATAAATGAATTTTTATATGGTTACACTGCAGCCTACTCATCTACCTTGCACTTGGAATAGATCCTTTATCATGCATCATTTCAAGACATCCTACATCAATCATTTGGGAGATTCTGGTTTGCTAAGTTACATAGAACTTCTTGATGTTGCCACTGCATTATTAAATATCCCCAAAATACATTTATGCATATTACTACCAAGCTTATCAGTAAAGTTTTTAAGTACTGTGAGACATTCCCCCAAAAAATCTGTTTTTCATTTATGCTTAATAATTTGAATTTTATCATTGACTTATTGTTGACCTAAGTTTAGCATTTTTTCTTGAAGCGACATATTGTCTTTGTTGTACTTTCATAAACTGTGATATGCTCCTTCTGCATAACCATAGTTTGTCAGTCATTTGTCATGTAAGAATGAGTCCTATGAAAATATGGTTAATTCATCTTGCAATCCAAATAATTGCATGACTGTTTTTACCTGTGGCAGGCAATATACTCAGTTGTGAAGAAGATACACTTTGTGCATGCTTGTCATATCATTATATAGAATATCAAATATATGAACATGAAATTGGATTTTTAAAAAAATTCTAAATGTGTGGTAGTAAAGAAAAGAACTATTTTAATACCAAACTGCATGAAAGCATAAAGCCATTGCTTTCGTTCATGGTAAGTGCTAGATTTATCCACCATTGCTTTGTACCATAAGTTAAAAAAAATCAAATAATATATTGTTAATATTATGAAAAAACTTTGACCTTGTAAACCTCTGGAAAAATTCTAATGAACCACCAAGTGTGTGCAAGACACAATTTAATAACCACTAGTCTTGTGTATTATTGAAATGGGTTACTTAGGCAAATGAATATTCACTATATCACTTTGACTTCAGGCCCTTATTTGGGGAAAACTGAGTGGCCATGTCTAAGTCATATGACTTTCCTCACCCTTCTACCCTAAGATGCTGCTGAAAGAGAACCAAAAATCCTCTTTGTCCACCTGTGCCTAGATCAACCCTTTTTTCAGTCCTCAAAGTCTAAGCATATGATAGTGGAGAGGTGCACCTTTAGCCACTCCAAGAAAAGAGCTCCTCCTTCAATGTACAACAAAATTATCCCAAACCATCTCCCTCTCATGAGCTGAACTTTGATCTGGCTAGGCCTTCCATGTTAGAGAATCTTCCCAAGAGGAAGTGGCTCCTAGCCTGCTAATCTCCCTACACATCTTATGCCAAAACATGTGCAAGAGTTGTAAACTTTTGGTTCCTTTGTGCTGTTAGACAACTGCTTTGCTTGTAATAGTTCACTTTATACACAGTGCAGCAGCAAACATCTTTGAGTGCATGAATTTTCATCATTCCGACCTTTAAGGTTGATTCTTCTACTTGTTGGTCTCAGCCACCACACATCTAGTGTTCGGAAGAAGAGCATTTTTACTTTATAATATTTGGTTGGATAACTGTAAAGCCTATGATTTGCATTACCATATTCTTAATTCCAATAAAAACAGTTTGATTTTCACAGGAAATGTTAGTAATCTAAGTAGTGTTTGATAGTGTATACATACTCAATTTCTAAGACATAAGAAAAAAAAACTGTTGAGAGGAAAGAATCCATACAACAGGAAATAGTCAACAAAACAGAAGGTTCTGAAGATATATGTAAGTTGAATTTGGTCATGATGTAGGTGGCCAAAGAACTGAACTGAAAAATCAGCTTTGAAGATTGAATGCAAGAAAGTACACCATAAATGAGGAATTTAGTATAGTGGTGTACAAATGTACATTTGGGGTCTGATGTATCTGTTCAATTTCCGATTCTACAAAGTAGGGTTTAACCTGGGAAAGTCACCTAAACTCTCCAAATGGAAATTAAATATTACCACTGACAGAACTTCTTTAGGGTTTGTCTGATGCAGAACTTCAGCTGATGAGATAAAGCAAAGAAAAGCTTCATCTTTACCAGTTGTAACTTTGTTCCCACTTCCGGCGGCTTGCTCTACAGCACTTCCGGTCCTACTAGGTTCCAGTAACCTCTTCTTCCCCGTCCCTCCAGACGAAGGAGTGATAGGGGACGCTTATTTCAGGATCACGTGCATGGTTCCTTGTGAGTCCCTTATACTTCTCACATACTTTAGTACTTAAGCTCTTAATAAATAAGCCCCACTCTTATTATCCTACTTTTAGCATACCATCTGATCCCTACTGGAACCCACACCAGTAGAACATACTCCCCTGTTTTTCTCCGCATTTCAGGGCAGCAGATTCTCCAGACTCTCTGGCTTCCAAGCATAGTCAGCCAATAAAGCCACCGGTGTATATTGGGTAGTAAGAGGTGGAAACTTGCTGATGCGTATATCCATCTCCACCTCCAGTATCTCCCTGCCATGTAACTGCCCCAGGGCTAACACCTGGCCCCTTCGCTTTGCTCTCTGCTATTGCTTGTCTCTCAGTCACTTCATTATTACTGTCTGGGTTCTCACCTCTTTCATCATCAGCATAACCAATCTCCTGGATTTGATTTCCTTTGGTTAAACCCTAAGAGGGATTCCATTGTCCTGACTTGACGCTGATGGACATGTTCTCTAAACCTGTTTCTTCATCTATAAAGAAATGGTTGTAAACATTGCCTATCTCCTATGAATATTGGGGGGATAATAAGATACAAAAAATACATGGCAACTGCTTAATAGATATTAACCATTTAGTCTTTTCAGACTTTCCACTGGCCCTTGGGATAAATCCTGTCCTCTGTCCTATGACTTAGGAAATCTTGCCCCATCTTCCTTTCTAGCCTCCTTTCTCCCTCTCAGTCTCACAGAGACACCCAACCCTACAGAGCCTTCAGTCTCTTAAAGTCTTTGCTCATTCTACACACTAACTCTAGCATGCCATGTTTTACTCTGTCATTGTCTCTGTCCATTTTCTCTGTTAAAGCTGTGGGGCCCATAGCTCTTGTTCACAGTTGGCATATAAATGCTTGATAAACATATATGTGAGGGAAAACTAAAGGGGACAGGGAAAATGAAAACAAGAGAGGAATACATGGGCAAATAGAATTAAGAACAATTCTGTTGCAGAGATATATATAAAAAAGTGATGGGTCAATAATCCAATACAGAAAATCAGGGGTAAAGGCGTAATACTAACTGCTACTCACTAGAAGGCAAGGTTCAGAAATCTAGATGGAGAGAAATGCCAGCTTGTTCAAACAAAGAAGCTATAAAACTGAAGCTGAGTTGTTTCTATCCCATTGCATGGAGGAGTACTTTGCTCACTTCCTGCTGACATAGGAAGTAGTTCTACCACCCATGATGCAAGGTAAGAAAGGCAAATGGCAGCGTCAGATTGAAAGAGTGTAGGGGAGTATGAGTGACTGATTCTGACCAAAACAAAATTGTAGCATGTCAGTCGTGTTTCTTGAGTCTAAAGTCTGAAGCGGCTTTCAGAAGACGTAGTGGCTAAGGGAAATCCCAAAACCCTCTCTTGGGTGACCAAACCAATCAATCACCTAATCTTCTCTCATCCAGGAGCTGGTCTCCAGTTTAGCCAATGGAAGTGAGTATTGAGGCTGCATATTCCATATTAAGGAGGCTGATTACTCCCCAGCTCCCACAAAGCCCGTAAGGACCAGGTGGATACGACTCATGTTCCTGTTGTGAAATGGAATGTGCAAACAGGGATGTGATTCATGTCTGTAGACACATAGCATTCCTGACAGCTAAGAAGGAAATGCAATTTTATGACTGGTCTGGTAAAACCTCCTCAAAAGTTTGATAGAAACTCCAAACGAGCAATTTTCTTAAAATGAGCATTTGTGAAATCTTCAAGGATCAAGAGGCACTTCCATGACCAAGTTCTGAGAGAACTTTTCACACTCTCTTCCTCTGCTCCACCACCACCACACACATGTGTACACATAAAATTCTTTGAAGGAAACATCATATAACAGGAGGCACACTTTAAACTGAAGGGTGTTGCATATTTTCAAGGGAGAATGAGTTTCTTTCAATTTATAAGAAATAAAGAGAAATATTTAAAAGGTTTATAAGAACAAATCCAAGTTCTCATTGGTATTCTATGAATATGGAAGAGATTAGAGAGAAAAAAATGAATGTATTTACAACTTTAATTGTGGCTTTCCCAAAAAGAAATGAAAACTGACCAGAGAAGCAAAGTACATTCTAATTTTTAATTAATTAGTGTTGCAGTGAGGCACCAAATTTAAAAAAATAGATACGAGTTAGAGAAATACAAGATCTTGATAGGAAAATCATGAACTTCACAAGTTACTGGTGGCAATGGTTAATTGGAAAGTATGCCTTCATCTTAACAGAAATGAAAGGATGCATTTTAATGAAACTGTGTGATTTGATAGCCCAGGAAATCCATGAATATAAACACTTATCCAGGTCAAAGGAGATCAAGACTTTTGCTCAATGAGGAAATAATGTTTGACCGGTTGACTAACAAGGACATATTTTTAATTTCTCAAGATTCAACAAGATGACAACTTGGACCTGCTTAGATTTCTCCCCCAGACCAGTAAGACCTCTGTGACACATCTCCTCCACTCTCAGTGGGTGGATGTTTCCTCCTTTCCCAGACTCCTCAGCCTACCAACTCTGAAGTCATGCATAGCTCAGGTCATTCGAGGATGTCCTCTAACAGTTAACAGGCATTTATTTGACATTTTCTGGGAGAATCTAGAATCTTTTCATACAGATAGGAATCTCATTCTCCAGAAAATAAAAACAACAACTACAATCAATCTTTGGGTCTCTCTAATCAGAGGGTTTATCTTCATTTCCTTTTGGAGATGCTTTGACTCAAGTTCAAGTGAAGTCGGTTTAATAGTCCACTCTTCTCTCTATCTTCTGTGCTTTTCTCAAGTCGTCCTGGTCTCAATTGTTGTTTAGTCACCACACCCAGCTAGTTCTTCCCTTGAAGTTTTGCTCCAGCTTTTTTTTTCCTCAACTCAGTCCTTGTTATGGAACATTGGCATATTTTGAAAGCCTTTGCTACCTTCAGTGAAGTTTCTCTTATTATTGAACACTAGAGAAAGTAGGTGTCAAGATTTAGTACTGAAAACTGGACTCACTATAGGAGGAACTGAGACTAGATTCCAAAATGACAGTAAGACAAAAAGAAGAACAAATTTCTTATCTGTTCAGTTTGAATGTGATTGACTCACGTGTAAAATGATATTTAACTCTCTGAAGGAAGTTTACTTTGTAAGATGAGAAAGAAAGCCTGTCCAGATAGGAGCTGCATACCACAGGCTCAACCCTGGACCAGACTCAGAATCTTCTTGCCTCAGAGAAAATGCAGGACCCCGTTGTACAGGTTGATAAGAACAGTACCCCAGGATGAGAAGCAAACATTTGGCCTTGGCAGAGAGATCCTCAAGGGAGCAGGAGCTGAGCCGTACAAAGAATGGCTTGGCCAACCCTATGGCAACAGAGATGTGTATGGGTACAGAGAAATATGAGAGATATATTTTAATGATTTTTTTACATACTTTTACTTTTTGTAAAGTTAATGCAGCTAATTCCAAATCATTCCTTTCTTTTCTTAAAACCAACTTCCCCAAAACCACCTCTCAGGCAATGATTCAACATCCTGCTCCTAATTATTCTTCATCTTGAAAATATTCCAATTGCAAATATTTGATTAAAATTCAGATTTATTTTTTAGGCATTTTCTCATTACTGTGTCCTAAAGCGAAGAGTTTAGTAGCAGTTCACTGTTACATGCTGTATTTCTGCACTATTAGATGACATGTTTTAGAACACAATAAGTATTCTTGTCTTGTATTGAGATTTCCCAAGTGTAAATTCTGGTTTTGCTACATGTTAGCTGTGATTTGGGACAGATTACCTAGTGTCTCTGGGTCTCCATTTCATCATATGTAAAACGTGTACAACTGTTCTGGTTTATGTTTCCTGTTTGCCCTGACTGTTCTTCACCCTGCTCTGTGTGTCTTGGGAAGTTGACTCTCAGACTTTAGCACTCTGGCTCCCTGGGGTTAGACTGTAAGGAAGTTTCAGTAGGAGGTGGATGAGCACTAGAAGCAGGAACACATTTGACCCCCTGTTCCCTCCCTCCTTACCAGGACACTGACAGTGACTCTCTTCATTCTCACGTGCCCATAACACCATGGTAGCTTCTACTCCATTGCTAAAAACAGTACCAGGCTCTGGTGGCTTTGCCCTCTTCTCTTGCCCTGTCAGGCCTGGGATACTAATAATTTCCTGTTCTTGTTAGTACCAGATATGTCATATTCCTCAAAGATTCTTTTAATCTTATCTACACTTCTGAAAGTAGTTTCCTTATTAATATCGCTTCAGTTAATGCTTTGATTTGTGCTGTCTGCCTTCTGCCAAATTCTAACCAAGGCAGCATAAATATACTACAGGCACTAAATGAATGAGCATGTGGACAGGAAGAAGAAATTTCCAAGAGACACTACAAGTTCTTAACTCATGTTAATTATTTTCTACATAAGTCAAAGAGATGAAGTTATACAAGACAGCATATGTTAGCATATGTTAGCATCAGGATTGACATACTTTCTGCCTATGGGTAAAGCTTTGAAAAATATGGCATCATATGCAGTCTTTTGTGTGAAATCTGGAGCCAATTAAGAAACTTCACTGTGTTCTGTACAGTTGGATCAGCTCACATGTCACAGCTCCTAATCTAAAAATGTATGTGCTCAGATTTGCCACCATGCCCGCCTTGATTAAGAACTCCACCTCACTGTGTAGTCAGCCACATCTGCTTTAGAGCTAAACCCACTCAAGACACTGACAGATGAGGTTCTCAGCATCAGAGCATCAGTCCCCTGCCCTCGCTTGTCTCTAGCTGCAGACAATGCCACTTCAAAGGACATCAACACATTCGCCATGTGCACTGGGATTGGTGATCCTACTTGAAGTGGCTGGCTCTGGGGCTGGGGTTCAACTGTGTTTGGGAACCTTGTCATTGCAGATGTCAGGAGCCCTTTTCTGAAGCAACAGACCTTTTCTTACACCATTCTGCCTTTGCCCTCTCCAAGACAATGGGACTCTTTTGCCTGATGGTGGCCTTTCTCATCCTCCTTGCCATGTGAATGAGCTGTTCCCATCTCCCACAGTTCTTCTGCCCAGTGTCTTCCTTTGTCTAGGGTTCCCAGATAACCTGGTTGGCTCAGAATTTGAAGGAGAGAAAAGAAATTAATATTCTACTAATAAAATAGGAACAATTCCGAAGATATTTATGGTTGTTGTAAGAATGACAGAAGCTGGTATATTCAATGAAGACAAGCATAATGCCATCTAAGTGACAGGCACAGACAAGTTTTAATCAAACAAAGGAGGGGGGAGGTAGGGCTGGCAACATCTTTCCAGCCTGTCTCTTCGGGACTCTGCTCTTGGTGTAATGCTCTATGATTGTCATTCAAAACTCATAATAATATTTGAAGGAAGAAGTTTTGCATTCATTTTCTCTCTGCACTGGGCCCCACCAATTGTGTAACCCATCCAGCAGGAAGGGTATACTTTATTTTTCAAATGGTTGTTGTTAACTATAATTGACAATCTTTTTATATCAAACACAGATTCATTACAGTCTATGTAAAGGAAAATGAGATTTCAGAGATGGTATCTAATGTCAAGAGCACATTATCCAATTAACTAAGATCTGCCAAAGAGCTTGTTTGTATTAGGAGCTGTGCCAACCTCCTCGAACTCAAATGATCTGCTTTGCAGCCCCAGAATGAGCTGACCAACATGTGTCAGGCTTAGAATTGACCTTGCTGTGAACTCTTCAGTCAAATCTGTGTTATCTGAGTCTTGGAAGGAAAACTCATCTCATATTTCATCACAGAAGTGTTACTTGATTTGTAAAGTGAATCCTATAATTTTAAGTAGACAAACAAGCAACTAAGATCCTCTAATTTGTATTTTAAAACCCAAGAATACCATATCAATTTTGATATACCTTTAGAGATAATGTTTCAAGTTTTGAGTATCTCAAGTCCAAATAGTTGAAAATGAAAAGCACCCAAAAGAATAACCTCCTGGGGCATCAGTGTGTACACATTTAAGGGTGCTTTGATCTTTTGATGGAAGGATGAAGGAGTAAAACTAGAACACAGACTCATGAGTTTAAGGAAAAACTGCTGGGTATCAGGAAAGGCAAGGTTGCTTCCCATGAATCCCAGTGGTAGCCTAATACCCACAGTGTGTGTCCCCTGTGGTACTGATTCTACCAGGAGAGGCTCATCATAATGAAAGATGCTGCCAACACACTTGGCAGTAAAGGTATCAGTCAGCACATGGTGATGTCTCAGGCAAGACTGGAAAGGTTGTTTTTGCCTTCTGTGAGTCATATGGGTTTCTCTGGAATCTCAGACAGATAAATGAAGCAAAACTCTCTCCTGTTGTAAGAAATAGATTTTACTTTGTAAAAATGTATCATTGTCTGAGAATTTTTCTCTTACTGAAATACTAACGAACATACAAACCCATAGCCAGAGCCAATAATCTATTTTTTCAAAACTAGTTAATATTATCTCTAAGATATAATGAAGAAAGAGAATTAGTACAATGTATAGGCAGGGATCAGGGATTAGAAAAGAAGTTGTCTATTTGTATAAATACTTCTAGAAATAGAGGTTAGTATTCATGTCTGTCATTTATAAATTCTCCTGACATTCCTATTATGCTCTGGTCTACTCTAAGCCAATGTTTGATACAAAATTGGTCTCGGTATGGGTACACTGGAAGACAGGACAGGCAAAATGCATTGACCTTTCCAAGCTGCTTTAAGCAGGGCTAAAACCATTATGTAACATTGTTTTCCCTTTAGATTGCTTTTGATGTTCCCACATAACTGAGCAGGAATAGAGTATGGCACACTCTGGACTTCACCCTCCCGAGGGCTACCTCTACATGGTAGGTAGAGCATATGCTTACATGAATTCATTCTATTCCATAACCTTGGAGAATAAGTTCTGAGAATAAACAGGACAATGCCCAGGTACAAATTATGGAGCATTCGCCTTGAGACACCCTGGAAACAGGGTGGAGAACTCTCATGAACCAAAGGTCAATGATGAGTCAAAGAGGCAATGGCACCCATTACTCAGAAGTGGTCAAGTAATGTTTATTGCTAATATTATCAGATTTTGGTTGTGGCTTTCTGTACTGTAAATCAGAGTATGGGTGTGAATACTGCCTGTGTCAATGAACCACCTGATAATAGGAAGTGAAGTACAAACTTGTTGAATGGGTGTTGCTAAGTGGGCATGTCTATAAGGATTCCCATGTATATTATTAAACTACTAATTTGTCACTACGTGTTCATCTAGGCATAAACTCGAAAGTTCCCCACCCTGACTTAGAAGCCATAGACAAAAGTCTAAATTGCCAGTGGAAGGAAGTCACCCTTCTCCTTCTTGTCAACTTAATGTTCGTTAAGTACTTCAGCTTCCAACCTCTCCTAACCCTTTTCCTTCTGTAAGTGGAGATAGTGTCAGAGAGTCAGAAGTAAAGCTTGATTCATTTGAAAGGTAATGAAAAGGAGGAAATATCTGCCATCATGTCAGCTCTTTCTCCTCATCTCTGCTTCGTCACTTCCCTTCCCATGATCTCTTTCTTCTCCAACTTCAATGTCTACCTTCTCCCTGATGCCTGGTGTCACCTCATCCCTGTCTCCTCTCCATCTGACATTGTTTTAGCACAATCAGTGTAGGTGTTGATTAAGCTGAATAAAAAGTCATGATGTTCATATTTTCTTTTCCAACCTACTTGATATTTGATATTTTAATTGTAATGTTTTAATACATTTTGGGAATTAATCTCATTTTCTGACATCCTGAGACACATTTCTTGGTCTGTTATAATATTGCTTCAAAACTCTGGTATCGAAGTTTCTAGCATCAGGGCATTATTCTAAAATCAATACATTTTCTCCACTACCAAAACAACTATTATGATAAAATAGTTGGTAACAGAAATAATATACACCATAGAAGTTATTTTTTTTAAAAAGGTAAATTTGTTGTAGTCGAACTTTATAGACTTTGCCTGGGAGGAAAAGGTTTATAGACTTTACCTATGAGGGAAGAAATTCAACCCTTACAATGTGTAGAATATTATGTTGACCTATTAGAAATGATAAAAACAAACAAAGCCAGAAATCTGTTGGGTATTAGATGTAAACATGAATAAACTGATATAAATGTACATAGGACATAGAGTAGCACAGGGATATGAAGATAAAACAGACTGTGATGGCCATGTTAGAAATGGTCTTGAAGGACAAACCAAAGATTTGACCTTGACTTTTGCCTTGGCCAAGGCGATTTTTGGTAAGTACCAGAAAAACCCTTGACTAATTCAAAGAGAGTTGAGGTAACTCAAAACACAAAGAGATCTGAAAGAATACAAGAGCAGCACAGATAGCTTGATCTCCCCCAGGCCTGGGGAATGAAAGGCCCTCCTAATCTTGATTCCTCGGCTTAACCTCTAGCCACGTAGTTCCTCATCTTGGTTTTTCTTTGTGTGTGTGCTTCATTCTTTTCTCTCCACACAATAAAATTTCCTATTCTCCTTAGTATTGTATAAAATAATACACCCTATGGCTCACATTTTTATGTTTCTTCAGTTCAAACAATCAGTGGAAGCTACTAACACTTTTGGCTTCTAATTCCAAATTTCCATGAAAAATAACCTTATTGTCTACTCCTAGTACAACGGTATAAATAACATTACTTGGAGTAAACATGGTTTCTGGCTCCATCTCCTTGATAAATTAGCCATCAGAGACAGAACGCAAGCTGGGCAGATGCACTTAAGGATGTCTTTCAGTAGTATTAAAGCCAAATAATTGTTTTGAAATTAGGAGGGGGCATAACAGAGAAAAATGGGTTAAAAGGGAAAGTCCTGGAAGCAATGAGACAAAAGAAGAGCTATTTAAGCATTGCCATGCCTGGTGACGCAAGCCTTTAATCCCAGCACTCAGGGAGGCTGAGGCAGAAGGATTTCAAAATAGAGGCCAGCCTAGACAACTTAGCAACTTAATGAGACACTGTCTCAAAAAAATAAAATAAAATATGGGCTGATGTTGTAGCTCAGTGTGAAGGTCCTGGACTCAATCCCCAGCATCAAAAATTAAAAAAAAAAAAGTATTGAAAGCTTGAAATTATGTGGCTCTGGACAAACTGACCACTGTTTTTTAGGGGGAAAAATCACATGCTTCAGCAAAATGACTTCTTACTTTGTGTCACGAGATGGGCATTTAAAAAAAATTTATAGCTCAGAGTCTGACTTGTTTGATTTTATTTGCCACTTACATGTTGGTAAGTAATTCTGTCTCTCCAGTGGCTGCCCAGCTTCCTGCTTTGAAGTTAGAATTTGGATAACCTAAATTAATAGGGGGAAACCCATAAAATTTGGTAGGTTCCATGCTGTCCCACTCTAACTACTATATAGAGTATTACAAACTCACATTCCCTGAAGCTGTCCAAAATGTGTTTTTTCATCTGTTGCTAGTTAATTTGATTGGTGAGCTGAGGTCATAGTCGTTGGTCTAAGCCCTCACATGAATCAGTCAGTTTTTCTCCGTCCTTGACTACAAACGATATCCTCATGAGGCTACGTCCTCGGGCCCAGCTATGAAAGGTCTGGGAGGGAAAAAAAGTTCTAAATGAGTATTTGGGAAGAAAAGATTTAAATGTGTCCATTCCTCCAACAGCTTCAACTTCCTCCCGATTTAAGCTGCTACTCCTTGTGTTAACAACACTGTCACTCAGGACTGCCCTGTGTGTTGTTCTGGCCTTGTTTTCATTTTAATTAGAGCAACATTGCTGTATTGTTCTTTATGTTTTGAACAATTCAGTTGCAGTTAAGTAGAAAGCTCCATTGAAGTGACTTAAGTAAAAATATCATTCAAAAATAAGGCAAAGTCCAAAGGTAAAGCAGTGTATACACTTGTTATGATTATCATAACCAAATAGCACAGACAGGTGGCTCAAACCATGGGAATGTATTTCTCCATAATTCTGAAGCCTGGGAGTTTGAGACCAAATGTATGGCAGGTCACTTTCTCCTGAAAATTCTCCCCTTGCCTTGTGGATGATCACTTTGTGCACCAGCATCCTGGAATATCTATATGTTCTAATCTCTTTAGACTACAATTTTCAGACTGGGCCTACCTTCTGACTTTGTTTGACTTCAGCAGCTTCTTTAAAGGTCCTATTTCCAGGTACATTCATATTTTAGTATGAAAAAGATACCAAGGATTAGGACTTCAACATATAAACATGGTGACGAAGGGAACACCTGGGTCCACAGCAGACAGTTTCGTGGTTGATTAAATCAGAGGTTCAATGATATGGGTTAGGCCCACGTGGTATCATCCTTTTTCTGGTAATTCTTAATGTGTGTGATCTACAGACTAGATTTCCTCATGTGGAAAATGATGATTGTAAGTGCTTTGTTGGTTGAATTCTGGTGAGCTGAACTCTGGCAAACACTTCCTTCTTTGAATCTGAGGTACTCTTCTCAAAGTAAAGTTCTTTGCACTCTTGAATGTGGCTTGCTGATTCCTGAGATGCTCCCAAGGCATCTTTCCTACTGTTCTGATGCAGAAAACTTAACTTTTAAAAAATGTTAATCTCTTCAACAACCATATGCTGTTTTGTTCTAATGCCACAGTCACTTTCATGCTAGCAATACTACAAACTTTTTACATCATTTTCCTCTGTATTTTTCCTACTTTTTAGTATAGAACTGGCTCAAATCAGCAAACGAAATCCTTATGACCACCTGAACAATGGCCTGCCTCAAAATTTCTTCTGCCAGATTAACTAGTCCATTGCCTTTAATCTGAGTTCCAAGCAAAGTCTCAGTACAGGGTAAAACACCAACACACTTCTTGCCAGAGCACAGACCTCATTGCTTCTAGACCAATTTCCAACAATCCCTCCTTTCCACTCAAAACTTCTTAAATTTGGCCTTTATAATCCAACATTCTGGTCTTCTGAGCACCAACAACAATCTCCAATTAAGTTTAGATCATGGAATTCTAAGGTTTCTTTAGCCAGCATCTCTAAACCTTTCCAATCTCCTCCTGCAAACCAGTTTAAAAGATTGTAAACAACATTTTGAGGGTAAAGTCACAGCACTAACCCCACTTCTCTGGTACCAATTTCTGTCTTAGTTACTTTTTCATTGCTGAAACCCAACCCAACATCCACTTAACTTAAAAAATGAAAGGTTTATTTTAGTTCACAGTTTCAAAAGGTCTCAGTCCATTCATGTACAGCTAAAAATGGTGGAAGTGCTTGATGGAGGATTAGCCAGAAAGAAGCTGTTCAAGCCTGGGTAGGAGAGGAAACCAAGAGAGAGCAAGAGCAGAGCTAGCCTATATCCTTCCAGGTTATTTCCTATCAATCCACCCTTTCTGGGTCAAGTTCCATTCATCCCCCCCTTCTGACCAAGTTCCACTCTTAACAGCACATGAAATCCATAGATATGCCACAAGATCCAAAACATGAGGCTTTGGGGTGATATTTCAGATATAAACTGTAACAGCACCTGCCTAAACTTAACAGCCCCAGGAGGAAAAGACTGGCGTGATTGGTTTGGGCTAAGCACAACTCATCCCTTAGACTTGGGCCAACCTCCCTGAGAACACAAGGTTGTTTTAAAGGAAAGACATGTGTGGGATACAAAATCAGGATCCTATGACAATAAAAAGAAGGGGAGAAGTGGAAAGCAACAACGTCTGACAGAGCCTTTCTCTCATGTACCTCCATAGTGATTGATGTTCTAGGATCCACTGGTAAAATAAATCTTCACACATTCAATAATGAGCCCTTTTATGAACTCTGCATTTGTCTGAGCCAACTCATCATTACTGGGCAATCTGCTGTAGCTGAGTCTTCTATCCTCCAGTCCCTGAGCCGTACTTCTAGTTTAGCTGGATCATTGAAAACAACCAACAGCTACTCAACTAAGAATCCAGATTTCAGTTACTATGCAGAATATATAATCATACTTCCTCTTGCTGGCCATTTGGAAATATGTATCATTGAGAACAAGAGGAACTGGGTAAGTGAATGTGGATTGCTTAGCATAAATTCACTGCCATTATTAAGAAAACGACTCAAAAACTGTGTTGTTGTGTCCTGCAAATGGTGGACTCCTAGTTGAGACATGTCTTGATTAACCTAGGGCATGTATCAATATCATTATAAGCATCATTCTTGTATTGAACACAACTTGCTTAAGCTTCAAAGGGCTTTCTACATATCTGTTGGTCTCATTCTTATATTGTTTGTATTAATAAGAAAAATTAGATTTTTCAGCCGTTGTACCACTAGACCATCTAAAGAGAATTTTATGTGTAATATATGCAATGAAAACCTCAATATGTTTTTAATCGTCCATGAATTTCTTATTGTTAACAATTCATTTAACCTAGCAATAAAGACATAAAGATTATTTTGCCTTGCTTTATGATGATCAAACAACAATATGCGAATGAAGAGTGCAGATAGGAGCCTTTCATTCTGTTATAATTTCTCTTTAGTGATGCCAAACTCTACGTGTGAGCTTTCTAGGAATCTGCTCACTTATTCCATATTGTTCTTTCTATTCCAGCTCTTGTTGGCTGTGTGAGCATTGTACTAGATTCGATTCTATGTACCTGTATAAATTTTCTACCCATATAACTGATCACAACTTCAGCCTTCTGCTTATGAATTTGTCTCTGATAAGCATGAAACAAAGTGATGAGAGGAAATTTTCCATGGAATTAATGGAGCTAGTGTCACAAGAAAAGTTAGTCACCGCTCTCATGGCTGGTGAGTCATGTGACGAACATGGGGAAGAAGCCAGACAGCAGGGCACCAGGAGCTAAGTAATGGGTTTAAGCAATCTGGGAGGTTGGCATTAAGACGAAACAAAAACCTTGATAAACAATGAGGTATTTTCATGAACAATGAATGATACTACCATTTATACTGAACATCTACCCAGATGAAGGTTCCAAAGAGATACCTTGTGTCTAATCATGATATAGATAGCTGTCTTATCCATAAAGGAGCTTGCTATTATTAATTCTCACTCTGGCCCTGAAGCATCCAAATACAAGCCAGCCCTTTGCTTGTCATAAAGACCCAGAAAAGGATTACGGCATGAAGTGGCACTTGGACTAGATGATTTTTAACATTTGTATTTCATGCTACATCCATTATCCCTTAAAATCCAGGGAATCTATTTGATTCATAGCATGTTTTGACTCATAGTTTGTTTAATCTAATCTCTCTTATAATGTATAAAAATTCCTCTGCAACTTTTCTGGATGTGCCGCCTCCTAAATGCATAATTCTAAAAATGGACCTTGTCTCCCATTCATTCAGTCTACAGCAATGTGATGAGCTTCTGTTGTGTGCCAGGCTCTGTACATGGCATAGCAACCACAAAGATGGATGAATACATAGGTGTGTCTGCAGGAAGGTCATGATTTATCACAGGAAGCTCCCAATTAAAATTAATAGACATATCACACAAATTTGAGAAAATTAAAATGATAGGAGCATATACCTGCTAGAGAGAGAGAAACTATCTCTACATTCATCAAAAATTCTATGAAGAATTTCTAAAAAACAGAACTTAACTGAGTTCAGTCCACCAAATGTTCCAGGTAGACAAAGGAATAAAGTATCTTAGATACAGGCAACAGTCTGATCAAGGGATCAGAGATGAAACAAACACTGAGGTAGAGTAGAATCTCCACAGCCCACTTTGCCATTCCAAAAGATTTAGAGATCATCACATAGAGAATAGAAAGCCATGATCAGACTTGCCTTTGTAGAACTAATGCTTTGAATCCACTGTACTACTTCTTTTGCCCAATGTACCAGCCTCGCTAGCCTTTTCTGGATCCTTCTAGTCTTCTCGTGCCCAGCAGTGACAGCTGGAAGGGACACCATGGCTCAGTGGTTCATCAGACATATAAATCTTCATCCTCCAGCCCCAGTCCCATGCTTAGAGAAATTGTCTGACATGATAAACCTTGCTACTCCACTGGACACTGGCAAGATTGGACTTCTTGACAGATTTTCTTAATCTTCCAGTATGCTTTCCTAAGGTTCATAGATTGGCCTCCAATCTTTTATTTCCTTGAAAATTAAATGCTACTTCATCTCAGGAGATGCGTTTTACTCATAACAACATGCTGTATAGTTTTGCAGCTAGTTAGAATAGAAATTTGGGAAATGAATAATTATAGCAATTGTATAGCTGATAATTATAAAGCTAATTAAAAAGAATTACCCAAGCAAAGGTTCTTACCCTGGTCTAAAATGGCTGTGTCAGTCTGGCTTCATGAGTTATTTCATTTCTAATCTCCAGATTGCAGGATAATTTTGAAAAAGTGTTCACTGGACAATTCCTGAGTCAGCCACACACTTGAATTGCTGCGTTTTCAACTATTACAGTAGAGTGGAGAGGTGAGTCACATGTTATGACAGGGCGTTTGTATCTGATTGGGCTTCAATTCATCCCACTGTGGAAATGTCAAGCACAAAGAAAAAAATATCCTAAGAAAACCACACTAGAAATAAAATTGTAGAGAGAATATCTTCTTTACACAAGCACCATTACACACACACCAAATATTCTTGACCTGCTACATGTTGCACATGGATGTTTTAGAAGACAAAGATGATTTCAAAATATATTATCAGCCTGATTTAATGGCATAATAAAGCATCTTTTTCTTTCTTCAGATTAGCCGATGTATTGCTAAATTTTGTGTTAGATCTTTCATTTGTGAGCAAATGCATAAAAATAGCATTCCATTGTAGAGCTGAACCTAAGCCAATTGATGAAAATAAGGAAATGACTCACTGGAGAGTCTGAGATACTCTCCAACTTAGAATTTATGTTATTCCCCCACACACATACTCATTCAAGAATGGCCTTGAACAAGACCTTAAAAAAATCAGATGCCTCTCACATATATATATATATATATATATATATATATATATATATATATATATATATATACAGCTGAGAGTCTTTAAAAGAGGGAGATCATCCAGTGGTAACACTCCTAAACGGTGATTTTTCCCCGTGCAAACCACACCCTGTCATTGTGCCAAAAGCCTTTTTCAGTGCTCTTGGAAATTCTTTTTATTCCGAAAATGAGAGAGGCTTGGGGGGGTGGGTGGTAATTTGAGTTTTGTACGTCCCTTTCACCATCTTCTGAGCTCTGATTAGCTACCTTACAACTATTGAGTTCTCCTTTGACAGAAAGAGAGAATTTCAGCTGAAAACGTTTGTAACTAACAAAAGCAGTAAAGGGAAAGGGAGGGGAGGCCAGTGACAAATCTACTGCCTGTGTTTAGAATGTAACAACGAGGATTCAGAACACCAAATCTTGAACCTACACAACCTACACACATGGTGTGTTCCACAGAGCACATAAAGCTGTTCTTTGAGCAGAATTTAAAAAAAAAAATGAAGCCTGGGGATCCTATTCAAACAAGAGAGGCAGTAATCTAGGATAAGCTAAAATGAGACACTGAGTAGTTTCCTTTTTATGCATGAAAGGAAAAACTGTCTTCATCTTAATCATGCATCAAACCTCAATTAAATGTAACAGGCATGAAGAGAAATCAGACCATAGGGAGAAAATGAGAGGAAACATGACATGGGTAGAAAACCAGAGAGAAAAGCTAAGCAAAAAAAAAAAAAAATGTTCCAAATAGGAAAGGAAATGTGTTGGAATTGTTACAAAGGAAAGGAAGACGTGAGTAAGCTCTGAAAGCAAAAATACATAGACAAGGAGCTTTAAAAAGAAACGAGGAATGCATGGAAGAGAAAAAGAAAATAGAAATGGACCAGGAACAGCAGCAGAGTGCATATTCTACGGGAGATAAAAGGTTAACTCATATTTAATGCATTTTCATAAGAATGAGCCATTGTGCCCTGGGAATTCTAAGACTGCTCACTGTAGAGATTATATAATCCATTGCATTTTTGTGTAGGAAAATGAACCACAGATCCAATCCACTGCTCACTGAAAATGACTGCTATCCGGTTTGTGGGTAAAGGCTCTTCCTGACATTAGAGTGTGGTCCCAGAGTGTAAGCTGTGTGGTGAAGGGGAAATCTATCTACAAAGGATGTTGTATGACATCTATACATTTACCGCAATGTCTCTGTCTGATCTATAACCATTTGCTAGAATTTTAATTCTATTCAACATATATCAACTTTGCTGCTTAAAAACACACAGACAATTGTGGGATCTGGGGTATATTTCAGTGGTTAAAGCACTTGCCTAGCATGTACAAGGCCCTTGGTTCAAATCCCTAGCACTGTACATAAAGATCAACCAGATGTGGTGGCTGTAATCGTTGCACTTGGGAGGCTGAGGCATAATGATTTCTGCAAGTTCAAAGCTAGCCTGGGCTACATAATGAGTTCAGGACTAGCCTCAGTGACAAAAGCAAGACCCTGTCTCAAACAAATAAATGAGTAAGTAAATATATATATATTGTGAAGGCCTCTATAATGAACTGAGCTTCTGAATTCCAGGTTTGCTTTTGGTAGATGTACTTGTGATTTTTTTTTCCCTGAAGCCCAGGTCAAGACCCTCTTTACCAAGGAGGATTACATATGGAGTCTCCAAAAAGAACTCTGATATATAAATCAATTTGAGGATTATGAGGCTAAGAGTTTGTAGGAAACTGAAGGTTAAGAAACTCACTTTCTTGTGGTCAAACATGGCGTAACAGCTTCTCTTTGTGACCAGAAAGAAAAAACTTAAGGGCAGCTGGACAGAGATCAGGGTAAGAAAAACAAATGAGCCAATAATTACTACTCGCTGAATAGGAAGCAAAACAGAAGACTTGTTTTGCTTTTTCAAATTATAGGACACAGTTTTAGTGCAATTTTTATAAATCCTGATTCAGCATTATGTGACCATGCTGTTATATATAACTATAAAGTGTAATTACAGGCAAATGGAAGGTTTGGGCAACCACTTGGCAGTAATCTGCTTAGGATGATTTTTACCCCACACTGGTTGCCTAGACTACAAATCATAAAAATTACCACTGTTGATACCTCTATCCTATTGAGGCTTTGCAATTCTAGAATTTCGTGAGAGTCAGGAAAGGTGTGAATCCATCACAATCTCTCACATACCCTCAAACTTGCATCTCCACAGAACGCTGTCCAAATTTTTCAATCCTGCTGATCAAAATGGGGATTAGACACAAGAGTTCTGAAAGCTGATTGACAAGCATCCTTCAATACAGTCACTCCTTTCACTCAAAAAACTCACCTCTGAAGAAATATTCTAAAGCAGGAGTCATGCGTGATTGCAAAAATTTAGTTCCGTGCCTATTCCACATAGCACTGTTTCAAATAGCAAGAAATGAGAATCGACCCAAATATTAAATTGTACAGGTAAGTTCAACACACAACAGACTCGATTAAAATCACACAGCAAAAGTAACATAATGTAGAATTAGAATATCTAATGACACAGAATCACATTCTAAAAATAGTCAAACAAGCTAAGCCTATCGTCTCAGCACTCTGGGAGGCTCAGGAAGGAGAACTGAAAATTCACTTCCAATCTGGGCAATTTAGCCAGACCCTGTCTCAAGATAATAAATAAGTAAATAAATACGAGTGGCAGTGTAGCTCAGTGAGAAGGCCCTGGGTTCAATCTCTAGTTCCACACTTGCACGTCAACACACACAACCTAAGTAAAAGAAAAAGCAACTCTGTGATGCTTTACAGAGTATATTCCCACTTCATTTTCTTGATGGTACATGTTCATTCAAATGCTAATAATGATCATCTCTTGGGAGTGGGACTCTGGGTGATTTTAAAATTCTTTTCTGTTCATCATTAATGGAATAATACTTGGAATAATACTTGAATGCTTGATATTGCTTAATTAATATTATTTTATAGTCTAGAAATGTTGAACTTTTAAAAGCAAAATATTTTTAAATGAAATGGTTAAAAATAATCCAAAGTTTGGGTCTTGATTTTTCTATATGGAGCCTGTCTGCATGAACCAGAACTCTATTAAGCAAGTTTAGTAGGTATTGGGGAAAAGGACCCCACATGAAAAACTGGGACTATATTCCTGGAGACACTCCATTTAGGGTAGCGTATCAGATCTCCAGCTCACTGGCTTCAACTAAAATGGAATCTTTCTGCTAAAATGGAACCAAAGAATCAGGGAGTGGACAGTGCCCTATCTTTCCAGCAGACAGATTTCTGTGGCTCATATGATGAGCTTTCGAGGCCTTTAGGTCCTGACCAGATGTTCTTTTGGCTACTTCAGCCATGTTGCAACCTGTCACCAAGCTTTTGAGGGAAACCTAAAAAAATCTGGCAACACTCTCACCTGGCCAGATCACTGTTGCCAAGGATAATGCCCTAGTTCCTGAGGCTAATATTGTAAGGCACCATGTAGGACCAGCTACATAATTTGCAGGGTTCAGCACAAAATGAAATGCAGGTACCTCTTTCCGCTTACTGAGAATCTCAAGATCGCACACATGAAGCATTAACCTAGCACAAACATGCCTGAGCATGATGCCCTTCATGACTGCAGAGTGTACACACACCTGGTCACCAGCCCTCTATGTCTGTTCAACAGTAAATTATGGGCAAGTAAATCATTCTGGACTCTGAGAGAAAGTTTCAATCAACCTAAGCTCAGAAATTACAAAAGCAAAAAGAACTTTATTTGGGGATCTTACAAATGACAATTTAGGAAGCACAGATTCAGATAGCTCTAAATCAGTGTTTTAAAGAAGTAACAGAAGGTGCAAACTCTGTTGATTATTACAAGGCAGTAAAAATTCTTCTGTTGTGTTGAGAACAGGTGCTATGTGATAGGAGCTATGTGACTCAGAGGAGATAAAGAAAAAAATGTCTCTATGTATATATAGTTATATATATGTGATATTGTTTCTAAAACAAGGATCCTATAATAGCTTCAACTGCATTGTGAGTCTATGGCACAGTGTCCAGTCTGTTTTAGATGCCACCATGAACAGGTGACAGTGCTAAGGTCACAGTCCCAGGCAGCTGCTGGAGTTGTGCACAGATTCTGTTTCTCTATAGCCTCCTGGCTCCATTTTTAAAAGCTTTTCTAACGTTGCTTACTTCATAATTTTTCTTTTGATTTTTCACAGAAGGCAGTTTTAAAAGGCCCAAGGTGAGTATTAGGCTGACAAAACTTGCGTCCTAACAACCACAAACAAATTATATACTATTGTGTTTTATTGATGGTGACAGCCACATTGCTCCACAGTGAATTCGAGCCCATTTGTCCTCATAATACCCAGAGAGAGGCTGCTGAGTGACCAGGGCAGAGAAAAGGAAGACGTTGTAACCATCAACTTCCTTTTTTCTCTCCAGAATGGCCAATTGTGGGTTTCACACACCTTTGAAATCAGAGAACTGAATTTTCTGTTGTTTAACAGCTTGCTAACCCAGGAGATAATTATCTCTTGGCAAATTCATTAATGAGACAAATTAAAAATTTGTTTATCAAGAGCTTAGTGATGGTTTGGACTCAAGAGTGATAATATGATTAACACTTTCTCTTCCTTCAATGTAGACATTTCAGAAAACACTATGAGGACGTTCTCACAGTGATGTGCTGAAAGGCAGCAGAGGGAAGCAGGCACTGCAGAGCCCACGCATGGATCAAGACTCAAAAGATTTGACTTCTTCAGTATTGACGCTGTGGGTGGTCTGGGTCGAGCCACATAGCTGCTTTCTCTTAGCCTACTCTATAGGAAGAAAAGTCAATAATACGCACAGGGTTGCTTAGAGATCAACAGAAGACGAAATAAGGATCTCCATAAGCTCTTTTAAAAGCCTATAAATATATCAGAAACCATTAGTGAGCTATTGCCCTGAGACATGGTCATTGGGATACTCTACAAAGGGAAATGATCAAGCACTAAATATGTATCCTGGGTTTTTTTTTTTAGAAGGAAATGGTTTTCTTTCCTGTATTCAGGTTCACAATGTACATAGGGACAATTTTTTTTTAGAAAGAAAGAAATCAACTCCTATTCAGCCAAAAGCAGCATTTTATTCTAGAATTTGGGTATATTTAATAATCCTTTTCTATTAAAAATTATGTAATAAGCCATAGACCAGTGGAAACATTGCCTTCCCGTAGCTGTGGCTCATTCATATTGTTAGATAAGCTAAACCACATTGCAACCAAAGGCTTTGGAATAGCCTTGAACAATCACCTCTTCTTTATCTGGTTTTCACAATTATTTTTAACTAATACATCTAGATGCTGTGCACTAGTTGTCTCTGGGTCATTTAAGATCCCCAGAAGTAGTATTAGAGGAGGGGGTTTGTGCTATTGTCAACATTTTGAAACCTAGAGGGAAAACAACTGAACTTGCCTACGATGAGAGTACACAGAAATAAAATGTGAAGACTTTCCAGGTAGCTTTTGACTGGAATTGAATGAATTCCCCATGAAAGCATTAGCTGTGTGTGAAAGATTAAAAAAAAAAAGTAGCTGGGCTTGACTCTCAAGTCACAGAAATTCACACTGAAAGAAAGGAGAATTTCTGCAAAGACAATCTCAGAAAGTACTGTTCCAGGGTCTGGGGGCATAGCTCAGCAGTTCGAGCACTTGCCTAGCATGCAGAAGACTCTGATTTTATTTCCTGGCATCACATTAAAAAAGAAAAAAAAATTTAGCTGAATGTAGTAGCTCATGCTTGTAATCCCAGAAATCAAGAGGGTGAGGCAGGAGGATCTGCTGTGAATTCAAGGTCAGCCTGAGCTACATAGTGAGTTCAAGACAAGCCTGGATTGCACAGTGAGACACTATCTAAAAAAAGAAAAAAAGTCACTGTCCTAAATAAAAATAACTAAGTAACTCTTTGGCAGAGTGTTAGCTGTCATTGTTGTATCTATAACTAGTTATAATCAGCATTTTTAGTGAGGGTGTAATAAAGATATGTGACATATTGATAACCATATGTGACAATGATAGGTTAAGGTCTTCATCCCCAAAGACCTGACTGTGGTCAAAAGCGATGTACTATGGGGAAAGAACCTTTCTGAATTAGTTTCATTTTCTCAATAATAATAATAATAATAATAATAATAATAAAAGATTTTTCTTCCTTGGAAACTCCAGGAGTTGTAAACGTTAAACGAGATTAGTGATTTGAATGTATTTTTAAGCTATAAATGAGGAAGGAAAATTCCATTTGCTGACTGAACAGTATTATATGAAAGAAACTTGAGCCAGTGTAGATAATCCAAAGGGGTGTGTGTATGTGTGTGTGTGTGTGTGTGTGTGTGTGTGTGTGTGTGTTTCTGCCTGTGAAAACATCATAAGAATTTATAAAAATTAATTGGCCATTTAACTCTCCACTAAAAAAAACTTTTGCCTGAAAAAAGAAAAGAGCAGCATATGAGTAGAAGCACTTTAAATTTCTCATAAGATGAACCGAACTTCTAGAACTTAATGTTTTTTAAAATAATAAATATCAGAAGAATATATTTTAGAATTCTAGGTTTCTGCAATATCCTGTCTTAAGAACTAAAAGAGAAGCCAAAGAAAGGCTATTAACTGGACCCACATGGAGCCAGTTATTTAAAAGGAAATTGTAAAGAGAGACCCAAAATATCTGTTGCTGTTTGTGACTTAGCTGAGTGACATGTGGAGGCTGCAACTGGACTTACAGATAAGCAGCCATCCATGGCTACACGATTTCCCATTATTCCACATTTATCATTTGACACTTGGAAATTCTCATAGTGTATTAGATGCTATATAGAGCACACTCCTCCCAGGAAAGCTGGTACAGATTTATAGAGGGGATTTTTATACAATGGGATCAGAAGGAAGCAGGAGCTTAAGTCCTAAAAGACAAAATGCCAAATAATTTAAAGCATTCCATTGTTGAATAAATATTTATGAACTACCTTCCATGTGCCTTGCGAAGGTATAGAACTGATCAGAACAAAGTCCCTCTCTACACTCACAATGTTGTATTCTATTAGGGGAAATAGAAGACAGTAAAGCAGGGGTGTTATAGTTTGGATGGGGAGTGTCCCCCAAAAGCCTCGTGTATTTGGGCATTGTGGAATACCTATGGAACCATGTGCTGTTAAGGGGTGGGGCCTGGTCAGAAGGGGCAGAACACTAGAGCTTGACCCAGAAGGGTTGATTTCCGGGAAAAAAACCTGGAAATGTATATGCCAGCTCTGCCCTTCTATCCTTCCTTGGTTTCCTGTCCGCCATGCCAAGAACAGCCTTCTTCCACCAGGTGATTGCACCGTTCCCAGCCAGTCATGAATGGATTGAGACCTTGTGAAACTGTAAGGTGAAATGAATCTTTCCTCCCTCAAATTGTGGTTGTCAGGTATTCTGTCCCAGCAACAAATATGTAACAAAGACAAGGGGGAAAGATCAATCAGCTAGTATATGAAAGAAGTGTGACTGGCAGAAAGTGTTTACAAGGGAATGATCAGGAATGCAGTAGTAACTGACCAGAAGAGATTTGCCTTGTTAGGTCTGGGAAGAGCTATCTAAGAAGATTGCTTTGGAGCTGAGGCAGTTCTACTTTAGGCAAAGGAAACAGCAAGTGCCAAGGCCCCAAGGAAGAGAGAGAAGAGAACACCAGGCAGAAACCAATAGCAAGAAAGAAGTTAGTAGGTAAAGATAGTGGCAAGATTTTCCAGGCCTTGATTTCTGAATATGACAGCAAGCCATTGAAAAATCAAAACAGTAAATTAAGTTACAGTATTCAAGTTAGTTTGGCTTTGTGATGAATATGGAGAAGAGGGGAAGTGGACTTTGGCTGGGGCGTCCAGGCAGTAGCCAGAGCAAGAATGGAAATGGGGGATTGAATTCACACAGCCATAAAAGTGTGCTCCGTACCAAAGCCACTAGGGTACCTGAATCCACTGATACACTATAGTCCTCTCTAGCAGCTGTCTAACCTCTGACCCAAAGATTCTGTCTCAGGAATACCTAGGATTTTCCTGAAAATTTCCCAGAAACTGTATGTTGGCACTGTGTATCTGCAAGAGGTTGTCTAGAAAAGAAGGCTAAAATTAATGAAAACAATGAACAAAGTACAATCATAGTTTGATTATGTTTCCTGGATAGAAAATTCTAGAATCCCAAGGAGTCACAGAGTAAAATATGGTAGGGCTTTCAGGTTGGAGATCGCATTGTGAGATTCTGAGGTCAGCATATATATTAGAAACCACATAGGGGACCTCTGCACAATGTTATGGGAGTGGGGTGAACAAAGCAAGGATCAATAAAGAAAGGGGATCTGAGCACACACGGAAATGATTGCATCGTATGCTACCTTCAGACTAGGAATGTAGCTCACTGGTAGAGTGCTTGCCTAGCATGCCCGAAGACCTGGATTCAATCCTCAGCGTTATCAAAAAAAGATAACGATAAAGCTGACTCTCATGATAACCTCATTTTTCTCTTTAATTTAACTTTATTTCTATTGATTTGTATACTTCCAAAAGATTTGCCTGATAAAGTTCTACTTCATTTCTGTATTTCAAATACACTTTACCAAAGCCTTATTCCATCACAGACTAGCAAGTTTACTTGACAATGTAATTTAAAGGAAAGAATGAAAGCTTTGGTGTCAAAACTTTGTATCAATCCTCTATTCTAGTTGTACTATTTCTGGTCAAGTCACCGAACTGTCTCAGTCTCAATTTCCTCATCTGTGTAATGGCAGGGGTAAAGATTGTAGAGAGTAGTCATAACATGCCTGGCTCCTATGAGACACTTTGTAAATGTAACAATTATAATTTAAAAACCAGGAAAACATATTCTTTCTCATATGAACTAACCAGCTTATCTGAAAAGAAGAAGAGATCTCGTTCCTACATCCGCAGGTCCTGACATACGCAAGTGATTACACAAGAGAGGTTCTGGGTCAAAAGACCAGAATGGCCAAGCACCAACCGTTCCCCCATCCCCATTGCTGGCACCCCAAGGCACCGCCTGCAAAGATTGAGGAGCAACTTCCTCATCTCATCTACCAGTCACTTTTTAAATCTTCTCTTTCAAGGTTATGAATGGAAACTATTAGAGTTAGGGAAATGGCTGAAATATTTTTCCCCGGTCATGAAATTATGTCAATAGAAAAGCTCACCAGCATGGTGAACTCATTTGCTTGTAAAGCATAAATATAGTCCTTTTAAATTTAACTTCTTGTTGTGCCCAGAAATGAAAAATTCCAGCTTGTCAATAATCTCTTACAAATTTTGGAAGAAGCTGCCTCCTTTTTGCAGTCGGGATTCATATAAAACAGCCCAACTCTACCCTTGTCCCTTGGCTTGCTCTGTGTTTGGTTATAATTAAGTGTTTCATTCTTGAGGTTTCTTATCCACAAAGCATCCCTGCACAAGAGGAGTTAGCAGAGGTTTCTTTCTGCCTTTCTTTAAAGCAGAAGAGAGATTCCCCCTACACACACCCACCTCTGCCTGAACATTAAATCACAGATACAAGCAGTTGGCCTGAGCCCCACTTTCCAATGCTTTGATATTTGTTCCAATAGCCCAGTGCTCAAGATACCAAAACCAGGAAAACTTTACTGTAATTTTTTGAAACCCTGTTGCTTATTTATTTAATTGATAGTAACAACTGGTATTTCCTTCTTCAACACTCCCATTTTAGGTCCTAATGTGGAAGGTAAAGCAATACGTGGAAGGAAAAGTGTTATCGGCACAGCAAATATCGGAGGCAGCTTTTGGTTTTGGAGGCTTTTAAAATAAATAAAAATTCTTATTCTCATTAAATAGAGTAATAACTAAGATGGGCAGGGCATAGGGTATTTTCTTCAGTCAAGGAAAGCAAAATCATAAAGGTGTAACATAAGTGATGGGTTTTGGAGAGTGGAAAACTTGGTTTCCTTTTGTGGGCTCCCTGATAGGTTGAAGGGGACCACCTACAGCTTCATGATTCTGGTTTCTTGCTCAATGCAACCCTGTCAAATAGGATAGGGGAGCCAGAAAGGGAAGCTGGAAACCCCCAGATAATCCAGGCTTTCCTCAAATGTCCTCACAACGTCACTTAGTACATCAGCTCCAAGTTAGACTTGAAAGGCAACACATGCTCTTTTTTTTTTTTCCTGGCACTATTAGGGCACTAAGCTGTACTCTAAGGCCCTTTTATTTTTTATTTTGAGATAAGGTCTTGCTAAGTTACCAGGCTGGAATCAAACTTGTGATCCTCTTGCATCTATTTTCCAGAGTGCTAAGATTACAGGCATGTGCCACCGTACCCAACAGGCAACCGTATAAGTGGTCTGATTTTAGAGACCCTGAATAGGGTCAAAATGTGTTGACAGCAGCACAAACTTCATATCAAGACCCTTTGGTAAGTTAACTCATTCTAACCTTTTCAAAGGCCATAAGCTATGTAGAAGGCACAAACCCTCATATCATTATTGCCTGCTTAAAGTTTAGTATGGATGGTTTCCTAAATCATGAGTGCTGCATGTCTGCATCCCCTAAAAGTTCATAATTTGAAGCTCTAATTCTCAAAATGATGGAAATAGAAGGTAGACCTTCTGGGAGGTGATTAGGTCCTGAACAGGAGGCATTCGTGAAGGAGAAGCCCTCATGAATGGGGTTCACATTCTTATAAAAAGAGACATAAAAGGGATGATTGTTTCTCTCTGCCATGAAAAGACTGAGCCAGAAGTTTTCGAACACACACGAAAACCGTGTGGACACCACCAGCTGCTGTGAAAATCCAGACACACTCAAAGTATTAGAACAGGGGCCACATTTTGTCCCACACTGAGGGACAGGTGGAAGATGGGTAGGAAAGGCTTTCTGGATCAGGTGACAGTGAGCTGAGCCAAGTTATATTCTGCAGCAAAGACTACCATATTTCCCTGGTTCATTAATGCAGTTTCCTTTCCACGTGGTAACATATCCATAACTGGGATTTGTCTTATAATCTATGGAAATTTATAATAGCTCATGGCTAGGCTCCTCCATGATCTAGTGGCCATTAACAGCATAGGAGCAATCTTGCACATTTTGTCCTTACTTCATTTGAATTATTTGAAATATTAGTACTATATATGTAGTTGTCATTTCAAATATCTTTAAGAAATTAGCCATAACTTGCTGTTAACAACAAAAAGTTATTAGCTATTATCTGTATAGAAAAGCACAAGAATAAAATGAAAAGGTAGCACTGGACATTAAGAAGAAGATATTTTATCTTCAGAAACAGAGCCACATTGTATTTTTTTGTTTCACAAAATTAAGTGCTTTTACTAGTCTCCAAACTCAATAAAATAAGATACTTACAAGTAAAGAAAGCTATATATATTTGGTTATTAAAATACCAAAAACAGAGTTGTCGAACTACACAACACAAGAAAAAGTGGGATAAGTTGCCAGACCCAGAGGAATAGATACAGGGAAGTACAGACAGCTAGTTCTACTGGCTTCTTGCATAATATAAATTGTCTTCACAGCATCAGATTGTGGTTTAATGGGAAAAGTAGAGTTTTCTATTGATGGTAAATGAATGCTTAGTTTGATAGAATGTATTTGGTTGCAAATACTGCATTTGTAAATAAACTACATTTGCAATTAAACCCACTCACTTTAGCTTAGACCAAATTTTATGTACGAGCCAGCTCATACCAGCTCATAAAAGGCAAATGTCTGTGCACATGTCCCCATTTAATGACATCATAATAGCTTACAATAGGCCCTTGTAGAAGTATTTTTATACCTTGGAAATTAGCAAATGCCACACAGATCAGGAATATCTTTGCTAGATTTTTACTAACTAGTTTGCCAACACACCACTGTCAAAGAAAGAATCTGTGGTTTACACAGGAATATTTCTTCTGGAGTTTGGAACCAGGTAATGTAAATTTATTGAAAACAAATCACATTCTTTTACGCTTATTTTCTTCTTAGTCTTTCTGAGACTTATGGTCCCTTATCTCTGTTAGATTCACAAATGTCTTCATTCCTTTTTCCTCTCTGTCTCTCTCTGTCTCTCTCTCTCTCTCCCTCACCCCCAACCCCACCCCCCTCTCTCAAATCATGGGCATTTCTGAAATGAGAAGGCTTGTTTGGGTGAAGTCATGAACTTTACTAGGACTGGGACTTGATCAAGCTCCCAAGGAGGAGATGTAGCAGCAGAACGAAAATGACAATCAGTTCATATTAGTTCATAAAGGGATTGGTTCAGGTGAAAAGTGAGATGGAAGCATATTTCAAGCAAGCAAAATTCTGGATGCAAATCATTTAGGGTTGCTAGAGCAAAAAGTAATAATCAGCATGGCAGAAGATGAGGGTTAAGAGATGGGTGATGGCCAGACAAGGCCAGACCTGTGTAGCATATGAAGGAGGTTAGATTTTATTCTACATCTGATAGGGTTTCAAAGTCCAAAGGCATCAAAGCTGGAAGACCTGAAGTCTGGATGGCTTCTAGGAGGCACACGAAGTTCCAGGATGCACCCAAGGCTGCCTAAAGCTTAAATTGCAGGTGTGCCATTGACTGGCTCCTTCAGTGACCTAGTCATGAAACTTCACTTTCTTCCTCTGCAGAGCAGGGGATCCCCTTCCTCTTCACACCTCAAAGTGCTGTAGGGAAGGCAAATGATAGAATCTATGTGAGAACTCTTCTAGGACTGTAGAACATGATTCCAGTAGGAAGAATTTACTCATCTGTAAAATAAAGGAGTTAGCCTAGATGGGGTCTAATGGTCTTCTATCTAAACTCTATAACTCTGTCATTATTCTTATTATCTGTTGATTGTGATAAAATTGTGGGTTTCATGGAACTGAAACACCCTCCTCTCATCTTGCCAAGGAACCTTAATGTGAAGTTCTAAGTCTGTGAAATACTACTTCTGAGGTGGTTGTTTCCACTTGTACACCAATAACCATAAAGTCATGCAGGCATATGAGCTGTTTAGATTTGAATAGGAACAGGAAATTGCTATATAAACCATGAATAGAACCAAACTCCTAAAAAAGATTTTCTTTCTATACATTACATGTAAGTAGGTAACTTAATCCCCCATTTGGTAAACTCTCTGCTTTTAAAAATATTGCATATTATGCTATAACAAATACCAACTTATTTAACAGTGGTTTTTGAAAAACTGTATAAAATTTAGAGCTATAGAATGATGAGGCCTAGAGATTTTTTTTTCATGCCTAAATTGCCCTTCACCACAGTGGTTCATGTTCAGAAACTCTCTTGTGTTTTAGAAAGGGAGGAGAAAAAAACATAATTGTCTTCCTAGAATTATTTCATGAAAATTTGGCATAGCAACGACCCATAACACATTGGAACCACTGCTGTCTGTCATGAAGTGTCAGGCAGTGGCCTGGCAGCATTAGTTGCACTATCTTGTTTAGTCTTCACAAAATCTCCATGGGGCAAGCGATTCTCTTGGTCCCAATGTGTGGATGAGAAATGGAGGTGCAGGCAAGATAATTGGCTTGCTCATGGTTCTACAGCCAATGAGTGGTGGTGCTGGAGCTCAGAGTCATAGAGCATGGTTCCATACTTCATCCTTGTTGTCACCTAGCGATTGCTTGTCTCTGCTTAGTATGTATTGTGGTTTGGATTTGGAATGTCCCCCAAAAGTCTCATGTACTTAGATGTTCTATGGAGCCATTGCTGTTAGGAGACAGAGGAGTGGGTTATGGGCATGTGGGTAGACTATAGGTATGTAGTAGAACAGAGGCATGTGGCAGATAGCAAATTATGGGCATGTGGATTGGATTATAGATTGAAGCGTGTGGTGGATTATAGATTGTGTGGTGGGGACTTAAACCTGGAAGGGATGGAACACCGAGGCTGAACCTGGAAAGGGCAGATCACTGGGACAGGACCCGGAAGGGTGTGTGCTACTTCCTCCCTTCCTTCTGGACTTGGGTCCTTGTTTGCCATGCTGTGAGGAGCTGCCTCTGCCTTCACCTCCACCATGTTCAGAAGACACTGTGAGCTACAATAACTTTTCCTCCTCTAATTTGTGTATGCCAGGTGTCCCATCACAGCAATGAGAAAGTAACTAAGACAACGTGATTTTCTAACCGCTGCTTTTCCAAAGCAAAAGAAACCCTATGCCATGAATGGGATGGGAGAATGTAAGGAGAATCTCAGTAGAATTAGAGGCTCAATGATAATATTTGCAACAGTTAAGAATGAGCTGCTGCTTCATTGTTCTCAGTAAATGTAAACAATCCATGTTTTCCAGAACACCTGTCATAAAATATAGGAAGCATCACATTTTAGGAAAGGCTAAGACTTTCAAATGGCCTTATGCCCCATAAATTCCCGGTAGGCTTCCTCATACCTGCTAGCAAGGACTTGAGAGAAGACAGGGATTCTCTATTCTATTCAAGACCTGCCTTCCTCCTTGGTGGTGGACCCCAATATCAGTTGCAGCTGTTTCTTCCCATAGTCCAGAAAGATAAAACTTGTGAGAAGTAAGACCCTGTGGGAAAGACTGTTTCTCCACTTTCCAAGCAAATCCTCTTCAATAAAAATCTCTTTTTTTACATACCTTTAAGAAGACTTTAAAAATACACTTTAAAATTTGTCTCAGATTCTCCCTTTATTTGGTCAACCATAAATGTTTATGAGGCACAAAAGCCCACAGAGAGGAGAAAATATTTTGCAACACAGCAATCCATTCTGTTTCTAGGATATAATTACCAAGCAGAGAGAACAATTCAAATGCATTTATTAAGGGTTTAGTAAGTGCCTAGCTGGGTGGGCTAGAATATCAAGGAAGTAAGATATTAACTAATGTATGCCTGGGGACAAAATCTTGTAAAAAAAAAAGAAAGAAGCAAAACAGATTTCTATCTGAACTATACAAACAAAGCTGCATAATAGTAAAAGGAACATCAGAGAAATGAAATTTTGTGAAGTCCTCTCACCTGCAAAACTCCTTTTTAGGGGTCATTTACTCATCACAAGAGAAAAGTTCCTCTTAAATTATTTTCTTCTCATCACTCTACATGCACAGTAGTCAGCTTCCCTGAACCTCTGGCTAGGAGCTGAGGATGCAAAGAACTAGGCATGTCACTTACCCCTGGTAACTTCACTTTCTACCCCTGCAGAACAGAGGTAAATAACCCCTTCCTTTTTGAAGGGGGTGTAGGGAAGGCAAATGATAAAACCCATGTGAGAACTCTCTTAGGACTATAGAACTTGATTCTAGTATAAGGAATTTACTTATGTATAAAATAAAAGAGTTGGTCTAAATGAGGTCTCCTGTTCTATCCTAAAATTCTGTAACAGTGTCATTATTCTTGTTATCTGTCATTTCTCTCTTACTCTTTGAGCTAAGATTCTAATCACTGTTTATATATGGCCTCCTCTCTACCATATTCTCTCCGCCTCCCCAGGCCAAACAGACTCTGATACCCTGTCCTTCACAATGATGATGGACTGGCCCAGTCACGTATCAGACAAAGCTCATTCACCGGAAATGTAACTCCTACCATATTTTTGCCTTTTAAGTGTTTTCCCTCATGGGAAAGGATTTCAGATGCCACTAGTCAGGTTTGGGAAGGAGAAAGGTGTTGTGGTTTGGGTCTTAATGTCCCCCCCACCCCCCAAAAGTCCTTGTGCTGAAGAGGCTTGGTTGTAAGCCTGAGGTGCTACTGGAAGGTAAAATTTTTAGAAGATGGTACCTAACAGAAGAAGCTGAGGTTATTGGGAACATCCACTTAAAAAGGATATTGGGTATCTGACTCTTCTTCCTCTCCCTCTCTCTCTCTCTCCCTCTCTCTCTCTCTCTCTCTCCCCACCTCAAACACACACACACACACACACACACACACACACAGAGAGAGAGAGAGAGAGAGAGAGAGAGAGAGAGAGAGAGGGAGGGAGGGAGGAAGGGAGAGAGAGCTTTCTGGCTACCATGAAGTTAGCAACTTTTTCTACCACACATTTCTGCCACAATGTACTACCTCAGGACAGATCTAAAAGTAACTGGCCCCAAGTAACCATGGATTGAAACCTCTAAAACCAGAACCAAAATACAAATCTTTCCTCCTTTTATGTTGATTAACTAGGGCATTTTGTCAAAGTAACAGAAATTAACTAACATGGAAGGAGAACCTAGAATTTTCTCTTTATTGCTATTTGTGTGTTCCTTCTTGCTATCTGTGTGATTCTGAGAATCCCTTCTCCAATATTACCTCTTCAGAGGGCCTTTCCATCACACTGGCTAGAATGGAGGCTTTATTTTATTTACAGCCCACCTTATTACCAGACATTCTCCTATATGTTCACTTCTTGCTTGTCTGTACACTTTTCCTCTAGCAATATGAGAATGTCGACCCGACCCGGCGCAATGGTTGAGATGCTTGTATCCTTCCAAAATTCATGTTGAAACTTCATTCCCAAGGTACAAGTATGAAAGGTGGAAGCTTTTAGGCGGTTGAATCATAAACGCTCTGCCCTTAGAGGTCATTCACCCATCACTGTGTATGGAATGAGTGACATTATTTAAAATCTCAAGGGGAAAAACTAGTCCCCTTTTCTGTTCTCATCTCTTCTGCCACAAGTGACAATATCTTAAAACCAAAAGGCTTCATCTAGGAAGCATAGAGCAACCTTCACCAGACACAAAATCATCTGGTGACTTGATCTAGGACCTCCCAGCCTTTAAAATTGAGAGAAATAAATTTCTGTTGCTTTCAATAGCCCAGCCTGAGGTATGTTATTGGAAGAGCAGGAGCAGCCTAAGACATAACTTGTCAGCATGTCTTTCTGACCGAGCCTGCTCAGCCAGTCAAGTGGGGAAGTGTGGATTCAAGACAGACAGACACAAACACACACACACACACACACACACACACACACACACGCACGCGCACACACACACACACACACACACACACACACACACACACACACACACACACACACACACGGACCTCTGCAGTGGCAAAAGGACATTTTATTCAAAACACTTCTTACATGTACTGGGCTTATTTACTTCTAAGGCAGAGACAATCAGCATAATTATGTCAGAGCACAGTACACATCTATGTTGAAGGACAACCAATTCACATCACAAAAGCATTCCACTCTAAACCAAATGACTTCCTCATCTTAGTAACAAAGAAGTTCCCAGTCTGCAAGAAGCACTTGTTTCCACTCAGCCATAAACCAACTATAACGAATCTCACGGTCCCCGACATCTTTCTACTCTGCCTCCATGGTCTAGGACTGGCTAAAACATGGGAGGTCACCAAAGAATCACTGTTGCATTAACAAATAAATGCATGACTAGATGAACAAATGATTATATTTGATATTCTGATTTAATTCAAGAATGATTGGCAGTGATTTGGAAATAGAAGAGGTCAGATGTTGGTTTCTATGCTCCAGATCGAGAGTAAGCAACTACGGGCTAACTAGCTATCTGTTCTAACAGGTAAAGTTTTATTAGAACACAGTTACATCCATTTGTTTACTTTTCCCTGTGAATACTCTTAACATTCAATGAGAAAGTTAGGTAGTTGCAACAGATCCCATCTGGTCTTCAATCTGAAAATAGTTACAATTTGGATCCTTTAGAAAAAAATTGTTGACCCTCAGACTCACCACAGAGAAACTGAACTGAAAGTATTAGATTCCCAGAATACGTGAACTGTTGGGATTTAAGTTCATGTCTTGTTCTCATTAAAAATTGTTTGTCTGAATTGCTTGCCAAGTACATACAAGGCCCTAGGTTGAATCCCCACCACACACACATACACAAAGGTCTGTTCCCTGCATTAATATGCTCCATTTTTCAGAACAGTTTTGGGTCAAAAACCTTTCACTTACATTACTTAAAAGGTTAATGTCTTTAAAACGATCTATCCTATTATGTAAGAAAAGCTAGACCATACTGCAGTCAAAAGCAACTGGAAATCTCAACATCTTAACATGTGCACAGTCATTTCTTCCTCATACTCCTTCTTCCCTTCTGGGTTGGCAGGAGCTGTTCATGTCACAGTCACTCAGAAAGCCAAGTCTTTCTACTATTTTTACTCCAGTGATTTTCAAAAATGAAGGGAGAAGTAAAGAACATAGTGAACACACAGGTGTCTGAATTTCCATCTTGAAATGACACCTACCACTCTCTTCACATCACGTTGCCCAAAGCAAGACTCAGAGCACATCTCTGTTTAACAGGGTAGGGGTGTATAATCCTCAAGCAGAGGCAGTCACTGAATATTTGTGAGAATTTTATATTTATAATTACACTTCAAGTTTTAGGAGATGAATTACTGACCAAGGGCTCATAATCACAGATACTATGACTCAGTAGAATTAGGCCCAAGGATATTAAGCAGGAACGAATCACCCCTTCTCACATGTCCTTCCTTGAGATGCCCTGAGCCTCTGCAGGCTCTGGGAACCATTGTTTAATAACCAAACAATACTCAGCAATTTAAAACATATTTTACATCACTTTAAGTGTCTCAAGGCCACAAAAGCTCTTTCTGTCTTGGGGAGTAGGCGGGTGAGGTCAGGTCTTTGTATATTATAGGTATTAGTCTTCCACCAGAAGAGTAGCTCGCTAACAATAATTTTCTTCTATTCTCTTGTCTCTTCATTCTACTCATTATTTCCTTTGCTGTGTATAAGCTTTTTAACGTGATATCATCCTATTTATTGATTCTTGGTATCTTCTATGCTATCGAAGTTCTGTTCACAAAATTCTTGCCTGTGCTTGTAACTTCAAATGGTTCTGTGCTATTTTCCAGCAGTTTCAAAGTTTCTGTTTTTATACTTTGACCTTTGATCCATTTTGATTTGCTGTTAGTACAAGGTGAGCGATATGGATCTAGTTTCAATCTTCTGTACCCGGATAACCAGTTTTCCCTGCACCATTTGTTAAAGAGGTTATTTTTTTCGCCAATTAGCTTTTATTCCTTTGTCAAAAATCAGATGATTGTAAGTATGTGGGGTTATTTCTGTGTTTCTGTTCTGTTCCATTGATCCACGTGTCTGTTTTTGTGTCAGTGTCATGTTGTTTTGTGACTACAGCTTTGTAGCTTATCTCGAAATCTGGTAGAGTGATGCCTCGCTTTCCCTGCTCAAGGTTGCTTTGGCTATCCTAGGTATTCTCTGATTTCACATGAACATCTACTGATGACATCTCTGTGTGTCCTAATCTCTTATAAAAAAACATCATTCAGATTAGATGGACTCCTCAGCACATATTAAAAATAATTGCCTACAAATCAACAAAGAGCATGAAATACAACTGCCCTGATCTTCCTATACTTCACGAACCTCCCAGAAGACCCTCACCAACACTGGCAAGTTTATTTGCATGTACATCCATGTGCATATACATGTGTGAGACTTTGATGTACTGTCTAAATAAACACTGGGAAAAGGGAAGAACAGGGCAAATGAATAGCTAAAGTCTAGAGATAAGCATTGAGTTTAACTAATCCTGACTTTTCTTTTCAGGCACCTTTGAGACTAAACAATTTTAATGGTGCTGTTGATATCATGAAATAATAGTTAAGCAATGTTCATGTTTTTCTGGCCCATGGAGGTATGTCTGCTAGAAGAAGACACAAAGATTTTCTGAGGAGGCTGAGGAGCTTCCACAACATGATGATGTCTTTTCACATTTTTATGAAAAAGTTTTTACTTTGTACCTCCTCTTATGCCATAGATTAACAGCGTGTAATTGTGGGTGACTTATTTTCTTTCAGTACTTTGAAGGGTTTCCCTGGATTCTAGATACTCTCGTGTTGATGAGAAGCCAGGCATCCAAGTGTTGTTCTTCATTAGGCAATCTCACCTTTTTCTCTGCTTCTTTTTATAATCTGTCTTTGGTCTTCCAAAGTATCATTATGATGTTTTAGCAATATATTTATTTTTATTTATCTTGCTTAAGACTCAATGTACTTTTGTACTAATCTGAGAAATCATGTCTGTCATCAGCTTTGAAGATTCATGTCTTTCATTATTGCCTTGAACATCACTTTTAATTCTATTTTTCCTTTTGGAATTCCAATTAGATGTCTTCTAAAAATCTGTATTATTTTCATGTCTTTTGGCTTTAATTTCATAGTTTCCAGCTGGCTCTGTATACAGTCCTGCAATGCTGCAAGGCTCAGGAAGGAGAGCAGCAAGTTTAAGCCCAGAGCAACTTCACGATATACTGTCTCAAAATAAAAAGTAATAATAGGTTGGGGATATAGCTCAGTGTAAAAGCCCTGGACTCAATCCCTTGTACCACAAAATACATCTATATAGTTTCCATGTCTTTATCTCTTGTCTCTACACAGCATTACAAGATGATTCTTCAGCCCTTTCTTCCAATTCACTAATTGTGTTAGTCTATTTGTGCTGCTATAACAATGCCTGAGACAGATAATTTATCATGAACAGAAATGTATTTCCCATGCTTCTGGAGACTGGAAAGTACATGATCAAGGCCATAGACCTTCTTGTAACATTCTTAGGTGACCAGGTAGAGAATCCAATGCCATTACACAGCAGAATAGAGATCCTGGATACAAGAGTGACCACATTAGCCTATTCATGAGATTGGAGCCCACATGATCTACCTGCATTTCATGAGGCCCTGTTTCTCAATATACTTGTAGTGGAGATTAAGATTCTGGCACATAAATTTTAGTAAACACATTCAAACAATAGCTCTAATATCTTCTGTCATTGTGATTTACCTGCCACTTAATCCATCCATTGTATTTAAATTTTTTATACTTTACATTTCTATAAATTCTATTTGTTTCTTATTAATACTGTTGATTATTCTTCATGGTCTTTTGCTCATTTCTTTTTTTGTTGATTGAGGTAAGAACTTTGGAACTGAACCCAAGGTCTGACACATGCTAAGTGCATGCTGCACCACTCAGTTACACGCCTAGCCCCTCATTTTCCATGTTTAGTTTACTATTCCATCTGTCACTTCATAAATAGTATACGCATACTCTTTTCTCATGCCCCAAGTACTTGATATCTAATTCTGTTTCTTTTATTCTGGAGATTTTTTCTGGGGATTTATTTTCCACTTATTCATAATTTTTAAAAAGGTTGTTTGTATAAAGCTCCTCTGTAGAAGCAGGTCCCAAAGAGTTTGGGTTGAAGGTGCATCCTCCCAAATGTCAGGTGTTTGGAATGCAGATTATGTTGAAAATACATTAAGATCATTTTTACCTGAGATTTTTCAGAATGTCAAAGAAGCATAAACATTAAACCTGCCTGACTCAGGTTTGGGATTATAAATGCTTGAGAAAGTCTTTTTAAGTTGTTTTGTTTTGGTTTTTTGTTTCTTTGACCAATGCCTGTGATGTCTGTATTGCTTTGTTAACTTCCTTTGACCAGAGGATGACTTTTTTTTTTCCTGTAACCAACTTTTGGAGTACTACGTGCTTGAGATCCCTTTTTCCTTTGTTTCCTTTTTCCCACAGCAACCGAGTTCCCCAGGTCAGCAGGTGTCTACAGGCAGCACAGGCTTCAGGTCCTGCTGCCCCTCTGTTTGAAACATTCTTCTCTTTGTGAAACTCATAAGCTTCCTGAAATAAACTAAGAACCGAGAGGATAGCATACAAATTTATTAAAATGCAAAAGAGGAGAAATAACAGCATGAGGGAAGTCACGTAGTATGATTACCCATTAGCCCAGCATCACTGAGACGTCGATACAACTCTTTTTATGTAAGGGAAGGGGAAAATGGAGTATGTCATATAATAGTAAATAATTTTTAGGGGGAACTCAGTAGGTTTAGAGAAAATACAATGGCCTGAGACAAAGTTCATTGGGTCCTCAGAGCAAATAATAAATTGTAAATGATTCACTTATGGAAAAAAATAGAAGATAATAATTTGTGAGAGAAGTCTGTCCAAGGGTATTGACAGACTTCAGTCTTTCTTGCTGGGATATGAATTTAATTCATGGAAATTTGGGGATGAGACAGAGACAATTGTTTTATCACCAGGGGTCCAGCCTCTTCTAACACATGCTGCCCTCAACATTCCTATAACTTAAAACAATCCAGCATTCCAGGCTGCCATATTTCGGGTGACAGTATCTGGACTTCTTCATTTCACAGCAATAGATAAATCCCCTATCATTTTTTATTAGTAGAATTAGTAGTGTGGTATGTAACATGCCCATGCAAAAATTTGTGTTTCTCTTTCTTTCAAAAAAGTGTTCATGCCATACTGCCCAACTAAATAAAAACATTGCAGGGAACATTCAGAGAATCTGAAGGCATACCTTTCTGACTATTCTTTCCCCTTTTTCTGCTTGAAACAGAGTTGACACCATTGATGGGTAAGCCATCTTGTAATGATAAGGGAAGAAACCAAGAGAATGACAAAAACCTCAGCCCTGATATCATTAAGCCATTTATCTGAAGCCAGCAACTTTTCAAAATATTAAAGAAATGAGATTTATTTCATTAAGGTTACTGTTATTATACTCTAAGCAACTGATTAAGATATTAAAGGGGTCTCAGTCACCCACCACTAGAATGAAGTGCACAGCGCAATAGTTCCCAACCCTGGCAGGACATGAGGCTAGGACTTTCTGTGATTGGCAATATGTTTTCTTGTATTTTGTAGCTTTATACGATTTCAGCAGAACAGGTTGCCTCACGTTTTCAATGGCACACCTTGCCGGGTCCCATGGTCTGCAAACTACAGAACGGTTAGTGCCGAAGAGCAAGAGGACCACTAGCTGGCTTCCTTGGTTGGCTTTATATTCAGTTTTAAATTTATTCTTTTATCTTTGAAAGGTTGATCATTTCAGACTATAAATAAACTGACAAGACACAGATTAACAAGATAGTTAAAAACATCACAATTTTATTAGAACACAGAAAACTAGGAGCCGGGCACAGTAGGAGACTCAGAGGAGTGAGCAATCGAAGCTATACAGAGCTCTAAGTGAGAAGCAGGGCTTGGGCTTCTGGGGAAATGAGTGACACAGGCTGAAGAAGGCTGCAGGAAGAGGCACAGGGGCGGGGTGGGGGGAGGATTGCCTTGTCATACAGAAGACATCTCCCAGGTAACAGCCACCTGGGGGTATCTCTGCCTGAGTCAGGTGTCAGAGACGCAGCCCGTCATTACTGTGATGATTCCTTTCCTAAGCAGAAAGGAAGGACTCTGATAGAGAAGCATATTTTTATCCTGCTATTATTTATGTAGCTTTCCGTTATAGATGTGAATTTCTTCTATAGAAAGGTAGCTTTTCAGAACCATTTCTCCATTTGCAGGCCTGCAGTTTCGCTGAAGAAAAACTTGATAATTCCAAAGAAACACTTTGGGGTGACCTATTTCAGTCCCCCGCACCACAGCTGTCCACGTGCCACTCTGCAAAGAGAATAGAGCTGCTCAAGGGCTGTGACGGCTAGTGGCTCATTCTCACGTGATACTGCATGACAGCAATCAAATGTACCACCCTTCTTCTCCGTCCCTGAAAGATTTCTTGTTTTTTAGCTCTCACACCATACACAGACCAAGGAGACAAAGGAAAGAAAGGAATGCTGCAACATGTAGTGACCAGTGTGGCCCTGACCCCTCCAACATACGCAACTCATTTTCTGCCTTATTTGAGTGGAGGACCTCTTACATTTATTTCATCAGGGAGATTGTGAATTCTGCCAATAAAGAAGGCAGAGTGAGGACCTGGAAACTGGAAATAAAACAGTTCAGTCACCATGTTTCATGTTCAGTATATGCTACCGACATGCCCATGTTGCATAGGAATTATGATGGAGAGCTTGTTTTCTGTCCCTGGTGCCTCCATGTCCTTCCTTTGAACAGGTGAACCCCCTGATGCCATTTACCACAGGGTCAAGAACCTCTCAGATTTCATTGTGTGTTCAATGCTGTAATATTAGTCAACAGATAAATTTCTAGTTAAGATTTAGCAAATAGTATCCTATAAAATATGACACTTGAAATATCTTATATTTTTATTAATTTTAATAAATGAATTAATTTCCCCATAGTCTACTGCTCTAATTTCTCCTACATTTTATGACGTGGATGCTTCTCATTATTAGTAATAATTAATAGTAGTAGTAGTAGCAGCAGCAGTAGTAGTAGTAGTTAGCTCTTGCTCTGTATGGGGCAGAGAGTTGATGCTTCATAAGTATTAGTCATTTAATCTCCAAAATAACCCGAGGCAAGTACCAATCTTATTATCACTTTGCAGATAAGAACTCAAGGCAAGAAAGACTAAGTAATCTGTCTTCACACTGGGGTGATGAAACCACTTAATAAGATTTAGATTTACCACTCAACAGTTTTTAATCTTTGTGTGTGTGTGTTTAAAAAAATTCATTTCTCAACTTACTTTTTTTTTGAACCCAGGGCTGTCCACTACTTTTTACTTTATTTAGAGACAGAGTCTCAATAAGCTGCTACATTTCTCAGGCTGGGCTCAAACTTGGGACCTTTCTGCCTCAGTCTCCCAGAATGCTGGGATTAAAGGCATGCTGCCAGGCAGGAAGATTGCAAATTCAAGTCCAGTCTGGGCAACCTAATGACTCAGCATGACTCTGTAACACAATGGAAAAGGGCAGGGGGCTGCAGGTCAGATCAGTGTACAGGCTCTGGATCTGATCTCTAGTACAGAGAGAGTGAGAGAAAGAGAAAGAGAGAGAGAGAGAGAGAGAGAGAGAGAGAGAGAGAGAGAGAGAGAGAGAGAACAGCTGAGTTCTACTATGATTGTATGATTGTTCTCCCACCCAAGTAACCGGGCCCCACCCTGCACCCTGCTTAGCTTTGAGATCAGATGACACTGGGAATTGGGAGCCTTTGGATGGTATGACCATAGAGTCCACTATGCTTGTTGTCCAGCAGCAGACCACAGCTTCAGGCTGGAGAAGGCCGCTCTCTAGGACATGCTGCAGGGATCCTCTCTGGATAAGGCTTCTTTGTCCCCGCTGAACTTTACCAGAACTAGCTACACACACACTACTCCAAAACATTTGCGAAATACCTTTCTATTATCTAATTTCTTTCAATACCTTCGAAATAAACATTCAAGAAAGAATGCCCAGACTCAGGACAAAAGACTATGTGGTTGGTCAGGAGAGAAATTCAGGAACAGAAGGAACACATGGAATGTTCTTATAATTTACATTTGTAAATATTAGCATATTATGTTGAAAGTAAATGAATTCTCTTAAGAAACATAGTTTAAATAAAAACGTTTTAAAATATTTCCCAGAAACCCACAATGCAAACATGAGACCCACGCACATCTCTACTTCCTTTTGTTCCTGATCCTTGTTGGCTGAGAGGCTTGCTACTCTTATTCAGTGCCAACTTACTTTGTTTTTTATTTTTTTCAAAGGGCTTCTAAAATCCTCTTCCTTGTTACATAATTCTAAAGGACAAACTCCCCCCTGGTTGGCCAATGGTGACCTCCACGTATTTAACACCAGAACATTTCTTGCCTCTTTTTATTAGTCTATTATCATGAAGCCAATTTGTCTCCTTGGCTTTTGTGTTCTCAAGGTTCCAGGAATCTGAGGGAGGAAGTGGCCATGGCCTCTCTTCCTGCTTCACTGGTTTCTGTGGACATTCTTGTTCTAGCTCAGCCCTGTGGAAGGAATGTTTTGTAGAGTTCTCTCTGGATTTCTGATTCCATCCCTCTTTCTTGCTTGGGAATGTTGCGAAACAGATAGAATCATTTCTATGGCTTTAATATTCTTATTCTGAGATTTAAACAGGAAATCTAAAATAAATTATAGGCCTCTTTTTGAAAGGCAAGGGAAGAAAGACAAATTTAAGAAGAAGCTCTTCATTCTGAATGTGAAAATCCGCTTGAGGTACATATTTGGAGAGTTAGAGGAATTTGCATGAAGGCAAAGTAAACGAAGAACTTGTGGAATTCTGTTAAATATCTTCACAGCAGTGCAGTTAAGTATCTTAAGCACTAATACTCTGTTATGAAAAATGTCTCAAAAATGTGTTCACTTACACGGTAAAAAGATTAATTTTGAAAAGAACAGGCAACCCACTTCAAGTAGTCTATGAGGGATTTAGAGAACAAACAAAACTGTGAAAGTGACAACGGAAGCCTTTGAAAAACACAAGGAAGCAGTCACAGACTCAAAATAACTCATGAGCAAAAGTAGAGTACAGATTTACTAAGGATGTACTAACTAAATAAGAAAAAAACACCAGTTCAAATATCTCAGTAGAAGTTGATCTCAGTGGAGAAAGTAACCAGAGTTCAATGCCTGTTGGGGACCATGAGATTCGCTATAGTTGGTCTATGGCTGAGTGGAAACAAGTGTTTCTTGCAGACTGGGAACTTCTTTGTTACTAAGATGAGGAAGTCATTTGGTTTAGAATGGAATGCTTTTGTGATGTGAATTGTTGTCCTTCAACCTAGATGTGTACTGAGCTCTGACAGAATTATGCTGATTGACTCTGCCTTAGCAGTAAACAAGCCCAGTATATATGGAGAAGTTTTTTGAATAAAACGTCCTTTTGCCACTGCAGAGGTCCGTGTGTGTGTGTGTGTGTGTGTGTGTGTGTGTGTGTGTGTGTGTGTGTCTGTCTGTCTGTCTGTCTGTCTTGAATCCACACTTCCCCACTCGTACCCAGTTGACTGACTGAGTGGGCTCGGTCAAATGCCATAGCAAATAAGTGTACCATGCCAAAAAAAAAAAAAAAAAAATAGCAGCTTCATTTAGAATCCATCTGTCAAAATTTTTCTGAAGCATCAACTTTTACAAGGACCATTGCAGTAACAGTCCTACCCTCTCACCAAATCTCACTTTACTTACAAAGCTAAATAAAGCCAGATAAATGCTCCAAGGCAATGATTCAGTGCCTTTACACTGTGACATTCTAGAGAGGCACATACTGATGCCCGGACTCCACACCAGACCATTTTATACAGTATCCTCAGGTAGAAGGCCAGGAGGCTCAATGATTTTTTTTTAAAGCAGGTGATTTTAATAGGTCACCAAGATTGTGAACCTCTGTGAAATAAACAAGAAAAACTACATCAAGTGTACTTAAGGATTCATAAGCCATGTCATTGTTTCAGATTCTGTGAGATTTATGGTAGCCCTTTCTTAGTCAACTGATAAACAACTAACTGACTTATTAATGCATGTGAACTACTCAGTACATCTTCCTCCTCTGCCTTAATAGGAGAAGGAATCCTTTCTGGAATTTCTCAGGTGCACAGCAGAAGAACAAACAAGCAAAATTATAGCTATTTAAAAATATGCCTATTAAGACGTGAGAGATCTCCAAGACAAAGCTTTCCTTGGTTAGTTCCTTGAACTAGGTTGATGGCAGCTGGTCTAGTCCTTCCAATCCCAGTTGCCTGCCAGAATTCCGAGAAGTAATGAAAATGAGTGTATTTTTTAACTAGAAGTAACCTAATGGATGACAATACAAAGCAATGACCGAAAGATCACTTGAGTTGGGCACAGAAGCTTTAATTCATGTATCCACTGACTGTGGGTCTCCGATTTCTGCAAGTTTTGGGGATCTAGTTGAAATTCAATTTCCCCATCAGTAAAAACAGGACAATACAATATCCAAGTTGCTGTGCAGATTCAGAAAAATCTTGCAGCTACACTAAATCTTCAATCCATATTACCTCTAATGGAGATAAGTGTTGCACCATAGTTAAGATGGAGCCAGACTTCCTTAGTCTGAACACTGTCCCAGCACTGTCACTTACTAGCTGGGTGGCTTTGAGGAAGTTACTCTATTTGTTCCCCAGTTCTCTCTTGTGTCTTAAGGCACAGTGATATCCATGGATTATTGATATGAACAGTGAATGACATAACATTTAGGTGACTCAGGACAGTACTTTTTTGCCTTTGTCCTATAGTACTCAGATTGGCTTAAAATCTGCAACCCCTTTTTAACTCTCAAAAATGTCCTGGATTGGACAATCAAGTATATAATCGCTAAGGTTATGTACATGTTGCTTGGATAAAGTGCCTGGTATGGAGTAAATACTATGTGTTGGTTATTAATAGAAAAATAATGTAAGTCATATAATAATTTTTAATTTTCCAGCAACTACATTTTTAAAAGTAAAAAAACAGTTGAAATTAGTGTAAAAAATACTCAAAATATTAGCATTTCTATACAGGATAAAGAATTAGTGGGTCTTTCTTTTAATTTTTGACTATTATTAACTCAAAATCTGTTGCTTTTTGCATATAATATTTCTCAATTCAGACTAGCAATACTACGAATGCCAATAGCTCTGTGACATTTGGCTGCCATACTGGACACCGTAGCTCTGAGGATCTGCAGTCCTCATTTGTGATGATAGACCAGAGTCTCTCTTAGGTCTGTAACATCAAGGTTGAGATGCTTAGCCTTTCTACATTCTGAAAACTAGGCACTGAGGCAGAGTTTCGGGATGTATTTATTGCCAAACGTTGTAGCCTCATCTCCTGAGCAGGTGGCTTTCTGGCAAGTGTGTGTGTGGGGGAAACATGGTCCAATTAATAATTATAGGGTATTTTATTGCTATAATTTCATTTAAGTATAAAATGCAGTGCTAGTGTTAATTAATTTCTCTTGTGTTAAGTTTCCATCTATTGGGAAGCAGCCACTGGAAAATCAAAAAAACAACTGTTTCTCTATGAATACTTTTTATATGTGAGAGAGAGAGAGAGAGAGAGAGAGAGTACAGCCTATCTCTCAACTTTATGGTTGTATTAGTCCATTTCTCTTTCATTTTCTGAACTTTGTCTAATAGCTACATATTCCATATTCCTCTGAATCATGCTGCTTCTAACTAGACCCAGAAGTGCAGTTACATCCTGATTATATTAGTCAGCTTTCTGTCACTATAACAAAATACCGATATAACCAACTCATAAAGAGTAAAGGTTTATTTTAGTTTGCAGTTTAGAAGTTCCAGCTCAAGACTGATTGGTCCCATCACTCCTAGGCCTGTAATGATGCAGCACAGCAGAGCAAGAGCATTTAACAGAGCAAAGTTGTTTATCTTATGTATGGGAAGCAAAGAGGAAGAGAGGCACACATCCTGGAACCTAAAAAGTTCCTACTAGGCCCCACCTTTCATGAACTTCCACCATTTCCCATCACTGCCACTTTGAGGACCAAGTCTTTAAACGCATGGGACTATGGGTGAGGTTCTAGATCCAAACTATAGCACTAACCAAACACCAAATACTATGTGCAAGTTTTGGCTCAGGTGTGTGGTATCTGTCTCTTTTTCCTTCATATTAGTCACTTTACCATTTCTGGGACAAAATATCTGGCACCTACAATTTAAGGGATGAGAAATTTATTTTGGTTCATGGTTTCTGTGGATTCAGACCACTGTTGAATGGCTCCAAGGCAGAAGTAGCATGGGAAAACAACATGACAAAGGAAAGTTGTTCACTGCATAGTGGCGAGGAAGCAAAGAGTAAGGGGAGGAGTCAGGAGGCAGAAAAACAGAATATACCCTTCCAAAACATAGAGGAAGAGAGGACCCGACCCTTCCAACCAGGTTTTACCTCCAAGCATGAGACTTTTAGGGAATACTTTAGACCTAAACCATACCATTCTACGCCCAGACTCCAAAGGGCTCATCTGTCTCATTATGTCAAATGCATTTAGTACATCTCGGAAAAAAAAAAAAAAAAGATGCCAAAGTCTTATCAGTTTTAGCGTTGTTGAAAAGTTTAAGTCCCAAATCTTCTCTGAGACTCAAGGCAAACTCTTATCAATGAGCTCCTATAAAAATAAAAGAGAAAGTAAAACAGTTCCAACATGAAATGGCACAAGGTAAACATTCCCATTCCAAAAGGGGAGAAAAGAAGAATAGACAGAAATGGGATAAAAGAAATACTGAAAGCCAGCGGGGCCATCATTAAGCCCTAGAGCTACATATCCAGGTCCTAGGGCAGTGTGTGGTGAGATTCAAGCTACAAAGAGCGGGTGCCTCACCGCTAAGGGCCTTGCTGGCTGCAGCCCGTACCGCTTTTCTCCTGGCTGCCTCTGCTCACTTCCTGCAGCTTTCCTTGGCTGGCATTTCACATGCCTGGCATCTCCAAGGTCATAGGAATTTTTGCTGCACTTTTGCCTTCACTCTCCTAGCTCCACACATGGCCCTTTCACAGGTATTTGGGAGGAGCTGTGACCTTGTGAGACATTTTCACCTGGCATCCAAGGCATTCATGTGAAATCTGAGCAGAAGCCTTTGTGACTCCATAACTCTTACATTTTGCATGTCTGAAAGAATGGTACTACCTGGGTGATTCCAAGGTTGAGCAGTAACCAGGTTCTCTTGGACCACGATTCCAATGGCCTCTGACTGCCTGGTAACATTTCTCTAGGTGGTTCTCCTTGAGTAAGGGGGCTCAGGGACTTTTTTCTCAAATCTCAAATAAAAGCTTTGTAATTTTGCACCTCTGAGCCTATGATTGGTGGATCTTGCTGATTTCAGAGATATTTTCTAGACTTCTTTCTTCTTGTCTCTGTACAAAGCACTTGGCTTATTATTAATGCTAAACTTTTCACCAACCAGCCAGCCTCTCCTTTGATCCAACTTTGCAGGTCCATCCTTTCTAGTAAAACTGCGAACTTTTCAAATCATTCAACTCTGACATTTGCTCTTAATTTTCACCAATAGTAGCCATGCTATGCCTGAACACTGGGTCACCTTGAAATTTCCTCTGCCAGTTTGGTCTACTGCTTTTATTCTCAATCTCCCACAAAATCTCAGGACATGGAGAAAATGTAGGCAAATTTTCTTCCAGCACATAACACACATGGCCTCTAGTTCAACTGCCAAAGAAGTTCTTTTTCTCTAGTGAAACCTCCTGAACCCGGCCATTATTCTCCACATTCCTAACAGCATTTTGACCAGTACTGCACATCAAGCATTGCTCACAACATTCCAGGGCCTCTCTAGCCAGCATCAAGAAATCTTTCCAATTTTATTTTCAGCAAAATAGTTCAAGGACATATGAAATAGGTAATCAGGGACAGCAATGGCCCCCGCTCCTAGTAACAACTTTTTTTTTTTTTTTTGTATTAGTCACTTTCCTGTTGTTGAGACAAAATACCTGACACCTGTAACTTGGAGGAAAGAGGTTTATTTTTGGCTCATAGTTTCAGTAGATTCAGTTTGTGGTTAGTAGGCTCCCAGGCAGAAGTAGAATGGCAAAATGGTATGGTACAGGCAAGCTGTTCTTCACATGGTATCCATGAAAGAAAAGCTGAGAATTATGCTTTAAATAATCTATACTTTCAAAATTGATCCCTTCTCTGAATCTGAGATTTTTGAGAGATAATCTTTGATCTTAGCCTTAATATCTTTCTTCAAGGAAAGTTTTTATGATCCTAATCTTAAAATATTGCTAATCTGGAGAGAAGTAGCATCGATGAGCGATTGGACTAGGAAGAAGAATGTGAGATTGTTTAATTTAAAAAAATAAAAGTTGAGCTCTATCCAAGAATTACATATTCAGAAGGGAGAAGGGAGTGTGGACACATTACTATGGGCTAGGGCTGGAGGTATTCTATGTACTCTTGGGGTTAAAGATCTGTGTAATTTGTGACTCTGTACAAAGCACAGGTTAAATTTGCAAATGCAAGGCAAAGAAAGACCCATTTTATAAATTTATTGTATGTTTAAGATTCTCAGAATTTTTAAAAAATGAATTTCTTAGGAGGGAAAAAAAAGGCATTGATTGTATCCTTGGCTGACTTTATGTGCTGAAGTTGCAGCTCTCTTAAAAATCCACTTTTTAAATTATGGTTTTCCTTGTCTCCCTGTTACCAATTTTTATTTCTTCTATCTTACTTTAGGAACACATATTGCATCACAGTTACCTTACGTGAGTAATGAGATGTATCACGCCACTCCTCCCCAAAGGCTGTACTACCTCACACAGGTTAGTGATGGTCATTTTGTTCTGGCTTTTTACCTGGGCTGCTGTCCATTCAAGGGTGTATTCAAGGTATTTCTAAAAGGCCTCTGCCAAAAAAAAAAAAAAAAAAATCCAGTAAGAGCACTTTATTTAATCGTACACTTGACTACTAATCCTCCTGCAGAAGGCAGAACTTCAGCTGCTGTCTGAGACAAATAGACCATATAAACTAGGAAGTTGGTTCTGAGTTTTCAAAGGGAGAATCTGGAACACGATTTTGGCACAATCAATCAACAAGTGTTTTCCCCTCTATAATAAGCTCTCACCCAAGTTAGACTCTCTTACGTTATATGGTGGGGCTATAGACTAGTTGTATGGCACACAAGCCACCGATAGGAGCCAGAGAGCTGGCACCTGTTCTTCAGAGGTGGCTGGGACAGATTAAAAAGACGAGAGTCAGGAATCAAAGACTGATTAGGCTGCCTTAAACAATCATTGTTTAATGTTATTTGATATTTCAACTCCTTCAGCTTGTCAACTGTTCCTACAGAATATGCACATACTGAGTCTCCAGGGCAGCTTTGCAATATCATGTACCACACTCCATTCCCGTCATCTCAGCTATCCTTCCTTGAACAGCAGAGAAGACTTACACAGCTGTGTTCAAATTGGTAGCACGCTTAAATACACTACAATACTCTACTAAGAACAGCCCTGACGAAACACTGTACCGTAGAAACTGGCAGCCACGGGCAAAAACAAAATTTTAACCAGGATCAAATCTCTTTTAAAGAGTGATTTTATCTGAGACAGGAGTGAAGGACAGAAAGAGGAGACGGGGTTTTAAACTGGCTGCAGGCCACTTCCCCAGGAGTCTTTATCTCTCAGGAAGCCGACCCGCACCTTTGCTTCCTTAGGTGACGCGGTAGGTCACTCGTGAGAGCAGACTGGCTGTTCCCTAGTGGGGGGTGAGGCTGTAAAGGACAGAGAAATGGATATTAAGATGTAACCTGAGTTCTGTTGTGAATTTCAGTTTTGTTGGGATTAGCTTTTTCTTTTCCCTCCTAAATTCAGTTGACTTACAGTAGAATCTAAAGAGCCGCACCGCTTATTCGTTCCCTGAGGCTTTTTTTTTTTTTCTTATGCAAAGGATGGAGTTTAATAGAGGAGTCCCTCGGGGTTCCCAGGGCCACCCTTGGTGCACTGAGGAAGGAGGGCGACTGCGAGAGGCCCGAACCCTAAGCCCCGTGCGCTCGCGGAGCTGCTGGGACGGTGTCTCCCGGTCAGCCGGCCGGTCCCTTTCCAAATCCCGCGCAGAGCGACGCTTCGCGCTTGCTTCCGTCCTGCCACCTGAGGAGTGTGCGGAAAGTCACTTCGACCAATCGGTTCAGCCCAGAAGAACGTGAGCACGTTCGAGTTTACTTTCTCTTCAGTATTTCTGGAAAACAGACCCGATTTATTTTGGTTGGAGCGGGTTCGGCTTCGTGGCCCTCCCCCGCGACGACCCAGGACTTCGGAAGTCGACCCGACTGGAACGCGACGCAGGGGGTCCCCGGGGAGCCGGGGTCGGGGCGCCGGCCGTCACCCCCAAGCGGAGGCAATGGGACGGATCTGCGCCCGGGGTCCCACGGTCCTCGGACCTCCCGGCAGGTCCCGGCCCGCGCGGCCCCGGCAGGTCCCGGCGGGTCACCTGACGCGCGGGGCTCGGGCGCGGCGAGGGGAGGGGACGCGTGGCGCCGCCCTCCCGCTCCCGCGGATCCAGGTCGCGGCCGGCGCCGCGGCCACGTGGTGGTGCTGCCGCCCCCGCCCGGCCGCGGCGCCCACTGACCCCGAGGCGGGAGGGGGAGGGGGAGGAGGAGGAGGAGGAGGGCCGGGCGCAGGAAGCCGCGCAGGAAGCCGGCCCGCGGCAGCGTCTCGGGAAGCGCCGGCGGGGTGCGCAGCGGGCGGCCGGGCCGTCGCCTCCATGGGGTGAGTCGCGCCCGCCTTTGTGTCTGGGGCCCGCGCGCGGGGCCGGCGTGGCGGGCTGCTGGTCCGCCGCCGGCTCTGCGTGGGGAGCGGGCTCGCGGCCGCGGGAAGGGCGGGGTCGGTGCCATCGGGGCGGGGGAAGGCCGGCAAGTTGCCAGCGGGGCGCCCCCGCGGGGCCGGGCTCCCGCGCCGGAGCGCGGGTGGGAATGAATGGCCGGCCGCGGGCGTCCGAGCGCGCGTGGGGCCGGCACCCGTCCCACCTGCGTGGCCCGCGCCGTCCCGGCCTGCCCGCGGGCGGGACCCGCCCCTCGCCCGACTCGGGGGGCCGCGGGAGGCGCGAGCCGGGGCTCCGGCGGCCCCGCAGAGCCCGGGCCGGCTATTGTTCCCCTCGGCGGGCCCGGGGCGCGGCGTGGCCCCTCGACGCGGCCCCCGCCCCGCCTCCGGGGAGGATGGGAACGGGGGGTGCAGCGCGAGAATCGGGGCGGCGGGGCCGTGGGAAGGAGGGAGGTTTGGGCTGCTGCTTTCGGCTTTGTGCGCCGTCTACCCCCTTTGGGGCGGGGGAGGGGCACCGAAAGCCCTGAGAGGCGACAGACGGCGCCCAGGGCGACACGGAGGGGTCAGAAGCGACCTCGCCGGGCGATGAGCGCGCGGTGCATATTAGGGGCCCCGTGCTTGTCCGAGGAGCCCAGCTTGGCGCAACTTTAGGTCGGTGATGGGCTGGGGCGAGTTGACGGACTCAAGGTAAGTCACCCAGGACCTGGGACTTTCCCTGCCGGCAGTCTCACAGGTGATTTGAAGGGAGAGTAGCGACCTCCTTGGAATGGAGACACTTGGCTGTGTGGCCGGGGGTATCAGGGGAGAGCGATCTTCTGGCCTTAGAGCTAGGCGGGGTCCGCATCTGGTTCTGCCCATGGGCGCTACTTAGCCGGAGTTCGCGGAAGGAGGAGTGCTGACCTCCTGGAGGATGGAACCGGGCTGCGGACGATGCCGAAATCCTGAGAAGACTGAATCTTGATTGCCCTGTTTCCCCGGTGCAGGGTCCTGTTTGTTCGTGTGCCTGGGAGCTTTATTACTGATAAGACAGATTTCGATAATGTTCTAATGATAACTCACTAGATGAGGTCCTTTCTCCCTTGGTTCCTGAAAGGAAGTTGGGTTTATCAGCATTCTGTCTGGTTTCTGCCCTTGTACCCGGCAACTGCGGAACCGGGGCTGAGAACGATGCCTCCTGCCGGATTGCCCCGCGGAGGTCATCCTGTCCCGGAGATGCTTCTTTAATGAATTTATTGTAGTTTTTACGCTGCTTAAATTTGTTTTATGGCAGTAGCGGGTGAAATTGATGATTTTGTGTATTATAGGCAAAAACTTGCAATCACTGCTGAACTGCATCCCAGATCTCATTTTTATGACTTTTTTTTTGAGGGCAGTGATGGTGTTTTTTGAAAAATCTTAGTACTGTTATCTGTGAAACTAACAATAAGAAGCGGCGCTGAGCCGGTGGAGACTTGTGTGGTGTGTGCTCGAGTGGTGTCCCTGCCCATGAATAGTTTCTGACAATGAAATTCTCTCCACACTTCTCAGATCATCTCAGAGGCACATGCGCCTTACCTTCTCCCTGTGGCTTTTGTTATTGTTGATGTCATGATCACATCCAGGGCTAAGCTGGCCTTCTGCCACAGAGCCACGCCACCAGCACCTTACCTTGTACTTGAAAGGTGAAGAAACTGAGCTTTGGAGGTTAAGAGCAGCTGGGCCTCAAAATTCATAGGATGTGGAGGAGAACTTAGGTCTTTTTTTTCCCTCCCTTCCTCCTGCCTTTCTTCCCAAATGAAAAATACAAAATATTTCAAATATACATAAAAAGAATATAGTAAGGCCTCCATTTTTCTACTGTCTAGGTTTAAGAGTTGCTAATGTTTCCTTCATACCTTCAGTAAAAATAAGATGAAACTTAAAAACTTAACCATCCCTTCCCCTCTGTCTTTATCTCAGATAACCCTAATGTGGACTTGATATAGTTCCATACCATGTTTTTTTTGTATTTCTGTGTAATATATGTGTGTGTGTCTCCACAAAAAATGAATTTGTACTTACATGAATGGCATGATTTGTATATATTCAGCTTGCATTCTTAAATGTATTATATTTTTGAGATAAAGCTTATTTTGATGTAAAGCTTATTCACCTTAGCTGTTTCGGAGAATTCTAGCATATAAATAAATTATAGTATAGTCATTCTCTTGCCTTGATATAATTATTAGAGTTAACAGTTTTTCACTACTACAGGCACTTTTTCTGCTGAGGAACATTGTTTTCCTCCTTCTTTACTGTAAAAAACAGTGATACAATACACATCCTGCGACAGGTTTTCTTGTGCACAATGTCTTGTGGAATTAGCCGCTGGGTGGCAGGGTCAGCAGATGCTGAAGGTTATGTAGGGTGTCGTGGCCAACTGTTGAATGAAAAACTAAAGTCCTCTCAATTTTAAACTGAGCACATTGTATTGGTTGGTGGGATTATTTTTCTTTTTTAAATGAAAGTATCTTTTCATGATAAAGTTGAAGCAGGAGGTCATTATGCTGAGTTTCAGATACTTGTGGAGTCTCTCCTTGGCAGTTAGTTGTTGGTTGTACAGTCTTGAATTACTCAGCCTCCTCTTTCTTATTTCTTCTTGGTAATACTGAAGACTTTAATAAAGCTTTTTCAGGGGTACATTCCTGCGATAAGAATTTCTGAAAATGTGGCAGTCGTAGGGACGTACAGTGTCCCTAATGATGACCCCTGGAACTGAACAGCAGCTTAAGGTATTTGACATTGGCTTCATTGTTATTCCTTTAAACTGCCAGGCGCATTCTTACCTCTGGGCCTTTCTGTTTGCTATTTCCTCTGCTTATAATGGTCTTTCCCTGAATACCTCCATGCTGTGCCCTGGGTCTCCTAGGGTGTGTAATCAGATACCCCCTCATCATGCCTTGATAACTACTCATCCACTTGGTTTTCACTGGCTACTTTGCCATCAGCTACATTGAATGTTGTGCTGACATGATTTTTATTGTAGCGTTAGCTTTACTTCAGGTATTATGACAAATCTTGAGCAAACAAATTTTATATCGTGATAAATCTTTAAAATTTTGTATGTATTGTAGCCGGTGGGAAACCCTGTAAGCCTACAAAGGTAGACTTCTGCCTCTCTTGTTGGTCATTGTTGTGTCCCTTTCATCTAGGACAGTGTTGACACATAGTAGGTACTCACATATTTGAAGAGCAAAGGACATGCTGAGTGCTTTCTGTTAGGATTTTCATTTGGAATTTTTCTTTTAGCGCATATCGAACATCTAGTAGTGTTGTTTGTTCCATGGCTATAGTTGAAAGCTCTGGATGTCTTATTTATAGTTGCTAAAAGAATAAAAAACAAAAACATTTATCTTATAAAGAAACCAGTCTGTTTAAATTCATGTGATTTATTCTACAAAGTGCTTGTACCTTGTACCTATAAATTTTTTTTTTCCAAAGGAAAAAAAAGGAACAGGCTACTCTGGTAGCACACCCCACAGTGTTTTTTTTTTTTTTTCCTTGACAACCTAGCTTTCCAGTGTTGTACATGGAAGATGCATGACCAGGGACACTGCTCCCCTCCACATTCCATGCAGCATCTGTCCAGACAGGATAACGAGTGTCTCCATAATCTATCCTGAATTTCTAAGATCACAAAGGAATATTTCATAATGATTGAAAAAGGCATACTGATCAGTACCTTGACTTTGTGCCTTCATCTGTTAGGGTGTTTTTTGGGAAAATGGTTTTTGTGAAGGAGGGAAAATGATGACATTAATCTAAAGACCTAGGAGCAACTAGTGTTTGATAAATACCTAACTATACGCTTAAGAGCTGTCATATTGTAAAATTCTTAATTCATGGTACAGAAACCACTCACTGCTGTGACGCAGAACATTTTGTTAGAAGCCAACAGAGTTGTCTCTGCCTAGCGTGATGTGTATAGGAATCGACAGACACAGCTAGATATCCATAAGACCTAGGCACACTTGAAACGGCTGATAGGAAAAGGAGTCTGGATTTTCTTTGAGCTAACTGTAAAGGAATATGATAGTGATGGCATCCTGTAAATACACTAGAGTATTATGTGTGACTTTTATTCTGTGTAATAAGATGATAGTGAAAGAAGTCAGAATATTAGGGATCAACAGGGTTAATCTTGAAGCTGAAAACTAAGCATAGAAGTATAGGATTATTAAAATTAGTTGAAGATATTTATTCCCTTTGGTGTATTTACCCATGATTTGGAAAGTACAGGTGATTCAGCAAAAGTTAGAAAAAGATTTTTTATCCAATGCCCATTCCCAGCTCCAACCATCTGCAGTGAGTAAAAAATAGTTCTTAGACCTTAAAAAAATAACTTTAGATAGCTTAACATCTTGTAAGCTGGGCACAGTGGTACATGCCTATAATTCTAGTGCTCCAGAGGCTGAGTCAGGAGGATTTCTGTGAGTTTGAGGCCACCCTGAGCTAATAGTGATTTTAAGACTACCCTGAACTACAGAGTGAGTTCATAGGCTTTATTCCGAATCAATACGTAGGCCTGTAATTCCAGCACTCCGGGAGGCTAAGGCAGGAGGGGCTCAAGTTTGAGTCAAGCCTGGGTAATTTAGTGAGACCCTGCCTCAAAATAAAAGATAAAAAATGTGCCAGGGGTGGAACTCAGTACACAGTCCTTGGGCTCAATTCCCAGGACCATAAAAACAAAAACAAAAACAAGGGTCAGGGGGTGTAACTCAACAGTTTAAGTGCTTGCTAGCAAGGCCTATGGTTTGATTCTGTAGCATCACATAATCCTGTAATCCCAGCATTCTGGAGGCTGAGGCGGGAGGATTACGTGTTTGAGGCCAGCCTGTGCTACTTAATTGAATTCAGGACAAGCCTGGACTATAGAACTAGACCTTGTCTCAAAAAGATAATAAAAATTAAAAACAAAAACAAAAAAGCCAAAAAAAAAAAATCCTACAAATCGTTGTGTGTTTAGCTAAAGGAAGGATGCCTCAGTCTTCAGGTTTTTATTCTGAGTGTCCGGAAGAGTATCTGCCACGTGGTAGGCAATTAACTTTTATTGAACTATATACCTCTTTTCCCCAAAGGCCAATAGCCTCTTATGGTAGCCATCAGATGTCTAGGCTAGAGTAGAATTTCAGCCAGATGCCAAGGCAGAGGGGTGTAGGCAGCAGCGGAACACAAGCTGAAGTTCAGAAGTGAGAGAAACTCCGCTCTCTCCCGGCCACTCCTGGTGAAGTATATGAGGTCCCTCTGCACTGAGTTAGCAGTTAAGTTTCTGGGATCTTGCCTCATCTGGTCTTACCTGTGATCTGGTCCCAGTCCTTTCTTGACGTAAGTGACAGTGGAAGTTATGGTATCCTGTCTTACAGTTCCAGTATCTTTGGTCACTTTGAGCAAGGAGAAACCTTTGGGAGTTTTTCGTGATTAGTTCAACTCACTTTTAATTAAGCAGAAGCCGGATGTGAAAAATCTGTAATCTAAGAAGCTTACTACACAATGGAAGAAAATACAAGGACTTTTTCTTAAATTGATGTTTGGTGAACATTAAAGTTTATTATCAAGTAGACCACATAAGTAATTCATCCATTGTACCATTGTCCCTCACAATAATTTATACTATTATTTTATATTTACATTTTAAAACTTCATATTTTTTATGAGCATTGGATACTCATAAAAGAAAAATAAATGTCAGACTTTTCATTTGATTTCTTTATGAATTCACTTTGCTCCATCTAGAATTTTTCTTAGAAGTACTGAGTGATTATAAAATTGAAGCAGCAGCCTCTGCCTTATTTTCCCTGTATCTGTGCAGTTGCTGTTGCGGGGTGAAGTGGCAGAGCCCCAGCAAAAAGAAAGTTATAGCAGAGCTCATTAGACAGGGAGTGGATCGAAAGCCAGAGAAGCTTCTTTTTTGCACTAGGATGTCACCGAGAAAGTATTTCCCTTCAAGGGGAAGCTACCTTGCAAATCAGAGGAAACTATTTAATAATGATTCTGAGATAGTTTTGAATTAGACATACATACTTTTGCACATCTGATGTGTATAGGTTCTTGATCATTTTTCTCTGGGAGAAATTCACTTATATCCAGTGATGCTATCTGTACATACTTTTTTTTTTGTCCATTTCCAAAAGTTCACAGAACTCAGTCCTGAGGTGATTTCTGGCCCTCTTTGGATTGCCTAGTTTACCTAAGACCTATTGAACGTACTTAGAAAAACTTTGTTACATTTAGCCTGTTTACTTTTTATAGTTATCTCTCAAAGATCAAGTTTATGATTACAAGCGATCTATGTTCTGTCTTGTACTACTATCCTTCAGAATAGTTTGATAACCTGGTATATACAACAGTGAAAAGTAATAGCTGTGAGTTTCATGTCCTCACCTGGAAACAAGGCACTGGTGCTGTACCAACCAATCTACATGCTGTTGACCATTTTTAGAAGCAGTTTCTCTTGGATACAATTAAGTACAATTTCAGAGTAATAAAAAGTGGCCCTGTGGTCTGACTATTACTAAGACCTGAAGAATTCTGAGGATGGGCCTTAAGATTTTCCACCAACGTCAGTATACCCTAGGCCTGGAGTTGGGCCTGCGTGGTCATCCTGCTGTTCAAGTGACAGCAATTTCCTGGCTTTGTTGTTGCCTGAGGGACTGAAGATATCTCTGCCCCACCTATCAACACTCCAGGGCCCAAGGCTTAGGTCTTTCCCATGGGCCCAGAGGGAAATATCCTTGGCTCAACCTGATTTGACCTTCTGTTTTGGCCTCCCAGCTTGATGGGGCCCCATAGGGCCCTGAAGAAAACAGGGCCACCTTTCCTAGTTGGAGAGTTGGCCACAGCTGAACACCCTTCTGTGAAGTAACAGCCCTGGAGGAAGGCACCACTCATGTCTGTCACATTCAGAACTTCTGTTGGCCTCCATCATGACATCCTCAAGCCTGTATAGTCAAAAATTCCATCCAAAGAGATGTTGCCTTGCGTGTAACAGAAGATGCGTGACCTGCTAAAGAGGAAGTTCTTACTGCAACTCAGTTTGGCTGAAGGATCTCCTCTGTGGACGGCTCTTTCCTGCTAAATGCCAGTAAATAATGTCAGGGCTAGTCTGGCTGGTTGTCAGATTTCCCATGAGTGTTACATGTTGATGGGCTATCTTGATAGTTGGCAGTCCCTGCCCTCATGGCCTTAGAGTTTTAACCAGGGTAAGACATGCTCATATTCTACAGTACTATAAGAGAGGCTGTTGGAATAGGTTGATTAGGGGGGAACACGTTTTAGAAAGGAGGCCTAGAGCAGTGAAAATAACCCCTTGGGAAGGGACAGTAAGAGTCAGTGCTGGACATGGCCCTGGTTCTTTCTGCTTATGGCCCTGGGATCTTAAACATGCTTTTCTTTCTGTGTCTCTCAGACATGATGGTATTGTGAGTTGCGTATGTGGCTAAAATAATTACAAATATGAAGACTTGGTTAGTCCTCTGCAGCCTACTTGGAAGAACAGGGTAAAAATTGGGAGTCTCAGGTAGGGCAAATGGCATCAAGCATCTGTCAGGAAGGTGGGAAAAGATAGGGAGCTCAAGCACTCAGCATCCTGCAGAGTGAGAAGCCGGTAAACAGACCTATTTGTCAAGCTTTGTCAGTGAGTTAACTGAGTGTGCTGAGTTGCTTAATTTGACAAGAATGCTCAAGTAATTTGAACATCTCCTATGGTGAAGGTCGACAAGTCAGTGATTGAGCATTTATCAAAAAATGAAGGAGTGTGGCCTGTGCTGCTAAGAGAAACAGGCGATACAGCGTCCTCCTCAGGCCCTCTGGGGATGTAGCGATGTGTGAACCAAAAGGCCTATGGAAAATGGGCTCTATATTGTTTTCTCCTTATGAAATGCAAGGAAAATACTAGCTAGCAACCAGCCATAAACCAGCCGCGGCCCCAGGAAGATCACTGTTGTCCATGGATGAGGGTCCTCGCTTCAGACTGGGCATTGGGCATTATCCCTTTCTCTCTTTCTCCAAGTGAATATTACTTAGGGCAAATCCGCACACATTATAGGTAGGATTTGCTTCTGATGTTCTCAGAACCTTCTTGGGTTTTGTTTAAAGAAAAATATATTCTTAGATTATCTTTGGGGCAGATATTATTTTCTCTTTTAAGAAAATTAAATTTCGTTCATGCATGCTTTTTTTTTTAACTGACACACACACACACAAAGACTTAAATACAGACATAGAAATGACAACCAGTATTCTTAAGCCAGGATTTCCTTGGAGTTTTTTAAGGGAAACTTATTCAGACACTAGCCTTAGGTACACTTCTAGTCCGCGGTCTTCACCGGTCCCTAGGTAATGAAGATCTTTTGGTGGCACATAACTTGCACACTTATGTCCCTGAGAGCGCCTTTATTTATTGTCCTATTGCTCTTCTAGTCTTTAAAAGCCAGAAAGAGGCCCGCAGACTGCTGGTAAGGATCTACTCGAGTGCCACCTATTGCAAGACTGTCTTTTGATCTGTTGGTGGCTGTGTTACTGTTTGTGCCTTCCTTGGCAAGAAGCTTTCTTCCTCTGCTTTAAAACAAGGCCTGATTACTGTAAGTGCACACCCCCTAGAACAAAAGGCCCGGATTCCCATGACATGGATAGGGGGTGTTTATATCCACCGTGGAGATAGAAACAGAAGAGCAGCTCACCCTATTCTGTCTCTATCTGCTGCAGGCCAGGGCAGCCGACTGCCTGGCCATAAGGCCTTTTGTGTGTAGCTTCCAGAACAAGGATCACCTGTAATTCCCGCTGCCCAGTTCTCTTTGGGGAAACTTTTTTTTTTTTTTAAAGGATCCTCCTTTTATTTTAGCATCAGTGCTTTTCATTGTTCTGCATGACTATAGTTATTCTTTTTTCTTTTATTTTGGAGAGAGTTGTATATGATAAAATGATTCCTATTTTCTTTTCAGTTTTGGGAATGGAACTCTGGGCCTCTTCACTGAGCTACATCCCCCAGGCCCTTTTTATTTTTTTACACTAAGATAGAGTCTCACTCCGTCACTAAGCTGGCTAGGGTGGGCCTGAACTCCTCCTGCCTCAGCCTCTTCCAGAGTGCTGGGGTTACAGGCATGCCCATCATGCCCAGCTAGAACAGTTTCTTAAGGAACAGAAAGATCCAGCTGGTAGGGAAGTATTTAAGTGTCAGATGGTCTACTTTTTCAAATTGTTGTCAAAACGTGGAAACCCCCTCTCCAATCTGTGTCTGTCAGCTGCTGTGGAAGTAGCGGGTTCTGTTGTGTGCGGTTATCTCACCCCTTCTGTCATATTGACTTGGTGTCTTTAGCAGAGCTATGTGCCAAAGGATTTAAATCCTAAATTCATTGAAATTTCTGTTGAGCCACATACTTTACAGATGAGGAGACAAAGAAATGAAGGAGTTACCCTCCCCTGGAGTGAGTCTGCAGGGTGGAATGAGGACAAAGGCCAGCAGTGGTGTCTGTTGCAAATTGGCCCTTTCAGAGTCCCTCTGTGCCAGGAGCAGTTCTAAGAATGTCTCCATCCTTAAGGGTGACCAGCTTAATTTTATTTTTTAACGTACTTAAAAGGATTGATCTGTCCTGCAAACTCTTTTCTTTCCTTTTCTTGCTTTTCTTTTTCTTTTGTCCTTTTCTTCCTTTCTTTTTGGCCTTCACTCTGAGCTGCTTTTCTAAGTTGTTCAGGCTGGCCTCAACCTTGTTTTCCTCCTGGCTTAGCCTGTCTGAATGCTGGGACTATGTAGGCCTGCACTTCTGGGCCCCACTGCAACTTTTTTAATTATTAGTGCTGATATGTATCATTGTGTCACTTTAGCTTTAACAATGGAAACTGGATTTAAATCTGTTTATTAGCAGTACCACTTTGGCCAAATAAGTTTTCTATGCTGTAATTCACTCTCCTGGAAACTGGGAATAATAATGACAGCATTTAATTCTGAAGTGGTTTGAGTATTAAAAGAGGCACTGTTCACTGTGGTACAGTTTTAAAAATGAAATTTTGCCAAGAGATGATTTAAATAAGTGATACCTGTTGAAATTGTTATTATCTTTGGTAATGTTGTCATGATCTCTATCTGTGTGACTTTAAGAAAAATGCTAATATGTTGGCCAAAATGATTATCTCTGCTCTTATACTTAATGTCAATAAAGAGAGGTTGCCTATGTTATTGTAACACATTAGAGTTTACAAGAATGTTTCTTTGTGTTATCATTCTTACCATTTGTCCTGCTATCATGTTATTATATAATGTGGACAATGTTATTTCCTTTTTTAATGACCAACTTATATTAAATTGTATTAGCAAGTCCTGAAGTGAGCTTGTCTTCAACTATAATCTACACATAGTAGTAAAAATATTGGTTGAACTGAAGACGATGGTATCAGGTGTGCAGTAATGGTGAAACTGAATTTCCCATTATTGATTTTGAAAATTGCTCAACTGTTGATAAAAATATAGACTTTAAAAATAGTTTATCATGGGGTAATAATTGAGTTTACATAGACTGGATGCCCAGTAGAATAAAACTGTAATTACTGTGTGATAACTGTAATTACTCTTCTCATTTAGCAGAGTCAATCTTTTTTTCCATACTAGGTGTAGAAGCCAAGGCCTTTGTAGTGGGCTTCATCCCCAGCCCATCCCCTCCCTCTTTTTCTCTGAGATATGGTTTTGCTAAATTGCCCAGGCTGGGCTCATCGTGGGTTTGAGTCCAGCCTGGGTAACTTAGTGACTTAATGAGAGCTCTCTCAAAATAAAAAATTAAAAAATGGGCTTGGAATGTAGCTTAGCATGAAGGCCCTAACTTAAGTTCCTAGTACTACAGAGAACAGTTGTAATTTATGGCAGAGATACATACATCTCCAACCCATTTTTTATTTCTTTTTGAGACATTAAGTTGCTGAGTTGTCCATGGTGCGCTCAGACTTGAGAACTGCTTGTCTCAGCCTCTCAGAGTGCTGAGATAATAGTCCTGGGAGGCCCAGGCTGTGCAGCTACAACTTGCAGTCATTATTTATCACTAATTTGCATATTTAGTAAATAGGACTTTTATGAGCTTGTTAAAAAAGATAAGACTATTACCTTGCATCCCTAAAATACTATCATATATTAACTTGAAATCAGAATAAAGCTGATTAGCGACAGAGTTGACTTTCTTTTTTTCCTAGCCTTTGAAATCTCTTGTATGTTTTCCATGTATAGTGTGTCTCTGTTTGCAGTGATCACGTTTCAGGGCCTCAGTATCCATACATGGCTAATGGCTGTAGAATTGTACAGCACTGGTCCATGTCATGTGCCTTCATATGGGTCCTGGAACTCCAGTACCACCTGGTATCTAGAGTGCCCTCATTAAATGCAAATTGGATTAGGAATCTCTGCTCAGTTTTCTGGGATTGTGCCTGTAGCGTCAAACATGTATGTAGAAGAGCTTCCTCAAAAGCTGATCATACACGAGTTAGTGAACATTTGGGGTTTTGGTATACAGATCTTTATCTCTGCTTATTAAGCTCATTAATATACATCAACTTTAAAAAAAATTCGACTGATCCTATGGCCATGTTTGCTTGTGACTCATGTGTCTACATCACCTGTGTATTTGATTCACTTATACTTGGTATTCAATATATATGATATAAGACATTGTAAGTTTCTTACATTTTCCCAATTAGATTTTTTTTGGTCTTTCCTCTTAAATTGCAAATTCTTGAGTAACTGTGTTATTTTTACTTTGTAAACTCACTTAGCTTCAAGTATCAGCTGTGAGGTATGTGGGTGTGTGTGGGACCATGAAGGGAACATATTAAATCCTTGTTACATTAATGAAAGCATTTTCCGTCCTCATGTTAAGGCTTTTTATGCCTGACTCACAGAGTGGTTGAAAAGGAAAAGACAGAAGAAGGTCTAGGGTTTCAATTCGGTTAACTAGAGTTTGTCTTCACCAGGCAAGTGACTTCTAGACCCCCTGTGGCACAGGCATGGAATAGCTGGCAGCTTCTAATGGAAAAAAGATCTGAAAGGCTTTTCTGTTTGCATTGCCAAGGCAGTCGTGTGGCAAATCCAGGCTGGTATGGCCCTTGGGGAATAGTGATGCCTTGATGTTTGAACCACCATGTTATTTCTCTTGATTAGAATCAATTAGAGTGACTGACTCTATTTACATTTCACATCTCTGCCACCATCCAAGGGCATAGCACAGAGGATTGTCATTGGACCTGAGACTTCCTGGTCCAGCAGAGTATCACTCCCCTGCCCACTCCTTCCCCTCCCTCGCCCAGCTTTCCAGAGAGGCTCCCCCTACTCAGCTCCAAGAACGGCTTCCTTGTTTCCTCCTTTGTATCTCCTCAGCTCTGTAGAGTCACACCTCTGAGAAGCAGGGAACCTGGGGACCTCGGGCATACCCTATCTCCAGACCTCAAGCAGCCATCTCCATTGGACCCAGCTTTGGCTTTTAAGTTCACGAGTGTTTTAAAATAGCCTGACCCATTCATTTCCAGTTGTGATTATTTTCACTGTTGGCCTGGTTTCTGTAGGACAGCCCAAATGGCGCTAAGTCTCAGAATGGAAACAGCTCAGAAGGTACGCACGGGTTGCTAGCCAGGTCTCTGCAGAAGCTGTGTGTCTGTTAGAGGCAGGGCATGGGTGGAGTACTCTGCAAATGGGAGCGTGCCTGAGGACCCAGGGCACATCTGATCCAGGAGCAGCTCACAGCCAGACAAGGAATGTTACATACGCCCTTGCAGCTGTGGGTTCGGAGGAGGCATGGTAGGCCATCCCAGTGAACTCATAACTCCTTCCTTTTAGACTTTAGAAGTATCTATTTCACTTCTGTAGGCTCATGAAGTAAATAAGCTCCTGGCTTCAGAGATGGGCTGAACAGACAGTGCAAGCGGCAGCTGTGCTGCTCACGTTCAGAAGCACTCTATCTGTTGTGGCATCCGAGATGATAGCCTGAGCATACCTGAGGAGGCGAGGAGGCACCAAAATATTTGTCAGTACCCTGACATTGCAAGTGACAGGAACTCAGCTTGGACGGGCTCTAAGCTACCGGGGCGTCTTGGCTCATGTGGCCTCATGTGCGATGCCAAAGAGATATGGCTGTAGCAGGGCCTCCGTGATCCCTGGAGTTGCTCCTTTACTTCTTTCCAATATGATTTCTGCACAAGACTAGAAGTGGGTCTTGGCAGCCATCATGCTCATATTTTTAAAGCTTCCACCAGAGAGGAAAGTCTGCACCCTCCCATCTCCAGAAATTCTGAGCCGTCTCTGAATAGTCCTGATGGGGACACTTTCTTATCTCTAGGGGAGCAGTTACTGTCAGCAGGACTTGCGTGGAGTGGGGAGCAGGGATAGAGATGATCTTGGGCTGGAAATGAGAAACATCTATCTGCACCAACAGTGTTCAAATGATATCTAGATATGATAGTTGGCATTCTTTGTCCACTTCCTTTCTCCTACTCCTGGGCAAAAGCATTCAACTTATTTATGTATCGCTTCTTTTGAAATGTATTTAAGTTAGTAGATGCCTGAGTAAAAGAGATTTAGCCGGTCAAGTGCAAGCACCATGGTTATTGTAAATGACATTTACAATATCATTGAACGTGGGAGACCCAAGTTGTCCCCGTTTTGAAATGGAGTCCAAAAGCTGATAAAATATGCACTAAGCTAATGTTCTGGCAATAAAATATTCCTTGAGTAAAAATGGGGATTAAATATAACCAAGATGCCTATCTTTTTACTTAAGGATGGTCTTCATAACCTAACACTTTGTACATAGACTTCCTTTTAACTTTTTGCGTTTGAATTTTTTTGGTGGGGGCGGTGTATGCAGGATCGACCCCATGGTCCTCACACTGAGATGTCCCCAGCCTATGACTTAGAGCTTTGGTTAGTGACAGGGTCTCACTAAGTTGCCCAAGCTGGGCTTGAAGTCGTGATCCTCAGCCTCTCGGAGTGCTGGCCAACCGGCCTGGTTTGCATTTATTTGATCTTTTGTAGGACAGCTTCCCACAGATATTATTTGCATCTTGCTGTAATGTAAATCGCCAATTTTAGTGTACAGGTCAGTAATTTTTGGTAAGTAAGCATGCCCACAATGCAGTTTAAGGACATTTCCTCTGTTCTGGGAAGATCCCTCATCGTTTGCAGTCATGCCCCACTACCATTCCCAGCACTACTATTGCTCGATACATAGGAACAAAATTCCTGGGGTAATACAGTAAATATATGTTTAACTTATTGAGAAACTGCCAAACTGCTTTCCACAGTGGCTATACCAATTTGCATTCTCATTAGTAATGCTTGAAGACTGGACTTGCACTTGATAGGTTCCGACTGATTTTAACATGGGTGAAATTCAAGGAAAGGTCCTTGGAGGAAGGAGCTAAGGAATTTGGTAAGCACATACAGGAGCATCACCTGGCCTTTTGGGATTGGTTATTGTGCAAGTTCAGGGCAGTGAGAGGTGAACGTGATGGTGTATTCAAAAATGATATTGAACTGAACATCAAAAGATAAGCCTAGAGGACTGGGAGCGTAGCTCAGTGGTTAAAACACTTGTCTGGCAAGCGCAAGATTTTGGGTATGATTTCCCAGCACCGCGTATCCAAAGTGTGGTTGTGCCTGCTTGTAATCCCAGCTGAGGCAGGAAGATTGCATGTATTTGAGGCCAACCTGGATGACACAGTGAGTTCAAGACCAGCCTACAAAGTAAGATTCTTTAAAAAAAAGATAGGCGTAGACTAGGGAGGGTATTTTAGAGATCATCTTAAAAGAAACCTCAGTATATGGGTAAATCACATGGAGTCTCCTAGTTGTGGAATGATTTTTATGTTCCAAGGGTAGCTTGTTTTGATTAAGATTGTGCTTTTTAAATTGGATGGATTTAGAGCAAGAGGTAATCTTAGGGCTTCTCTTTAGGCTCACTGGAGCATGTGAGTAGCAGATTTGACAGACCAGATAGTAATGTCTCCAGAGTCACGGCCAATTTCGTATTAGTGCCGCTGGGTCTGGCTGATTCATGGATTGAGCTCAGTCTGGGTTGATGGCAGGTTTTAATTCTCCAAGAACAATGATATATTTGGTTCTCAAGAGAAATATCATCTCCCAGATCAAGGCAAGTTGTAAATATAGGGACATTAATGTGCTCAAAAAGAATTTTACTACATGATTATTGTGATGCAATATCTGAATGACATTTATGGTTCAAAAGTAATGTGCTCATTTATTTTCTTTGAAAAAAAATGTGAGATAGTAGAGGATCTTAGAAAGGATTCATTGTGAAAATGAAACTATTGCTCTTTTTTGTAACTCAGCATTTTTTATTTAAAACTCTCAATATTTAGTTGACATATTAATTGTACATATTTATGTAGCTCAGTGTATTTTTTGTTTTACTTTGTGGTACTGGCAGTTAAACCCAAGATCTGTGCAGACTAGGCAAGCACTCTGCCACTGACCTCTGTTCCAGTCCTTTTCATTTATTTTTTTGAGACAAGGTCACACTAAGTTGTCCAGGTTGACCGCGAACTTGCAGTCCTCCTGCCTTAATCTTCCAAGTTGCCATGATTACAGATGTGGGCCAGTTACTCCTGGTTCAGTGTGATTTTTTAAAAAATTGTGTGTAACTGATATATAATGATCAAGTCAGAATAACTAGTAACTATTTTCTAACTTATTACCTGCGTTTTTTTACAAACCTGTACTGTAGTTAATTCATAAACTAGATTACATATATGAAAGCACCTAACCCACAATTAATGTTCAGTCAAGTTTATTTGATATGTGTTCATTTCTTCATTCATTCATTCATATGTTTGGTTTGATGAATAAATAGGATTGTGTCCTACTGATTAAAAGTGAAGCTAGTATATTTTTGTCTCTGGCTGAATCCGACACTTTTTCACTGTTCTTAGAATTAAAAAAAAAAGTTCATCTAGATATAGTAGCATTTTCCTTTAATCCAGCATTCTTGGGAGGCTGAAGCAGTAGGATCATAGTTTAGGCAACTTTGTAAGATTCTCAGAGCAGAAAAGAAAAAATGAATAGATAAATAGGGTCAGGGATGTAGTTCAGTGCAGGGTTCAATTTGCAGTACCAAAAAATAAAAAATTCAACAATCCATTTCACTTGATAAATAATCTCAATGAATAAGTTAGATTATAATTTATTTTATGTTTATTTGTTTATTGCATTATGGGAAATTGAATCCAAGCCTTAGCACTGAGCTATTCCCCTAGCTTTTTGTAATTTTTTTTATTTTGAGAAGGGATCTTGCTAAGTCATTGAAGTTGCCCAGGCTGGGCTCAAAGTTGTGATCCTCCTGCCTCAACTTCTCCTAGAGTGCTGGGACTGCAGACCTGTACCACTCTCCATGCCTGTATTTTTTGGTTTTTCCAGTGCTGAAGATTGAACCCAGGACCTCAAGTATGTTAAGCTGACCACTGAGCTACATTAGCAGCCCAGAATGACCATTTCAGACAGCGGTAAAAAATTAACATTGGAGGTAGAGTTAAGTATTTTCCCTTCTTCTCTTTGCATACTTCACCTGCTACCCTACCTCCTCCCTCTTCCTGTCATGGTTCGTGATCTCTCCAGGGATCCTTCTCTGGTAGAAATAGTGGTGAGAGAAGAGGCGAGAGGGACAAGGACTTGCTTGCTGGCTGGGTATTATAGCTAGATATTGAGGTGTTCTCTGAGTCCAAGTGTTTGAGTTGAGTCTGGGGACTTTCTAGGGATGTTACGAGCTGATTTGTGTGCCCCAGAATTCATGCAACTGTATCATATGGCGATACCTCTTAGAAGTATGTAAGGTAAAACAGGTTATGGGGCTTAGCCCTCATCCAGTGTGACTGGTACTCTCATAAGAAGAAGAACCTAGGACAAAGCCACATACAAAGAAAGACCTTCTGAAGGCAAAGAGAAAAGATAGCCACTCACAAGCCCAGGGGAGAGAACTTAAAATGAAAGCAGTCAGCCTATACCTTGATCACGGACTTCAGTCTCCAGAATTGTGAGAAATACGCTTCTGCTGTTGAGGCTGCCGTTGTGGTACTTTGTTGTGGTATCATAGCATAAGTGACATCTCTTGTCTACCCCTGGACCATCCCTGGGGGCACTCTTGTCATTCTTCGAGCAAGGTGAAGTGCTGACCTTAAGTTATTGCTTCTCCATCAGGCATTTCACTCTTTCTGCCATCGTCATTATTCTAATCTGCCTGTAACACGGGACCTGTGACAACTTCCTACCTTCTATTTACTATGTGAGTTGTCTGCATCTGGCCCTTAGGAAACGCCCATCTATGCGCACATAAGCTCCAACATTTATGCACTGGCAATCTCTCCTTTATGTCTTTTCTTGAAGCACAGGCTAGGTTCTATCTTGCCTTTTAGATTTTCCAGGTGTGGATCAGATACTCATCCATCTCCCTAAGCTATTGTGTTAGCCTCTCTCATAAGGTTGAATAGGTATGGTAGGAATCTGCATAGTTCTGTCTAAAGAAAAATCCTCCCCTTGGCCTATTTAGACTGTCCATAGGTAAAAGGCTAAAGAGCCTTGCCGTTGGTTTTCTGCTAAACTTTGAAGATGTCCCTCTTGGACTAGATACCTTGGAATGAAATTCCAAGGTATCTTGTTGTGTCTTTGGTCTTCTACAGTAAGTAGGGCTTATTCATTCATTTATCATCTGTTCATTCAGCCATAACATAGTTTAACTGAAGGTTAACTATGAAGAAAGCCTTGCTGAGGCTGGAGGCAAAACCTTGTTCTGTTCTAGAATAGTCTTTATCCTAGCAAGGGTAGAAACACTTATGAAATCACAGAGCGGGCATGTTCCCTTGGAAGGAATTGTTGGCTTGCTTCACAGCTCTTGTAGAAACTGGCTGATAACATCTCCTTCCTAAGAACTTAACCAAGGGTTCTGTTGATGATCCTTGCTCTCTTAGCCTAATATTCCAGAACTCACCACAGTCTTCTCTTGGCTAGGGTTAGCAAGTGGTTGGAGGAGAAGTGGAATGAAGAGAATATTAATGAGAGGGAAAAGGGTGGGTAGTAAGGCAAGAAAAAAAAAGGGAAGCAACTGGCTTAGCCTTCATAAGCCCAATGGGCTGGAGCTATGTCCATGGTGAAACCTAATCTTTATGTAACCTTTATATAAATCTCAGTGAAGGCAATTACTGCCAAAGCACTCCCCCTGCTCAGTGCACTTGAGGTCAAAGAGAGCCTGACTGAGGTCAAAGGTGAGATCTGAAGGTTGTGCATGTGCCTGTTTCATACCTTTGATCTGTATGTTCATTCATGAAACATTTATTGATACATGCCAATGGCCAGGATCTAGGTATATATATGCAAAATGAAATTTTACCCTGAAAATCCTCTATTCCAAAGTAAAAGTTATTGGAGGTGTAAACTTTTCAGATTTGCTGAAAGGTGGTAACAGCTTCTGAACCTCTTATCCTACCAGAATCTGAAGGGGTCAGACCAGGGAAACTATGCTGTGATTACCACCCAGCCAGTGTGGCCTCATGAGAGAAACTCTCAGGACTGATTGCTTGGAGAGATTGTGCAGGGGTCTGACCTGAGCCAGGACAGATGGACAAAAAGCCCTTTCTCCCTCTGCCTGCTTAAATCCTCTTTCCTCTAAGACCAATTATATAGGATTTCCTGCCTTATTTTTTTTTCTAGTTCTCAAGGATTTCTACTTTATGAATTCTTTCAGTATTTAATGCCAAATTATAAGATTTTTCAAGCAATTCTCTCCTCTTATCTTCGGTCAGTTTTGAGTCTTCCACCATGCCTAGTTAGTCTTATTGCCTCAATGTGAGTGTGTGTTTAAATTCAGTTTTACAAGATAAGACGAATGTGCTGTAGGTAAAGTAATATGAAAAAGGGGAAAGAGTACCCCCTGGTCCCTGCTTTCCCGTTGACAATCTGTATTCCAGGAGCAGTGGCGTAACTCATGGGCAAAACCCTATCCAATTGCCACAAGACTTGAAGCTGCGTCTATCCTGTCAGATGTCCAATGGTGTGAGGTGCCCTGTGTGAGGGACACTTTTATTGGGATGATTCGTTTGGAGAGGTCTTCTATAGAATGTTTTTGTGTTAGCAGGTTGAGAGAATTGAATTGCATGTTTCCTGGTAAAAATCTATCTTTGCTGCAAATGGATTCCTTTTTGAGGAAGCAAGAACTTGAAGGATAAGCTATGGATGGCAGCAAGAAAGAGGAATTTTAGCTTTTTCTAGTTGGTGAACACATGTCAGTGATGTGGATTCTAAGTCTGATGTTCCTTCAACTTGGAAGAAAAATCCTGAAGCCGGTCTGAGGTGAGTGTTAGCATTCTGGGGTTGCTAAAGATTCTGTGAGAGTATAACCCCTTGTTCTATGATGCCCAATTAGCTAGCGGACATTGTTACTTTGCTCCTCTAATTCTGTGGTAATTCCAAGGAAGTTTTTACAAACCACTGCCTTTGAATCCTGTGGTATGCTTTCTCAGAAGCTGATGTAGTGTTATGATTAAGAAAAAGTATGTGTGTATACACAACCACCATCCGCTTTTATAAGTTAATATTGTTCCTTAGTGGCCACAGGTCACCAGCTCATTTCTCAAATACAGTGAAGGCATGGAGTGCTCCCCTCCTACCACTGCTCTTCTCCTGTCTTGGTTACTTCTTTGTCACTGTGACTCAATACCCAAGATCTGCAACTTTAGGGAGGAAAGATTTATTGTAGTTCACAGTTTCAGAAAGTCTCAGGCTGTTCATGGGTGGGTGGCTGGAAAATGGTGAAGTCACAAGGCGAGGCTGCAGTTAGAGCTGGAGCCAGAGCCAGAGCTGGTGCTCCAGAGACAGTACATCCTCATCGCAGCATGGTGGAACAGAGAAATACGGGAGGAAGGACAGACCAGCACACGCCCCTCCAGGTCAAGCCCCAAGCATACTCTCTTCCAGCCAGGTCCCACCCCCAACACTACACAGTATCTATAGGAACATGAATGAGGTTTTTGGGGGACACTCCGTATCCAAATCATGCCATTTCTCCCTCCAGGTAGTGTGAAAGATTTGAACTCAGTGGATACTGGAAATATTAATCGTGTGTGTGTGTGTGTGTGTGTGTGTGTGTGTGTGTGTTCAATGTCTGGGTTATTTTTGACTGAGAGTATAGATCTTAGGTATGGTATCACTGAGTCTAGAACAGTGGTTCCTCATCTGCTTGTACATCCGAGTCACTTGAGGAATTTCACCTCTGATTATAGACATCTGGTCATGAAGCTCCAAGAATATGGTCCTGGGGTCATATATGGGTGGGGTTAGGGCCCATGGGAGTAGGAGTAATTTGAAACCACTTCAAATGAGTGGTGAGGTGTGGTAAAGAGATAGCTCACTAAATCTGGAAGGTGTAGCCACATTTTCACCTTTTAAGACATTGCTTGTTAACTGTAGGTTTTAAAAAAAATTCTTGTTTTAAAAATTCTTGTTTTAAACAAGAAGCTCTCTTGTTTTATGCTGTGCTTGAGAGTTACCATATTTTTTTAAGGGAAAAAGACTTAACACACCTTTGTATGTTACATCCAGCCTTTCAAATGAGAGGACAGGAAGGATATGCTTTGCACTGCCCCATTCTCATTGCTTAATGAGCCTCCGTCTTAAGATGGTTCGCCACCAATGAAGTCACTTATTTAGAATGGAACAGGTAGTAAACTGACTAGTATTTCTACTTAGTTGGTAGGCGTGCTTTATTCCACTTGAAATAAGAAAATTTGCTGGGCCAGGGGTATAGCTCAGTGGATGGGTGGCAGTCACCTCGTGGGAATGAGGCCCTCGGGTGTCTCCAGCGCCACAAAAACAAACAAATGGCATCCGCTAATTCTAAGTCACCCACAGATTTCATGACTAAGAAAAATTCAAACCTTGAAATGGAAAAACTTAGCTCCATTTTTCATAAATGTGTGATTCAGTTTCTATACTTACCCAAAGGAAGCTGCTGTGCAGATAACTCAGTTTCACTGCGACTCTTTTGAAATAAGCATCCTGATTGAGTGGCTTTTCCAAGGACTGCGGTTAGCATGGCCTTGATACACTGATTGATGTAGCCCAACCTAGATGTTAGAAATTTGGGATTGAGAACCAGAGCTGTAAAATCACAAATGACCCAAGGAAGGTAAACCCCTGATTTACTTGTGGAAATATTCAGGAAAAAGAAGTACTGCGGCAGAGGGCACCTGGCATCATCGCAGAGGCTGGTTCTTTCCCGCTAGTTATGGCTTCAGGTGTGAGATCCTTTTACAAATACAAGAAAGCAACAATCTATTAATAACTCTAATTGTCCCTAGCTGTAGTTCTTGCTGTTCGAGTTGCGCGGCTGTAGGTTTCCAACACTTCTCTGCTCTTGACATGCATGTCTGTCATCGTGGCATTTTTACCCACGGACCACACAGCTACCACACACCCAGAGCTGTGGGCTCCAGGAAGGCATTCATTTACCTCATCATACCTTCCCCTGGGAAATTTTGGAATTTGTTATTGTATTTATTTAATCCTCAGGAAATAAAACCTTGCATATTTCTCACTCTGACTTAAAAAAAAGACAAACACACACAAAAATCTAATACAATCCACATGAAAAGCCTGTGACCCTCCTTAAAGAAAAAATCTTGGTGCTGTTACCTAAGACCTTGTGTTCTGTGATTGAAGGAACTCTTTGGGTGGTTCTGCCTTGGTGGGCTGCATTGCTTGTGGGTTATCCCAATATGGCCTCTCTTTTCTCCTTTTTCCTATGTGCTGATTTAGGGGTTTTTTCCCGTGTTTTTTTTTCCCCCAAAGGATGAAAAGAAATAAGTTTGAAAGATGATTTACATATTCTAAAATTAGTTAGTGTAAAAACAGTGGGCCAATGAGAGTTTGGGAATATCTGGTTATGATTTCTATTTTGATCCATAAAAAGATGACTTGTTTTGATGTGGGGAAAAAATAAGTAGCCTATCACAGGTTTGTAAACCAGGCCCACTCTGATAAGTGTGTTTCTTGTTCCACCTGTGCCAGTTTAGGTTCTTTCTCAACCTTCAGAGTACAGAGATTCAACCAAGGAAGTTCCTGAGATTCAGTATCTATAAGACCCAGAGTAGAATTTTGTGTTTAGCGTTCTTCCCTGTCTTTGTGATGCAAATGAACTAGTGCCCCAGAGTATACACTTGTCCTGCAGGTACCCCCCCCCCCCCACACTGTGATTAAGTGTAGGCAATTAACAATGTGTAATTACTGTGGGTACAGTTTCCAAGGCAACGTGCATTCCGTCACTTCTGCCTTGGAGGCTGGCAAGACTGAAAGGGACCATGGATGGGCCTTAGTAACAGTGTGGCCTCCAGATTAATGCTGTGGAAGAGCTTTATGATGATTGCATGTTCGTGCCATTCATCCAAGGGTCTGATTCATTGTAGCAACAATAATGAAAATGCACACACGAGAAGCCATAGGGTGACTTCTGAAGGCAGGACACGGACATGAAGAAGGATGAGTACAACCTTCAGTTGCTTGCATTTTCTCTTCTTTTGTCTTCTACATGACCTTGAAAGGCTTTTTAAAAAATGAGGTTAGCTGTGGAAAACATTTGTCCATCCTTTCTTAGTTGTTAACTGGAATCACAGTTCGCCAGCTTCCACTTTCTTAAGGTGCGACTTGAAGTTCCCATTGAAGTTGAGCACCTATGATGTGATAGGAACTTTAATATGGATTACCTTGCCCTTTTTTTTCTTTCTAGTGGTACCTAGAATCAAACCTTCACACTGAGCTACATGAACATTGAGTCCAGTTTTTATTTTGAGACAGAGTCTTGCTAAGTCTCTTAAGCTGTCCAGACGGGACTTAAACTTGCAACCTTTCTGTCTCAAGTATTGTGGTTATAGGCCTGCACCACCAGGCCAGCTGTCTTGCCTTTCTGACCTAAATGTATTTTGATTCTTAAAAAAAATCTTTATTCTAAGAGTCCACACTGAGAGACAGGGTCCGTACTTTGTACATTTTCAGATTTAATGAAAAAGATAAATTCTGTACTATATTCTAGTGCAGAAGTTGGCTTTTGGTTTTAGTAATAAAGCTGTGCAGAGAAGTGGAAAAAAGCATGCAGGCACCAGATTTTGGAGTTTGTTTCTGAATTTGATCATAAAAAAGCTTTGTGTCTATAGTCGAGTTTCTTAACTTTTCTGAGACTTTTTCTACTTCTGGAATATGAAGAGCTTAGATTATATCAGTAGTCATGGTTTTTGACTACCTTGCAGAGCCCACTGAAAATGAGGAAACTTTTTCTTTGAAAAAATTACATATATACTTATTTGAAAAAAAAAAATCACATTCTATTTCCAGGGAATCACAGACTTCTCCTAACCGAAGTAATTGCTTAAGATTCTTGCAGCTCCAGCTCAGAATTACTAGGTCCCTCAAGGACCTGGAGAGTCTTGAATTGTTTAGTTTGGCCTGCCTGAGGAATGAGTTATTTGATGAGAGAGGTTTTGTTGCTTTGGCATTTTCCTCTAACTGCACTGTGCATTTGGGATGATTGGGACAGGGACAAACACTGGGAAAAATAAATAAGGAGTAAGTGGTATCTAGGATATGAGCTGTTTTCCTTAGCGTCTTTTACAATTATGCCTCTCTAGGAGGAGATGAGTAGTATCACTGTCAAGTGAAGGATGTGTCAAGGAATCACTTCACATATGTGTATCAGGCCAGTTATTATAATGAAATGCCTGTGGCTAGATCACTTCATAGAGAAAAGAGTATTATTAGCTCACAGCTCTGGAGATTCAAGGATATAATACTGGCACCAGCTCAGTTCTGGATGGTGACACCTCATTGGTGTTGGTGTATGTTCTAGAATCTTTTCAGAACTCATTCCAGGATACCAGTTTCCTCCTGACAGCACACCCACGGTGACCTCCCACTAAGCCAGCCCTGCCTCTCACTTGATGGTAGAATCCCATCAGGACAAAATATATGTAGCATTTATTTAGAAATTTATATTCATTCATTCTTTCTTTCTTTCTCTGTTTAGGTGTTGAAAAATTTTCTGGGACTTTGGAAGCTTGAATGGGCCAAACATGAAGAGCTTGAAAGCGAAGTTCAGGAAGAGTGATGTAAGTCGCTGTGACTCACGATCTGGCTGCTCGGGTTTTGCTCCCAGGGGGATTCCCTGGGGCTGTAGGAGCAACCCCACTCCTCCTTGACAAGATGCTGGGTTCACAAACTGCAGACAGCAGAAGCACTTAAAGGAAAAAATCAGTGTAACCCGCAGCATTCATAAGCATGTCAGAATTTCACGAATGTCATTTTTAAAAGAAACTTTTCTCACAGCGGGGAGTTGGGGGAGGGTAAGGAATTACATGTGAGCATGGTTCATGTTTGACTTTAAGAAACTTCATGTTAAAACAATAGCCACTGCTGTCTGTACCTTCACTCCCTCTGAATTCCTAGGGCACTTACTCATGTGTTGTCCATCATAAAAAAAGTAAGATTGGAGGACCTGGCTATGATGTCAGAATTAAGAAACGAAGTCTTCTATCAGTGAAAATAGAAAAAAATAACATAGCAGAGAGGTTACACATAGTGATATGTTAACAAATGATTACCTCGCAAACCCTACTGGGATCCTGGTCTTGTAATAGCTGTATTCCAGATACTTCAAGCAGAATTGTTGAATGGGGGTAATTTGTGGAGAGGTGTTAAACTGAAGCCCAGCTTGCTTCATGATTATTTAAAATTAAGCTGTTAAATGAGAATCTGGGTTTTATTGCTTTGCCATGAATTTTATTTTGACAGCTGGGTACAGCTGCATTTTCACAATAAACGGGACTGCGTCTTCAATGGCTGGCGTGTCACATATACACCTACTTTTGGCCCAAGTGTACCTCTTGAGGCTTTGTTGTGACGTGTAATGCAGTGCTCTGATAAGGCCCAGGCCAGACAGTGTGCTTTGAGAATGATTGTAAAATACTGTTTTATTTAAAGAGTTAGAAAGGGTTCATAGGAGCAAGTTGATCTCATTCTCTTCTTCTTAAGGTAGGTGAACCAAATCTCAGAAAGTGTGAAGTGACTTGGCCAAAGTTATGCACTAGCCGTTGGCCACAGAGTGAGTCTTGGACAGCTGACTTTCTCAGCTGCCACTCTTCCCAAAAAACCTCCTTCAGCTTGTTCCCCTTCTGGCTGTATGAGGCCACACCTCCGTATCTCTTGGCTGTCAGTTAAGGAGAAGACATTAAATTGACAGTCTTGTCCAGGTCAGTAGATACGAATTTGTAAATTGTGTCATCAGTGTAACAAATGTCTTTTATTCTGAAGGAACTTGGATAGCTTCCATTTATATAGATTAGTACTGTTTTAGCAAAATTCCTTCAATCTCGTGTGCCGTGATGGTGAATTGGCCTGTGCTGGGTAGGGAGTGATAAAACCCCAAACTTATTGGTTTAAAAATTTAAAACTGGTGGCATTGAGGAGGGTGTTGTTGATCTCTAATTTTTAAATAAAAACTGAAATTATTCCATGACTTAAAAAAAATTCACAATAACACTAGAAAAAAGCTTCTGGGATTTGGCAGCAGAAAAGGCCATGATTTTGGCAAAGAGTGCTAAGAGGAAATGTTGGAGGAGCAGCCCTGGGGAGGAGAGCAAGGGAAATTGGTGTAATGAAGCCAGACGAATTCACATGGGTACTCAGAGCATTTCCCCAAGCTGCATTACTGTATAGCTAAACAGAGGGAATAAAAACAAACAAAAAAAAAGGAAAACATTTCAAACGCTGTTTTTAACCAGCCATGTGATAATAGTGATCACAACTGGAAACCATTATGAGGTAGTTATTATGTGTCAGGTGTTATGGCAAGCTCTTCATGTGAAATTCATTTACTCCAGTCACGAACCTTGGGTAGTAGATTTTATTATTGAGCTCATTTTGCAGATGGAGAAACTGAGGCATAGTGAGTAACTGCAATAACCTGTTTAGGCTTCCTAGAGCTCATTAGTTGTAGAACCTGTTTTTGGGAATCCAGGATCATAGGATTCCAAAGCCTGTGTTTCCTGAAAAAAAAAAAAAAAAGAAGAAGTGTGGACTAGAGATTCTATTACATGAAAGAGGGTCATCTAGGGAGTGGCTTGAAAAGGAAAAAGGAACATTGAACTTGGTTTTAGGCTTGTGGCCTAAGACAGGTCTCTTATTCTTGTGACCTTGGGCTCCTTACCTGCAAATGGAAGGAACCAAGGCTCAGGAGATACTAGTCCTGTTTCCCGATAAGGAACCGACAGTAAAAATAAATAAATAGTAATAAAAATAGAGAAATGCAAATAAAAGCAACATTGAGGTTTCACCTCACTGCAGTGAGAATGGCCTACATGAAGAACTCAAAAACAACAATTGTTGGCAAGGGTGTGGGAAAAAAGGAACTCTTCTCCAGTGTTGTGGGAATGCAATCTGGTACAACCATTATGGAAAGCTCTGGAGATTCCTTAGAAAGCTGAGAATAGAAATTCCATTTGATCCAGCTACTGCTCTTCTGGGCCTGTTCCCCAAAATAAATAAAGTCACCATACCAAAAAGACATATGCATATCCATGGTTATAGCAACATAATTCTCAAGAGCCAGATCCTGGAAACCACCTACTTGCCCATTAACAGGGGAATGGTTAAAGAAGATAAGGTACCTATACACAATGGAATACTATGCATCCATAAAGAAAGATAGATACGAAGCTTTTGAATGAAAATGGGGCCACGTTGAGTCAATAATTCTCAGTGAGAAGGACCAAGCACAAAAAACTGACCATAGATGGGTGTCCATTTTACACAGAAATAATGACATAAATCCCAACATGAATGACAGGATAGAAAGAAAGGCATTGGTCAGCTAGGAGAACCTCTGAAAAAGGGGTGGGCCTAGACGCTCACTGATTCCTCAGACCCTATGTCTCTAGTGTGTTATGCAATTTGGAATTCATGTATTTGTAAAATAAAAAAGAAAAAAACCATAGAATGCAAAAGTTGGGAGGATTCATAGAACAGAATGTCTAACAGTTGCTGCTGAGAAGGGACTCATGGGCAAGGAGGCTTACATTTAAGTATGTGCACTTCAGTTTGAGGGTTTTGGCATTTTTAAATGCATATGAAGTTATTTGTTACAAGAAGAACAAGTTTACTAATGATTACAAGGACTTAAGGGAGTTGAAGTATAATCTTTTTACCAAGTGGTCTCTCAAGAAACCTGAATCGTCACCCTTCCAGTTTTCTTGCTGAGCTTTGTGAGGGACAGAAGGAAAGAAAGAGTCCTTTGTTACTTCTGGGGGATAGGTAGGCAGAAGAGGTTGGCAGGTTCACACTTACATACAGAGAAGATAGTTGACCCACTGGTGTGATCGCATTTCAGCCAGTCTGCATCTGGGAGGTCTACAGTAAGATTGGTTGTGGGCATGGAGAACAAACTCAGGATTAAAAAAGAAGAGAAAAGGACAAGAGTGGCCCAGAGGGGCTCCCTGTGGATGACACTCCGCATGTCACTGTGTTCTTCCAGGTGCGTCAGAGTGGTAGAGATTCAGTCATTGTCCTTCTTTGAATATTTGATTTAGACTAAGACTGTCTCCATGTCCAGGGGAAGCTCGGTTGTATGTAGTGTGGGACTGAGCGTGGTCCTATAACTTGTGGTTATTGTCATTGTCCAGTTGCTTTGAATCTTCATATGTAAGACTGTACAGACAATTTTCATGGTCTAAAGAGAATTAAGCAGTTTCTAAGGTGTGTGACATTTTTTAAGCTCACATTTATACCTGTATTCTGGGGATTCACACTTGGTTTTCATACTAGATAGATGATATAGGACAAGTGCAAGATATGTTTTTTGTCCCCCCACCTCATTGTACTAGGGGCTGAACCCAGGCCCTTCATACTGAGCTACATCTCTCTCTCTCTCGCTCGCTTGCTCGCTCTCTCTCTCCAGTTTTTGAGACAGGGGCTTACAAAAGTTGCTAAATTTCCCAGGCTGGGCTCAAACTTGGGATACTCTTGCCTCAACCTCTCAGAGATCTGGGGTAACGGTCATGCACCACCATGCCTGGCTTGGTTTTTGTCTTAAAAGAAAACCAACCAACAAACAAACAAAACACATGCAGGAAGTAACTTAAGGTAAAATGCCAATAGAAATACAGATATTAAAAGATTTTCAAGATGATCTAACTAGTTGTTAGATTGTGAAGCCTGGTGTTAAATTCAGTGGATTTTCAGAGGGATGAATCACCGGGAATGGAAGAATTTCAGGAGCTTGATGGAAGTTGATCTTTGTCCAACCTTGAAGATGGGTAGGATTGAGAAAGGCACATGGAAGACAAGGAAAGGCTTTGCATAGCAGTAGACTTGGTCTCAAATTTGCCCTTGACAATGTAAAATATTAAGACTTAAAGATAAAGAGAGTGCCTGCTTGGCATGGCTCTTGAGTATTTTAATAAGATCACTGAGAATGGATAGACTGACTCTTAGGCTTAGAAAGGAAGCATGGAGTGCTGAATCATCATTATTATATTTTTTATGACTGCCATTACTTTATATATCTCTTATATATCTTTTTGTTTGCAAGTGGCTTTTTTGCCTCTTTAAATATTTGCAGCAACTCATTGTGGTTCCACATGAAAATAAATGAACTGTCATTGTGGGAAATGAGGCCAAAAAGGTTGGGATTCCCCTTTGCTAATAAAAGGCTTAGGCTTCTGGAATTTCTTTGCAGATGCCAATTTTGAGTGTCTCATGTGAAAAGGGTAGGGACTGAAGGATGGGAAATGAGATTGGAAGATTTTTGTTGCAAATTTTGAGAAATGCCACTGCAAAATGATTGAGGGCTTCACAAATTTACTTTGTGGGTGTGTTTAATTTTATGAAAGACTTGTTCCCAATTATATTTTCCATTGTAGAAGGGAAACAGCAGACGTGCCGTTAAAAAAAAAAAAAATCAAAGTAGCCAGTTTAAAATGACAGGACTCCTCAAAAGATTAAATTAATAGTATACCTTAATGTAGCAATGACTAAGTATTATAGCCTTCAGCCAAGGAAACGCACACACTTGTGAATCTTGAGGAACCAGACACATCCTGCTCTGTCAAGGGTTTGAATTTGTTGCCTGTTCAGATAACAGCTTCCATGAAGGTCGACAGCTGACACCTCTGCCAAGATATTTTTTTTCAAGGAGGTTTTAGTCATTTTTAGTAAGTTATTGCAGATGCCAGGGCCTTTCTTCCCCACCACAAACACATGCTTACACACATAATATAACTGGTGTATTTAAAATCTGTCTACAGACAAAAGAGCAGTGGCCAAGTCCGTTGTAGAGCTCAGCTTTTTTTTTCCATAGATATGATTTTAAAATACATCTGAGATGACCTGATTAGGTGGAATCAGAGAACTCCAGCAAAGTTCTGGAGAGGGAGTTGGTGGCAGATTTATGTTTCCCAGGTCTTGTCAGCTCTGCTTGGTGCCCGACTTCATCTGTGTTAGTTGGATGGGGCTGCCATAATAAAGTCCCAATAACTGGATGGCCTAGACAACAAAGTCAGTGTCTTACAGTTTTGGAGGCCAGAGCCATGGTCAAGATGCCCATGGGCCTGTGCGTCTCTCCTTTGCTTCTTTGTCGGCAAACTTCTGGGCATGGAATCATCACCCCAGTTTTCATCCTCATGTGACAGTCTCCCTGTGTGCATGCCTTTGTCCAAATTTTTTCCTTTTTATAAAGACATTCTTTCTGTTTCCTCTTCTTATAAGTCATGCTTGTGTAGGACCCACTCTCGTAATTTCATTTTAACTTAATAATTTCTGTAAAAACTCTACTTCTGAATCTAAAGGAAGTCACATTCTGAGGTGGAGGTGTTAGGACTTTAGCATGTGAATTTGCGGGGGGAGGTGGGGCACAGTTCAACTCACCATGCCCTCTCCGAAGGCCCTTCTCCTTCACACACTCGCTGAGCGTCCGTACTCACAGACCCTAGCTTGCCATCGTTTACCTTGGGGACTACTTTAAGTATCTAAGAAAATGAGGTTGGGAGCATCATATTATTTGATGGATGCCACTGCCTAACATAATATTAATAACAAGAGTGAACTTGTATTTGTCATTGGCCTGCTATGTTAATAAGAATCCACATCTAGTGAATGCTTCCCAAGTGCCAAGCTCGGTGCCAAGCCCTTCATGTACTCTTTGTCATCTAATGCTCACCAAACTCTACCCCGTAAAGACCTCTGCCAGGACAGTGTTTTATAAGGAAGATTGCGCAAGAGGATTTAAGTGGCCAAAGCCACATGTTGACGGATGGCAGAGAGATGGGGACCTTGGTCCTTTTTGACATGAGAGCTTGTGTTGTCAATGTCTGACAGAGGGCACTGATGCTCTTATATTCCAAAACTTTAAACTTAACAGTGTAAATTCTGCCGTTTGTTTAACCTTAGATTAAAATCTGTAAAAATAATTTTGGATCATCCAAGCCTACTCATAGTGACAAAGCTGTCCAGTGTCAGCACAGGGGAGGATGGGGGAAATCTTGGGTTTTCTGGGTCCTGAGAGCCACATGCATTTCACATTTCAGTTTTGAAGGCAGACAGTACGGATGCTTTTGCTCCTCCATGTTGTGTGTACATGAAGCTTTATGACTGCCTACATTGAACACAGCTTCCATCTACCTGCCCCAGATCATACTTCATGTTTAAACATGGTTAACATTTTAGTTAGAGACCAGTATTAAATCCAGAACCTGGCCCTTGAACGTGGAGGAATGTGATAGTCTGTGCACAAACAATGAGTCATCTGGATCATTATCTCTTATTCTTCTGAACTAATTACCTAATCATTTTAAAGGCTATTATTGACCTACATGGTTTTGTTTGATAAACTCTTTATGTAACTTCTTGGGAGTGAAATAGGAATTGTTTCTGGATCATCCTGTGGAGATTGTTAGTTGAGTTTCTGCGCAGAGATCTTTATTGCGTAAAGGTGGCTATTTCACTTACGTGGTAATAGGGGAAACATCGATATCTCTATAACAATGATGTTAGTAGCTACACTTGGCTTTTCTTTTGCTTGAGTCTCTACCTCACTCTATTCTACTATTCTATTCTGTTCTGGTTTTGGCTGTTTGTTGTGCTGTTGAGAAAAGCTGGGGCTTCCTATATGCCCCATCTACATTTCAGCCCTCTATCTCCTTATAAAAAAGGAAGTCATTGTGTTCTGCTCAACTTGATTATTAAATCGAGTATGTTTCACTGCATTAATGAGATTGTTTTTGCTTTTTTGGGAATCTCTGCTTGAAAAGATTTTGTTTTGTGAATGATCTTATAGTCTCTAGCTAGCTCTTTTCCCTTTCCTTGGTTTCCTAGTCTGTTGGAATACGGGGAGATACAGAGATTTACAGTATGAGGGAAAAAATGAGAAAAAAATCTAAGGAATCACATAGTCTCATTGATAGGTTCACTTTGAAATGTATTTCTCAATGTTGAGAGTACATTTATGGCAGTTTTCAGGTTTGGCCAGCTTTTGGAGGAATTGTGATGAGGCTTAAGGTAAACTCAATGATTCTGTCATTTTTTTGAAGGCTTGTTGTATCACTGAGAACTGCAGGATCCTTCTGTGAGATCCCAGTTGTGTATTAATTAGCAACAAGATAGGCTGTTACAATAAAACACTGAAAACTAACAGTGGTTCAAACAAAACAGGAGTCACTTTCTTCTGAAGGAAAAATTTCACTCAGCCTAAGGGGCCTCAGAGCAGCTTTGTTTCACAGGTTCCTCCCAGGACCCACATCTTTCTGTGTTGTCCTTCTGCTTCCTCTGGGCTGCTCTGTGTTGCACAATAGCCACCTGCCGCTTGTGACTTGTAAACATTTGAAATGTGGCCAGTGTAAATTGAGATGTGCTGTTATTTAAAAGTATACACCAAATTTCAAAGACTGCACCCTTATAAAGAATTGCAAAATATCTTAAAATATTTTTATAATTTTTAAATAATGACATATTATAGTGCCAATATTTTGGATATGTGAGATTATCTTAAACGTAGGAAAATTCACTTCACCTGCTTCTATTTCATTTTTAAGATGTGGTTACCAGAAAATTTAAAATAATGTAAATTTTACATGTGAATTCTGTTTTGTGTCATTTCCTTAGCCTGTTCATATTGTGTGGTCAACATTTAAGTTTTAAGGAAATGGAATAAGGGAGAGAGCAAAGTGAAAGCACTGTGTTTACAGATTGTGCACAGAAGGAGCGTAAATCATTGTCCTAATGAACTGATTGGAGCTTTGTCCCTTGCTCCTACATAGCTGTATGTAAGGGATTCTTTTCCTTGAGGCCGCCAGCCCAACCTCAAAGGGCCAGGTTGAATAGATACTGGACACAGTTAACTCCCCATTAGGTCACTTCCACAGTCTCACTTGAGACTTGAGTATTAAAGTTGCACCAAAGCCAAAACATTGTGAAGCATTAGTAACTTCTTACCACTTTGATGGCTTTAACCCCTCAGAGGCGATAATAGTAGCTGTTTGCCTGGTAGCCATTGTTCTGTTGGTGAAAGCCTATTGCAAGGCTCTGCTTTGGCAGAGTTAAATGCCTTTTCATTGTTAGGAATGGGAGTTGCTCTCGGGTGTTATCAGATGGTAACATGAGGTAATCAGGTTTTTCCTTGTACAGGGTGATATGATACATGGGATTAACGAGGGTCTGTATTAAGTACCAATTTACAGTCATAATTTTGGGGTTGCTTGCACAGATGGAGATCTCATGATCTCACCTCACACCTTCATTGAAAAGTTGGGGAATGCTACCAGCCTACAATTGTATATTATACATTCAGGGTTAGGTCACATGGAGTCCTTATGTTCGGTAAACATGTAATTTACAAACGTGTGAAATATGTGCACCCTTTGATAGATAACTCAGCTGGTAGAGCAGAGGACTGGAGACCTGACAGACATCTGGACAAACTTGTGAAGTCTGAGGATTCTTATAATTACATCAGTTCATTTCATCTGAATGTAAATGGTAGTTTGCCTCTCAAATTGTTGGGCTCAGGATTCTGAGCAGAACTTAAGATTTGTTCCAAAGTAACATTGAAATGGTAGGCTGCCCACCTCCTAGACATGTGCCTTTATTTGTGTGACTAGAGATTACATTATCTTGTTCAGTAGCTGTGTTGCCCTCTGGGTTCATGCTGGGTTTATTATTAATTTTTTTTCTCCTGGGGGTGGTATTCCTTTCGTGTACATATGCTATCATGTCTTTGAACCCAAATGCAGGAGCCACTTAAATCTTACTTTATTAGTTAAGTCTGTTAGACTCTTATTTTGTTAGATGAATCTTTTTCTAGGGTATGCATTATTTTAAATTTAGTTGTTTTAATCACATGGAGTTGAAATTTGGTAGGCATGCTCATTTTTAGTTATGTCATTAATAAACACTGAGCTGCTGACAAGCTACTTTCGTATGTACATATATGGGTGTTATGATTGAACATGCATGCATGTATGCATATATATGAATAACTAACATCCTTCTAAACGGACAGTGCCTTAATCCACATTCTTTGGGGCTTGGTTATTCGGCTTCTTTACAGCTCACCCATTGTACTGTGTCTCAGCTCTGTTTTCTGTGTTGTCCCAGGTGTAGCCCTTAATACCTGTGTGATATCAAGTAAGTTACACAATCTAGCTGATCTTCAGTTTTCTCATGTGTAATTCAGGATGAAGCCAGCACCTCCCTTAGAACATTGTCATGAGGACTAGGGTAAAATTTGTCACATCATAAATTCTCAGTAAATGGCAACTACTGCTCCCTAGTGCAGTGCCTGGCACTTCTGGGTTCTCTGCAGCCTTGGGTAGATGAATGGTTCTGAAAATGAGTACTGTCTGGTTGAGCTGATAGGTCTGACTTGCATGAAATAGCCGCAGCCGTGCCACAGTGCAAGACCTGTGCTGTTGGAAATGAGCAATGACATGTGAGCAGTCAACACTGGGAGGTTTGGGAAGAGCTCCATGGGATAGAACTGTGCTTGAGGCTGAGCCATGTTGATTGATTAGGTTTCTATTAGGAAAGGAAACCAGTACTGATCACGAGTAGGGGAGGGGCCTGGGTCTGTCGCAGTTTGAGACCAGCCTGGACAACTTAGTGACTCAGTAAGATCCTATTTAAAAAAAAAAAAAAAAAAAAAGGCCTGAGAATGTGAGAAAGTCAGTCTGTGCCAAAGGCCTTTGGTTCAGCCTCTGGTACCAGGGTGGGGGTGGGATGAGCAGACGGTAACTGAACAGGAAAGAAGGTGTGTATGGACCAGTGAGAGGACGTAAGTTCCGTGGGAGGGATGGGCTTCTCTGTGCGGTGTTGAAAGCCCAGGGAGGGGTGGGGTGGGTAAAACCAAAGAGTGAGGCTTTGAGATGATTATATTTTGGCAGGAAGATGATTTAGGGGTTTTGAGAGAATGTAACTAGAGAAAGGGACCAGGCTGAGGGCCAAGGCTAGGGTGGTGGCGGCTGTGGGAAGGAAAGGATGGGATTTGAGTGGGTGTGGAGTGAAGAGCAGGGAGGGAGCCTAGATTCCTGTTGATAGGGAAAGGAAGGTCTCTAAATTGTGCGGCCACACCCTGCCGTGGCCTGGCCAGCCAAGGGCGAGTGCCCCTCATCTCCTGAGAAATCTGGTGTCAGCTTATTTTTGCATTTGCATTTCACCAAGAAACTTAATGGAAATAAACATGAAAGGGTAGTGAATCTATTGATTACAAGAATGTTTGGGCTGGGGGTGTAGTACAAGGCCCTGATTCTGATTCCCCAGCACCTCATAAGCTTGGCATGGTAGCTCAAGCCTGTAATCCCAGTACTCAGGAAGCTGAAGCAGGAGAATTGCCATGAGTTTGAGGCTAGCCTGGGCTACAGAGTGAGTTCAGGACCAGGCAGTACTACAGAATGATAACCTGTCTCAGAAGAAAGAAAAGAAAAGGAGAGAGGAGGGGAGGGAAAAGAAAAAGAACAGGATAGTTGGAGAACAGTTACCTAACACTAAAAAGTATTTACCTGCTAGGCACTATTGTAGCAACTTCAATTGAAATTTTTTTCTAAATCCTGTTGTAAGCTCTATTTTTCAGATGAGAAAACCACAACATAGTCATTGGTTGCATTCTTTGCTAGTGCTGCTGTGACAAAGTACCACTGCCTGAGTGGATGGATTAAACCAGTGGTCCCCAGCCTTTTTGAGACCAGGGACCAGTTAGTTGAACAGTTTCTCCTAAGGACTTGGGAGTGGGTGTGTGTTACACAGTAGATCCTTGGAGGATGGCTTTGAAATGGGAGTGGCAACAGGAGGGGAGTGGGCAGCAAAGCTCCCCCCTGTGTCGGATCAGGGATCAGCAGCCTCTAGGAACCTAATAGGAGCCTCTGCCAGAAAGCAGCTTCACTTGTTTGCTCACCTCCTGCTTCTCTCTCACCCGTCCCAGTGGGAGTGGCCAGTCTGTGGCCTGAGGGTTGGGAGCTCCTGGGTTAAACTACAGAAATTCATTATCCCACAGTTTGAGATGGTATAGACCCAGATTGAGGTGCCGGTTAGTGAACTCGTTTCTCTCTTCCAGCCCCTGGTGGTTCTTAGCAATCTGTGGGATTCCTTGGCTGACAGGTCCCTCAGTCCTCGCTCTACCTTTGTCTACATATTGCATCCTTTTTCCTGTGTGCATGTCTGTGTCCATATTTCCCCCTTTAAAAGGACACCAGTTATCGATTAGAGGCCCATCTTATGACTGATTAATTATATCTACCCTGATAAAATTTCTAAGTAAGGCTATGTTCTGAGACACTGAGTGAGAGGCCTTCAACCATGGAAATTTGGAGAATGGGGTACACAATTGGACATGTGACATTGTTCCAAGCCACTGTGGTCAAGTATTGATAGGAAAGGATTCATCCCTGGGGGCTCTGGCTCTAGAAACCCCACATAACCACAGCTGCTAGTTTTGCACACAGGTGTTTGCCATCAGGAGATACAAAATATGATGAATCCAGCCAAATGAATAAAGGCCCGGAATGAAATTTCAAATTCCTCATTCCAGTTGCCAGTGCCAACTGAAAGATGATAATCATGAGTAAACTTCGACCAAAACATGCTTCAGTGAAGCCTGCTCACCAGGCCCAGAGTTGTCGGAAAGTTTTTGGTGCCAGTGATAAGAGTCGTGTAGAGAATATAGAAATCAAAGTGGTTAAACCAGTTTGGGAAAGAGGTGGGGCAAGGAGAGGAGGACCTTAGGTGCAGACTGGGACTTGAGACTTTGGGAATGTTAGGTATTGTTTTTTTAAAAATATCATGGGGTATGCTTTACCTCGGGAAGGCTTAGGGACAGCTTTTCCGGTAATGGTGTCTGGTACTGAGTCTAGGTCCTGGGCACATAAATTGTCTGTGTGCTCTGGGAATGATTGGAAGGAAAATTCTTTTTTGTAAGCATTGTTCAATAAATCTAGTAGTCATAGTAGTTACCTGTCACGCGTACGGATTCCTGCCACTGCAAGTGCATTTAGAAAGCCACACTGGCTCTTTTCTCATAGTGGAGCTGGGACAGGTGGCAGTCCTGGGCATGGTAGGCGGTATGGCATTATTATTGTTCCAGCTCTGTGCATAGCATCCTGCCAGTGACGGCGTGAAAATGAAAATACTGGATGTACGCTGTCACTACCTTGTCCCTGTGGCCTCTCTCTGCTCTACATATCCCATTCTACTCCTGTGGATTGAGTCAACAGGTCACTGGTGTTTTCTGTTGTGTATCCATTAGAACAGTATGACCATTCTCTCAGCCAAGTTTGATTGTGGAATGTGACATTAGCAAGCATCCATACAGTCATCAACAGCTTTGGGCTTAAAAGCTGTGAAGCAACTGGAAAAGAACCTATGGTTACTTGGAGGGAAAATCAAAGTACAAAATTACGTATTACCTAGTAGCTGCAGCAAATATAAAACAAATGGAAACAAGATTCATAGGGGGCATATCAACTCTTCTATGTAGAAGATACTAAGGAAATAAGAATGAGCATAAATATTTTACCTTAAGGATATTCACCATGGTGATACCTTTAGATGCATAAAGGATAGAAATCACTGAAGTTCATAAAGCAAAATATTGGCTGAGTATATTTTGAGTGCATATTGAACATTCCATTTAAAATGTTACAGAATTCTATTAAAGCTGCTTATATTATTATTATTGAGAAGTAAAAGCAAGTTCTAAACTTATTTGTGTTGTTTTAAGGTTTATATTTTATTTTTTATTTATTTGTTTTTGAGACAGGGTCTTTCTCTGTAGCCTAGGCTGATCCTAAACTGATTATGTAGCCCAGGCTGGCCTTGGACTTATAGACATCCTCCTGCCTCAGCCTCCCAAGTGGTGGGTTTACAGGCATCTGTCACCACACCCAGCTTTATGTGGTGCTGGAGAATTGAACGCAGGGCCTTGCACTTGCAAGGCAAGTGCTTTTACCACTGTGCCATTCCTCCAGCCCTGTTTTAAGATTTTTAATGTTTTTCTGTTCCTAGAAAAAGTTCTAAAATATAAGAGGTCTCCCCAGGCAGATCCAAGTTTTATGAAGCCTGAAGTTTATACAAAAATTATGTGGGACTCATTTTTTCCAAAAAAAAAAAAAAACCCATCTTTTGCAAACTATAGACATAAAGCACAACTATGTGATTATGTACTTTGGAAGGGGCTGGAGATTTAAGGTGCAGCGGCTTCATGGAAAAATCAACCCTCTGGGGCGTGGGTCTTTGTTTCTCAGTTTTTAAGCTAAGAGAAGGCTGCAACCTAAGACACTGACCACAGTGCTTCAGATTCAGGTAGTTACCTCCTTCTGGGTGCTTGGAGAGCTACGCAGATGCAGTTCTAGTAAACTGTGCTAGTGAACAAGGGTCCTTAAGAATTGGTGGTAATTCTTTTCTTCAATTAAGGGCATCCATCTTTCTTGCAGTTCAGTGGTTCCGCACACTTGGGGAACGGGTTAGAAATGTTAAAACCTTGCTCTCCACTTAGGATCTATCCAGTAGGAATTCAAGGAGTAGGGCCCAGTGATCTGTGGTCAACCCCACTCCTAGGTAATTCTGATACAATCACGTTTCAAGGCTAATTTGGTCCAGCAGTTGCCAAATGCTCACAGTTTCTCACAATATCTATCACACAAGCCTTTTAAACTCCTGCTACTAGGATTCCCTTGGACTGACTCTATATCCAGTGAGAGATTGTTCAGTCATCCTGGCAAGTTAAGAATTGACAGGTGCTGGTACTTTCGACGAGGAAGGATTTCAATATGTAGCTGTGCAGATGAGCGCAGCCCTCGGTGTGCTTTGTCCTGGTTGTTTCTCCTCATATCGACCAAGGAATAAATAAGAATTACTTATTTGACTAGCTGTGTGCAGAGAAGTATCACCTAAGAGTTTAGTTGATTAGTAAAGCACAAGTTCTGCTCACTCCCGTTACTATCTATACCTTTTCTGAGAAAATAGTGATTTTTAGAAATAGTACCTCTCTCCAAAGGAAATCATAGTAACTAAGAAAAATGTAAAAGTTATTGTTTCTTTCCCCTTTCCCAAAGACTTTCTAATTTCCAATTATAGACCCGTATTTTTTTCTTGAAAAGTAGGGGGTTTTGTTTTGTTTTGTTTGTGTTATGCTAGGGATTGAATTCAGGGTGTTGCACATCTAGGCAAATACCCTATCACCGAGCCATAACCCCAGCTCCTAAATCTGTTTAAAAAAACGTTTTCTCCTATTCCTGTATTCCATAAGTTGGATTCCATAAGGATTTTGATGATGAAGAAATTATTATCTTTATCTCCCTAAGGGATGGTTTCAGTTTTATTGCCTGGCTTTTCTGTTTCATGGGAAGCTGGAATGAAAAATTATTCGTGTCAGAGTGGGACTGAGATGTGTTGCCCTGTGCTGTCTGTCTTCTCCTCTAGTCATTAGCTACATCCATCTCTTCAGCACTTGAAATGTGGCTGGAGTTACTAAGGAACTGAATTTTTAATTTCATTCATTTCATCGTAAATTTAAAATGTTTAACTTTGCAACAATTGGTATGTGAATTTATTTTGTAATGAGTAAAATGGAATCTAAGTAGATGTGAAATATTTCCAGCAAACATGTATCATGGACGTTGAATTATACTGAAAGTGTATAGTGAAAAATTAGCATGGAAAAAAGAATACAAAATATCCCACTAATAGTTTGCCTGTTAATATCTTGCTGAATGATAATATTTTGGCTCTATTGGATAATATAACATGTTATTAAAATTAATATCACCAGTTTTTGTATTTTTTAAAATTCACTATCAGAAAATGTAAATCATGACTTAACATTCTATTTTTCTTGTGTAGTGCTGGGTTAGATCCTAAAAAAGGGAAGAAAAGAATTGAGAAAGTGAAACTTGCACCTGCAAGGCTGAATGAAATGCTCTTGGCCGCCTAGAGACCTCTTTAGGCCAGCACAGTCAGGTGTTAATTTTCATACTCCCCTTGCAGCCTCAGTCGATTTGCACATGCTTTTGAGGGACCAAATTCACTTTCCCCTTTTCTATGTGCCAGCAGTCCTCTGTCCTCTGAGACTACTAGGTTAATGCCACTAACTTCAGTATGGCCACCTCAGCAAAATGCATGCTTAAGTGTGGTGATTTTGGCCCAAATGTCTGTTCCCTCCACCACACACACATTTACATGTTCTAGCACAAGAATGTAGTTGTGCTGCCCCAGTGTTTTCCTCTCTCCACACCAGGGAGTTGCCCTTCTTGGGAACTTGGATTTATAACCACTTCCTTATTTTTGTAATGCGTCCTAATATACTTTTTAAAAAGGGACTTGACCTTCCCGTAATTCAATTTTCCTTGAAATGTTAAATCACCCACTTTAGCAGGCTTGGCTTTATGTGACCCACAATGAATGCCTTTCCATTATTAAAAGTTGCTTATTATGCTGAGCACAATGAAGATTTCTTATGAAGTAAACATACATATAAAATGATTAGGAAATTATTTTCTACTTTCACTTATTTGCTTTTTCTTTATTTGTATAGGTCTGTTCTCAGAATATCTCAGGCTGGGCATTTAAGCTGGCATTTAGATCTTTATGTTCGTGTGTGTGTGTGTGTGTGTGTGTGTGTGTATGTGTGTATGTGTGTGCATGCTCATGTTTGTTCTAGGAGATTAAATCCAAAATCATTCACATTCTAAGTTCTCTACCACTGAGTGATGTTCCCAGAAGTACACTGACATTTTAAAAATGATACCAGAATTATGGAGTTCTGGTCTTGTGGGAAGGTTTTTTTGTATCAGGACTTTATTACATTGTATTGGGCATAATGTATCATTTATGCAGTGCCATAGCATTCACATACACACATGAATGTGTGTACACACATGCACACGTGTGTACATACATATATGTGTATATATACACATGTACATTCCTTATTTGTATAGTTTACTCTTGGTTGCTTAAGCCAGTTATTGGGCAAGTCTGCCTGACCCACTTAATTTGTACGGAAGTAGTGCATGTGACCCTTCTGGATAAGCCACATGGAGTTCTTTGACCTTGAACTGTATACTGTGCTTTGCATTTCATGAGAAATCCTTTTTTCACTTGAGAAAAAGTTTTCATCATTCTTAACAACAGCCGGGAACTCAGTCAAGCCTATTAAAATCCCCAGCTCTCACCCCAATTCCACATTAATGACAGTATCTTAAGATATGATAAATATTTAAACCATGAGGTCAGAGAGGCTGAGATTGACTCTATATTTTACTGTCCTCTTCCTGGTCATAATAGGTCTTGTGGCCTTGGCTCTGCCAGTTACTTGTAATGACTCCAAGTCCCTTTTCTTCCCTGGGTTTCCACATGGGTAAAATAAGACGCTCTTGACAGTCTTACTAAGCTTTAAACTTTCATATATCCTGTTGAGATCTCTTTTCTGACCTTGTCACCTCCTGTGTACCTTTATGTCCACTGGTAATTGCTTCTGTAAGAGTGTACGGAAGCACTGTATTTGTCTTTACTAGAGTTGTTCAAAGTCCCACAGGCATCTGGGAAAAAAGTACCTCTTGACCGAAGTGTGTTCACATTTCCTCAAAATGTATCTTCTTCCACCAGGCCATGACTTCCCTTATAATCAGTGGTAATTAAAAGCAAACAGGGAAGAAAGCAACTGATCCCTCTCTGCAAGTCATGATTATAGTGACCTTTCTTTGAAATATGCAGGCCTTTCTTGCACATTTCCTTAAGCACAAAGCAGGGCTGTAGACGGGAAATCCTGACGTCTCTGACCTTCTCTCCAGGGTTTTCTTTTTTATTTTTTCTTTTCCCTGCAGTACTGTTGGTTGAACCCAGGGCACTTTATCTCGGAGCTGAATTCCCCAGCCCTTTTTATTTTACTTTATTTTGGGACAGGGTCTTAAACCGGCATTTCTTCTGCCTCAGCCTCCTACTGCATCTGGAAGCATGTTCCACGGTACTTGGCTCAGGCTTTTGCTTTTGTTTTGTTTTGTTTTGTTTTTTTTTTTCCTCTCTCCAGTGCTATGGATCAAGCCCAGGGCCTTGAATGTGCCAGTCAGGTGCTATACCACTGAGCTATATCCTTAACCCCTCACCAAAGAGAAGCGAGAACTTTGGAAAAATGGCAAAAAGATAGGGGGAGAGGAAGGAGGAAGAAAGAAAAAAATCTCTTTATGTCTTCACATGCTGGTTCTCTTAGTGAGTTTGCTTTGTTTCTGAAGTGGAATAAGGAAGAGTTAATCCAGTCAAGAAATTAGGAAGAATAAAAGCTAAGTAGCTTCCGAGCTTCATCTGTATATAATTGAAGACATAATTTAATATAGTCTACAGAACCACATTTGAAGTAATGAAACTGGCTGAGTATGAAGAAACATGAATTTTTTTTTATTAAGTGCAGCATTGTGACAGTCTGATCACATTAGCTGTTAACAGTTGTCAAGTTATTAGCCTTCCCTTTTCTCTAAAATGGGATGGAAAAAAAAAAAACCCTTCTTTCCTTAAATTTCCATAAAGCGTATTTCAAAGGCTGCAGGTATCTTCAGATTTAGATACTTGGATGTTTTGCTATGTAGCAACAGTGAAGATGTCAGTTGTTTTTTTTTTTTTAAATTATGACAAAATTTTACTCTTCTGGTAAAACTGTGAGGCAGAGGATTGAATATAAAAGACTTACTATACTTGAGATAAAATTAGATGCCCAAGAGCTAGTGTCTAGAGCCATTTAGTTAAAACATTTCCAGTGAAACAATGACAGAACGTTAATTCATGAAATTAGTTTTAAACGTCATCATTGAAAATCTCTGGCTACCTAGTGTCAATTTCTCACAGGATTTCTAGTTTTTCTGATACTTTTGAATTTTGGCTGTTTTTTTCCCCACTACTGATGTTTGTAAAAACTTTATAGTCTTGGGCAGTTGTTCTTACCTTCGGTGCCCTCACATCATCTAGGGAGCTTTTTTTCTTCTTTTCTTAAGGCTATATTGGCTCTTCTCTTTCCTTCCACATGGCTGAATCAAACTCTTTTTGAAGAGTGGCTTGGACTAGGTATTTTTAAGGCTTCTTGAGCTAGTGTGGTGGTATGTGCCTAAAATCCCAAAGCACTGAGAGCCTGAGTCAGGATGATCCCAAATTTTAGTCCAAAAGAAAAACAAATGCAGAATTGGAGAAGTTATTCATCTGAAGGACATTGGAATGAATTCCCCACCCTCACCTGGGGCGGGTGATTGACAAGATTGTTTATGGAGGACATAATTCATGTCAATATTTATAGAAGATGCCTCTGATGTTTATTTCATTCCTTTTACTTATTGTGTTCTAGGATATAATTCCTCACTGGTAAAGAGAACTGAGACAAATTGTAAGTAGGAATCATTTCTCTGTGCAAAGGTCATGCAGAGATAAGCTGTCTCTGTAATTGAGGCTCTTCCTACCCCTCCCTGTTTCTTATCACTGCATTTCCTTGGTGGTAGTACATGGCAGTCAGAATAAAGGCAAAGTTGATTGATTTTGTAAGTAAGAGATGGCAAACAAGGGTTTGGATGTGGCTTAAGACTAATGGAAAGGACTGTGGACTGTAGCCTGTAGCCTGTAGCCTGTAGCCTGTAGCCTGTAGCCTGTAGCCTGTAGCCTGTAGCATTTGGGACCCTAGGTTTTGAGATGGGCACCTAGAATTTAGCTGTAAGCTCTACAGTGAATCTTTTCTGGTAACTTACCTCTGTGCATCTTTCTTGGGTCATCGTGACAGTTAAATGCACTGGTGCACAGATTTTTTAACTCAATATTGTATTTGAAAATCACAGGAAAACATTGTCCTTACCATTAAGTTCATGCTACAATGAGAAAGTCCTATAGGCTAGGTGCATTGTACGTAATGAAAATGGATGGCTCAGTTCTGGAGGCCGGGATCAAGGCTCTAGCATGATCAGGAGCCTTTGCTAACATTTGAAGATGGCCGCTTTGGAAGCTCATGTTAAAATTTAATCTTTCTGCAAGATATTAAAAGCTTGATCTAGGTGAGGTCCTTAAGAATGATTAGAGCTCTACTGTTAGGAGTGGATTAACCAATATGACTAATGGGAAACAGGTTAACAGGCTATCTCCAGAGTATGTCTCCTATAAAACCAGTTTTTGTGTATCTTTTTCTCTTTCTCTTACTCTCTGCACACGATGTCCTGTGCTGCCCTGGGACCCTGCCAATAAGGAAGGCTACTTCCAAAGGCAGCCCCTTGACCTTACATCAGAACTGGGAGCCAAAACAAACCTCTTTTCTTTAAAATTTACCTGGTCTGTAGCATTGTGCTAGAAACAGAAAAGGACTAATATCACTCCTTTCTGGCTGTTGACTGCTGAGTTTTTGTTTGCTCGTGGGGTTAAAAAAACAGGAGCTCTGTGGGGACTCTTTATAAGGTCACTAACCTCATTTCATCAGGGTACTTTCTTTAGCACCTACTTGTCTCCAGTTTTCTGCTCCTGGTGCTATGACATTGCTGATTATGATTTCAGTATGGCTTGAGGGGGGCAGGGATATTCAGTTTATTGTATATATGAAAAGATGTTATAGAATGATATATTCTAATATTGGAGTTAAATTTAAAAAAATACCCTTAAGCTTCTTTCCTTCCTTTCTTGAGGATTTGCTTAATAGGAAATCCTTAGTTAGTTTCACCTTCTCTCTGTGTAACTATCTTGATGTTTATTATTTCTGTTTGGCTTGTGTTTTCTTTTTTAATAATGGATTGCTACTCTACAAAAAAGGAATTTAGGTTCTTTAAATAGATTTCTTCATTTCAACTTGTAAAGCTCCATTATCAGATTTCTTTCCTTTTTAAGTGTTTATTGGCTAAAGCCCACTGCTCCACTTCTGAATTACTGTTCTCAGAATAGCCTGTACAATTTACTCTAAATGCAAGCAAAATTTGAAAATAATTTCAAGTTTTGAGAGAAGAAACTGTATTAGTCAGCTTTCCGTGTCTGTGATCAAATAACTGACATAAATACCATACAGAAGAAAAGGTTGATTTTTGGATCATTGTTTCAGAAGTCTCAGTCCATGGTCAGCTGGCCCCAAGGCAAAAATCTCATAGCTAAAGGCATGGCGTAGGGAAGCTGCTTACATCATGGCAGCCAGGAAGCAGAGAGAACAGAAAGAGCCAGAGAGGGAGAGAGACTGAGGACAAGGGACACTATCCCTTCAGAGGCACACTCCCAGTGACCTGTTTTACTTCCTCCAAGCAGGCCACACCTCCTACTACATATTCAGCTATGAACTCTTCAACAGATCGGCCCACTGGTAGGTATGGCGCCCCATGGTCTAATCACCTTTCAAACACCTGGCCTGTGAACACCTGAACCTTTTGGTGGATGTTCTTGTTCAAAATGACAATAGAAACCATGGAAATATGGCATTGCATTGTTTGGGATTGGGTAGAGGGAACCAAAATTGAGTATGCACACTTCCTACTAGATACAACTCCCAAGAAGCTCGAAGATCGGCTTTCTATTTGGTTTTCAAGGCTAAGTGGTTTTACTCCTCTTTAGAGTCAAGGTCGTGTTATCTTGAGTATATGTTAATGTATATGAGAAATATGGGCCAAAATGTAATTACTGAACAGGAAAGAACTCCTAGCTTTAAAATTCAAAAGCATATAATAATTAACCATTTCATTGAACACAAAGCCAGGGTTGTTTGATATGAACTATACTGTGGACAGATACCTTCCTTGCGTTGTCAGAAATTCTTAGCCCCACGATTCTGTTTTTCATTTACTCTTTCTGCCCACCTGTCTAATTAGTGGACACTGGTTTGCTGATTCTATTAAGATTAGAACTACAAAAGTCTAAGCTTGAAAACAACAACTGTACTGATGGGAGAAAAGTATAAGTCAGCTTCTGAGGGAGACTCTAGGAGCAAATATGAATTCTCCTGATACTTCTCTAACAGTTGTATTTCTTTGTTGAGGGCAAGGGGTATTTAGGTTAGCTGGAGGTAAAAGATTTTTTTTTTTAAAGCAGCACTTTAGTGTTATAATTGATAGGCTAATAGTAATTCTATTGCAGTATAAGTGGTGGCATCTCTTTTTTATAGAGGAAGAAATCGAGACTTAGAGCTGGGCATGGGAGGCTGAAGTAGGAGAATTACTGTGAGTTTGAGGCTAGCCCTGTAGAAAGAGGAGGAGGGAGAGGGAGAAAGGAGAACTGAAACTTAGAGAAATTAGACATTTATTCCCCACAGCTTACAGGTAGGTAGGAGAGCTGGGAGTAGGAGAGCTGGGATTTGACTCCAGGCTTACTTAATTCAAAAGTCCAATCTCTGTCACATCAGCAGAAACCGGTTTTATTTCTAAAGAAGTCTACAAACTGTCTTGTATTGTACCCACTGCTAGCACCTTGATCCAAACAGCAGCCAGGTCTTCCCAGGACTCTTGCTGTGGCCTCTTAATTGGCCTCCTTGCTTCAGCCTTCTCTGTCCCCTGTCCCCAGTCATCTGTGCTCAGCAGCCAAGTAATCCGTTTCATCACTCCTGTGCTCCTTGCACTTTAGAGGCTCATCGTGTCCGTCCCCGTGTCCCCCTCCACCCACCCCTCCCCGTGAAGCCGAGACCTCACCGGGTAGGTGCACAAGCCCCTCTGGCCAGGCCCTGCCTGACCTCATCTCTCCTGTTAGCCCTGCAGGTTCCTTTGCAGCGCCCCCTGGCCGCCCAGCCCGCCTGAGCCCCAGGGACTGCTCTCTCCTGCCCCAGAAGGCCATCTGCTATTTCTGATGTCTCTTGATATAAAAATCAGTCTTCTCATTTTCCAGCCTCGTGTTGTAGCTTTTTAAACGCTTCCAAATTTGACATATTGCTTGTTTATTTTCTGTGTTCTTGCTTGTCTCCAGCCGCTGTCTTCCCCTAGGACAGCACCGTGTGAGGAGCAGCCTTTGCTTGGCTCACTGGGGAACTGCCAGCTGATGCAGAAGAGCAGCTCAGTGAATCTTTGTTGAATGAATGAATAAATTGATGAAAGACTTACGGTTATTTCAGTTACAAATTAAGGATGTTATCGTCCATTTTCCCAGAATTCTTTTAAGACCAGACCCTTGAAAGGGAATAAGACTTTAAAAAAATAAAGAGTTTCCTGGCAGGAATTTATGTATTTGTGTGCAGTTCTTTGGTAGTTACAGTACGGTACAAGAAAAACAACCAGATTTCCTGTCCTCCAGGAATTTGAAGTCTATAAAGAACTTTGACCTTGGGAATAGCTGATAACCCGCATCTGGAGCTGTTTTGTGGCCAAAGACAAGGCAAATAGACAGCTATTCGCTATTGTAGGAAAGGTAGACATTTTGAAAGGGGAGAGTGGGTGGGTTTACATGCCTACCTTTTTTGAGCTAGGCACAAGTTTAGATGTGAGCATCTAAGTGGATCTGGGGCTATCTGGCTATGACTAGTTCTGTACCTCTGTCTGGAAAGCACACTACATAAAGTCAGGGTGCTTGGTGCATTTTGGATTCATCTCTTGACTTTCTTATTTCCTTGTTTCTTGATTTCCAGGTAAAAAGCACTTAGTTTGGACAGGTGTCCCTCGGGGGAGATTGTTTTCACTCTCACCTTCAATCCTAATGGGGAGGGCTGGGAACTCCTACAGGCTGCAGTCTCATGGTCCTCCAGGGACTGGCTGTGTGTTTTTGTAGTGGGTGGAATTCCCCCTCTCTGGGGTAAATGTTCCTGACTGCTGGTGAACAGTGTGTAAATCTTTCATTTCTGTATATTCAATGTGCGGCATATATGTGTGTGCTTAGTGGATTCTAGTTGTGTGCTTACTTCCTTCATCTATTAATTAAACAGTGCTTCACAGCAATTCCATTTAAGACTGTTTATTTTAAAGAGTCACCACAGAGAATGTCTTTGAATTGTTCACATGCCTAAGGTTAATGATAATAAGAGGGAAGATATCAAAAAGCTCATTGCTTCTTCATTCCTCTTTTACTGAAGCTGAGGAGCTTAAAAGTAGACAGCTTGATCTTTGGTACACAGGCACAGAGACTTAAAAATCTAGGGGCAATTTTAATAAAATGTAGTTTTACGAGTTGGGATTTCTTAGCTGTTTGATGTAACTTGCTTTCTTCCCTCCCCTCCCCCAATTTGGGGAAGGAAAAATGTACTTGTGGAATGCAGTGACTTACGTGCTTAAGGACAGTGATAGAGTGTGGGCAGGGGAGTCACAAGGTGGGACTTGCGGTCCTTACTGGTGTGGATTCTGATGACTACAGTTGAGGACGCAACCGCAGGCGGAGGGAGCGTGACTCCGGCCATCCTACACTGGTTGTTGTGGTGGGCTGGGCCTGGCCCTGGGCTCTTCTTCGCATCACCCACCCCTGTGAATGTGGAGGCAGAGGCCTCTGCTGAAGTCATCTGTCCTTTACGCAGAAGAGCTTTTCTAAGGAGCATTAATGACTGACATTCTTTCTTCTTAAGCATAGGTCTGAATGAGGCTGGCTTCCCTTTCTCAGGGAGGGCAGTGAACTCCCTCTGCATTCTTGCCTGGTAATGAACTTATTCCCAAATCTGTCAGCACCTCCTCCTTCCAACCTCGACCATAATCTTTTGGAAGAGAAGCAGAACATTTGCTGGGTTGGGCACCCGGAAGGACACACTTACTTCCTGCCTGCCTGTCACAGCTACTGGTGTGGACGACGGGAAGGCAGCGAGCAGTAGACAGCTTGCTCAGTGGTGAGCACGACTAGCAGAGTGGCAGATGTGGCTGAGGGGATCCTGCTAAAGCCCACTGCTTGAGAGAAGACTTACTTGGTAACCACACTTATTCAACAAATGCAGATGGAATGTTGGTCATCTGCAACCCTTATACCCGTATATTTTCCTGTGGTTACACATTGTCCCACCCACTAGGCATGGCTATCAATTTGAGACAGGGTCTCCCTCTGTAGCCCAGGCTGGTTCTGAAGTCACTATGGTGCCCAGGCTGGCCTTGGACTCACAGCAATCCTCCTGCCTCAGCCTGACAAGTGCTGGGATTACTGGTGTGTGCCACCAGACCAGGCTTATGTGGTGCTGGGAATCCAACTCGGGTAATTAGCACTTGACTTAACGCTTGCTAGGCAAGTGCTTTAACCACTGAGCCATTCCTCCAGCTCAAGTGTGTCATTTTAAAGCATGGACACTCTGTTCTATAAATGTGTATAGATAACATATTTTCTTTATTTCATAGACCTTCAACTCTTATCAGCTGTTCTATTATTATTTATTGATTGAGAAGGCACATAATGATCAAGATCAGTAATAAGGGATTTTGCGTTATAATTAGTATGGAATTTACTGTATTTGAAAATTGTGTATGTGTGGCATATGGCACACGGTGACAGGGACTTGCATGGAGTCATAGATCACTCCTGTCCCTACCAAACTGAGGTCCCTTCTCTGCCTCCTTTTTACAATTCAAGGCCAAGGTCCCCAGTGTGGGATCTACTTAAAGAAAAAAATGTATTGTAAGTTTTGGAATCAGACAGATGATATCCCATCAAATTTTGACTCTACCCCTTTCTACACCATCTTGGACAAGTTACTGAACCTTTCCATGCCTCAGCTTCCCCATCTTTAAAATGGAGATCACACTTAATTTCATGAAGATTTTGGAAGAATTGAAGTTTAATTATACTCTGTATAATAGCTGGTACAGAGAAGGTGGCACTTAAATGCTTATGGTTCTACTGCTTGCCTACTGTTTCCCACCTTGAAGACAGATGCAAGGCCAAAAATATTCAAAACTGAAATTATTGAGGTCTGGTGGGAATGCACCAGAGTAGCACCAGAGTAGCAGAATCCTTGCCTGGCATGTGCAAGAGGCACTGGATTTGATCCCCAGCAAAAGCCCTTCCCCCCAATATATATATGTCCTTTCTGTTTCTGGATATGAACTTGAGATGTAATGTTGGTTCCAGTCCAGTTAGGGCTGTTTAACAAATGATTACTACTACTTTTAGTGCCATGGAACATTTGTTAGGTTCACAGATTGTCTGGACAGGGTCCAACAGGGACAGTGTCTGATGCATGATGTGAGAGTTGTCTGGGGGACTGGAATTGAGAGCCTAGGCTGCAGTCACCTGGTGGCTCATTCACTTGGTGTCTGGGTGTAGATGCTGACTATTGCCTTTGACCTTAGCTGGGGCTTTTGGCCAGCCAGAACACTTGTGTCCCTTCATGTGAACTGGATTTTCTCATAGCATAGTATCTGGGTCCCTGAATTCACATTTTAGCAAAGGTCAGGCAGAAATTTCATGACTTTTTATGGCTCAGCCTTGGAGGCAGCACCTCTCTTGCCACCTTTCGTCCATTGGGAATGTCATGGAGTACAGCCCAGGTGCACAAGAAGGAGAAACAGGCTCTGCCTGTAGATGCGTGCTGGTTCTGGAGGAGTGTGCGGAATCAGAAACGTTGATGTTCTGCTTGTGTGAAGTCTAACCTGCTATGTATGTGAGCGGGTATGAGTTAGGAGGGCAGGGGGCTCCTACAGTACCCTTCACTGTTGTCCCTCAAGTTACTGTGGTAGTTTGCCAGCCCAAACATCATCAAGACCTTAACATAAGGGCCTGGAATATAGTTCCTGAAATTCTGTCCCAGGACAGGTATCACCTTTCAGCTTTGATTGGAGCCTGAGTTTTCTTTTTTTTAAAACAGTAAATACAAATCTACCTTTATTAATAAGTATGCTACACTTAAATAGTCTAAATGAAAAGTAAAGATTGTCGGACTGTATGAAAAAGCAAAACCCAACTTTATACTCAATCTCTAAGAGATACAGAGTCAGAAAAAAAGATTGAACACAAAATGGAAAAAATATTCCATGCAAATAGAAGTTGTAAGAGACCTCTAATGATTATATCACTGTCAGAAATGTCTTTTTAAAATAGTTTCATTTTGGTAAAAAATTCACATGACATAAAATTTAACATTTTTTGTAAATACATAAATTCCAAATTCTGTAACACATTAGAACCATGGGGTTTGGGGAATCAGTGAGCATCTATGTCCCCCCTTTTTCAGAAGCTCACCTCTTTCCTATCTGACCATTGCCTTTTCTATCCTGCCTGAGTTTTCACCTGAAAGGCAGGATGAAGTGTTTGTAGTCAGCAGTGTTCTGGTAACCAGGCTCTCTTGGGCTGTGTACATTGGTGGCAGTGGCAATGGATAGAGGCATGCCAGGGAAGCCAGGGACTGACCAGCCTTCTCCTAGTGCCCTAGCCTGAATTTAGAACCATGCTTCCTGTTCACCACCCTGCCTCATTACTAAAAGTCCATCAATGACATTTTTCCCTGATAAATAACCATAGCAAAAGTTGTGGAATCTTCTCAGTATCCCCTGTGAATAGGACTCTGATGTCACCTCAAAGAATAGTGAGGTTATTATTGTTCTATCATGGTCATTTTCCTCAGTAACTATTTGTCACTTTTCTCTCTTGACTTGTCTGAAAGTGACAAGTCCTTACAGCTAAACAAATTATCAACCTCTAGGAGTATGAAGCCAATAAGAAGTTTTGCAGAAAGAGGAGGCACTGAACTTTTAAAATACCCATATATCACATACATTGAACCAGAAATTTAAGGGTGAGTTGAAAAAAAAAAAGTGGTCACTTATCATTTCTGTGGAGTCCAGTTAGTCTGTAAAGTGCTTGCTCAATTGCTTCCAGACTCTGAGAGTCATTTTAATGGCTCTCTGTCTCAGATTTTTCTTTCTGTCAAATAAAAATAATAGCCCTTCCATGAGGACTCAGAGGGCTGTGTGGAGCACATGGGATAACGAAGACATGGGGTCTTTGAAAATATATGTTCATGTGCTTTTCACACATAAGATTCTGGCATTTTTATTAGTCAGCAAAGGGACATGGGACCGTGTACATTCCGCTGGGGGACACAGACCTACCCCTCCCGTTTCCTGCGTACTTGTGTCCCCACCCTATTATTTTTTTCCGACACCCGTCTAAGGTCTCCACGCTCCTTTTGATGCCCACACTGCCTGTGCTGTCTGGATTTTCAACAGCTGATGGTCAAAGCGGTGTTGTTAATATAGAATATTTACAAGGATCTCACATCATACCTGGCCTGTGGTCAGAAAGGAAGTTGGCCCCTGACTCTACTGTTAGCATGTGGCTTTCAGGGAGGATCACTAACTTTGCAGTCTGTCCATTCCTATTAGACTGCCTATTATGGGCTGCGTTATATTCTGCCAGACTCACAGGTTGAAGTCCTAACGTCCGGTTCCACAGAGCATAACTGTAGCTGGAAGTGAAGTGCTCAGAGAAGTGGTGAAATTAACGTGTTGCCTTTAAGATGGGCCTTTACTCATTCAGATTGTGCCTTAGAAGGAAATTTGAACACACGAAGAGACACCACGAATGGGCATGCACAGAAGAAGGCTTCTCGAGGGCGCAGTGGGGAGGTTGCTTTCCGTAAGTAAAGGAGAGCATTCGCAGAAGAAACCAACTGCTGATCCCTTGGTCTCAGATTTTCAGCCCCTAGAACAGTGAGAAAATAAATTTCTGTTGTTAAGAACACTAACATTGTGGTATTTTGCTGTGGTAGCTCTAGCAAACCAATGCCTTTCCCAATTTTAGTGGAAGTTTATAGTCACACTACATCATGTGGTAATAAGTAGATAAAGTCTACTTCTGGAGAGCGGCTAATTTTGGAGTGACAGTGATGGTATGTGTCAGTGTTCTCCAGAGAAATGACTAACGGAAGGGAGAGAGGAAGAGCAAGCAGGAGGGTTGCGGGGAAGGGAGAGGAGGAGAGGAGAGGTTAAAGCTGATCCTAGGAGAATTGGCTCACATGGTAATTGGGCTGGCAGATCTGGACTGCAGAGAAATCGGTAGGCTAGGGACCCCAGGAGAGTGAGTTGGTTTTGCAGCTTCAGGCTGAAGGCAGTTCAGAGGAAGTTCATTCTTGTTTGAGGGGGTCTTAGTCTTTTCTCTTTTAATGGTCTTCAGCTGCTTGGATGAGGCTGATGTATATATTAGGCAGTTGGTCTTTACTGAAAGTCTCCTGATTTTTAAATGTCAAATACATCGGAAGGGTTCCTGTGAGCAACACTTAGACTAGTGTTTGTCCAGGCAGCTGGGCACTGTGGCCTAGTCACAATTGCACATGATATTAACATGGTGGTAATGCAAATGCAGTCATCTGGGCTTGCTTAATAAGAAAAGTGGAATTTCAGAAGTTGATTTTAGATGTTATATAATAGCAATGTGTTTACCTGTATAACAGCATCTGATTTTTTCACGTAGTTTTTCTTTCTTTCTTTTTTTTTTTTTTTTTGTAATACAGGAGGAAGTTGACCATGCATTAAAATGTAATGTACTCATTACCCCTAAATTTCTGTTGATGTTATAAGCATTACATTTGTTATAGACTGGTGTTACACGTGCCTCAAAAAATCAACACTAACACAGTTTTCAGAATTTGCTTGATTTCTACTTGTGGGTGTGTATATTTGCTAGAGACTGAACTCAGGACTTTTTGAATGCTATATGCTTTTTATATTGGTATCTCAATCCATTGTTTTGTTTTGTTTTGTTTTTTTTCTTGAGATTCTGTACCACAGTCATACTTTTCTGCCATAGGAATTGGTGCCTAGAAAGACAAAGCAAAAACTCTAAAACTGGAGTTGTGATAGTATTTGAGTATTACCTTTCTTCTCTTACTCTACTGTCCATTTGATTGAGACTTAGAAAACTGGTCATCTATTAAGTTGATATAGCTTTTCTGAGGCCTCGGGCTCTAGTAAGAGGGAGAGATGGAGTCTCCTAGGATACCACGCTTGTGCTTAATAAATGTGCTCCTTTAACAGGGCCTGGGTCTCCCTAAGTTATATTGATAATTGTTTTAAAAAATGAAGCCATTTTAAGAAACCATTAACTTCATCTGATTTAAATTATTTTATACTTTCATTCTTGCACATAGCTGATTAATATCTTAATTTTTTTAGAGAGCTTTAAAAGATGACAGGGATTCACTTTCTGCAGAGGGACTGGTATTCCTTAGGAACATATGGAAATATATTTGTGAGTAGTCTACAAAAGGATTCAAAAAATTTAGAAATATGCCACTAATGTGAAGCTTTTTTCTGTCAAAGGTTGTGACTTGTAGATTATGGAAAAATTATGGCCTTTATACAACTGGTATCTGGCCAAGTATATAAGACCTGAGTGTAATTAAGAATATGGATTAAAGAATGAAATAGGATGAATATTCATTGTATCTTTGAAGGAAAGAAATTATTTTAAGTTTAGAAGGAGTCACCATGTATATTTCCATTAAAAGCCTAAGCTTATGGGTAATGACAAATCTTGAGGGAAGATTCTCCCCTGGCCCCTATCAGGAGGCGTATACTAGGCTAAGAAAATATTGCACCCCAAAATGGCCACTTTTATGTATCGTAAGCCTGCCAACTCAGTATCCAGTGGTCTGGATACTTTGACCGTAGGAAGTTTTACATATTCAGTCTGGATCCTTGGAGGCTGTTGGAACAGCTCTCTCTCTCTCAGATGTTGCCTTTGCATTTTCCGGTTTGTTGGTGAGCAGTTACTTATAGGCATCTCTCTCTCTCTCTCTCTCTCTCTCTCTCTCTCTCTCTCTCTCTCTCTCTCTCTGTTTCTCATTTTTTTTTCTTGAGGCAAGGACTTGCCCTGTAGTCCAGGCTGTTTCTGAACTCGTTAGGTAGCCCTGGCTGGCCTGGAACACACAGCTATCCTCCTGCCTCAGCCTCCTGAGTGCTTATGGGAATCCAGGAATCTCTTTTGCAGGATTAAAAAAAAAAGGCAAAAAATAACTTAGGAAATCAATAGCCAGTTTTCTGACACACTGATAAACTTTATTTGTAAACGTTGTTACTGAAAATCCTTTTGGATAGAGGACAGTCGGTTGAAACACTGAAATTGCACTGGTTTGGTGAAGTTGATATGGATACAAATCAGGACAATTGAGGATTTACCTGAATAAGGAATGGCCTGGCCTTCCAGGAGTTCATACCTGAGCTCTTAACTGAAAGATCCTTTACAAAGCAATTCCCCTTGGAGTCTGGAGAGGGTGGGACTTAGGAAGGTCACTCAGGTGGCCTTTTTTTTTTTTTTTTCCCTCAAGAGAGAAAAGGTGGCCTTTTGACCATGTGCTGAGTTTTTCTATGCAGCCTGTGGACCAGTGCACAGGAGTTCTTTCTACGTGCAACCCAGGGGCATGGTGTTATATATAGATTCAGTAGATTGAGCAGTAGCATGGAGTGTGTTGAGTTGCCCTGGCTAACTTTACTAAAACAGTTCTGAATTCCTCCTGCCTTATAAAGTACTAACTCTTACCAGTACATTTGTAAAATACTTACCTGGTATTCTAAGAATCTGGAGTAACGTCTCTGTGTTTAGCAGCCTCTCTGTGGCCCAGGGTTACATTTCCGAAGCATGAGCTGAAGTAGCTTTTAAAAGTAAAAATATTCTTATATTTTATTTTCATGATTTTAAAAACTTAATTGGAATGAGAATACCAGATAAGACTGAGAAATTATCATTTTCCCCAGAATCACATACACACACACATGAACATATGTGCACACGCACCCCTACCTGGATCTCATGCCCCTACTGAGCACATGTATTTAACTCACTTCAAGATGGAATTATGTATTGAACTGTCTCAAGTGCATAGGGTGTAAATTTGGAAGGGTCTTTTTGTCTCCAGTTTCTATCACCAGCCATGCCAAGATGACTTTTCCTTTCCTGGACCCTTGCTATGTATAGCGTTAATAAACTTTCAGAAATGAATCCAGCTCAAAATATTAATTTAAATCTTCTGTTTCCTCTAGTGCAGCTTGACTTATGTCAAAGCACCTGAAGTGAGGGAAGAGATGGGGAATTGTACCCTTTCTCTCTTCCTGTCCCCTCCTTATTTAAGACCAAGCCCTGCCTCCTGGAAGTTGGTGACAGGCGGCACTGGGTGGCAGGGAAGGTGAATATCTCTATGCTTAGCTATGCTTAGCTGGGTGCACATGCTTTTCTTCTCTTGGCTGAGACTGTCTTCTGCCTGTTGGTTGATACTGTGTATTCTGGCCAGATGCTAGCTCAGCTCCTAATTCAGGAACTATTTCTCCAGCTGGGCCTTACCAGTCCCCCTCAGTACCTCTTGCAGGTCCTCACACCTGTGGGCAGCCATTCTGGTTGTGGTACAGCAGAATGGCTCTAATCTGACTTTTGATTGAATACAAGAAAGCCACTTATCCCTGCCTCCCCAAACTGTGGGTATTCCAGCTGCTTTCCTTTTCTTACTCGGTGGCTAAGAGGAACACAGTGGGAACCAGCCAATCCACTGTTTAATTAGATGAGCAATCAGTGAAAGGGGTGTTGGTCTTCTGCACATTCCCACAGTCTTTGCATGATTCTGTTGATGCCCCCACAAAATGGTAGGTCAAGAGAAGGAAGGAACTGGGAGGTTTGGTTGACCCCAGCCCCCAAGGGATTCTGACAGGCCCCCATCCCCAGTGTTCTAATATAGCATGGTGGAAGCTGGTGTGGGCAGAGCTAGCTGTTATCTTCTGGTTGACTTCTGGAAGTTTCTTGAAGGTGGATAACTTAGTGATTCTCTCTTATTGGTCATAGTTGTTTGTCTTTAGCACGGGTGCTATAGGAAAAGTCATACCCAAGGTTTATCACAGACAGGTAGGTGCCAAAGACATGTTAAGGAAAACATGTTGACTGATATTATTAGTGTTCCAGAGGGTTAAAAGTTTTTAAGTGCGAAAGCTGAGGCGTTTACTGTCAGGCTGGGACAGATTATGCCAGGTGCATCTTCACATCATCTCTGTTGTTCTTGAAGTTACTCTATAAACATTACAGAATCCATAGATACGAATATGCAAAGATGTTCAAGGAGGAGCTGTCATTAATTCTGCAGACCTGTTAGGTGCTCACCTTTCATTAGCTGTACAAACTGTTAATGTAGTAGCTCTTTACTGACATGGAAAAAGTTTAAGATACATTACCTGGTGAGTAAAGGTTACAGAACAAAGCTTTTGCTGTATGCACAGAAAAAAAAATTATAGACCAACAAAAACTGTGCGGGCTTTTGTTTTTCAAGTAGATTGACACAGTGCTTTCTTCAAGCTGTTTGTATGAAGGAAAACAATGTTCATCCCTATCATATACATGTAAAATAGTAAGGATATACAGAGTAAAAAGTTTCTTGTCATTAATGGCATATCCCATAGATCATGTGCTTAAGAAAATAATGCAGAATTATTCTTGAGTGATGGAACTGAAAGTCATTCTATTAATTTTGTTTCCAATTTCCTTCGATCAGCCTTGCTTACATGTGTGTTAGCCTTCCCATTGCCAAGACATAATACTCCACACCCATAACTTAAAGGATAAATTTGGGCTGATGCTAAAGTGCTTGCCTAGCAAGTACATGGCCTTTGGTTTGATTCCCCAGCACCACATAAACTGAGTGTGGTGGCACACTCCTGTAATCTCAGCACTCAGGAGGCTGAGGCATATAGATTGCTGAGAATTCAAGGCCAGCTGGGGCTACATAGTGAGGTCAGGACCATCCAGAACTACACAGTGAGACCCTAAGGCAGGAACAGCACAGTGGAAGGGATGATAGCAAAGATGTTCGGTTGTTAGCAACCTGGAAATGGAGCAAGACACAGTGCCACAGGGAAAGGGCTGAGAAACCAGGCAGACCTCATGGCCACACTTTCAGGACTCCTGCAAGTGTGCTGCATCTTCTGATTATTAGATTTTAGTACCAATCAAGTTGACACTTTATCCTAACCACTACAATGTACATAAAGTGTTTTCTAAAGAAATCTCTACACATAGGACTTGGGGTATAGCTCAGTGGTAGAATATATGCTCAACACATACAGGACCCTGGGTTCAATTCCCAGCACTGCCAAAAATAATCTCCTATAAGAAATCCCCAAATATAAAAGCTTTTAGTCACATTTTTCCCTGAGTTGACTTAATAACTATTACTTAATTCTACAGTGTGGCTTATATTTCAACAACTGAATGCCCTAAATATTATCTGGCATTTGTAAATGCATGTGCTAATTTGGAAAAATACCTTTTATTATGCTGTAAATCTCCCAGGTAACCTTTAAAAATGATGTTATAGCTTTTATTTTGAAGATTAGAAAATGAGAACCCTCTAACTTGTAGTAAGAGCCTCCAAGTGCTATTCATCTTCTGCCTTAACCACTTTGTAATTTATTGAGAATAGCTTAAGTGTTTCAGGGAAATTAATTCTGCAGGGTTTACTTAAGTGTGTAGAGCTTAATAATTCAGGCTGGAAACTTAGCATGTAAGGAAATGGTGGCGTCAAAGTTTTGTATCTTTTTGACTGTACGTAAAAGCATAGTGTCAGCCTGTGAACTCTGGATTGGGAACTTGGCTATGGGTCTATTGCCTGTAACCCTCAAGGTTCTAATATCCTATAAGGTGTGTGATACAATTAGTCTTGATGAGAGGAAGCATTTACTCAGCACTTGTTTTGACAACATTGCTAAGTGTTTTTTAGTGCCTCAGCTCATTTAATCTTCTTAGTAGGTCTCCCTGGTAGGTGATTTTTGTCACCGAATTTTTTTGAGAGAGAGAGGAGGAAGAGGAAACAGAGACTAAAAAATGCAAATACTTCTAATCTCTCCTAAAATTCTATGGGTGTGGACATACATCATGGTAAGATTTTTGATTAAGTAGATGATTAAAATTTAGTTTAAGTTGAAGCATTGTCATGAAAATCTGTGGGTTTGAATAAATGGAGACCACAGTGAAAAAAGTTACGAAGTTCTTTAGTATTACATGAAAGACTTGACAAGAATGATTTTCTATTGGTTTCCATATTTTACTTTATTTAAAATATGTAGAATCCACATTACTGAGTCAAGCAATACTGATACAGTCAGGATATAGAATATAGATGAAACAATTTGGAGGTAAATACGTGCACTAAGAATTCTAATATAGTTCACAACATGCTGAGGGTATTGATCTCCCATCCAAGTACTCACCAGGCCCAACCCTGCTTAGCTTCTGAGATCAGAGAAGGTTGGGCACGTCAGGTTGGGCACCGGCTATAAACTGAGGGTAATGATGATATTTAAGCTGGGCTTAAAGGATTTTTGACAAGTAAAGAAATTACCCTAAGCATGAAATTTGGGGTAAGGGAAGTCTTGAGAATAGTTTAAATTTTAAAATCTCATGGGAAATAGTGGGGTTGTTAAATTAATCTTCATCATCCATTCCAAGTAGATCACCATCTTTCAGCAGAGAGTTCTTTATGTAAGGAGAGTATATTGGAGAAGAATATGATTTCTTAAATGTCAAAACTTAAAGTCTGAATATTTTGTGTAGAGTGATAGCAATCAGTATTGTGCCTTATTTCTAAGTTCTAACTTTATTTTTCATTTTGATGGTTTTATAAGCCCTCTTAAAGTGTTTTTACTTCTTTTGACCTTCATCATTTATATTAATCGAAATTTCCATGTTCTGGGTTCTTGTTTTGATCCAGTCCTTGATCATTTGGGCTGAGCCTTCAGAAATTTGTCAAGGAGCATTTGGCACAAGCATGATTAGCTTGCGCCTGCCAGAAGATGCGTTTCTGTCGTGCTTACACCAAAAGGACAGTGCATCAGGAGGGAGCCGTAGGGTCCTGTGTGGTCTGGTTCTGTCAGTGATGATCCACCGTCTTCTGGCAGATGGTGTTTTGAAAAACCTGAGCCAGCCTAATTCAGGAAGCCTTTTAAAATAACCTGTTTTGTAGCTGGATACCAGTTAGAGTGTCTTTTATTTCTTATTTTTCTGAGATGCCTACATTATATATTCTGTTTCCTGGATCCTTTTATTTCTTTTTCTTTTACCTCCTTTTCTTTCTTTAAGTCTGTTTTATGTTTAATTGTGATTGTCAATTTGACTGGACAGTAAAACATATTCTAGGTGGTCTTAAGGGCATGACCCTGGGGACAGTATTTGACCTCTAATCTCTTCCTCTCTGGTCCTCTTCTTCTGTGCTCTGTTTCCTGACCACTATAAAGTAAGCAGCTCTGCTCCACCATGCCCTTCTCCTTTGATGTTTCTATGTGGAAATCAGCGGACCATGGACCGAAACCTCTGACACTGAGCCCAGTAAGCTTCTCCTACATAAAGCTGTGGCAGGTGTTTTGTCCCAGTTATGGAAAAGATGGCTAATGTAACTGTCATGTATCTTAACTGTGAATTTTCTAGATTCCTCAATCTGCTCTCCACTCTTTCTAACACATTTTAAATTTGGCCTCTCCATGTATTCCTCTCAGATTCCAAATTGTTCTTCAGAGCAGTTCTTAGGCATATTTTTCTTCTGGTTGAGAGCATACATTGGAAAACCTCTCTCAATTCTTAAAGAGTATAATTCTATTTTATAAGAATAAATGTGTTCTGATTTCTCAAAAACTTGCCTTCTTTTGGACGGCTGGAGATTTTCTTAGGAGCTGTGTTCTTTCTATCAACCCATATTTATAGAGGAAGGATTATGCTCATCTGTAATTGAGGAATGTAGTGAGGGCTATTGGTAGTATGAGATTCCTATTCAGGTATCTCAGTCCACCAAAAAAACAAAAGCAAAGCAACATAAAACAAAGCCAGCTGAAGGGAAAACTGTAACTATCATTCTGCTCCATGCCATTTCAGAGGTCCAGTGGCCTGAGGAAATGCATAGGTTAGGGAAGGTGCCTCAGGATGCTCTGTCCATCCATGCTAGTTACCTCACAGTGGCAGTGCCATTCGTGGGGCGTGTCCCCTTCTCACTGGGCACAATCGCCTCCCTTAAGTGCTGGCTACATGTGCCCGCCCTGTTGTCCTCATGTATTTGTTTGATGTGCTGTTGGCATGGGGTGCACTCGGTGGTGACGCTAAGCAGGAGTCAGGTAGGCATGAACCACTTTCCCATCTCCCTTCAGTTCTCCGAATTAGGCACTGTGAATGGGGTTTTCTTGCAATCTCTTCCAGGCATTTTCCTGGCAGGAAAGAAGGTGGCTTGTTGACATCGTTAGTCCAATTGGCCTAATTGGCCTGTCTTCAAATTTGCTGCAGCTGACCTACAGTTACAACAATATCCTGAAATGTCTCCTTGGGCATGTCATCCTTCTGTAGTCTCTTGTGAAGATACAAGTTGTCCTTTAATTTTATATTCTACAGTTGACTTTAATAGGAAGTGATGTGTTGATGTGTTGTTTCAGATATTTAAGACACTAAGGAATATCTGCAAAGTTCACACCACTTTAATAGCTTGGAAATCAGTTATTCACTGGGTAAGTTGGAGCAGAAGCTTTTGGACCTACATACAATGTGCAGTAATACCTCATCTGAGCTCTGGACAGTGTGCAAATCTGGGCTTGGCCTTGGAAGTACATTGTGAATGCAAATATGCATTAATCCTGGAGAAAATGAAGTATTATTAGCATAACAGAATGGAATTTCCCTTGGGAGTGTCCATAATAACTGTATTAACTAACACTTACCGAATGCTTACCGTGTGCCAGAAAGTGTTTTTAAAATATCTGATTCATTTAATTCTCACAGCCAACCCTGTGATGTAGGTTACTTTTTCCTCTTCTCTCGTCCTAAAAATTGAAGTACACAGAACTAAAGTAACTTGCCTGGTAGTCACAGAGTGGAGGTTGCCTGTGAACTCAGGCATTCTATCTTCTGAATCCATTTTTTAATGGTGCTAGGGATTGAACACAGGGCCTTTGCGCATAGCTACATCACCAGCCTCTTTGTATTGTTTATTTGAGACGGTGTCTTGCTAAGTTGCCCAGGCTTGTCTGAAACTTGAAATTCTCTTGCCTCAGTCTCCCAAAGTGCTGGGACTACAGGCCTGTGCCTCAGCCCTGGCTTGGATCCATACCTTTAGACACTATATTACGAAGTATTTCAAAGGTGAGAATGATATTGGAGATCTGTTGTCTTCTGCTAGTGTCAAGATGTTGAATTTGATAGAATCGACAGAAGGTAGGCAGTGATGCCCCCTGGCAGAGAGATGTCGAGATGCAAGTGTCAAGATAACATGCCAGTAGTTGCAGTGAGAAGAGATAAAGAGTATCTTGGGGCCATTGGGAGGGCTAGCTGCTTCTTCAGTATTTTTAGTAGCAACATTATCTTTAAAACTCAGTGTGTTGTGCTTGAGCCTTTTACTCATTCACTGAGTAAACATTTGTTCATGTCTGCCCATTAATCAGTCTCATACCCAGTGCCTTGGATATAGGTGGAAAAGCCACAGCTCCTGCCCTTGAGCTTGCAGTCTGTGGGCGACCACTAGCTTTGAACACCGGTTTACTTTTAATAGAAATTGTCTGTGAGATATAATAAGTCGTGAACAGTATGCCTTGAGAAATGAAGTGTTAGAATTTCAAAAGCATTTATGTCTTTAAATCTTATTTCATTATCTTAACAACTGTAAACTCATTCATTTTCAATACATGGTCAGATGGCAACTTCTGACATCTATATTAGATTAGGGTCAAAATTCATAACCCATGACCACACACTGGAGTTCTAATATTGTTTGACTAGACTTTTCCCCCCTTGGATGATTTTTGTGTGTGTTCACTTGTCACTTGGCATCGAGATGATTCATAAAACTAAGGCAAAGCATTTTCGGAGAGTCCCTTGTGGGCTTTAAAAGTAATGAATGAGGCTTCACACACAGGAACTTTGAGGATTTTTCCAAAGTTCTCCATGACTTCTGGCTTCCTGGGCTTTGGCTGCTAGTGTTGCTTTCATTAAGAAATGTGTAGTTACAGAGTTGGGAGGCTTGGCTGGGAAGCTCTGCGTCCTCTGGGATCTGGGGAGATGGTGGCACCGGAGTGCTGTCTGTGCACAAGCTCTTCTGAAGCCTCAGGCAGATCAGACTGATAATGAATGGTCTGGCCCCTTGTCTTGCGCTCTTAAAAGTTGCTGGCCTCTGCCTCAGAGGTCAGGCAGAAATAATTTCTTGGATCTAGATTTTTTTCTTCCCCTTGTGGGTGGAAATTGGAGTTTATTCTGGGCTTGCTATTATTGGAGTGTAGAAAGTCTATAACAAATGTGCCCTTTCTTGAGAATTGTAAGAGTCTTGTTAAAAAAAAAAAAACAGTGGTGTTGAATATTTTTTTGAATATTTTTCAGTATTCGGGCTACTTAGAATTAAACTCCGGTAACATTAAAGTGTGCTTCTGTGTGGAGTACATTGATTATTGAAGTCCTTTTCTGTTTTCTGAAGCCTGACTCCAATTGTAGTAGGTGTAGAAATTTGGAAACATAGCAGTGGGCTGGAGCACAGGAATATTCTCTGCAAACCCAAGAGAGAAGGTTCCATTTTAATAAGGAAATTCACTAAAAAGCATCTGGATCATTCTACCATAGAAGAATTTGGAAAAATTTGTAGTTTTTTGCCGTCAAGTACAATCTGAGAGAAATCAGATGTGTCAAAATGGACTGCTGCCTTCTATTTTGTGGTTGAGGAAACTGAAAGGCACAAAGTTAAATAACATCTCTAGGGTTGCACAGCTAGTAAAGGGTAAAGCTAGGATTTGAACCCAGGACCTCAGAATCCAAGCTCTCTTATCCCTATATTGTACTATACTCTATAAAAAGATATGAAATATCTTTTCATAAAGTTGACTATCTCTAATATGAAATGCTCCTGAACTGAACTGAGCATCATGTCATCATTATCCCTCAAAGTAAAACATTTCCTAACATGAAACTTTTACATGTGCAAAATTATGTAAAAATATTGTATACAACTACCTTCAGGCTGTGCATTGAGATATATAAAGAACCCTAAATGAATTTCATTGTTAGAGTTATGTTCCATCCACAAGATATTTTATTATGTGTATGTAGGTATTCTAAAATCTAAAATAGTTCAAAATCTGAACCACTTCTGGTCCCCAGCACTTATGATAATGGACGTTTGACCATTCACTGCTAAAGCTTTGTTAAAATAGATGTTAGGGATTTTATGCCTGGTTGACAAAAAGAAGGAAAGATAAAAACGAGAGAGCAAAAATTACTTGAGATAGTTATAGGGAGAATTTGGCTTGGCCTGATGGAATTTAAAGAAAAGTCTTCACCAGGCACTGTGACACATACCTGTAATCCCAGCTGCCTGGAAGAGTAAGGACAGGAGGATCTCAAGTTAGAGGCTAGTCAGGGCAACATAGTAATATTCTGTCTCTAAGAAAGAAAGAAAATAAGGAGAGAAGGGAGTCAACTATTGAATGGAGTTAGGTGCTGTAGAGCAAGTGTCCCCGTCCCTAGCCCATGGACTGTCTGGTACTCGTCCATGACTTTGGTAGGATCCAGCGAGCAGCAAGCAGGAGGTGAGCATGCTGTTAGGTTCTCATGCTTCTGCCGACAGGACAGGAGGTGGAGCGTCACTCTCTGCTCCCCTTGCTGCTTGCCATTTCAAAGCTGTACTCCGAAAACTCACTGCATAAGTGTACCTCCACACATCACCTCTCCAGCCCCATTCTTGGAAGAATGGTCTGCAGCTAAACTGGTTCCTGAGGTCAAAAATGTTGGGACTGCTTCTGTAGAGGATGGGATCTCCTGTTAGTCATGAACAGCTGGGGATGATTCTGTATAGACAGCCAGAATAGTAGACAGGAATATTTAACTCCAGGGATATTGGCATGGGATTAAAGAACTGGGGAAGTAGTACATGAAAGACTAGTTCAAGGAATATTAAAGTGTCCTGGAGGAGAAGCAGTGGTAAGTATCAGACCCTGTTGCATGGTTCTGCTAAGCATCTGTGTGTGTCACATTTGCCCTAGGAATTTGGCAAAGTGGAAGAAAATACAATGCCTGGAAGAAGTAGGAACCATGAAGGTGTTGAACTGAACTCAGCTGAGCAAAAGCATTGGCCAGGGGAAAGAAACACAAGGCGGTGCCGGGGAAGCCGGGGGAGCAGTGCTAGCCATCTGCAGTGCTTCATTAGCTAGGGAGGTGGAGGGAGGAGAGGAGACACCGGGTTCTCCAGTTTGGGTAAGTTTGTCATTAACCAAGCAAGGTGAGGTGGTCTGGAAGAGGGGCTCGTCCAAAGGGAGCACAGCGAGCTGGAGTCAGGCCTCTCTCTCTCCATGGAACATCCTGATTGCACATTAGCTTGCATTAAGCTGAGTGCTGAGAGGTATGAAAGATGAAATTTACCCTCTCATCAGCTTCAGCGGTTGATGGAAAGAGATGTGCTTAATATCAGGCTAATTTGCCATCTTCATTGTTGTCAAGGGGAGAGTAATTCTGGCTGATAATAGAATCACTTAGAGACTTTTTAGAAATTTTCAAAACCAGGATTCTGATGTGCAGCCTGGTAACCACGTTCTTTGAGAAACCTTTTCTTAGTTACTATAATATTTTGTCATGAACGTCTCTTGCCTTTAGAAAACTTGAAGAACACAGAAGAGTAGATAGATAAGAATTCGGTGTTCCCAATGGCCTTGAGATAAACGCTCCGCACAGGACACTGCCCTGGGATTATGAATAGGAAACAAATTTTCATGTGTATGATTTCTGCCTGAAGCTGATGCCTGCAGTCTGCAGGGATGGAGCCCTTTGAGGTCCAACTGATGCTGAATGGGCAACCCGTTCTCTGTCACTTATTAGTGTCCTAAGGCTGTCATCACAGATTACCACAAGCTGGGACACTTAACCAACAGAAATTAGTTCTGTCACAGCTTAGGATCCAAAAGTCCAAAATCAAGACATCATCATGATTGGTTCCTTATGGAAGTTCTACAGGAAACTTTGTTATGTACCTCTGTCCACCCTCTGGTGGATGCCAACAATCTGCATCCTTGGTTTGTTTGCCTCCTTCCTTGCATTGCTCTTGTCCCCTTGTCTCTGTGTCTTCTCTTTAGGTTCATTCTAAATTTAGGGTAATTTTATCTTTAGATCATTAACAATTGTATGCATAAAGACCTTATTTCCAATTATGACTGAATTCCAAGGTAGGGGTGAATGTTTACAGTACACTATTTAACCCCTATACTTACTATAGGAAGCTGCCTTAGCTCCTACCCTAAGCTTGAGGTCTTCAATTTTTTTCTTGGCCCTCAAACGAGAGAACAAACAATTGAAATACTCTTGTCTTGAGGCAGACCCTCAACTCAGTTGAGGATCCCTGTTTTCACAAACTGCCTCCAGGAAAGAGAGGTGGAAAGACAGAGAGTGTGGTTGGGCAGCAGAGTGTGGATAACAACCAGTCTCACATGAAATCTGTAACTTCAAAGACTGTTTCTATGGCTTGACGATTTCTTTAGCTGTTGTTCTGCCCCTGAATTTTAAAAACGTCTATAAAAGGCATGATTCCAAGGTAGGGTTAATAGAGGAGATGACCCTGGCCCTCTACTCTGATCATTTAGACCCTTAAAAGCACCTAAAGCAGGCTTTGTGGAAGATGGTTGCTTCATGTGAACCCTGTATTGTGCCACTGTAGTGAAGAGCAAAGCTTAGGAGTTGTGGCTGCTTATTATGTTAAAAAATATGCCAGAAGTTCTTCTGGTGCATGCTTGGGTAGAAGCCAGGCATGCCTCCACGTGTTCTCTCTGTGTGTGAAGAAGCCTGGCTCAGGACTTAAGATTCTCAGTTTTATACAAGTTACTTCCCTTCGAGCAGTGAGTGTTTTTTGAATAAATACAGCCTCCTTGCTCCTGCCCTGCCTGGTGTCCTAGTGAAACATCCCGTGGCACAACCAAATGGTTTCTTTACGGAGGTATAATTTCTTCTCCAAGCTGGACCTTCAGGGCTTCTTGAAAACCGCTTTCCTCATTGCAGGGTGTCCTTTCTCATTTCCCCTGGGAGCTGTTGGAGATGTCACCATTTGTCAAACTTCTTACCCACCACTGACCCGGCTTGCTTTGCCTCCTGCTTCCCGGAGAAAACATAAACACCATAAAACAGGACGGACTCACCCTCTCCGCCTGCCTGGCTGCCCCTCTGCTTCTGCCCCTTCACTCTCTGAGGTGGAATGTGACCTTGATTTACAAACAGAGGCCGTCTGCCTGCGCAGTCCCTTGACTCCATCCCTTCCCAACTGGTCTTACCATTTATCCATACACACCCTGTGCCTTCTGTTCTGTGTTTTCCCATGGATTCCTTTGCTTGCCGCAGCCTGTAAGCATACTTAAAAGTCTTCCTCATCAAAAAAGTTGTTTTCTTATTTTCCTTTCCCTTGAACTGCTTTAGCTTTCTCCTCTTGAAAAGACCAACTATACTATGAACAGAGTGACTTTACGTAAGTTTCTTAATCTCTGTGCCTCAGATTCCTCATCTGGAAAGTGAGCCAATAGGAGTACCTACCTGGTGGGGTTATTGTCACGATTAAATAGTACTGGAGTACAATTTTTAGTACTAAGCAGTTTGTTGTTTTAAGTATTTGTTTTTCTATGAGTAATTTCATAGTACTTGTCCACCACTGGCAGGACTGTGTGAGTTATTACCAGGTCTTTTTCTGTTTTTAAAGTCTTTGGCCTCCTGGGGGCCAAAATTGAAGTGTTCATCTCTATCCTCAGAATTCCGCACAGTACTTAGGTACTTTATCTCTCTCTCCCTCACTCCTCTGTCTTTCTCTTTCTTCCTCTGTGTGTGTGTATGCAGACATATGTGGGCATGTTTGGGGGATGACGGTAAAATGAGTACTTGTGCTGGTGTAAATTTTTTTTTTTTTTTTTTTTTTGAGACAAGCTCTTGTTTTGTAGTCCAGACTGGACCAGAAGTCACTACGTAGCCCAGGCTGGCCCTGAACACAAGATAGTCTTTCTGCCTCAGCCTCCCAAGTGCTGGGATTATAGGCCTCGGCCACCACACCTGGCTTATGTGGTGCTGGGGAATCAAACTCAGGGCTTTGAGCTTGCTAGGCTGGCACTAACCCCTGAGTAATTCCTCCAGCCCTGCACTGGAGTAATTTTCCCTCTGAAGGTTAAAATTGACTTGATCAAGTAATACATCTCTTTCTGCCTCATGAGGCTGCTTTTACCTTGGTGACATGGTTTTTTGTTTGTTTTTTAATGTAGAACAACAATTTTTTATATATGCAATATGTAGTAGTTACAACGAGCTTGAGTATTTTGTATACATATATAGAACTGTCAACATTGCAATCTCTTCCTCTTCCCATTTTGGCTCTTCCACACCCTCCCTCATTCCCCCTAACGGGTTTCTCATATTAAAGAAACCATGTGCTGTTTAACTTTCTGCATGTGACCCCCTCCACAGACCATGATGGTCTCCAGTTGCACCCTTACCTACGGAAGCTTCTACTCTGTCTTAGGAAAGAGTAGTGGCCCAATGTATACATGTACCACAGTTTTGTATTCATCAGTCTGCCCATGGTATTTTGGCATCTTCTACATTTTTAACTGTTTTGGAAAAATAGCATGAAGGGGTGTCTCTGGGTTGAAGGGGATATTTATTTTCAGCCTTTGAGGATTCTCCATACTGCCCTCTGTAGTGGTTGTACCAGTCTACTGTCCCACCAGCAGTGTAGGAGGATTCCTTTTTCCCCTACAACCTGGCAGCACCCATTGCTGTTCAACTCCTTGATATGTGCCATTCACACAGGGGTGAGGTGATAATCTTAGTGGTGTTTTCATTTACATTTCTCTAATGGCAAAGGATGTTGAATACGTTTTCATGTATTTGCTGGCTATTTGGACTTCTTCATCTGAGAAATGCATATTTATTTCAGTTGTCCAATTTTTAATTGAGTCTTTGATTTTGAGGGGTCTATTTTTCTTCAGTTCATTGTATACTCCAGTAATTAGCCTCCTGTTTGAGGGGTAGGTGGGAACAAAAATTTTTTCCCCATTCTCTTGGTCTGTCTTCACTTTGTTGATAGTTTCCTTTTGCCATGCTGAATTTTTTACATTTAATATAATCCCATTTGATGATTCTGGGGCTGTTTTTGCATAGAGTGTCCTATTAAGAAAGTCGTCTATTTAACAGTAGTCGGCAAAGTCAGGAGGAGGACTTGATGGGATTACAGAGAATTTCAGTACATTTGTAGCCTATAGTAAAAGAGATGGTGAAGAAGGGGGTTAATCAATAGTGACTTCAGGGTAGAAGGAAAAAGACCAAGCTGTTCAGTCATCAGCTTTGAAGTGAGCCTTTCTTGTCTGGCTGACATTCCAGGGGGTTGCTGGGACGTGGTGAACAGAAGCTGGTCAGTCTGTGCACCTTGGAGCTGCACTCCACTGGAAGTTCACAGAACTTAACCAGTGCCATAGAAAGACTGTCCAGTCACAGCCCTATCAAGTGTGATGGCAGAGAAGCATGAAAGAGCTTAATGAGGGACAATGATCTGAGTAGCATGATGAAGTCGCAGGGAAGAAGGACCTGCCTGATCCTGGACTGAGGTGTTAATAATAAGAACTCGGTCTGTGATGCAACATTTCAGCATTTATATGGAAAAGACCTCTGGAATGAGTGATTCAGCAAGTAAAAGGAGGGTGACAGATTTTAGGAGGAAGACCTAAAAGTGTAATCTGAGATTAAAATGCAAGGAAAAGGAAAACTCATTAGTTGGAACTATCAACTCTTTGTTCATAGTAATGCCCATTATATGAAAAACTGCATGAAACTGCTAGACTTGTTCAAACAAGAATGGTCAAATGTTAATGTCCTGGTGTATTGGTTATCATCTGGATTTTTCCCTCAACTTTAAAGACAACAGACTGGTAAGACTTCACTTGGGTCAACCTTCCATTTACGCTGCCTATGTCTATGTCTTCAGCTTTTCTCCATTAACCTAAGTATTATCGCTTACGAGGTCAAGTTCACGATGCAGTTAAGAAACCTTCTTTGCTAAACTGAAAAGTTGCCTTCTCTTTCTGCTGTATGGTTTCTCCATTTTGCTAAATGTAGTGACTTTACTTCCAGTAGTCTGTTTTCTTTTGTTGGCCTGTTTCTAATACTGCTATATTTTACCTCCACAGCTTTAAAATTTGTTGAAGGCTGTACTGAACATATGAAAGACATTAAGTAAATATTTTTTGAATAATGATAGGAACTGGGCTTCACTCATCTGTGCACCATCTATAGAATTTTCAATATTACTTTGCACCTAGCAGAGAGACACTAACAAGTACTGGCTGGTATAGTCAGCAGAAAAACTGCTGCATGAACTTGAGTTTTGCCTGTTTTAAAATTTTGAAATATGTGCTACTTTTTCCTGGGTAGTGTGAATCTGAAAACTTCTCGGCGTGAACACTGCTTACTCTGTCTCTTACCTTAGCCCTGCTGATTATATTGGCAAAACGGACTGCTCTTCATACATAAATAGGGACGAGAATGCAGCTTTTCCAAAGATAATCTTTCAGAAAGCCTTCTCCTGATGGCTATTCCGGCAGATCCACATAACAAGAGCTATTCCAACTTATGGTGGTTTGGGCCGTAGCATCTTTTCTGAAAGAAAGTCAGAGAAACCCCTTCTCCTCCTGGCTCCCTCTGTGCCTGCCACTGGATTATTTTGATTGGACTGATGTATTCCAAAACTGAAGCCTGTCCACTAGCCAGATGTCTGTGAGCAGTGGGTTTCCACTGGGTTTTTTTGTTCTCCACAGTTAAATCAAAATAAAAGAAGATGATGCCATGTCTGGCTAAGGACAGATGTTGCCAAAGCCCAACATTCATCACACAGTTGACATGGTGTTTGCTGTCCTGGATGGAGGCAGGCAAGGCCAAGAGAAAACTCTTAAGCAAGTGGGTGTCATTTGGAAGCAATTTGATGAATAGGAAACTTACCGGCCAGTCATTGAAAATCTCCTTTGTGATATATTAGCAGGAATGTTTGGAGCCCACATTGAGGGTCAGGTTTGCCTTTCCCACATGCTGCCCTTCATAGCGGACACATTACACATGTCTCTGGAGTGTAACATATGCCTTCCTGAACTTGCAAATGTGGCCTTATGTGCTCTGTTGAAATAGCATCTGTTTAAACAGTCCCCTGGAAGAGTGAGCCATGTTTCATAAAATAGTTTCATGTCTAGGAAGTTTTCTCTAGAGACCCTTAAAATGTTATTCTAAGGGTCATAGTAGAAAATTTGTGTCAAGGTGTTACCTACCCCATTTTCAGGTTATATAATCTAATTCTCAAGAATAATTTGAAGTAGGATTTTCCTCATTTTACAGATAAAGCAATGTAAACTCAGGGACTCCTATGACCTCAAAACCACCTAAATGGTAGGTGGTCAAGCTGGAATTTCCTGTTCCTTCTTTTCTGCACGAGGTGTTCTTAACTTGAATGGGCCTGGGCTAAATGTTTAAGCTGATGAACCCTTGGAAATTGTGAGCAAGTTTCGTGTTTATGCACATCACTCTAAGGAAAACCCATAGCCTTTTCAGATTCTCCTGTCAGGTTTCTGAAGCCTCTAAAAGATGAAGAATTGGGTCTAGACACCAGTTTATAGACCTGAGGAAGCAGCAGGTGAGACTGTGACTATTCAGATGCACTTGCTGGAGTGCTGACAGAAGTAGAGCACACTGCTTCTTCCTACTGTGTGGGGCGAGGGGGAGTGCTTGCCTGGTGTGCGGTAGGCCCTGCCTTCAGAAAGGCAGCTTCTGTGGACGTGTGGTTTTTTTGTGTGGGTGAGTTTATATGCAGAGAGGAAAGGAGGAAAAGGAAAGGGAGAGAAAGAGAAATGCATGTGATTTGCCAGTTAACTATGGAGAAACACACAACAAAAGTTACAGTTTCACAGGCAGCTGTCATGGAAGGATCTGTGGAGCCACTCATCAGATTGTGAACAGATCAGGGCCCAGAGTGTTCCCAGTTGTCCCTTTCTCAATCAAATGGCGCACCCTTACTTCCAACCACTGTCCTGACTTACACGGCAAACTTGTCCTTGCTTTTTTTAGAAATTGCCTGTCCCTGAGCAATGTGTTTTCTTTTTCCCTGCTTCATCTTTACATTCAGGCAGTCATGCTATTGTGGGAGAGTTTGTGTGTGTGTGTGTGTGTGTGTGTGTGTGTGTGTGTGTGTGTGTGTGTGCATATGTGTGTGTGTGTGTGTGTGTGTGTATGTGTCTTTCAACAAAATGATTAATGTTCACCTGTGTTACAGCTAATTGTCATTTGTTCACTTCATTGACATGTGCTATTTTTATCATTTGACTATCCTGATCTCTTATTCATCTCTTATTGGGTATATCTGTGCATTTGTAATGGCTGTTTCTTAGGTGCAGTACTGTTAACATTCTTATACCATGCTTGTACACATCTCACACACAGGTACTCCATTCACCTCCTAGGGAAAGTGTAATGTTTGCCCAAATTTTGTGGGAGGCATTGGGCCTAGTTCTGGAAGGAAAAGGTAGATAATTATTTTTTTCTCTCAGCACCTTCCTAAGAGAGCTTTCTGGAGGAAGAAAATCTTTTTGAGTCATTTCTCTGGCCTTAGCATAGGTTCTGGTTGTTCCCAAGCTGGAAATAAGAATCAGAGTGAATGCTTGCTAAGCTAAGCCTAATCAGTTTCAGGACTCTATTTCAGATCCCTGGGTCACAATATCCGGGATGGGACAGGAGTCACCAGGTTTAACCAGCATCTAGAGATCTTAGGAGAAATACAGGTCTCACCCTGACAGAATGTGTGAGGCTCAACTCCTTAGTAGTGAAGAGATTTGGAGAAAGTATACATATAATTAAAATCTTGGAAAACTGGCTTTTGTGAAAAATTAAGAAAGATGTATTTAGCTTCTAAATTTTCTTTAAAAAATCTGAAACATAATGATTTGCAAAAAATGAGTTTCATAAATGAAAGCACAAATATTTGCTAAGTCAAAGGAGGTTAGGGTTGATCAAGAAGAAGAACCTTTTGTTAAAGTCAGTAGCGACAGCAAATACTGAGCATTTTCTAGGCATAGTTGGGGGTGGATAAAGCCTATTGTCAGTGCCTTCAGGGAGCTGAAGACAGGAGACAAAACAAGCATTGGGAGCTCCTGAACAAAAGCCAGGATGTAATATTTCATCAAGTCTAGACTGGGTTTCAGTGGAGCTGAGTAGGTGGATCCTCAGGGACACGCGATGGAGCTGAGAAGCAGAAGCAATTCACCAGGAAAGGCCTGAAAGCCAGTGTGCTTGGAGCAGGCTTTGAAAAATTGGCCAAGTATCATGGCCAAGTATACACATGCTTATAATAGACAAACGTTTCAAGAGACATTTAACTTTAGTAAATGTGTCATACCTGATATTCTTTATTTTTCCTCTTCTATTTTTAACTATGGTAGATTAACCCAGTAGTAGGTTGAAAACGTGACCAGTAGATGGAGCCTGCCCTGTGGGGAGTGAGCTAATTAGAGGATCTTCATGGGAATTGGTGAGGGGGGATGATATCAATATGATGCTATTTTTTAGAAGCTATTGATTCTGGAATATGAATATTTTGGGGTGTTAAGGCAAAATTACAAACTATCCAAACAACCCTACCTTTTGGACAATAGACTGAGCAGGATGACTTCCTGAGATGTCTTACAAGGTTTAATTTCCATTTACCACCTCTCAGCAGGATAGGGGTGGGGTTGAGAAATTTGCTTTTGGTTTTCCTAGAGCAGTGGCTCTCGGAGTGGCTTCTTAAGTATGTTTGTCTTGTGTTGTGATTCGCTGTGGAGCTTTGGGTATAGAATATAGCACTGTATGGAACAAAGGAGAGAATGTAGGAAGCAGCTCTGTGGAAACATTTAAGAAAGGAAGTTGGTGGCACCTGGAAAGTCATGCTCCCAGCACAAGTATGGTATAGCTACGTGGGTCGATTGTATGTGTAACCACTGAGCTGGCCCAAGATTAGAGGCATTTGTAGCCCGTGTTTTACTTCCTGCTGTTACTGGCCTGCAGTCTGTGAAATGACCTTTCACCTTGAATGACTCTTCATAATCCAGATTCCTGGATCAGAAGGTCTAATTGGGATCCTTCCTGGCAGTTTTTTGTTTGTTTGTTTTGGGATGGAGAAGAAAGTAGTTTTATTGGGATAAGTACGAGGGAGAAAGTGAGGTTGAAAGTAGGAACCTCCCTGAAAGCAGGAGGAAGGGCGAGGGTACCTTTCTTGGCTTTAATTTGAGCATGCTTGTGAAAAATTTTAAGACTAACCACTTACCTTTTTTCTACTTTTCCCAGCTGATATATACCGTTCCTTCTCCCCCATCTGTTCAGGTGTGCCTGTGCTTTTCCCAGTTTGTTCTGAATGGTTCCTTTCTCTGCTCAAACTTTTAGGCTTCCAGTGACCCTCCTCCCTCTTGCTGCTCTGTGAGCCGTACGTAGTACACGTATGGGTGGAATGGTACCATGTTCATGGGAAACCATGCTATCTTTGCTATCTTTGCCTCATCTGCTCGAAGAGAAAAGTAGCTTCTATCTTGCTCTCAGGGCATACTCTAGACAAAAGAGGATTTCACACCTCAAGGAATGTGCCATTGATTTTGTTCTCCAAGGAGTAGGGCAGAGAGGCCTTTCTTACCATGTCCTAGACCCTGGGTGTCCAAACGTTTGGTTTGCCTGGTCACAGTAAGCAAAGAGAAATTATCTAAGGCCACATACAAAATGTCTAATTTAGTTAATGCAACAAGTTACAAAATTTTTTTAAAACAACTCCTAATGTTCTAAGAAAGTATATGAATTTGTGTTAGGTTACATTCAAAGCCATCCTGGGCCACATGTGGGGCTGCCCTATAGAGATTGAACTCCCTAAAGATCCATGTGGAGTTGATTATAGGGAACCCCTGCAATCAGATTTTTTTTCTTTACTTAAGAGCAAGTGCCTTAGCAACAGCAAAAAGGAAAATCCTTTCATGTGGTCTTCTGTGCTTAAGTGCTTTCAGTCCTGTCTGCTACAATTTAATATCCTTTTGATCTTCCCAATCCAGTTTTAATTTGGCCAGTGTAGGTTAGAAAAGGAAGGATTTTTTTTTTTTTTTTTTTTGTACTCGAGATCAATCTCAGGGCTTTCGCACCGAGTCCTATCTCCAGCTCACTTTAAAATTTTTGATTTTGAGACATATTCTCACCAAATTATATTGCCCAGGTTGGGCTCAAACTTGGTATCCTCCTGCCTCAGTCTCCCAGAGTGCTGGGTTTACAGGCCTGAGCCACTGGATCTAAGTTAGGGAAGGATTTTTTTAAGGACAATAGTTTTTCCTTCTATGATAATAGAAGTATGGATCGTTGGTCCTAAATGTAGTTCAGTGAGGTTTTATTTTCTTATCCTGTAACATGCACTGTGTTCCTTGCTGTTTGCTACAGTTGTTATAATTGTGTAGAATAGTTAAGTACAGTTTCCTGTTTTACCAACAGATGCTTATATTGGACCACATATTGTGTCCTCTTCAGTAGGAAACCTGGCTTGTAATTTAAGAAAGCACCTAATAATCTTCTTAGTGAGTAGACTGGTTGTTGTAGTGGGAGTATGGATGACACCAACTGGGACACATTCTTGATTTTGATAAAAAATGAAGAGAGTGGTCATGTGGAACTGAACTGTCCTTTGTGGTTGTCACTGGCTCTTAGCACATGAAGTCTCAGAGTTAAAGGAACCCAACATGAGAGAGAGGGCAGGAAGAAAGGTGACGGACTGCTAGGGAAGGGACAAATCTGAGAGGGGTTGGGGGTCGTGGGAGGCATTTGGCAAGGGTAAGCGGGAGGGAAAAAGATGCCCAAAGTGGTGCTAGATGGCCAGTGTCTCCCCAGGCCAATGCATTACTGAATATGTAGTTCATGTATTTTTTTAAAAATTTGGTTCCCCAGTTTCATTAGCTACAATCCCTTATGCCTAAGAGCCATATGTGACTAATGCAACTTTGTGCATTGCAAGATTAGCTACCGGCCTGACCATTTTCCAGAGGTGTTCATGGTACTCCAAGTCAAAAAAAGAAAGAAAAAGTGCCTTCAAAGAGTCAGGTTTGGTTCATTCCTATAATCTTATAATCTCAGAGGTATAATTCCTATAATCCTAGCAATCTGGAAGGCTGAAACAGGAGGAGGAATTTAGTGAGACACCCATCTGAGAATAAAAACAAAAGCTAATCTTTAAAAAGGGTTAGGACCTTAGCTTAGTGCGAAGACCCTGCTTTAAATCTCCAATAACATATACACAAAACACACACACACACACACACACACACACACACACACACACACCCACCCAAACCCTTAGTTAAAAATCAGCAGCCCTGTAACTACAGTATTGTACAGTGTAAATATAGAATATTTCCATCATCGCAGGTAGTATTATTCTCAGTGTCTAGGTTAGGGACATTTTATAAAGATGACTCTTGCTGAACATCCAGTCTAGAGCCTTGGGAAACTGAGGCATGGAAATTTTTTTTGAGGGGTTGACTTAAAGTTGTAGCACATAAATATTAGAGTTCTGGAGTTCATGAAGCCTAAGACAAATTGCTGACTTTTTTTCTTCAAACCCACTCATTCTCATTGTGTTCTTGCACTCACTAATGGCCACGGGAGAAGGTAGAGTCATGAAAAATGGGAGTGTCCAGCTCCGAGACTCAGAGATGCACAACCTGGGCACCTCCACTTTACTCTTCTGTGACCTGAAACTTTCCCCAAAACCCTGAGTTTAGGCTGGTGTTGTAGCATGACTGAGACATCATCTAATGGATTTACCTTTGCTCTGTGAGAGTATAGGGTCCTGGCAGGTCTCCTAGCTCCATCAGTGCAGGGATTGGGAACACACTTCTGGAGCTGTGGAAGATGGTAATGCTGTAAAATCCTCACATTTTAGCTCTGTCTAATCTTCAGTGTTGCCTGTCTACTTTCTTGTAGTGGTCCATGATAAAGCCTTTTTTTTGTGTGTGAACTGCCTTGAGATTCCCAATCTTCCAATGTCACAAGGAAGCAGGCAACCCTGGAGACCTGTCTGTAGACAGCTTTGAGGAAAAAGGATGGGGTCTCTCACAGATTGCTGGTGCCCACAGTGGAAGAGGCCAGTAAGTAGGTTTAGCTCAGGGCTGCGTGCAGCGAAGGACAGTGGGGTTTCTGGGCCTGCAGAATCCCCCCAGGGCTTTGATGTACCCAACATCTTTTCTTCCTCCTTTCTTCCCTCATTAATTCTATATGCTGAATGTGCTTCTTGTCCCTCAGTCCCGGCCTCTTTCTCTCTTTTCCTCCGCAAACCTTCAGTGGCTCACTATTGCCTTTTGATATTTGAAACTTCTTAGTCTTATACTCAAGGCTCATTTGCCTTATAAAATCATCTGTTTCTTTTCTAAGAATAAAAACTGACCTTTGCACACTTGAAAGCTCTACGGTTGCTATTTTTTTGCAGAATAATTCTGTAGAGGTTGGGAGTTAATGGTGGATGGGGTTTTGTTCAAAGCTGTGTGATAAATTTAATAGCTTGCTTAGGAAGAACTTCTGTGTCTGAGGATACTTTGTTGAGTTGGTAGCCTGTACAAATATTTAAAGTAGCTTATGGCTCAAAAATCAGGGCCATATAAATGGCCAAAAGAGTAGCCATAGTGGCAGGTGAAGAAATACATTTATTTAAACTCCTGAGTAACTCTGAACTGTTAGCCAAGTTGGTTCTGTAACACAGTGTATTTCAGTGAGCTGTGTACCAAGTCAAAGGCCAGTGTTCTCAGGTGACATCTGTCAAGTTTAGCTAGAAATGAGCTAATGTGTAAACAGGTCTTGAGGACTTTCTGAGTTGTTTCATCTTCCCAAGGACAGTTAGCAGTAACTAGCTCAGATTTGAGTGACGGCTGAGATCTCAGTGAACTGTTGATGTTTTCTTTTGGAAAAGCAGCCTTCCTAGGCGTCCTCATGATGAAAGAGAAGGTACTTTAAAGTGGCACACTGGGACATGTTTTGATTTGAGCTAGGTGTACCAACATCCTGCCAGTCGGCGTGGCATGACCAGTGTTGCTTACCACTGTGCCTGTCTCCTGTGCCCCGCAGACCAATGAGTGGAACAAGAATGACGACCGCCTGCTGCAGGCCGTGGAGAATGGAGATGTGGAGAAGGTGGCCTCGCTGCTGGGCAAGAAGGGGGCCAGTGCCACCAAGCTGGACAGCGAGGGCAAGACCGCGTAAGCCACACACTCTGGTTTCTTGTGTGCTTGTCCTGTTATGGGTTCTCAGAGGGGTCTTTGGGATTCCTAACGGCTACTGGAGAGTTTCATGAGTGCTTTATGAAGCATTTATGAAATCTCTACTGCTCAAACCTCCTGTTCCCATTAAATGGGGGTGAGGATGTTTTAATGTCACTTCTGTTCTTTTCCAACTCCAAATGCAACATTGAATTTTTTCCTGAGTGTCTGTTCCCAGATACAACCAAAGATTTCGCCAGAGAGCAAATAGCACCAAGACTGCAGCCAGTTGATAGGTGGGAAATGAATTCTCTTCTACATAAGAAGCAACATAAAAGTGAAAAAATGTTTCCAGAACCATTAAGTCTTACCGTTTATATTAATATTATAGTTTATTTAACTCCCCTTATTAGCATTGGTATTTTTATTAGTGAATATTGTAATATGATTTTGCTTCATGGTTTCCCATATGTAGTACTTTGCCATAATTAAGATCTATGTTAGAGGGTGTGTGTGTGTGTGTGTGTGTGTGTGTGTGTGTGTATTTAGATGTTCAAGTCTACCCTGGGAGCACTGTAGAGAGATCAGTGCTCAGGAGCCAGGGAAACTTCTCACATGGACCTTGTCACTTACGACTTGTATAATCCTGAAACTTTGCTTTCTTCACGGAAAAAATGATACTATTCAGTTGCTAGAGTAGGTATGAGTATCAGATGTGATACTGATAAGGGTTAGTGCCCTCAACAGTAGATTGTGAGATAAGGATCCGAGAGCTGGGAAACGTGAAAAGGAAGAGGCCTGTATGTAGGGTTTATATTGACAGGTTCCTGCTGTGGCCAGCTCGGATGTTTTCCTGTTGAGGACTTCAGGGAAACTGTTTAGACTTAGCGCAACAGTTGTCAAATTATGACCTGCTGTGTGTCATCCAAGCATTGTCCATTGTCTACTCCTGTATGACAAAGGCACAACTGAGTGGTTACAACAGAGATAATATTGCTCACAAAGCCCAAACTATTTACTCTCAGGTCTTTTATTTAAAAAAAAAAATGTATTGCTTCCTTTAAGTGGAGAGTATACTTCAGTCATCCCACCTGGAGGGTGAGGAGAGTGGGGTGTCTGTTGCTGAACTCCTTTTCAAAGTGCTCATGGTCAGAAAAGACCCAAGAGGATTTAGGGCACTTGAAGCTTTTGGTGTAGAATAGAAATAGTATAGTACCTAGCTTATTACAGGAAGTATAAAGCCCATTCTCTCCCCTTCCAGTTGTAGGAAGGGTTAGTGGTTTTTGATCCTGGGAGCTTGTACATTGGAATTAACAAGGGTGCTTTAGAAAATATTGATGTCATCATAACAACTCAGTCATCATGATATTCTGAATAACACGGTCTAGGGAGAGGCCCAGAAATCAATATTGTTCAACCTTGAGATTTTTGATGGCAGTCACTTGGCAGTTAGAATATTTTGTGTACCCCAGATAACCTTCCTTAGTACTTGCTTCTCTAAGTCCAGCTTTGTGGGGTGCTGTACAAGACAATCTCTTATAGTTATCCCAGGGAACGGGAGGATAAGTGTTTATGATAGTTTTGTCCAAGGTGGCACTCACTGCAAAGACAAAAAATTTAGAGTAACAGCTTAGCTGCACTTTAACAAATATGTCTTTTTTTCATAGAATATATGGCTACACTACATTTTCTATTCTGTGGTAATATGGTCAGATGCACATAAGATAAAATTTATTACCTTCGTGATTTTTAACTATCAACTTAGTGGCATGTGTAGCCATCACCACTGTCTAGTTCTAGAGCTTTTTCATCGACCTGTAAGGAAACCTGGTACCCATTAGAGAGTCACTGCCCACCATCATCTCCCCTTCACCCTGGCAACCACTAATTTACTTTCTGTCTCTGTGTGTTTTCTTATTCTGCATATTTATACAAACTGCATGTTTTCAGGGTTCATCCACATTGTAGCCTGTGTTCATGATATTCTCTTGGATTGGGGAAGTACAGGTGGAAGTTACGTAGAAATTCCACCTCCAGTTTTTTCAGATACTACTACCAAGGCCCATGTCAGTCAGCTCTCCCTCAACCCGCACTAGGAACAGCTCTCACACCTTGGCCTGGGCACTTGGGAGTCAGCTATTTTTTTCCTTTGATGACATATGCAGAAAGACACAAGAAGTTATGAAACGGGAAGAGAGGAGGTAATTATTTTTCCAGGACAGGTTTTTCTCTAAGTAAATATCTGTCAACACTTCACTTTTCTGCCTAAGATATTTCTTTGGAGGATTAAAGTTATTAACTAGTAACTGTAAAAATTTAATTTTTAAACTTGTCCCAGAATCCAGTCTTATCTGGTTTCTTGTTTTCACTCAAAAAAAGTAAAGTTCTTGATGATATGAGTATTCAGAATGAGGTGGAGCTGTGTGTTTGGAAACCATCTTTCTTATCCCTTCAGTATCGAGTAATAATGCAAAATTAAGGATTCTGTTGTAAAATGGGCCCCCGCTGCCAGTGTCCCCTTGACCTCAGGCTTCTTGCCTTTGGAAGTCCACACTGTGGTTCTGGGGCTTGGTGTCCTCTGGACATCCCGCCTGAGAGCACACTAGGCATTTTTTCCTCAGCTGTGGAGACTTTTCTGTTGTCCCTGTACTTTTCAAATGCCTCTGGCTTTGGTAGCACATGGACTGTTAATGTCTGGGAGTGACTCTGGATCTGTGGCTTTTATTGCTGGATGTGAATCCCCTCTGCTGAGACCAGTAGAGTTTGCAAGGATGGGACATGTAAGAGATGGCCTCGTGTTTCTTTGTAAGGATAAAGCCACATTACCCTTGAAAATTAAGTCCTTTCCCGTATTTGGCCTCATTTCCTGCCTGCGTGTGAAGAAGAGCTCATCCTTTATTTTACACAGGTCCATATCAAAATCAGGCTGGATGCCTATTTTCTGTAGAGCTTCAATGCTAACAATCTGTTTTGTAATTTGGCATTCCACAGCTGCTATCTGCAATCTTCATTTTGGTTTTCAAGGTTGTCCTTGTGATCCTGCCCCTAAACCTTCTCTTTTGAATGCCATCTTCTAGAAGTTCACTGCCTGCCTCTTGTTTCCTTGCAGGGAAATATGATACTGACAGGACAGCACCCTGCTCCCACCTTTAGTGTTTCAGTAATGTGAAAGAATAAACTTTCTGGAACTCCACCCCCTCCCCCCCAACACACACACACACACACACACACACACACACCACCCACCCACCATGATAAGGACCTCAAGGAGGAGGCAGGAAGAGCAACAGAGGAATCCCAGGTGCAAAGATATGCAATGTTTGTAAGCAGGAGAACTTGCCTGAAGACTATAAATTTATTTTTTAAACTTACATCTGTGATGCCCCCCTCTCCTCTGGTGCATCCTGTACGTCTCTGGTATGCTGGGAGAGAGAGGAGATTTTGAAGAATTATTCTTACCATCTTTCTCAAAGCTGACCTTGAATAAACTTTTCTTGTTGACCACAATGAGTGGCCTCCTTTGATTTCAGCAGGCAAGCAGGGAAAGAACCTTTAAAAATACCTCTTAAGCAGTTAATTTAATATAATATAATATATATATGTATATAATTAGGCAAGAAGAAAGTGAAAATCGCTTACATAAAATAATTTTAAATTCTGAATCATGTACTTATGTCTAAGATTCATTTGAAAATTTTTTGATCATTGTATAATTTTGATTTGTATGCTTTTAAGTCATTGCTGCCTTCTCCATGTTCAATATTGTTCAAATTACAACTTTCAAATAATAAAGCAGAATTTCAGTGGCAAAAAAGAAAGTTCTCACTTAAAAAGGAAACAGCTAATAACAAGAATAGCCAGGGTTCTATGTCCAGCCACATTCTGTGGTATTAAAAGAATTGGAACAGCAAAAACCTAGTTACTTAAGAAATGCCTTGTGTTTCCAAAAGACTTGATTTCAAAAAATGGAGTAGCACCCAGAGGACAAGGCTCATAACCATTGGTTTTTGTTGTTGTTATGTTGGTCTTCCCAGTGTTGCAGGCACAAAGGAGTCGTTCCTTGTGGTACTTACGGAAGTGAGTTTTCACTAGGGCTCCTATGGAAAATCACTCCTCTTGCTGATAGGAGCTCAGGGGTAGATCACCTAGAAGCCAGTTAGCCTGAGATTCAGGGAGAAAAGAACTATTCTTGTGAATGTCACAGCGTGTACCCCAGCGGTCATAGGAGTTTAGAGGACCCCTCAGCCTGGACTCCCTGGAGAACCAGAAGATCCAGAAAGTCCCAAGAATGTGGTAGCATGGGCAGACATGTCTCAGATGTTCTCCAGAAGCCTCTTTAGCCTAAAATGGGTGATTTGGTTAATTCCTTAGGCTTTCCAGTTTCTTCTGGAATATTTCCTTTTACAGAAAGATAAGAAACTGTGTCAAATATGTTTCTCCCCTTGAACAGTGATCAAAGAGGGGTTAAAAAAAAAGTAAAAGCACTGAATGACTGGAATTCATTTAGCAAACAGTAAAAGGAGGGTCCTGTCTTGGTCGAAGAGAACAAACTAGAGTAGGGCCGAGTCACAGCCCCAGGCTGTTTTATGGAGTTGGGCTTGGCTTGCCTCTGCCCCATCTGGTCTGTCTTCAAGCGGGATGTGAGGAAGTGGGAGGTTGTCAGTGCCCTGAAACCTATTACCCTAGAAGACTCTAATTGTTTCAAGATGGTTTCCCCTACATGTGGATGTACCTTTAATTAAAGTTATGTGTGTTTGTCTTAGGAACAACCAGACTAAATAAAACCACTGCTGGGACTGTAGTATTGCATGTGTACATATGCCTTAAAAAATATGTGCGTATGCATATGTGCATTCTTGTAACTCAACATCAGAAACTTGATCTTTTTGCCTCTGAAAGCAAGAACTTGTGAAAGTATTTTAGTAGTCCTTGAACTCTGCAAATCAGTATAAGGTGCTTCTCCAGCTGGTGGCCTGTACTTTGTCTCCTTGTTTTCTCAGAATAGGGATGTGTTAGATACTTTATATCAGCAGCTGAGTCTCAAAAATGGCCACATCACCACCACCTGATGATTGCTTTCTACTTCTCACAAATGGTGGTCATGTTAATTTACCTGAAAGCATTACATATTACATGTGTAATTGTAGCCTCCATCCCTCCCTGCAAAATTAACACCTGTGGATTAAATTAGTGTGGAGTGCAGTCTGCGCAGAGGTGTTTTTTAAAGCACCCTGGGTGATGGAAGGTCAGTCGAGTCTTGGAACCACGGAGCAGGACACTCCATAGAGAGAGCCCTGTTTCCTTGCTTGGGCTCTCAGAAGGTGCCATACTGATAGGTTACAGGTGGGTGACGAACAGCTGTGGAGCCCAAATGAAATTTTTCTAGAAAGCACACGTGCGCACACACACTCACACACACACACACACACACACACACACACACACACGTATATAATGTTTGTGAAAAAATTAAAATTTAAAGGAAATGTAGATTTTTGTTTTTAGTTATGTTAAGGTAGCAATTTCTGCTGTTTTAAAAGAGAAACAAGGTTGCGTGTTAAAACTGAACATATGTTGTTGCAAAATTGTACAGTGAAAGGAAAACATAACCAAGGTAGGGGTGAAAACTGACAGAAAGGATAAGGAGTTAGGGACTGTATTGATGGTAATATTGATAGGATCCCTTTTTTTTCATTCTAAACTTTCTTTCAAAGTTGGATTAAATGTATTGAGAATGAAGGATTGTCAACCCTTAAAGGGGTAATTGTTACCCCGGGTTTAAGCTGTGTGGTGTGCTCCTCCCCCAGCCATCTGTTCGTGCCTGCCACTGGCGGGATCTGCCCTGAATGCGGAGGTCAGGAGAGCCTGGGAAATGCAGTTCACGGTGATACAGAGCAGAGCAGGGAGGCTAGAGATGGATCTCTGAGCACACAGGCAGTGACCTGCCCTCAGTCCCTGACACAAGGGGGCACGCTGGAGCAGGAGATTCTCACGCCGAGCAGCCGCCACATGGGTCAGGAGTGGAGGCCAGTGTGATCACTAGCACAAGGCTGTCCTTCACAAGCCTTCTTGCTTTCTTACCCGGCCCTGGCCTGACCCCTGCCACCACCATCCATCCCACTCAGTTTTGTGTAGAGCTCATTCATACACCTTTTGAAGCCGTTTGCTGATTTCTAGAATGAGTAAGCTGTCTCATGCCACTACACCTCTCTAAATCACAGAGTGGATGAGTTTTAGTTAAGTAAGTGCTTATCAAGCTGTCAAGGTTAGAGCCCAACTTCCCTCCCTCACTCCCCTTCCTCTCTTTCTTTTTTACTGGATATTGGCTGTTGAACTTAGGACCTTGTGTGTATAAGACAAGCATTTTACCATTAAGCTACACCCCAGTCCTTGTCCTTTCTTAATTAATAAGGGGATTTCACCTGTGTCATCCATTCCATAAAAGTTCTTTTGCTCACACCTTTTAAAGACTTTGTTAGTTTCTGCCATCTTATAATCAGATGGGAAATCTGATTCTCAAAAGTGCCCAAGGCAAATGTATGAAGAAGTAACTTTGGCTCAGAGAGGTTCAGGAATTAATGCAAATCACCTGTTCTAAGGGCAAAGGATTCGGAGTATGTCGCTGAACCCAACATATACATCATTTGCTCTAATTGAAATATCATAATGCCCAAGAGCTACTTCCAGACCATATTTATGAAATTAAACAATCTTGAAGACATATTGGGCATGGTGGTGCATTCCTGTAATCCTAACTCTCATGAGTTTAAGGCCAGCCTGGGCTACGTAGTGAGTTCAGGTCCAACCTGGACTATAGAGCAAGACTCTGTCTCCAAAACAAAACAAAAAATCCTGAAGAAAAAGAGCCAGGGCTCAAGTTAAATGTTGATGTGTTTCTTAGCTCTTGGGTATATGACCTTTCGTCTTTGTGTCGTGTCCCTACTGTCTTGTCCTAGAGAGCCGGTCTCTAGAAATATCACTGCTGATGCTGTTGATTACCTCATCTTGGACACTTAGAGGACAATAATCCTATTTGTATAGCCTTCGTTTTTTATGCCAGTCATCATTTATTATACCTATTTAGCAGGGAAAAAGAATAAATGTTTCCATTTCTCACACAGTGCCAAGTTAATTCCTCCTGGAAAAGTTGCTGCAGTAGCTGCTTTGGGAGTTGCTGAAAGTCAGTGGGAATTGGCACTTCTCTCCTGGACAGATTTTTCTCTAGTTTTTCATGGCATTTATAACTAAAAGCAATTAGACAGGACTGTCTTCTGTACCCACATAGGATAATCTAAGCTGGGAATCCAGCCCTTTAATCCTGTTGTTAGGATTGCTATTGGGCATGGGCCCAGTCTCATTTGTGTTTAGAAATCAAAAATTTAGACATTGCAAAAAAAAAAAAAGAAAGAAAATGTGTGCCACAAAATAGGTAGGATAGGTTCATTCAACAGCTCAGACCTGAAACAGACGAGTAAACGGAAGCCAGTGAGTCAGAATGATAATACTCAAAGGGCAAAAATTTCCTTTCTAGCTTTCAATCTTCAGTATTTCCTCCGCTGCTTCCATATAGTGGTCCGTGGGAAAGCCTTTAATATGAAATTCCTGGCGGATAGTAAAGCTAAGTCCAAAACCAGAGATTACTGATTTTTATTGCATTACTTTTGCTGCTATGACAATGAAGCTTTACAAATATTGAGTGTATATCAGAGTCACTTGGGAGCTTCCAGATTCCACCTTTGGAATCTGAGCAAGAACCTAAGAATTTGCATTTCCAGCAGGACCTGGGGCTCTGTATGGGCAACCCATTGTACAGCTTTGCTGGGAAGCAAAATTGAGCTCAGCCCAATGACCCAGTTTATCTCTGAAGAACATATATTGCAACCTGAGAAAACTGCCCAGTTATGCCATTATATGGGAGTGCCTCGACCCAAGCCAGAGCTAAAGATTTATGTTACTTGGAAAAACAAACATAGATTGCTTTTGTGTAGTGGGAAAGTTGAAAAAGCAAGGCAGAGTCTCAGCATCATGGGGTGCACAGTCTAATGGAGTTGATGGATAGTAAACAAAGACCCCTTTAATACAATGTCAAGTACACAAGAGAAGTAACAGAAGACAGCAGTTGCCTCAAATAAACCTGTGGAAGGAAGGGCCCTCTGAGCAAGTTCCCAAATAGGAGGAGGAACTGAGTCAGGCACTTTTCTAGAGAAATGGTTCTCCTGGTATAGGGAGGAGCAAGGCAAAGGGACGGAGTAGAAGGGGGTCCTTGGTGAGCTCTGAAAACAGTAGGAGCCGGTGAGCTAGGCGGGTGTGAGGTGTAAGAAGGTGAGGTTGAAGGGACAGTCAGGATACCTTATGCTGAACCTTGTAGACTGGATTACACTTGAATCAAATTCTTAATATTGCTAGTTTTCTCTAATATAATTTAATTTTTCTTTCTAGAAAGACATAAAAAGGTGTATGATGAAATTAGAAGTAATTTTTAAGTGGTTGAGATATGAAGCAAGGTTTATGTTGCACAACTGACATGTCAGGGCTTGCAAAGGACTGTGGGAAAGGTGTTTTTATATCATGGACTGAGTCTCTGATGACAAAGGCTTATTTCTTGGAAATAAGGTTTTAAAACGGATAGAAGGAAATATGAATATATTATGAAGAAACTGCTCAGAATTAGGACAGTGAGTTCATGTACTCATTTTTTTTTTTAACATTCCACTGAGCTTCAGTGTTGCTGTGAAACAATAATGTTGGACCAGGGATCCTTCTGGAACCTTCTAACACTGTGAGAATCTTGGCAATGGCTGGCATTGGCAAGAATTAGTATATAGGTTGTGTGCTTGTTTTGGGGGAGTGGGAGTTGGTTTCAGAGTCACTGGGAAATATTGAAGATCCAGTCAGAGTTTAGCAGTTGGGTACTGGGTGGTGAAAGAGGCAGGAAGCTTGGTTTGAGTGAAATGGTCTGTGAATGAATATGCCTAAAAACCCAGTCTTCTACAAGTAACCTTGAGAATTTGTATTTATTTCCAATATATGTTCTAGTTACTAATCAGAGAATTAAAAGAATTACGTTTGTTATCACTGGAAAACCAGAACTTTTCAGGCCACAATTCATGGGCTTTTGAATAACAGCCGTTCAAGTCCCCTATTGGTCAAGAGTCTTGGAAAATAATCTCAGCCTTAACCCCAAGATATTTGTTTTGGAGAAGTTTGCGCAACTTCCTAAATATTATAGGAAATAAAACCTCTGTTTCTGACTCTGTTTGATTCATCCCAGGGATTATGTTCCTATTCATTTGAGAGTCCTGACTACCCTACTCTCCCCAGTGAGAAACCCATGTTTGCTTTTTGCCAAATACTTCCAGTTTATCCTTTAAACTTTGTTTTTAAAAGAGTAACACAACCAGTAGTTGTAATACACAGCATTTCATATTTTGCAAAGTTAAACAACTTCATTTTTCAGTTCAGTGAAAATGGGACAGCTCTGGAGACACAATGGCTAGCTAGGTTTTGGTCCTGTTGTCTTTGTATATGGAGTATCCCCCAAAATCCTCATGTTGGTACTGTGTACTCTTGGGAGGTGAAACCAATCTGGAAGGGGAAGACGCTTATGGCTTGACGTGGAGTGGAGGGGTGTGTGTGTGTGTGTGTGCTAGCTCAGCTGTTCCTCTCCGATTTAACTTGGTACTGTTCTGCCATGCTGTGAGGAGCTCTCTCTCCTTCTCTCTCTCTGGCTCCTGCTTTATCCCACAATTTCCAGCTGCCTTCCTGTTAAGGGACTGTGACCTTCTGAAACTGTGAGCTAAAATCAATCTTTCCTCCCTCAATTGTGGGTGTCAGATATTCTGTACTGCAATGAGAGAGTAACTAAGACAGAAATTGGTACCAGAAGTGGGATCAATTGTTGTAACTTTCCCTGACAGTGTGCTTTAGAAGCCTTTAAAACTGGTTTGCAGGATTTGTTTAAAAAGGCTTGAGAATGCCAACTTGAGAACCTTGGGAATGCTCTGAGCCAAGCTTGGTGAAAGATTCTACAGAGCTCAGAAGAATAGAATGCTTGTAGAAGTGTGGATTGGAAATGCCAGACTCAAGAAGTTTCATATGGGAAGGAGGACTGTATGGGCAAGTGGTCTAAAAACCACACATGCTGCACTTTATCAAAAAGTGTAATGAAAATTTGCCCTTGTCCAGGCACTTTCCCTAAAACTGAAATTAAAGGCAGTGGACTACTTAATCTGGCTGAGGAAACCTCAAGGACAGCCCAGTGTTCAGGCTGTTAAATGGCTGCTGTTTGTAGCTCTTAGCCAACTCTATGGTGAAAGACAGGAAGAATGGCAAAAAAAAAAATGATATAAAAAGTTTACAGTTTTGCAAAAGTGAAAGGGCCTACAGTGGTGGAACAGATGAGCATGGAGAAGTTAAAGAGATTAATGTTAAAAAGAAGTCAAGCACTTACCATCAGGGATGTAGGAAAGATACCTTGAGGGCATCTCAAAAGCCAAGACCCCACCCTTTACCAGATCAAGGATGGAAAGACAAAAGACTTTGATCTAAAAAGTATACCCTAAGAGGAAAAAAGTACACCCTAAGTATACCAAAGAGAAAAATGTCTGCCAGAGTTCACCCACTTCGAGTTCAATCATCTAAGAAGTCAGAGACTTTGACAGCAGTTGTCCAAGGAGACCAAGCTGCTCCTCAGGCCAGTGGTATACCTTGGTGACATCTATGTGGTTCTGGTTTTAAGGCTTACAGAGTACAAGAGTTATGAGATCATGGAGGCTTCCACCAAGATTTCAGAGAAAGGCCTTGGAGGCTAGGCAGTGAGCCCCTGGGAGGGCAGTGTGTGAAGTTTTGAAGGAGAAGCCTAAGGTGCAGTGGACACCCCTAAAATCTGGAAAATACAGGAGCATGGATCTCCCCTGAGAAAGACTCTAGGCATTGAGCAAGGTCATCCCAAAGAAAAGAAGACAGAGTTTACAACCAGAGGCAACACTATAGGGGCACAGCCACCCAAGCCCTTTGGAGTTCATACCCTGCTGCCACAGTTTACTCCAGGTGCCTGATATGGAGTTACAGGATGTAACTCTTGCCCTGCTGCTCTTAGAACTTGTTTTGGTTCAATTGCCTGTTATCCTCTATTCTTCCTTTTTGGAAGGGAAGAAAATCTTGGAATGAAAATATTTACCCTGTGCCATTGTATATTGAAAGTATTTAACTTTTTGGTTTTCACAGTAGCTCACAGCTGAGAGTTTGCCTTGAGTTCAAGGAAACTTTGGATTTGGATTTTTTTTTTTTTTTTTTTTTTTACCAGTTTAAGACTTTGGCAACTCTTTAAAAAAAAAAAAAGGACTATGTGCTTTTTGCATAAGGAGGTAAACATGAGTCTTTTTGGGGCCAAGGGTAGAATATTGTGGTTTGGATTTGGCTCCCCTCTCCCCCAAAAGCCTCATGTACCTATGGATACTGCGTACTCTTGGGCTGTGAGGCCCAGCTGGAAGGGGTAGACATTTTGGGCTTGACCTGGAGGGGTGTGTGCTGCTTCAGCCCTTTGTCTCAGACTTTTTTTTTTTTCCTGCCATGCCAGGAGGAGCTCGCTATCTGTGACTGTGGCTACCTCCCACAATTTCTGTCTGCACTCTTGTTAATGTACTGTGACCTTCTGAAACTGTGAGCTAAAATAAATCTTTCCTCCGTAAAGTTGTGGGTATCAGGTATTCTGTCCCAGCAACAAGAGAGTAACTAAGACAGGTACCAACACTGCTACTTGTTCATTCAGGGACTTTGGGTAAGTTAGTAAACCTCTGTGCTGCAGTTGCCTCCTCTGTAAAATGGGAACCTAATAGTCTATTCTAACTGCACAAAGCATGCTGGGACAATAAGATGCTCCTAGTGCATAATGTTTCAGAAGATTAGCTATTGGGATTATGGATGTTGTCATTTAATTGCCTCAGATATAGTTTAGAACTGAAGAAGTTACCTTTGTCACCATAATGCAGCAACAAAGTACCCAGCAGTGTGGTACCCACACTTCCCGAGCAGACCCACAGTTTCTCCCGTGCCACCCCCACTTTGCTGCTTCCTTGGTCTTGCACTCAGGCTGCCGTCCGGCTGCTGCCTGAGGCTAGGGATATCAGGGAGTTGACTTTCTGAGGAGGGACAAAAAGTTCAAGTTAGCAACGAAATTCCACTCTGAAGCACTGAAACCCTGGGATCTTTCCAAGTGACAAAAGCAGGAACATTCCAAATATCAATAAGCATCGAAGGATCAAAGTAGGTTTATGTAAATCTTCGGGCTGCTTATTTATGCTTTTTAGTTACATTGCTGTTGAAGGGCCCAGGCTGAGTCTTCTAAGCAAAGCTAAACATCCCCTATTGTAATGAAACGTGACCCAGTGGGGATTCCTTGTTCGTGAAACATGTCTATGAAGTTGTTTCTAAGGCTAAGGAGAGTATGTTTGCAAAGACTGTTGAAACACTGGGTGCCTTGGCAAAAATGATGGTGTGGAGTTTTAACTTGCCCTTCACTTACAAGAATGCCTTTCACACTTCTGTGTGAACACACAGTCAGCTGGAGATCTAGTGTATGTGCATCTTTTGATTCAGTAGGTCAAGATTTGGTCCAGAAAGGCTGTTTTTCTAACAAGCTCCTGGGCTACAGACCACTCTTTGAGTAGCCAAGACACAGGCTATTAAAGCACCATCACTTCAACAACATCAGAATCATGATAGCAACTGGGTATCCCTGGGCAATGACTAGTGTCCTTGTCTGTGGCCCTGGGTTACAAGAGGGAATAAAATGTTTTTATGAGCTTGGTGGAGTGGTGCACACCTGTAATCCCAGCTCTGGGAGATTAAGGCACAAGGATCTCAAGTTGGAATACAGTCTGGGTGAGACTGTCTCCAAAAAAAAAAAAAAAAAAAAAAAGGAGGGCTTGGGATGTGACTCAGTGAGAAGATTCTGGATGTATTCCTAATAACAAAGAAGAAAAAGCTTTTGTAACTCATTTGCCTCCATTAAGTTCTTGGTGTATCTAAATAAAGAGTCAAAACAAGAAAATAAAATCTCTCATGAAGTATATTCTGTAGACTTTGAACTATATTTCTTGTCATGATGAAAAGCTCTATTTTTAAAATCAGAAATAAAAGCTTACATAGGTACAAAACCAAAGGATGGTCCTATTTTGTTTTGCATTCATTGTGTTATATTTCTTTAAAGGGAAATTTCAGCTGATAATTAATTGAGCTTCTTCCAACGGCTCATTAAGAAAGACTTAAATGTTATGCCTCTAGACATTTTAGGTTGTAATTAAAATTCTTATCTTGTACGTTAATATTTGTCACATGACAACAGGTCTTAGCTAGGATGTAGAGAAATTGGAACCCTTCTACATTGTTGATTGAGATGTAAAGTGGTACAGTAGCTTTAGAAAACAGTTCAACAGCTTCTCAAAATTTAACTAGAGTTAATATGTGATTTAGTAATTATGCTTCTAGGTATAGTCTAGGTACTAGAATTGAAAGCTTATGTTCACACAAGTTCTGTACATGTATGTTTTAGTACTGATAATAACCCAAAGTAGAAACAATCCAGATGTACATCAAATAATGAATGAAAAGGCAAAGTGTGGTGTACTTCTACAATGATATATTATTAAGGAAGGAAAGCAATACTGATACATGAGTGCATTTTGAAAACATAAATGGAAGATTCCAGACACAATGGCCCACATACCATATGATCCTGTTTTTAGGACATGTGTGCAATAGGCCAATCTAGTTAGTCTGTAATCACAGAGATAAAAGTAGATTGCTGATCTTCAGGGACTTAGGAGAACAGGGAAAGAGAGTGACTTGTAATGGATACAGGGAATTTTTTAGGACAATTAAAACAAATAAATTAAAATATTCTAGAATTATGTAAAGTTGGTTGTATAATTTCATTAAACACACGAAAAGCAACCAAATTGTATATTTTAAAATACTGAATTTTGATATGAGCTATATTGCAAAAAATATGAGAATATGCTCATTTTGTTTCCTTAATCTTTCATTTGTTCCATGAGAATTATATTTCAGCAGTATATGTTATTTTTAATGGTTTTTCTATAGAATTGCAGGGCATGAACACCACTGATAATTGGAACTGGATAGATAAATTTTTGTTGTGGGGAACTGGCTGTCCTGTGCATTTTGCAGGGTGTCTCTACACATTTGATGCCAATAGAATTCCTTTTCATTCCTCATCCCCTGGTCAAAAATAAAATATTATCTCTATACATTGCTAAACGTTCCTGTGTGTGCGTGTGCGTGTGTGTGTGTGTGTGTGTGTGTGTGTGTGTGTGTAAGAGAGAGAGACAGACAGACAGACAGACAGACAGACACAGTATACCTCCATATACAGAATTGTACTCAGTTGAGACCCATGGTTTGTCTTTAGCGTTCCTACTAAAAACTGTGTTCCATAAAGGTAGAGGCTTTGCTTATTCATGACTATTTCCCAGGGCTCAGAATGCATAGTAAATCTGTGAATGAATGTGTTTAGCTATACTAACAGCAGAACTACCAAAAGTGCCCCATATTTACTTAGTTCCAGTGCCTAAGTAACATTGTCAAGAATCTTAGTGGTTTAAAGAGGGTATGCACATAGGTTTAGTCATCCTACTGTGTTGTTCCCTACCCCAACCCCACTCATCTCAATCTGCAAACTCTTAGATAGTTACAAAGGCCATACTCTTAATTAAGTGCTGACCTGAGCCACCATCTGTCCCTAGGCCTGCTGCAACCCCACAGATGCCTTCCTGACATCCAGTGGGCTGCCCCAGCACATCAGTCCTTAGACTGTCCCCTGTAAGGACACCAACAGTCATCAGTCACTGTATAAGAAAGAAATTACTTGCTGTCATCTACAAATCCAGGTTCTGTCACTTGACAAGTCATGTTTTTCCGACAGATTTCCCACTTGCATATCTTACTAGAAGTTGGCTGTGCTTCTGGTTCACTTTCAGGGGCTAAATGTTAATAGCTCGCTGCGGCCACACCCTGGTCTGGGGACTGTCACTCCAGTGAAAGATGCCAGAGTGTGAGCAGCTCAAGAGTGAGCCTTAGGCAGAGCTGGCCTTGCATGGTTTTGAGTGATCAGTGATTATAAACTTCGCCCCAAAGTTTCCGTGCAATGGAAATGCACGTGGCTTTTATCTTCCACCACTTCGTTGATCAAAGACCACATTGGAAAACTTTTTTGAAATCACTTACCATACTCCACATAATGGTATGGCATATTCTAAATGGCAGGTGTCCCTCAACCCCAGATCGTACTGTTTTGTGGCCTCGGAAATGCTCGGCTGCTGGGACAGGTGAGTGCTGAGCAGCTATCAAAGTTCTGCCTCCTTTCGGCACGCTGCTAGAGGTTCTAATGCCACTGCTGATCTGGCAGAAGGCTTCTGCTGCCCACCCTCTTCCTGCTGCTGCTGTTTCAAAGCTGCCCCCAGCCACCTGCTGCACTGTCCTCAGGAGAATAATCTCCAACTAGACCTGTCCCTAGTGTCAGAGAGGTCAGGGACCATTAAAGCACATCAGCAAAAATGCTCACGTATATTAGTAATGTGGCAGTAGAAACATTTTTTAAGTTTGAATTTACCTTCACAGTTACTCAATCAAATAATATCTATTGAAGCTTAATAAGATTTATCCTGTGGATGATTACGTACAAAAATACCCCATCCTAGTGCGATGCAGTCTTCTAGAAAGGGAGCATCTTCAGAGATGATAGCCGATAAGTGCTTAACAAAGGAGCTCTTGCTAATTTGAGGGAAACCAACAAGGTTGGGAAGGCAGTCTTGGGTTAGCAATAGTGGAAATTCATTCCTGTCCTCTGCCTGAAAGAGCACAAAGGGAGAATAGTTACTAAAACCCAGAGAGAGAGCTGCCGCAGTAGCTCTAGGGGAATCAACACCTTCATAGCTGTGGCTTTCATAGAGACAGACGGTCCTTGTGCACATGTGACCTGGGAGGGGACAGGGGAAAAGGGGTGATGCCCTGAACTCTGGCCTCATTTCCGGGCTCTTCTAAGTACCTGCTGTTCGTCCTTCACAGCTGCAAGCCAAAGGACATGGCATCCCATAGGATGCAGTCTTTTGGGGACTGTCTCTTAGACTAGAGGGCAGATCTGGATGGACAAAGAAAAGATGAAGCATTGGTGGCTCTGTGCTAAGAGCAGACTGACATATGATGCCGCCTGGTTCTGTGCCCACTGCCCATAACTGTGTGATCAGTGAGAAGGAATAATGACGCACACGGGAGCTTCTTGCTTATCTGGAGAAATAGAAACTTCTTGCCAGAATGACTGATTCTTCTCTTTCTGGCTCTGCAAGCTTATTCCTGTGCACATGTGTCTTAGAATGTAGAGCAGCAGCTATTATGTGACTGCAGAGCACCACAAACACCTGGAAGTAAAATAATGATATGCATAGTTGACATGAGCTAAGAAAGACTTTACTAGCTAAAAATGTGATTATTAGGCGAGTACAATAAAAAATTACAAGCATGCATATCTGTTCCTATATAATAATGTTTCTAATTATATTTGTTTGTACTTTACGAACAGAAAATGCTGCTGCTTTTGGTAAAATACAGGGAAAAAGCATGAATGAGGGAAAATACTGTTTTGTATTATTAGCAGGATGCTAGCATTCTTCGGGAGAATAGTTGGACAGCCCTAAAATAGAGAAAAATGGGCAAGGCAGAGCAAAACACAGTCACACACACAGACTTTACTAAAGCATATTCAGCAAAACCTAACTGAATCCACCAGTAAAATGTGTTATAACATTCCAAGATAGTAATTCAGGTTGATACGGGGAAAGAAACATAACAAATTTCTGTTTGGAGTTTGGAATTTGAGCCCAACTTCCTAACACTTCTTCTGGTTCATTACGTTCATTGATTGTTCAGGTAATCCCTTCTATTCTCAGGTCTTCCAGTGACTCTCACACTGTGGTTATAGGACTACGTTTACCAACATACATCCATGGCCGACAGTAACCCTCATTGTCAGATGTTACTGTCATTTCAGCCACCTATTAACATAGCATGTAGTCCAGAGGCAAGATGAAAAAGTTAGAAAAAAAGTAAGCATCACATGTGGATGAAAGGTAGACACTAGAAAGGGCCCACGGAGAGCATGATTTGGCTGACAGGTATAGCCACTGGGTCTTGTTCTGATGTTTGACTGATATGATGCAAAACAGGCAGTGAAAATATAGCCACCTGTATTATTATGATGTGAATATTTTTCTTTACATGTGTCATGCTTTATTCTAAATTTGATAGCAGGTAGGTGTACTTGTGCACACTGATCACTGTGCCTGCTTATTTTAAAATGAGAGACGGCTACCCTCTTGTCTAGATAATTTTGACTAAGTTCTTCTCAGTTTAGGGCAATAGGAAAGTCAATAATCTAGAAACAAACACACAGGCATGGACAAGAAGTTAAATGCTAATCATTTTTAGGGGTCAGTAGTCCAGGAACACAGCTGACAGCATCCCTAAATGTCGTATTCAATAACTGAAGCTCTTGATTCTTTGTGGTCAAGTGTGATTATGTATAATATTGCCAAGGCTAGGAAATGTTTAGAAATCATCTAACAAGATTTTTTCAAATAAAAGATTTACCACTGAAAGGAGAGCTTGTAAAATTAAGCTGCTCTCAGCAATGCTGGAACACAAAGGTATTATTGTGCTGGCTTTTAAAGGGAGTTCTTTTGGTTATGCTGTATTTAATTGAGAATTCTATTTAAACAAGTCACCACATTCCCAAAATATTCTATCTAATTAAAGTTTTCCTAAAATGAAAAAGGTGGATTTTGACAGCAAAGAGACATTATACATAGATCATTTCACAAATATAGAAATAGTTAATGGAATCAGAACCACGTAGGCTAAAAGCATATTAGAGCCAGAGGAAGCATTTGAAATCATTTGAGTTAGTCCTTTCCCCTTACGGTACAGGAAATATAAGGATAGAGAGGTTTCATTAGCTTCTTCAAGAGACACTGATAATTATGTTATGGCTGGTTTGTAGCAAGACATGAAGTACTCCCACTGAAAATCTGTTCCTGTCACTCAATTTCACTATGAAGGAAAGGTTTAGAGTCATATCAACTTGGTTTGAATATTAGCTCTTGGATTTGCCAGTTGAGTGTGACTGTGGGATCTGGGGACAGATTCTACTCTTCCAGAAAACATTTCCTGGACATTAACCTAGAGGTGCGGATACTGAACTAAGTGCTTTATAGGATACATACTGAGGCCAATCCCTTAAAACAGAACTGAGGCAGGAGAACTGAAAAGCATGTTAACCTCTGTGCAGGAGAGACCAAAAGGAGGGAAGCTTCTGTGGTGGACACAGTTGCAGCATTTATGGCCATGTCACCCCCTTACCCTGACTGCCCAGGGGATCTGTCTTCGGTTTTGTCTTTGCTTTCAGAAGTATCCCTCACCCTGGAATTTGCAGGGATAACTGGTGTGCAGTTGGGGTGTTATCTCTTCTGTTAATGGTCATGAAAAGCTGCCCAGCATACTTTATTATCAAGTGCCATTGATTCCGGAACCCGATTGTGGACTTCCCTAATTCTGTTTGCACTTGAGTGTAGATTCCTGACATGTAAGAGAGATAGTAGTAGGACTTACCTTACAAGGCTACTATAGTAATAAAAGGACATTACCTCTGAGCATGTGTAGTTAAGATGCTTATTTGGTGATAACACAGTGACACATGTGGTATTGACATCATCTAAGAACTTTGAACACTCTGACTTAGACAAGTTTTCTTTATAGAATATATTCCTTGCAAGTGAAGGTTATGGTAAAAGCCCTAGTCAACAGAAAAAAAAAGTTAGTAGACTTACTATTTAGAAACTGAGTCTAGTTAGAGCTCTCTGACTGTTTTATAAAGTGGTTTAATCTTTCTGTCAAGTTTGGTCTTTGTATTGTAAAACCTAAGACTAAGCTCCTATTCCATCATTTAATGAAAGATGTCAGTGAGGGAATTGGGCTGGAGTAACTCAGCAGAAGAGCATGACAAAGCCTTGAGTTTAATACTCAGCAAAAGAAAAAAAAAACCACAACCTTCTGGCCAGAAGGTATCAATAAATAACCAGCCCATACTGACCATGCATCTTCTGATCTATAAAATGAGGTTAAGCCAGCCATGATGGCTCACACTTGTAGTCCCAACGACTCAAGAAACTGAGGCAGGACGATCACTTGTTTGAGGACCACACATTTGAGACCAGCCTGGGCAACATAACTGGACATTATCTCAACAACAACAAAATCTTTGAAATACAAATAAAGTGGGGCTGATAACAATACCTTCTCTGTGAGTGGTTGTAGGGCTCAAGTGAGAGGTAGTATGCAGGAAGAGGCAAAAAGCTCTGTTGGAAATGAGCTGTGAGGTGTGGAAACCCTAAAGGAGGTATGTCTCTCTCTCTGTCTTTCTAGTTTTCATCTTGCTGCTGCAAAAGGACATGTGGAGTGCCTCAGGGTCATGGTTACACATGGCGTGGATGTGACTGCCCAAGACACTGCCGGTATGTGGTTTCTCATAATCTCTTAAATGAGCAGGCCAGCAGGAGAGCACATAGCAGAAAAGTGATACACATTCATTGTAAAAAAAATTTAGAGTCTAGAGAAAAAACAAAAGAAGAAAACAGAATCACCTTTAATGGCTAGGCTCTGGCATGGTTTTATCATTTGTCTGTTCCTTTATAATGATTTAGCCCATTGTGACTATATGCTTTTTTATCTCCCATTTTTGATACTATTTTGTGCTATTATGTGAATCGAGCAGTATTCACTAATTTTTTTATTCACAGTATAAGATGATAAGTAAAATAAATTACTTAAGAACTCGTTAACTAGCTGACATGAGTTGTGGGGAGAAAAGCCATGGTTTCATCTTGACTGGCTGCTCAGAATCCTTCCCCTTTACCGCGGTACATAGAAATCACCAGAGAACTAAACGGGAGGGAGGTGGGAAGAAGAAAAAAGAGTAAGCAGCGTGCACGCGCGCGCACACACACACACACACACACACACACACACACACACAGCACAAAACACACAAACCCCAAATATCTACCCTCTAAGAGTCATATTCCATTGTCTGGACGTTGCCAGCCAGCTGGCATTTTTTTGTTAAGGCACCCCTAGAAGATTCTGATACGAAGGCAGTGTTGCCAGAGGGTAAACAGTGCAAATGGAAAGAAGATAGTACAGTCTCACGGTCACAAAGGTTGTCTTGGGGTCTTGCTCTGGGATTCTACCCCTTCTAGTCATATGAAGGGAACAAAGCAACCACTGATGGGTTTTCATTGTTCTATTGTTAGGTTTTCTGGCATACAAAATTGGCCCAATTCTGTAGTCTGTAGGCTTTTTATTAATCTAGAATCTTCTTCCAAAAGTTGTGATCACTCAAGATTGCACAAGTGCTATTCTTACTTGTAATATGGTTGGAAATCTGTGTTTCAGAATTTATTTCAAAGTCATTGCCACATTTTTAGCTCTTTGTTTTGTTTTTTAATAATATCAGTGTTTGGGAATCTTTGTCCTTTGACAGTGGACATTTTAGGACAGGCCAAAAACTACTCAAAGCAAAATCAGGTAAATGACATGTCAAACTGGTGAGAACATTTTTGACAAAAAGTAAAGAGAGATTGAAGTAACGGCATGATTTTTTTTTTCACAATTCTACAAAGAGTTCCAAAAGTTTTGAGAATTGGCAATACTAATATAAGAATCAATGTTTTCCTTAAATAACTACCTGAGGAGAATATTTATTAATGTCGCGCTAGTGAAAGTCATCTTATATCTCAAGGCTGTGTTGTTTTGTTTTTAAGGTTGATCATTGTTTTTGAAGTTACAGTGTAAACATATGTACCCTACCTAGTGCAATATATATATCCTCTTAAACAGAAGTGGTTTTCTAAGAAAATTGTGAACTAAAAAAAATTAGCTTACAACATAAACTAATACTGTCATATATTTTCATGGCCACAAAATGCCTTGTGGTTATGGTTTATATTTCTATCAGAGCTCTAGCTGGGTTCCTGAGAGCCTACTGCCATGTCAGCTGCAAGCCCTGGGCATGCCAACGCAGTGCCCACTTCCATGCAGACTGAGATGTCATGAACCTCCACCAAAGAGCACTGGTAGGGGCACTCAGACCTATCCTGGATGCTTCACCATGCCAGTGTGTGTGAACTGGTGAATCCAAGCTCTCTGTGGCCCAAGAACATTGTCTGAATATCCCGAGGGCTGGAGACTTCTCAGACCTTCTAGTCATTTCCCTCTCTAATGACATTTTTAGCGAAGAAGCCAGCACTTTGGTCTGCATGAGACCTCAGCTGCTTCTGATGTCTTCTTGGAAGCATGCAGTGGAAACCCAGGGACAACAGAAGGAAGATACAGAGTACACGTGAATGAGTATGTGTGATCTAGATTACAGAGGAAGCATTCTTAAAGTGTTTGGCATTAAAAAAAATTATGATAGCTTTTATTGCTTCCACCTGTATCTTTCCTGTTGGCTGTGGTGGCAGTTCCTTAACACTCCTTCTCATGGAAGAATACCTGAACACTACAAGGAAAGGATGAGACATTTGCCACTTGGCCTTCATGGTCATCGGGAATCCAAAACAACTTTTTTTGGCTAGAGGATTAAATGATTTAGTTTTGACAGGTGAGGTCTTTCCAGTAAACTTAATTATAGTAGTGCTATATTATTACTGAAATGCAGTCTTTTTCAGTCTCAAAATCTAATTAGAACTGACATATAAATCTATTACCCTAAATCATATTTTTGGAGGGACTTTTGGAAGGGAGGATTCCTTTCAAAATATAATGACTCTTTCTCTCCCTAGAGTCTACAGGATGGTCAGATTGGTATCATTTTCTGCTTTTTTGAAGTCGTAACTGGATTTAAGTAACTAGATGCAAAGGGTTTATGATATCTTTTTTAAAAGTTATCTTTCTACATGAAATGTTTGGAATTCTGAGAATTTTTATGGGTGCCTTACACTTAATCTTATGAGCAAGGCACTATTGGAAGATAAGCCCTTGGATTCAGTTATAGTACAACATAAACAAATAAATTTATATTTTTATTGTGTATGTTCTGCATTCTGAAACTCTAGGTTTTTTAAAAAATATTTTATAAAATATCTAGTTGAGTACCATTTAAATATCTTTATTTCTATATTATGATCCCAAAATATGACTTCTCAAGCTTTGTGCTTTTGTTAGCCATATGTTAGTATCCTGTGACTTTGTCGTAAAAATTTGTATCTGTGCTTAAAAAAATAAGATCTCAGTCCTATGTCATTCTTCTATTATTCTTTTTCTGTTTTTTTTTTCACAATCTTAAGAATTGAATAAATGATCACTCAGGTGGTTTAGGGGAAGGTCTTTATAGCTAAGATGTTTGCCGTTTAGTAAAACCTTCCTGTGCAGAGTCTTTTTTGGTTTTTGTTTCTTGTTTTCTTTCTGAGGATCAGAATCAGGGCCTTCACAGTAGGCTGTATCCTGCCCTTCTATGTTTTTTATTTTTGAGATCGTGTCTTATTGAGTTGCCCAGGCTAGGCTCAGACTTGACAATCATCTTGCCTCAGTCTTCCAGAGGGCTGGAAGTGCAGACATGTGGCACCATGCTGGGCTTAGAGTCTCTTAATAATAAGACTCTTAGACTTCCTACAGTGAGCATGTACTGTTGATTTATAAATAACATCAGCCTTTTATTTGTAGGCAGAATTCTTCTATAATACACTTGAATTTCAAGGATGCTCTTACTGTTTGTCTGTAAAGAAGTGACTTCTGATGTTCCAAGCAGATCCACAACTGTTGTGGAGTCAGTAACACGCAATCTGCATATAATAGAGTTCTGTCACCAGGGTATTCTTGTGAAAATTTGCATTTGGAAAGAGAATTTTGTTGATGTTAACAGTAAGAGACATCTCACTACACTCCAAGAAATGAGTGTCCAAGAAATGAGCTGTCATTTGGACTTACAGATTATTTTAAGCGAAAAATTCTTTTATGTTGCTAGTTAGGAAAAATATATTGTGGAGCCAGGAAAGAAAAGAATTTTTACTTCTCTAGATACCAAGTACTAACTTCCAGGTATGGACAGAACACTTGGAGTGAAATGAAAGCCTGTTACAGTGCATGTTGCTCAAATATTCCTACCACATTGTCTTTGGAGAACTGTGCCTTTTTCCCAGAGGGGCACTGCTTGTATAGAACATCTTTTGTTAACAGCATAGGCAAAGTTAATGCATTGCATGTACAACACAAACAGTCTCCAGCTCACAATCAGGATGTGTTCCAAAGGTTCATTTGGAAGGCATTTGTTTAAAATTCAGAATGTGCTTGTGTGTAGAAACAGTGGTATAAATGATGGTTGGAGAGGCCCAGTTACCAAAGCCCAAATGCATAATATAGCTAAAGTCTTACTGTTCTATTGTGTTCATCCTGGAAGAGGAGTGCTCACACAATAAAGAGAGGGAAAGAACCTTGTCTTTCTATTTTCAAAGGTCTCTTTTTAAAAATCAATTCTTAATACCTCTACATTCTCACACTTTCAGGAAAGGATAGAAAGATTTCTGTTTCTCAGTTTCCCGTCTTGACTAAACAGCTCTCCCTTACACATACCTTTGAGATCTCCTGGTGTGTCTGTCTCAGGGCAGAGAGGAACTGTGTTTTTGACCTTATCAATATTTTTGTGCTGCTCACTTTGATCTTATGACCCTTTTGTAATAAAGATGATGTTTTCTACCTGTGATTCACTAATTAGTAAATTTTGGTTAGCATTAGAGAGAGAAGACTACTTCAGATAAGAGAAACATATTTGGAACTGGGCCACCATACAAAAGAAATTATTTTTTCTAGGCTAACTGTTCTCAACTGGTAGTGAATTGGTCTCCAGGGGACATTTGGAAATCTCTGGACATTTTTTTTTAATTGTCACAACTGAATATCTATTATGTAGATGCCAGGGAGGCAGCTTAACATTCTGTAATTCACAGGACAGCAGCCTACAACAATTATCTCTTTTAAATTAACAGTAGCTCTGGGAACTGCTGTAAGCATGTCCCTAAGTATGCAGGTGTTATGTTGGAAATACCTTGGTTATATAGTTTTGAGAAACGCAAGATTCTGACTTGCCTAGGTATAATGGGCTGGCTGGCAGTTTTAGCCAGACATATGAAATTATCATTGACGCTAATTCAAGTGGACCAGAATTAAGAGCCTACTATACAGCAGCAATATTGTGGTTGCTAGGGATGTAGCAGGGAGCAAAATCCCCTTCCCAGCCAAGTTTGTGTTCTAGCACACGTGCATGTGTGTGTGAGGGGAGGTGAAAGGAGTGATAGAAAGTGCTGGAAGCTATGAAGAATAAAGAAAGCAGAGAATGAGTAATAACAAAAGTAGGGGAGGAATTGGAATTTTTAATGAGTAGGTCAGGAGAGGCCTAATTCTAAAGGCTTCATTTCAGTGGTGTCCATAGGGGTGAGAGAGCAAGCTATGTGGTGTTATGGGGGAGAAATTCCAAGCTACCTAAGGAGCAGTTGCAGGGGCCTGGGGGTTGGAACTGCAAGGGCCTGCTCTGTCCCCTTTGGCATTGCAGAAGCTGGGCAGAGCACTGGCATTTCCTCAGAGCAATGCTGCATTCATAGGGTGCTGTTTTACAGCCCTTTCCTTTCTTCCATGTGATAACTCTGAAAATCTGAAGACCCAAGTAATGCCCATTTGGGGCTGGAGTTATTTGGAAGAGAAGGAAATGAGGGATCATCAGAGATCTCCGGTATAGGCTCTGTTGGGTTCCTAGGTCAGGGGTGATCCTAGCCGGTTGAGACTGCTATGAACACTAGACATTTGGCATTTGCATTGAGAACGGAAAGCAGAGCTTGTAAGTCACATGTCATGAGTTCACCACAAACCTCTAGCCCAGAGATTAACTGAACCCCAAGAGAATAGCAATTGGAACCTGTGAATATACTGTGATAGGCAGGATGTGCTCTGTGTTACCCCACTTGGGTTGCACTAAAGAATGTGAAACCTTAATTTCTAGAGGAACAATTCCATCTTTGTTGGGAAAGTTTATTTTCTCATACGTGTCTTAAGGACAGAGATTAGGGATGTAAAAGTGTGACCATTTTACCTCCAATTTTGCTTTTCGATCTACTCAGGACACAGTGCTTTGCACCTTGCATCCAAGAACGGTCATCACGAGTGCATCAAGAAGCTTCTTCAGGTAAAGTGGCGACCACTTAAAATTAGAATTGTGGCAGTCTTAAAATTTGAAAGTAGCCTTATCCTTGAAAGAGGAAATGTCTCCCCTGTACACTCACACGCTGCCTTCACTTGTACCCAGAACTTGTGTTTCCTGAGTAGCCGCATTACTGAAATGATAGCCATAGAGAAGATTGTTTCCATAGCAACTCCCCTGCAGAAAAGAGAATCCTGATCAAAATTTGGAGTGTATTTTTGGTTCCTTTCTTCCTTTCCTAAGAAACTTGGACCCTCATAGTCAATTGTTACAAAATCTTTTTCCAAACCTTGCGATTTAGGATTTCTAGTGACCTGGTATTATTCTCTATAAGCCATTAGTAGAATGCAGCTTTTCTTGAGAAGTAAGTTTTTAGTGATTATTTCCTTGCAAGTAACATGATGAGGTTTTTATTTTTGGTTCCTGTTTAAGTGCATGGTATTCTTTTCTTTTATTTTTTCTTCTTTAAGCCAGTTCTGTTTGATAACCTTGCTAGGAAGTTTCTAATGATCCCTTAAGGTAAAGACTTCCATAAATCTGTAGAGATACACATTTAATGAACTCCCAATAGCAATTCATGTAGTCATGCCCAGCTGTTGCCAGTGAACACACAAGCTGACTGCTTTCAGGAACCACACAGAGCCATGAAATATGTGTTTTGAGTACTGTCTGGTCTGTCAAGCTATTGTCTCAGCCATCACAAGCACTGTTTGGGACACAGCATCTTGCTTTAATTTGGCTTTGAAATTGTAATGCAGAAATGTGGTCACATTCTTCTACTTGTCCTGCTCTGTTGATTACACAGCCTTTTGTCATATATCACATGGTGCCCACTACTACCAATTCCAGGAATGTTTAACAGGTCTTTGTAGCAAGACTCAAAAGAAAGTGATCTGTGTCTCTGATAATGTACTGAGGCCTCTCCTTAAAATGATTAACATAGGAGGAGCTTCGAGACCAGGCACTTTGGATAAATGACAACCCCACACTTGTACAAGTGTCCTGTATCTATGCCCTTAGCTCTTCCTCATTTTTTTCTTTTAATCTGTGTTTTAAATCACCATTGCCACCCTGGCTTGGTTAGCCAGATCTTGCATCTGGCTCCGATTTTAAGGAAGATTTAACCTGACAAGCTAGAAGTCTTTGTGGGTTAGAACCAGATATTCTAGCCTCTAATGTAATTTTATATCTGGTTATGCAAATGGGTTAGGTTTCTCTGGAATCTTTGAAGCCTTTAAAAAGTTCTCTTTGTGCTATTCTAAAATTAGGCCAAAACTTAGTAAGTAGTAATTTGATCTTCAGTCTTCTTACCCCTAGAGGGCAGGCATTTCACTCTAAGGTGGCTTGTTCTTACCTCTTCCAACTTCCAAACTGTCTGGCCAGTGTTGTTCTTTTTAGATAGTGATTAGGACCTCCTGTTGGGTCTTCCTGTTGAGCCACTTTCCTTGGGGTCTGGGCCCCTTTAGCCAGTTCTTCACCTCTGTGCGACCCAGCTGCCTGTGACGTGACCCCCCCTTGTTTCCTGCTGTACTTCCCTTCTCCCTCTCTAGGCCCTGGCTTTTACTGTCTTCCAGAGATATTTCCCTTATCTGGTGCCTTCCACTTTAAAGTTCTGTCTTCTCAAGGCAGTGAGCACAAATCGAACTCTGTGACATTCTGCAAATTAAAATGATCTCTCTCCTTTCCCTGCATGCTGATCAGTCCTCCTACCCTTTCCTGTATCAGAGGCTCCCTTGGCACCATGCATGGTGTTAGGCATGAACAAACAGAGCAGTCACTGTGCCGGTCTGGTGAACAAGGACAAATACACTGCACACTACAGAGCTCTAAGATGGATACTAACAGGGTACTGAGAAGTAACCATTTAATTAAAATCTTATAGAGGAAATAATTTAAGCCAAGACTGCAACATGCAAAGAACTGAGGGGAATGTATTCCAAATAAATAGAACAGTGAGTGCTAAGAGCTTTTAAGTAGGATATGTTCTGGTCACAGAGGGAAAGGCATTGCCTGAGTCGGGGTAAAGCCAGTGGTGATGGAATGATGGTGTGAGCCAGGAATGGATAGATGGCCACGGAGGACAAAGGGTGCCTGCCTATGGCATGGTCATTTGGAGGGCAGTGTCCTCCCTCGTAGAGTTCTGTAGGTCCCTGAAGCACAGCATTTGGGGATTGTTTTTGTTTATACCCTCCCTAATAGGTCGTACCTAGTGGGGAAACAATGAACTAAATAGAATTTGTACAGAATGTTTTAGTATATGCATTCATCTGTTTTTCTCTTGTAGTCTAAATGCCCGGCCGAAAGTATTGACAGCTCTGGGAAAACACCTTTACATTATGCAGGTAACTCTCATTTTTAAATTTGTCTTCTGCCATAAGAAATGCTTAACTTTTTATCTACTTTATTCAGGTCTTTAACTTTACTTTTATAAGGGGGCTGTGTTCTGTCATCACTGTATTTTACCTAGTTTGTAAAACATGTAGTTTTACCAAGGCGTACACTTAGAATTCATCAGTTACCTGCCATACAACCAGTAAAAACTATCACAGTTAATATGTTTAATTAGAAGTAGAAGAGCATGTGCTTAGCATATGCAAGGCCATGGGTTCAATCCCCATCATGTGCCAAATAAGTAAAACAAATAAGCAAATCTCTTAGTTATTTTTTCATTGTTGTGAATCAATACCTGACATCCACAAATTTAGGGGAGGAAAGGTTTATTTTAGCTCACAGTTTCAGAAGGTCACAGTGTGTTGAGGGGCAACTAGCCGCAATGGAAGTACATGGCAGAGGCAGAGGTGGAGGCAGCTTCTCACGACATCACAGACAGGAAGCCAAGTCAAGGCAAGTTGAGATTAGTCCTCCAAGGAAGGCAGGAAGAAGCTTATAGATCCTTCCAGGTCTCATCCCAGTAATCAGCCCCTCCTGGATCCAGGTGTGGAAGGTGTGGTAAGCCCCCCACTACACACCTATAATCTGCTTTACATGACTGTAATCCAGTTTACATACCTGTCATGCACCCCTCCAGACAAGGCCCCAATCTCCCAGCAGTATATGGTTCCTTAAACAATCCATAACATTCAAATACATGAGACTTTTCAGGGACATTCCAGATCCAAACCATAATGTATGTATGTATGTATTTTAAAGTATACATATGTATATTTGAACTAATATTCCTTTTTAAAGTAAAAGTTATAATCACATGTAGATTTTCAATAAATTTATGACAGTTTTTTTTGATTTAGGAATCATGAATGCCAATTGCTTTTATGTATTAATGTTTTGTTTTACTATCTGTCACAAAGCTTCGGGTGATGTTGATACAGAACTCTTGAGTGACTAGATTTAAAATTTAATAGAAGAGTTAAGTCCCATGAAAAGCTAAACTGAAGGGGACTAGTGGTCATCGGCTTACATCTGAATAATTCTGAAATTCAGCAGTAATTTGAAACATTTTCTTTAACCTTCCTACTACCTTTTCTTGTCTGTAGTTTGAGATGTGCACTGACTTGATGGAATGAACGTGAGCTTTTCCTTCCTAGAAGTGACTGGTGTCACAGTTGTTAGAACAGCTTTGTGACTGGGTGTGGGGCTTGTGTTTTCCTTTCTGCAGCGGCGCAGGGCTGCCTTCAGGCTGTGCAGGTCCTCTGTGAGCACAAGAGCCCCGTAAACCTCAAGGATCTGGTAAGTACCCCGGTCGCTAGAGATACGAATGGACACTGGTTTCGAGAGCACTGTGAGACACCTGAGAGTCACTGAGACCTCAGACACCTAAGTATCTAGCAAAATTCTGCTGCTGCTTTTCAGCCTAGATCCTCTTCTGCAAAGTGGCTTTATAACTAATTGGTTATGATTAATAAAACATTTTAAAGCATGTACTTCTTATATATGTATATTTGTTTCTAAGTATATCGTGGGTTCTCCCTGTCTTTGGCCTATCTGAATAAAACTTACTTTTTTCATTTATAAAACTTTTGAAGTTTAATAGTTTATTTTAGGTAGCTTTAATAGAAAATCTGTCATTTTCCTTTTGCATCCTATGTATTACTTTTGATACCTTCTGGTTAGAATTTCTCAACTTTGAAGACTACTTCTAGCCTATTTTAACTTCACAAGGCTATTTAGAGAATAAATTTATGTGCTTATTGGACATGGCTGCTAAATGCCATCATTAGCAAAGGAATTAGCATATATATACACGTGTACCTGATGGAAATACTATTAAGTGACTGGAAAGACTCTGTAAGTAAAGTCATGCTTTTCTGATTCTCCATACAGGCTAAATATCCCTAATCCAAAAGTCCAAAATCTGAGACATTGAGCATCACTATATGCCACGAGTGGAAAATTCCACACCATAAATTCATACCTGATTATTTTAGATGTTATATAAATTACTTCAGCTATTTATAAAGTCTATATAAAGCATAAATTAACTTCCTATTTAGATTTGGATCACCTTATTGTATATAGACAAATGTTTCAAAAAAATTCAAAAGAAGTTTAAACTCTGAAACACTGACATTTTGGATTAATGCTACCCAACCTTAACTTCATACCTACAAAGTATTTTAATTTAGAGATAATGCCAAGAAATCTGTTTGAAATTGTGCTATAAAACGTAATCCTGAGGAATGGCACAGTGGTTAAACCAGTTGCCTATCAAGCACAATGCCCTGAGTTCGATTCTCCAGTACCATGTAAGCTGGGCATTTTAGTGCATGCCTGTAATCCCAGCACTCAGAAGGCTGAGACAGGACTGCCATGAGACCAAGGCCAACCTGGACTATTTAGTGAGTTCAGGACCAGCCTGAGCTACAGAGAAAGACCCTGTCTCAAAGATTAAAAAAAAAATTCCTTAAATAAGAATTGTATTTTTCAAATCCTAAGTTTTAAATAGGTGGGTATACTGTAACTTATCTTTTCTCTGTGCCTATTTGAATGTTTCTAGCTTAAAAATTATTCTTGACTGATTGTGGAATATAAACCAAAACAAACAAAAAGGCTCAATAATAGCTTTAATTTACATTTTGTATCATTTGCATCAGGCCCCCTATCACCTTGGAAAAGTACTCATATATTCTAGTGTTTTTCTCATTTGTAATGTTGACATTATTATCTGGTTTTTACACAAGTCTAATTTTTTTCCAAAGCGCTTGCCAAGTGTCATGATACATAAATAATAGATATTTTAGTCCATGTCAGTGTCTTGTCCTATGTGAGTAACAGACAAATAGACTCTCAATTTATGTTAGGTTAGGAACCTCAGTAAGGTGATGAAAGGGCACACTTTCTGGGAAGAAAGGAATTGAGTGACAGGAAATAGTTCACTGGGCAAAAAGGCTGCTGAAAATGTAGTAGGTCCTTCTGGTACCACTTGAAGATAAGGCTTCATTTCTCTGTAAGAACCTCTAATCACACATGTAGGCTTTCCCTGATCCTTAACACACTTTGTGTTCCTCTCTCACTTGATCACTCAGACAGTAACAGCTGAAGGAACCAGTAGCCCAAGAGGCTGAAGTTTCTAGAGAAAAGCTAGAAGTTGATAAGATTCCCTAAGACTTGTGCTAAGATGTAATGGCCACAAAGGGGCACAAGACCTGCTGTGGATTGAATGTTAGACCAGCAGTACGAGTCAGGGGGAAAAAAGTGGAAAGAACATGAAATTTCCTATTATGGCTTTTGGTATTGAAATCAAAAATCTAAATCTGAGTTTACCTCCTAGGATGGGAATATACCACTGCTTCTTGCAGTACAGAATGGCCACAGTGAGATCTGTCGCTTTCTCCTGGACCATGGAGCAGATGTCAACTCCAGGGACAAAAATGGGAGGTACTACATACACAGTTAGGCAGAAATCACGTAACTCCAGTAGTGCTCACATTCTGGGTCTTTCATAAATCCTAGCTGTATTTTGGACGATTTGTTAAAAAGTAATTTAACTTCTTTCTTTTCTAATATTCTATCTTTTTAATAATCAAGAATCTGTTTCAACTGAAAAGCAAAATTCCCAGGCCTCATTAGGCTTCATTGCCAACCGTGATGAAATTATTAAATATAAAAGTGAATTAGTCATTTCCTGTGACATTTCATGCAAAATAAATAAAAGTGAAATATTTGGTTGTTTTAATTAAAAGTCTTAGTAATGAGTAGGTACTTTACTTGCAATGAAAGGACAAGATTTATGTCTATCATATTAAATTCGCATTTTGCATCAAACAGTAAGTTGTTTCACTGAATATGATTTAATGTTTTGATTTAATCTGAAGTTTTAAAATAGCATTCTATTTTGAATTCATTCAAAGATTAAGTGTAGTAAAGATTTAACTACACTTAATCTTCCTTTGCCTGTTTTCAGGAGAAATGTTTTCCCACAAGAGAGTTTTCACATTTGGTTAGTACTAATTTTGTGTCTTCTTTCTTTAGGACTGCTCTCATGCTGGCTTGTGAGATTGGCAGCTCTAACATTGTGGAAGCCTTAATTAAAAAGGGTGCAGATATAAACCTTGTAGACTCTCTTGGACACAATGCCTTACATTATTCCAAACTCTCAGAAAATGCAGGAATTCAAAGCCTTCTGTTATCAAAAATCTCTCAGGATGCTGGTATGTGAAAGAAAATAGCCAGTGTTGTTTTAAATTTATCCACTCTATTTTCCCCAAAGGATATAGGAATTTGTGCAATATGACATATTTTATTATTCTTTCAAATATGTGCTTGATGAAAAATGAAGTGTTAAGTGTTGTATGTGGTACATATGTGTGTCTGCATCTGTGTGTTCACCCAAAATGGATATGAGAAATGAGTCATGATGGTTCTTATGGTGCTTTTTTCCCCTACTCTTTTCTCTAGATTTAAAGACCCCAGCAAAACCAAAGCAGGTATTTATCTACTGGAGAGGGGAGGTTGGAAGATTCTTTTTTAAATCGTTGCTTGTGGAAATTTGAAAATGTTTTAACTGTCTGGTCCACTAGAAAAGTGATTTAAAACGCTTTTACTAAAAATACATCAGGACTGAAATATCTTTGGATTAAATAACTCATTGTTCTAAGGTATTAAATGTTTTCTTAATGATTTACCTTATTTCAAAAGCATGTACCTTTAAACTTCCTACCTTTATTTTCATCTTTTTCTGAAATGTACTAATATTTCCCATTGGTGTGAAAATGATATGGCTTAAACCATAAAAATAACTGAATAACAGTATTGTAAATACTTGTAATATTACGTGGACTACATACTGATAGCTGTGAAAATGTTAGATCTTTAATAAAAATATAAGATAAAGTGCTTTTCTTCTCTTAGTCACGGTTTTTCTAAGCTATCATCTAGTATTCTTCGTTGAGAAGTTTGCCCAGTTACTTTAGAGTTTTTTCCTAAAATCATGTGATGAATATCTGTTGATGTTTAGCTGGTCTATTCATTTATACCTCAGAATTCTTGGAGAATGCATACTTAGAAAATAATACTCAATTTATTATGTGCTAATTGTATTACATATTAATAACTTTCAGAGATGAAGTTCCCCCTTGCTCTCATAGTTACATTCTTTAAAAAAAAGGGCGGGGGGGGGTAGGGATGCAAGTAATGCAGGGCTGCTGGGAACACCACCTCTCTGCATTAAGACGGAGAACTGACTCTGATTGTAGTCTGGGTCAGCGTCTCTTTATCCTCTGCTTTCCCAGTTCTCCAACTTCATCTTGTTTTGATTTTTTTTTTTTGGTTTGTTTGTTTTTGTGCTTTTGCTATGAAAGCATGGGCTACTAGAAGAGAAGGTGGAGCATGCCTACATATTATTTTTATATGGTAGCAGATACCAGATCTTGATGAAGTAAGAAATGCATGAACTGTTGAGTTTTTTGTTTCTTGTTTTTGTTTGTTTGTTTGTTTTCTCATTTGTTTGATGAAGCTACTTGCTCAGACTTTACTAACCTAACTAACCCACCTCCATTCTTTGGACTGTGATAACTTTCAGCATGATCAAGTCTCTAAAATAAGCTCAGAAAGAAGTGGAACTCCAAAAAAACGCAAAGCTCCTCCACCTCCTATCAGTCCTACCCAGGTAAAAAACAAAAGCAAACCAACAGTCAACAGGCATACAGCAGCAAAGCCATGGTTTTGCTATTTTGTGTGTAAGTCAAAAAGAAATATTTTTGCGCAGACCATTACACACTTGAATTTTTATTTAGTGGTTTGAAACTGCAAATTGTGGGACTGGAACTATTAACTCAGTGGTATAATCCTCACCCAGCACATAAGAGATGCTGTGTTTTATATCCAGTATCACATAAAACAAACCAAAAAATTGAAAGTTACAAGAAGGATTTTGATCATTAGTATGGAAATAATGTTGATTTTCATCTGTTTTAAAACTAGAACTCAACAGTATCTCTTTTTAAAGTCTCAAGGAGGTTTCTCAAAAATCTCATGACAGAACATTTTTTCTTAAGATAACAAGTTCAGTCTGTTTCTAGTTCCACATATTTACAGCCCCGGTAAGGACTAGGTGAAGGAGTACTTAGATAGTTAGGTGAAAATGAATTTTAGTTGCTTTCTTCAAACATTGCTAAAATATATTTGCCTTATAATTACATTTGTGGTTGCCTAGTATTACAAGTAGGTTTTATTTTTGACTATTTAATAGAGTTCAGCAATCTATAAAATAGCAAATAAAGACAGGCTGAAGCTTATTATTAAAAATTAAATCGTCCATATTTAAATAGAGAAGAATAAGTCACTTGATAAGTAGTTTTAAATACATTAGCATATTCATTAATAGTATTTTAAAACCAAAACAGAAGCTTTGTTGATTTTAAAAATTGGTTGTAGTTAATATAGAAGCCATATTACTCAGTTGTGCTTTGCAAACTTTCAAACAATATTTGAACTAGCTGAATTAACTAGACAATATGACCACTATGTTAAATGAAATCAAGTACACTCTTAGATGTAACTGTATGGCTTGAACCGGGCTGATTATTCAGCACCAAAGAAAAGACTTTGAAGATGTGTTTTTTACTGGTGGTTTTCACTTTGGGGTCTTGTATTTTATTTTTGTTGTTGTTTTTTAGTTGAGCGATGTGTCTTCCCCAAGATCAATAACCTCAACACCACTTTCAGGAAAGGAATCAGTATTTTTCACTGAGCCACCCTTCAAGGTATTGCCTTTCTGTGTTCAGTTTTGCTGTTATATTTTAGGGCACAAGTTGGACTTGCTTTCACTTATACAACCCTGAACAAAGCAGCATATGCTTCACTGACTCGTGCACAACCTTTTTACGATGAAGGACTCCTTGAGTATTTTTCCTGGCTAGACACCACAAAACAAGAGGAGAAAACAGGGGCTGAAGGAATGTCTCAGCGGTCAAAGCACTTGCCTAGTAAGCGCTATGTCCGTCAAGCGCTAAGTACCCTAGTACAATTTCCCAGCACCGCATAAGCTGGGTGAGGTGGTGCATGCCTGTAATCCCAGCACTCAGGTGGCTGAGGCAGGAGGATTGCCATGAGTCCAAGGCCAGCCTGGGCTCCGTAGTGAGTTCAAGACCAGCCTGGACTACAGAGCAAGACCTTGTCTCAAAAAAAAAAAAAAAAAAAAGTAAAAACGAAAGCCTCAGCTGTTTGGAAATGGAGTGGGCAGAGCTTGACTGTGATTAGGCAGTAGGAAACCTTCATTCAGTGTTAATGGAAATATGGTGTGTCTTGATGACAGTGGCAGTACCATGAGTGTACATATGTGAAAACCATTTCAATTTGTAAACTTTAAATGGATGCAATTTATTTATTGTACCTTACGTCATTGAAAAATAAGTACACTTTTCTAAAAAGAAAAGGACAGCTTTTTGAAAAGATAAGCACTTGCCAAAAATAAGCCACTTAATTTTGAATATCAGGGCTTTGCTGAAAAATAATCTCTCTTATCATTGTCTGTGGCTCATCTAGATGAAACATAGTAATTTCTGGCAAGTTACTATAATGTTTTGAAATACAATTCCTGAAATGAGAGTCTGTCTTTGAAGTTCTAAGAATTTTTGCAATATATTAAACATACTCAGAGACAGAGAGTTAAGGAAAATCTGTAGGGATCAGTTACCAATCCAAGGACATGCAAAATTTTATTGCCCTATAAAATTACCTTTTTATTCTCTGTCAGATCTTATTTATTACCAGTGTCTGATGTAGATAAGTATAATTGTCTGATTTACAAAATTTAGAGATATTAAATGGATGGACCAAATAAATGAGGTCATTAAGAAATAGCCTTTCCTTCTCAGGTTTAAGGATATAGCTGAGTAAGTGAATTATATACAATTTTAGAAATATTTCTTGTATTCACTAAATGAAATTTCTAAAAAAATATTTTGAGACTGTACCCTCTGAAGCTTCCAATTCCAATGTCTTACATATTATACCTTAATAGATAATTGTCACTTCTAATCATTTACATTTTTAAAATATCTTTCCTTGAGATCTTCTATTTTTCTAGTAGAATAATATTGACTAGTCTCTCAAGGAAGAAACTGTTCTTTTCTTGCAATGTTATGTTTAGGAGTATTCCTTTTAAGTCACTGTTTTGTTTCTGCAGGCTGAGATTAGTTCTATACGAGAAAACAAAGACAGACTAAGTGAGAGTACCACAGGTAAGATAAAGGAACATGTGTTTTTACTCCTTTGGCTGAATTTTCTTTATTCCATATTCCATGTGTGTTTATAGAGTGAAGGCCATGCCAGAGCACACTGTGTAGGATAATTATGAAAACCAGCCTGCCATCATAAAGCTGCCAACAAGGCAGAGGACTTCAGAGGGCTGTCTTAACCTGGATTTTAAAGAATCTTTGAATTTGGATATATTTTTTTAAAGTTTGTATTTACAATTAACATCAACTAAATGCTACCATTTCTTTAAATGATGAATATAGGCAATAAGCCTCAGTGGTATGAGCAGACCTGGGACTTTCTCATGAAGAGAATTCACCAGTTCCTATCTGGATTGGAAATGTTGAAAAGTATGGTGGTTAGGCATGGTGGTGTACCCCTGTAATTCCAGTACCCTGGGAGGCTGAGGTAGGCACACCACAAATTAAAGGCTAGCGTGGGCAATTTAGCAGAGCCAGACTGAGACTCAAATTTAAAAAATAAAATAAAATTTCGCTGGGGATGTGGAATATGTATCTTTTAAAAGTCCCTTCTAAAAGACATAAAGCGTCCTAACCATTGTATCTCTAAGAATATACCATAGAATCTTCAGAATTAATTTAAAATATACAGTGGGTGATTTCAAAGACCCTGTTTTGTTTTGACATTTGGTTTTTCAAGTGTTACTCATTTTATTTGTGTAGCGTCTCTGATGTGCAGAACTTAGAAATATTTAACTTTCTAATTTCTGGCAGATCCATGTTCATATGATTGAACATTGTTTATATTGGATAGTTCTGAATGAACAGTACCTCTTAGAGGTACTTTCTTTTACACAGAATGGCAGTCATACCCCTAGTTGCCTTGTTCATCCACCAGAGAGAAGCTTACCAGATTTCTTGGGGACTTCAAGAGGATTCAGAGGGTGTGACACAGGCATCAGATGTCAGAACCATGTCATTTTGTCAGGAACAAGGTTTTCTATGAATAAACATTATTTTTGCATGCATCTAAATTAAAATTAATGTTTTCATCTCTGTATTAAATGGCTGAGAGAACATGAAAAGTGTAATAGTAAAACAAAAAAAAAATAGATCTATACTATTTATAGTCTATAAACTATTTCCAGTCAGCAATAGGGAGGAGCCAGAAAGACAAAAAAAGATAACATGTAGTCAAGGAAATAGAAAATGTAAGACCAAATCCATCTTGGCTTCTATTGACTTGAATCTAGAGCATTGTGCCAGGAATAGCACAGTAAGCCTGTGCGTGAGCCTGAAAACTGCTGTTCATTTGTGGCAAAGATGGAATACTCACGACTTGGAAGAACTAGATTCAGCCATGTGAGCTGTTAAAGAAATAAGAGAGTTTTTTTTAAAGTAGTATTACCTTAAATAGCCTTTTTCTTTTCAAAGGTGGTGATAGTTTATTGGATATAAGTTCTGAAGCTGACCAACAGGATCTTCTTGTTCTGTTGCAAGCAAAAGTTGCATCCCTTACCTTACACAATAAGGAGTTACAAGATAAATTACAGGTAGGTGAATAGATTGCTACCACAGACTCTCCTATGAAGTTAAACATCGGTATTTTTTCAGAGGTAATCAGGTATATTTTGTTGTTAATATCTACATCTTCCTTCGTTTAAACGTAGTTAGCCATAAGCATTTTATGATTTCAAGCTTTTTATCTTGCAAGGATGTTGTTTATTAAAATTGATAAATTATATATACTTATTTGTATATTTATTATTTATATATTTATTACTTGTAAATTACATATAACCATATATATTATGGCATATATCATTAAAGCTTATATATAAATTATGTAGACAAAATCCTACATAAAAGTTGTTTATAAAATATGCTTAAGATGATATATATGACAACTTATATGTGTAATTTTTTACATTTCCAGTTTTTATAGACACTAAAACTTTTCAGATGGGGCCTCTTACTATGTTGTTCAGCCTGGCCTCAAACTCAATGATTCTTTGTCTCAGCTTCTTGAGTAATTGGGATTACAGGCATGTGTTCTCATACCCAACTACAATACAATTTTATACTTGAAAATATAATTATGTATATATATATAAATATAAATATATATACATATATATATAAACACACACACACACACACACACACACACACACACACACATATATATATATATATATATATATATATATATATAATTTTAGCCATTCATTTACTAAAGTTATCATCTAGGAAGCTTACGAACAAATAGCTCTTCTATATTCAACTCCCCATAGCTAGAATGGTATGAGACAAAGGGAAAAATTTGAATCATAGGTTTTATAGAAAAAGCAATTTCAGTGTTTTAAAAATGGCCCAAGTCTGTCCAGAATAAGCTCTGTTTCATTAATCTAACTCTATGCCCTGACTTTTTTTAACAATGCAAGAATACACATGCAAAATGATCTTGCTGCTCTTTCGTACCTAAGCTTCAGATTTGTTTCTCTAATTTCACTTACTTGTTTACCTATCCTCATATAATCTTCTTTTTTCCTAGGCCAAATCACCCAGAGAGACAGATGCAGATCTAAGCTTTGACTCTTTCCATTCTACTCAGACGGATTTGGACCAATCTCTGGGCAAACCTGGTGAAGCCCCTCCCCTAGACTTCAAATCATCTCCACCCACCATAACACATCCTTTGGGGAAATCCACTGTAGACAGTGACACCAGAATTCAGCAACTACAAGAGGTTTTGCAAGACTTGCAGAAAAAATTGGAGAGCTCTGAAGCAGAGAGGAAGCAGCTACAGGCTGAGCTGCAGTCCCGAAGGACAGAACTGGTGTGCTTGAACAACACAGAAATTACAGAGAATGGCTCAGACCTCAGTCAGAAACTTAAAGAAACTCAGAGCAAGTACGAGGAGGCCATGAAAGAAGTCCTCAGTGTGCAGAAGCAGATGAAACTGGGTCTCCTGTCGCATAAGAGTGTGGATAGCTATTCACATCCTGATGAGCTGAAGGTTGCTGATGTGGAAGTTGATGGGCTAAAGCGAGATCTGCAGAATGCATTAGAAGAAAGTGAAAGAAATAGAGAGAAAGTGAGAGAGTTAGAAGAAAAACTTGTGGAAAAGGAAAAGGGTGCAGTGATTAAGCCACCTGTGGAAGAGTATGAGGAGATGAAAAGTTCATACTGTTCTGTTATTGAGAACCTGAACAAAGAAAAGGCATTTCTGTATGAGAAATACGAAGAGGCCCAAGAAGAAATCATGAAATTGAAAGATACTCTGAAAAATCAGACGACACAGGAAGCCAGTGATGAAGCTGGAGACATGAAAGAGGCCATGAACAGGATGATAGATGAACTCAATAAACAGGTGAGTGAGCTGTCACAGCTGTACAAAGAAGCCCAGGCTGAGCTGGAGGATTATAGGAAGAGGAAGTCTCTAGTGGACGTGACAGCCGAATATATCCACAAAGCAGAACATGAGAAACTGATGCAACTGACAAATGTGTCCAGGGCTAAAGCAGAAGATGCCCTGTCTGAAATGAAGTCTCAGTATTCCAAAGTGTTGAATGAGCTGACCCAGCTCAAACAACTGGTGGATACACAGAAAGATAACTCGGTGTCCATCACAGAACATTTGCAAGTGATAACCACCCTTCGGACGTCTGCCAAAGAGATGGAAGAAAAAATAAGCAGTCTTAAAGACCGCCTAGCGAGTAAGGAAGTGGATGTGGCCAACCTAGAGAAGCAACTCCAGGAGGAGAAAGCTGCTGTGACTGATGCAATGGTACCCAGATCTTCCTATGAAAAGCTCCAGTCAGCTTTAGAAAGTGAAATGAGTGTGCTGACCTCCAAATTAAAGGATTCAATAAAGGAGAAGGAGAAAGTCCATTCAGAAGTTGTTCAAGTTCGAAGTGAGATCTCACAAGTGAAAAGGGAAAAGGAGAATATTCAGACTCTGTTGAAATCCAAAGAGCAAGAAGTACATGAACTTCTGCAAAAATTCCAGCAAGCTCAGGAAGAACTTGCCGAAATGAAAAGATGTTCTGAGAGTTCTTCCAAACTGGAGGAGGATAAAGATAAAAAGGTGGGTAAAATTCTGTCTCTAATGGATTTCAAGCAAAAGTCCTAGGCCCTTCAAACTATCCTGTTTTAATCATTTATAGGCTTTGTTGTTGCTAATCTGTTGTGAATGTTACATGATTACAACTGTCCCCAAATTTACATGGTGTAGTATGTTGGATATTGCTATAAAAAATGCATCAATCTTCTGCCACGTCTATACTCAAGCATTTTCGAATATGTGGTATTTATTTTTTAAAAATTATTTGGGAAACTCATAATACAGGCATTCTATAGAACCAGATGGGTGTGATAGGGATAGTTAGGGGGATGGGGAGGGTGTGGGAGAGCCAAAATGGGGAGGGATTATAAAATTGATATGATATATATGTGTAAAAAATAACTCAATTTCGTTGTAAACATTATGTATCACATATATATTAATAAAAATGATGGGAAAAATAAAAAAGATATTTTGTAGAAGGTCTGCCAAGGTTGGATACAAGGTCTGAAAGGTGACCTAGCTTGAACTCCACCTCTTCTCTTAAATTCAGAATATATTCTTTCATCATAAAGAATCCACATACTCCTAGACTTAGTCTTGCTTCCCAAAGCTCTGTAAGCTTACTCCCTGAGAAGAGAGGGAACCAAAGGGTAAGTTCAAGATGGTTGTGCACCTCTCTTTTGTGTGTTCCTGCTCTCCGCTCCCAGAGGATCTGAATGGCATTACAGCAGTACTTATTTTTTTGTCTAATGAGCATTTCAAAAAGACCTTCAAAAAGCTTGTAAGGTGGGGCCAGAGAATGATAGGGTGAGGTGGGAGCGTATGTTCACTTGAAAACAAGATACTCAGAAGGATCAGGGTTACTAGGACTTCTTCCTGAATGTCCATGTCATCAATATTGGGCAAGAGATAGCTGTCTCCAAGAAAGAAGTGTCTTATACTAGTCTTTATTTATTTGTGCACATCCTTTTTTAAAGCTAAAAGAGGAAGGTTAGCATACAGTTTCTTTACCCTTATGCACAAAAGAATATGTAATTCATGAGCACTGTCTGAACAGGATGCAAAGGATTTTGTTGATTAGTCTGATTTTTTTTTGTTAGTCATTGTCATTTTATGTGATTTTTAAATTTTTTTTAAAAGAGTATTTCAGAGCCTCAAGTTTCAGAAGCCAGTAGACCAGATGATTGTGTTGAAGACTAGAAACTTCTGGAATTTTGCCTATTTGCTAATTTTCCTTTCTCACTAGATAAATGAAATGTCGAAGGAAGTCACCAAATTGAAGGAAGCCCTGAACAGCCTCTCACAGCTCTCCTATTCAACAAGCTCGTCTAAAAGGCAGGCTCAGCAACTGGAAGTGCTCCAGCAGCAGGTCAAACAGCTACAGAACCAACTTGCTGTAAGTGGGTTTGTTCTGCTGCAAGGTCTCTGATGGAGACCAAGGCAGGTTATCTGTAGCCTCAGCCATTTGGACAAGGGGCATGAACAAAAAGATTCCTGGCCTAAAGAAATGGCTACATTTTGTTGAGCGATGTTCTTCAGTGAGGCCAAGAGGGAAGAACTGGCAGTTTTTCCAGTCATTATCTGCAATGAGATAGTTAAATGTATTGTTGGGAAAGGAGGAATCTGTAGGAGCAGGGGAGGATGCTGCTTGTTCACCTACCCACTAACCACCTTTGACCTTTCTCCTTTTCTGCTGTGGTCATTTCCCATCTCTGGCTGTGGCAAAGACTTATATTATATTTTATAATTACTGGTCAGGGCCTTTGATAGTTGTATATCTGTATATTTGAATTACTTCTTGGCCTCTTTCCTTACTTCACCTAATTACATATATAGGTTCCCCCCCCCATTTTTATTAAAATATATATGATATATAATGCACAGTGAACTTGAATATTTTGTGCACATATATATCACATCACTATTACAATCCCTTCTGCTTCCATTTTTGGCCTTCCCACAACCTCCCCATCCTCCCACAACTCCCACTATCATACCAATTTGGTTCTATAGGATGCCCGTATTCTCTGTTTCCCATATCATAGAAACCATGAGATAGTTAATATATTTAATCTTATGCATCTGACTTACTTCACTACTTAGATCATCAGTCTTTAGCTCAATTTTCCACACTAGAAAGGGTTGTAGTGGCCCTATCTTGATGCCTCTTCCCTGAGTTCAGCAGAGCCCTTTACTGGGACGATTTACCAAAGTCATTTTTTAAAATCTTACTATATCTTTGTTGAGATGTCTCACCCACCAGTCCTTATACCAATTCCCCATGTTGAATATAATTACTATGTTTTCCCAACTAATATACTATTAAAATGGTAATTATGGGGGAAGTTTGACAGATTTTATTAGACAACTGGTACTGTTTTAGAAGAATACTAATTAAATGATTCAAATATGAATCTATTTTTTGTTACATTTCTCTTTAGATGTTTCCTTTCCTCTATGTTCTTTGGTACTGCTTGTCTTTCTGTCTCAAAGATTCCTTCAAGTGTTTTCTGCAATACTGGGCTAATGGTTGCAAATTTCCTAAGGGATTCTTGATCATGAAATAATTTTACTTTTCCTTCAATTTTCAGGGATAATTTCGCTGGATACAACATCTTGGGTTGACACTGTCTTTTAAAGCTTGAAAGATCTTGCACCAGGCTCTCCTGGCCTTTAAAGTTTGCATTGAGAAATCTGTGGTAATTCAAATGGATTTGCCTTGGTAGACTAATATATGTTTTCTGGTTGCTGCTTTTAATATTCTCTCTGCTTGTGGTATTTCTGAGGTTTTAATTATGATATGTCATGATGAGTCTTTTTGCTGGTTGAGGTTAGTTGGTGGTCTATAAGCTTCTTATACCTGAAAATTAATTTCTTTTTTAGATTTGTGAGATTTTCTTGCATTATTTCAGTGAATAAATTCTTTATACCTTTGGTGCTGTCTTCTGGTCTTTCTCCCACAATCATAATTTTGAGATTGATTCTCTTTGAATCATCCATCCTCTGTTGTATCCAGCTACTTTGCTTGTTTTTAATTTTGGAATCATGCGTAACTATAGCCTTTGTTTCCTAAGCCTTGTCTTCAAGGTCTGAAATTCAGACCTCACAATATTAAGGTCTACTTCCCCTGCTTTCAAATGTATTTTTCATATCCTGAATTTCAGCTAGATTTCTTTTCAAAATATTTATTTCTTTATCAAAATGTTCCTTCAGATCTTGCATTTCCTTATTTACCTTAGGCAACCTTTTTTTTGCAGCTTCTATGTGCCCAGTAAGCTTTGTCTCCATTAGGACTATTTGATTAGCAAGTTCCTCTTTAAGCCCTCTGATCATTGCTTGCATTTCTTTGAGAATATCATATCTGAACTGGTTGTTTGACTCATTTATTTACTTTTTGATTTCCTTCCCTGTGCGTTCCAGTATTTCAGGGCCCATGACATAAGTGTCTGGGATCTCAGGCATCTCTATTTGTGTCCTGTTGCCTTGTCTTCTTCCCGTGTTTCTGTTGTTGAGAAACTTAAAGGCCTAGCCAAGAGATTTCTTTTAATGTGTGTGTGGGGGTGGGGGGTGGGAACGGGGACTCTGAAATCCCTCTGAGATCTGTGCTGGGAGTAGGCAGTGAATGAGTAATGGCCCAATGGCCTCTGAGGTGTCATGATCACATCCAGCCCTCTCAGCAAGGCTCTCCACCCTGGAAGGTGCTCCCACTATACCCAAGCCGTTCAGTCAGTCGGCAGTGTTTATTCTCCTCTCCACAACTTCTCTTGTGCCAATTTCTTCCTAGGCACTATTTAAGAGTGGCCCCAAAAATCTTGATGTGCTCTTCTGAGCTTTCTTTTACTCTAAATAGTTCAGTTTTGGACTCTTTCTTTTTTTAAAATAGCTCCTACTTACATCATTTCCTGTTGTGGCTGCCAAGCACTGCTTTCATCTAGGCTACAAGAGGCCATTCCTAGGGGGAAATTGCATTGCGTTTACAGTATACACTCCCTGCTGGCTTGGTTTTTGGAGGCTGGAGCTACCAGCTGCTATCAATTCCCACTTCTCCTGGATCCACTCTTGCCTCAGTCTGAGGTTCCAGGCTCCAGGTTTTCCTCTGTCTGTGGATGCCAGCAGCTCATGGTCACACTCAGTTGTCCTGGGGCCGCTTCCAGCATGTCTGGAATTTCTGACATTCATGTGGCCTCTTTTCTGTTGTTAGGGCAGTCCTTCCTTTCCTGTTCAGAGGTTTCATGCTCTGGGTGAGCTTTCCTCTGTATATGGATGCCAGCAGCCCAGGGTTACATGTAATCATCCTGGTGCGGCTTCCTGGGCTGTTATTTTTTCACCACTAATAGTGTTTCTTCAGGGTTTCTGACCTACCTATAGCCTCCTTGCAATTGTTGGGGCACTGCTCCCTGTCCCAGCTACATTGAAAAGGTGGTTTTTGACTATATTCTTAACTTTTTAAGTGGGTCCACAATGAGTCATTGTGCAGCTCTGTTATTCAGCCGCCATCTTTACCAGAAGACACCATTACATATTGTATCAGTTTCCTATGATTTGTAACAAATCACAACACACTTGATTTGAGACTACATGAATTTATATTCCTAGATCTCCAGATATTAAAAGTCATAAATCAGTCTTAATGGACTAAATTCAGTATTTAATTAGGACTGGCTCCTTTTCAAGTCTCTAGGGGAGAGCTCATCTCAGTGATTTTTCAGTTCTAGGTGCCACCTGCTTTACTCACTTCCTGCCTCCCTGGCCATCTTCCAAGTACATCATTTCAGCTTTGCTTCTGTCTTCTTCTGCCATTGACTTTGTTGCCTCGCTTTTATAAGGACCCTTGTAATCAAACTTAGTATGTCCTGGAGTAACACACTATAATCTCTCATCTAAATCCATAATAACATCTACAGAGTCCTTCTGGTCATGTGAGGAAGCATTCAAAGGTTCTGGGGATTAAGATGTGGACATCTTTGGAGGGACATTATTTCATACCACAATATCTGCTAAGGTTTGAGTTGGGAAGAGTATGCTACATTTTTCACGTGAGATCACGCATATCTCTCCTGGTCTATCTCAACCTTTCATTTACAGAGAATAGGCTTAACCATTAGTGAATTTTGTTTGCTTCAGTTTTTACTCTGGCTGGCAACAACCTGTAATAGTAGCTTTTCAGTATTAATAGGTCTAGCAGTGGTGACATAATTGGAAGAAGACACTCTTTTCCTGTGATCTGCAAGTCATTCTTCTCCTGACAAAATGCTTACTCTACATTTGTAGATAAAGTGCTAGTGGTTTATCTAGTAATTATTCAACATATATTTGTTGAGCTGTTAATTTGTGCTAGTATTACACATGACGCAGTGATAAAAATGAGTAAGACATTCTCCTACCATCACAGATTTTATATTCAGTATATTAACATGATAAGGATCCTTTGATAAAGAGATGGCCAGCATGCTCTACGGTACAGTGGAAGTATGCCCACTCAATCTGGATGAGACATGAAAAGCTTCCTATAGGTAGTGATATTTGCTCTTAATCTTGAAAGGGATGTATAAGGTGACAGCCATTCCAGTAGAGTGCTGAGGCAGGATCTGGACTGTAGTAGGCCTATTGCTAGAGATGTGAATAAATAGATAATTACCAGATGAGGCAGAAAAATCAGAGCATGGAACAAAGGAAGCCTACAGTAGGTTTTTTGGAAAGATAGGAGATGGTACTCAGAACTATGAGATGCTTTCATGTGAGATTTTAGATGTGGTAATGTCAGAATCAGTTTTTTTCCATGAAAGTAAGTGACTGAAAGAAAAGCAAGTCAAGTGAAGCTGAGGTTAAGGAATAGTTGAAGTACCCAGGTGCTAAGACAGATCATTGCCTCCATAGTAAAATCAGTTAAATGATGACAGAAGCAAGGATAGAAAGATAGTGATCAGAAAATTATTGTGTGGAGACAGCTGAAAGGGACAAAGGAAACAAATAAAAGAGAAGTATAAGCTGAATATTCCTAACTCCAAAATTTGAAATCTGATATGCTCTGAGATTTGAAACCTTCTGAGAACCGATATGATACGCAAAACCTTCCAACTTTGGAGTATTTTCAGGTTTTGGATGTGATCCAGTATGCAAATATATATCTAGATTTAGCACTTCGGATCAGTGAAATCAAGTGTCACTTCAAAGGACAGAAGTTTTGAAGGTTGTCTTTTCATAGGAAGGACTTTCTGACACTGTTAGGAAGAAGATGAGAATAAGTATTCATGGATACTTACAGATTTCTGGAGTAATTCATACACTGTGGTCTCAATTTTTGTGAAATAAGCAAAGAACCTTTTAGAATAAGAAGCGTTCAGAGCTAAGTTAGGATCCTGGACACAGGTTGTAAGAGGAATTGGAGCAAAAGCTCAATAAGGAGAAATAAAAGCATAAACAGCCCCACTGAAGAACCATTGGAGATTTGGGGTACTACTTTGTCTCCTTGATACACTAAAGATAAACAACTGAGCTCTAAAAAGTTATACAATAATAGCTATACAGCAAGTAATCAATAACTCCATTAAATAGAATAGATTTCTTTATTAAATTAATATCTCATTATAGAAAAGTTGAAAAATACAGAAAACTAAAAAGTCATTATAACTAAAAATTGTCTATGATTCAGAGACTCAGACAATGTTTTGTATTTTGTCTGTTTTCCTGCAGTATTTACTTCTGAATAAATTTATCACCGTATCTGCATAAGTTGTGTATTTGTATTTTTAAAAGAAATTGGATTATAATAATTGCCTTTATATAAATTTTCTAAAATTGACATATAATAACATGAAATAGACAAGATTTTCCCAAGACTATTGACAGATATTCAGAAATAAACAAACCAGTAAATTCAGCAACTTTAGAAGCTTCCTATGCCGGCATATAGTAGAGGAAATCTCATAGTGTTTGTTTGGTTTTGTCATCCGGTATGCAAATACTGTTCTTTAATCATCTGCTAAGATTACTAACAGTGTCAAATTGTCATTTTCTAGGAATGCAAGAAACAACACCAGGAGGTTATATCAGTTTACAGAATGCATCTTCTGTATGCTGTGCAGGTATGATTATAATACACAGTGAAGTATCTCAACATCTTAAAGTATCATGGCAGCATATGTTGCCTAAACTCCCATCATTATATCAGTAGAATCCTCTTTATTGGAAAGTTTTAAAATGCTTTTTGCTCTGCTCCAGATTTTGGGTGAAGACCCTCAAGTACTCTCTACTGAAAGCAGCCTAATTATTGATTGGGAAAAAGAGGAAGTTATGGTTGCTTCCACCATCAGGGAGACCCTGGTTGTATTTTCTAGGCAATCCGCATATTCTCAGCCTTCTGCAATGTCTTATCTCATGGCTGTTGATGATTTGGGGAGCTAAGTTCACATACACAACTAAGACCCAGATACCCTTTACTGAGGTCTGTGGTAGACTCACCTTCATTGTCTTCTGGTGGATAAAAGGAGGGTCCTCTTTTTGATTCAGTTCCTCATAGAAAGGAAGAGTTGATGGGGCTTGCACTCTCTTAAAAGTTGGAAGGAATTCATCCCAGCAAGCCATCTCATTCCCCAGGAGAGAAAGAATCATGACTTAATTAGTGTTCTAATTAATGTTTTTATGTGAATTTCTTAGGGCCAAATGGATGAAGATGTCCAGAAAGTTCTGAAGCAAATCCTTACCATGTGTAAAAACCAGTCCCAGAAGAAGTAAAGTGGATTCCTTGGCAGGACGCTGGCCCTTGTTGTCCATCTTTTTGTTATATCTGAAGTTGTTGGCAACCACTGCCATTGTTCTCATTCGTGGTATGCACTGTGACTAGCATAGCTTCTTTCCTCTCCAAAGGTTTCTGGGGACTTGTCCCAGATGAAGGTTGCCCTCTTCAGAATGCTTGGAGACGTTACAGCAGCCAGAGGTGACAGTCCCTGACACCTCTTCAAATACTAGAGCCGGGATTCTAAGGCCTAGAGATCTGTTCCTGATGTTGGCAGGTAGCCACTCTGTTTGTTATCTGACCAATTTGTGGCTTTATCAATGAGTGATCTAAAGACATCCATGCAGTGAGTGCCGCCTGAATTCCTACCCTTGAGCTGTGCCATTCAACACAGAAGAGAGCTCTTTTTGCCTTTGGCTTCCAATCCCAAAACATGATTTAATTTCTAACCAAATTAGTATGGCACTAGTCATGAAGTACATGCTTAAGACCCTTTATCATGGTATCCTGTGGATTTAAAAGCTAATTCATTGTTTCTCCCCAGCTGTCTTCTTTATCTCATCACCCCACTTACCAATCTGCTTGATGAGCTCTATTAATTAAAAGTTTAAAAGCAAAAGCAAACTATCCTCAGTTTTTAAAAATAAATCATTGACAAATTGCAAATTTTCTATGCAAACTTGCCTCCTGCTGTTACCCACAAAGCTCAGGAAATCCAAATATTTGTGTTTCAACAAGGGACAGTAAACTGTGTTTACAGCCAAAAGAAATGCCTCATAGTTCTTAACCTCAATTTTTTAAAAGTGTTTTTTCTCTATTGTATTTTTATTGGCTCTCAAAGATGTTTTCATATCTAAACCCCTAAATAAGTGAAACTGCATTAGAATATATTAGCAAAATATTTTTTAAATAATTACGCTGAAGACTTTTTAAAAATAGAACTAACTTTTTCCTCAAAGTTTTCCGCTATAGAAAAGGTAGTTACATATTCTAAACTCTATAAGCTATCATATCCCTAGGATTTTCTGCCATTCTGTAGCATATTTCTGACTATAGTAAACCCTCTTTACCCACTGGATATTTTCAAATGCCCCAGCTCTAAAGCTCCTATAAATTATCTCTGAAAGGACTGTTTGTACCAGTTTTTCAAAGTTTGAAACCAAAAATCTTGATATAGTAACATGGTACATAGTAAAAGTCTTGGGACAAAATATTACTATTCTTTTTAAGGTTAAAATTGTTTCTGACTGGCTTGCAGCTTCTTTTATGGCATCGATCTTAAGAGAGATACAGAATACAAAAAGTTTTTAGAATAAAACTAAAAGTAGAGGCCTGCTCTGACAGGGCCCATGTACCACAGGGATTCCAGGGCTCAGAGAGTACTTGGCTGAACTGGAAGACATGTTAATTTGTATTGGATGAAAACCAATGAGAGCAAAACAAAAATGGCTTTAAAGCTTGGTGTGTTGTTACTTTTCTTAAGTTGCTTAATTATTATAATTTAAAAAATGCTCCAAAGAAATGTGAAAGAAGGTTTTGTCACAGCACTTAAGAAAATACAAAACAATCCCTTTGGTGCCCCCCTGCACAGAAATGCTGCAAAGTATAAAACTTGAGAAATTTTGTAGGATTCCTGACAAAGTGTAGCCTTTTATCTTGTTTCAGGATGCATATTTATTACAAGTACTCTGGTTAAATATTGAAAAGGTATATGCTGTAGTTTAGCATTTTGTCTTTGTAATTTACAGAAATTATTGCAGAAAATAAACTTGTTTTCATTTTGCATTTCTGTTACTGATTTCTGATGCAGGCATAAGCCTATCTGTGGCTTCTGAAGATCAGTTCACTAGCATCTCAGTGTGAGATGCACAAACACACACACGCACACATACATACATATCGTGTATGATGTTCAGATGGTGGTAGCTGTCTGCACACAGAGTCACACATCATTTTTTCTCCCAGCTATTGGCTTCATTTTAGATCTGACCTAAGTATTGGCCCCTGTTGGGCAGTTGTATCACTGTCCTTCAGTTGAAAATCACCTCTCATTTGATCTTTAGTCTTACCTGTTTGGAAACTGCTACTGAATTTTTCCCTCTACTTTTTACCACTTTCCTTTTATAAAAGAAAAAACATGGGTTAAAAAATTCAAATACATACTCCTGTCCCATTAACAAGGATAACTCATTCCTGAGAAAACTCTTATAGGATGAATTTATATAGGTTAAAAATCAAAAATAAGATATCAAATGAAGTAGGTCTAATTATTTAAGTAATTAGTGTTATTTACCAGAATACATCAAAATAAGGCCATTTGCCTTCACTCACAATTCCACCACGACTTTTTCAACTGTTATTACTGCTTTATTACTATATACTGAAACTCAATTTAAAACAAAGCATGTGCATAATATTCGGTGCTTACATAATTATATGTTAATGCTTTCTTCATTCCCCCAAACAAAAACATAAATCAATAAAAATCCAAATGGAATATGAGGTTATTTCTATTTTAAATTATCAAATATATGGATCCTAGGAGGAAATTTTACTTCAGCTGGAGTGGAGCCAACCTAATAACCCAGAAGATGATTTCATGGAAACATCTGTTGGTTAGGAAACCTAAGTGAACCCAAACCCATCATTTTAGGTAGAAATTCCTATGCCAAAAAGAAATGCCCAGTCCTCAGTAGTTGAGATTTCAGGCTAGCACTGTAGGGCAAGTGAAATAAATCTTTCTTACACTCAACTATTAGTTCACATGCCCAGAAACAAGAGCTGTTCAATTTCTTGGGTAATCTGAGACATTCTATGTAGGCATGTATTTTTATCATTCCCTTTTAAACATCTTGGAGATACATATCTAATTGTTTTTAGCTGCTGGGATAATACTTCATAGGACTATATTTTATTTAACTAATTCCTTATTAATAGGCACTTAATTTGCTTCTTTTTTATAGCCACAAAAAATAATGAAAATGACTATACGCACATATATTTGAGCAATTTTCAGGCTGGCCATTTTCACATTAGCTTCCATCATAATACAGATTTTAAAAGTAGCATATGTATCATCACATTGAGAAAGAATGGATTTTTCCTATTTGTTGAATGAGATTAATTTATTCTCTTCACATAAACTTCAAGATAGGCTTCACAGCCTATAATAATTAAACCACCCATCATAAGATAAATGCATGATACGATGTGTGGGGAAAACCACTCCCAAAACATGCTGAAGTACAGCCTTTTGCAATGTGACCTAACACAAGAATGTTGCATGCTGACAACAGCTGAAACAGTATCCAACAAGATTCGGGTGATGCTTTACAGACAAAATTAAGAGGCAAATGCAAGGCAAAGCACTAGAAAAAGCAACAGATTAAGATAGCAGGACATTCACAAAGTAACGATTTTTGTTCACTAGCTCAGAGCAGAGAACTATCCAGGGCTATCACCGTGTGTGGAGAAATAATCAGAAGAACAATTCAACTATAATGGCCACCGTAAATGCACCATAGAAGCTGGCTGAAGGAACAGTGAATTGTGGGTTACAGCACATGGAAAGACACTCCTAAGAATTAAGACTAAGGAGATTTCTAAATCAGGGTCTAAAATGACATATTCAAGAAATGACTAGATACACTAAATTATAAAATCGTAGATGTGTAAAAGACAGAAAAGGTGGATACAGCCAAATGAAGTAGTGGACATTAAGGGTTCCTCCCAAGTGTTAGCTCTATAAATCTGTCAAGTTATACATTTAACCCAGGTTAAGCACATTCATAGAATTAAGTGTGCCCTCCCCAAAAGATATTTGTAGGATTTTTGCATCTTTGTAATCTTGGAAGCAATGACTATGATAAACTATATGATAAGGAAGAATTAAAGTTGCTAATCATGTGACCTTAAAATAAGTATCCTGGATTATCCAGGTGGACCTAATTAAAACAGCATTCCTTTAAAGTGGAACAAAATCACAGTTTAAGAGCAATTTGAAGATGCTATATTGGTGGCTTAAAAGATGGAAAGGGTCAAGACATAGGTAGACTATATGCCAGAAAAGGTAACTAAACAGATTTTCCTCTAGGGCTTCCAGAAGGAACCACTCTTGCTTTACTCTTCCCCTCTCCCCAGTGATAGCCATTTCAGACTTTTGGCCTGTGGAATTACCTGATACATTTTTTTCAAGCCAAGTTTGTTATGATTTGTTATAGCACCAACAGGAAACTGAAAACAGTTATTGAGAGGCCAGAATTTCTGCTAATTCCCAAAATGATTTAGTTTATTCAAGTGTTACTGAACACTGATAACATCCCAGGCCCTGTTATGAATGCCGCAGGTTCAATCATAACAGACCTTGCGTACAAACTCATATCTAATAAAACAGCCTGCACCTAGTAGGTGTTGAGATTTCACTGCGTGGTTGGATGGATTGCCTTCAAGGCCCCACATGACCTGACGCTATGTACTTTCCTCACCTTGTCCCACCACCTTCCCACTTTATTGCCCTTTTTTTTTTTCTGACTCCCTGCCTCAGAGCAATTTCACTTGAAAATTTTCTAGATATCTGCATGATTTGTTCCTGTTTTCCTCAAGGTCTCTCCTCAGTGTTATCTTGTCAGAGGAGCCCTCCTTGACTCCAGGAGGTAAGATAGCACACCCACATCACTTTCTAGATGCCTTAACCTGGCTTTATTTTTCATTCTATGTCATTTAGCACTTGCATATGAAGGTTCACTCAGCTGAAGGAGGGAGTCCTAAAAATCAGCCTGTGCTCTGCTCCAAGAGCTGTATGCCTCAGCAGGGGCCTGAGTCCAGCTGGAGGAGAAAGATTTCTCTCAAATTCACACAACATCGCTGCCTGCTGTGTTCTTCTCACTTGCAAACATATCATATTGTCTACTAGCACTCCTGTTTTTTGTCACCTAGGAGAATAAAAGTTATAGAAGAATCTTTGCCTCTTGATCTCTTTTTCCTTAATGCTCAGAACAGTATTTTGCACATTGTAAGTACTCAATAGACTTTGGGGAGTTTTTATGTCTGGAGAGATGACTAGATGCCTGTAGAGCACAAGAAACTTGGAAAAAGGACCAGTACTGCCTGTCAAGATTAGTTTGGGGACGAGACACTGTGGGAGCTGAGAAGTAAAACATCTAACCCTGTCTTGAAGGCCAAAATAATGTGTTTCAAGAAAACATTTGGAGATCCTCCTCTATATTATTTCACAGTTCCTTGGGTTGAAATACTCTGGAGATAAACATATTTGGACTTGGAACTGAAAGAGCCTAGAAGTATCCTCTGCAAGTGTTTCCTCTGATTTCTGCAGCAGTAACTTGGCCTAATCTACCTTGTGACTAAGGAAAAGAATGTAAATGAACTAGAGTTAAAAGCACTGTCTAGTCAGCATGCTGGCATTCCACTCCAGATTTAGTGAGCAAATCTAAAGTTCATATAAGTAAACTATATCTGGAGATACCGTTAAGATGCCAAAGGAAGAAAAATACGTTACAGAGATTCAGAACTCTGTCTTTTATGTTTTCTTGGTTTGGTTTATAATTCTACAGGTGAAAGCAACATGCTTCTGGTCAGAACTAATTATGGGGAGGCTGAATCAGAAGGTTGGTTTTAGGAATGGGGGTTGCTGGTACCATACTTCCCTTCACAATGATCGGCAAAAGCAGGTGTTCAGAAAAGATAACCGTTAATACACTTAGAGACAATCTTTTAACTATTTCCCATAAAGACAACAATAAAACTTTTCAATTTCTTATTGTCCAATTTAAGGGGCAAAGGAAACAAGTGTGAGAAAACAGAGGAGGTTCTTCCTTTGTACAATGCTAAATTCTGATCACAGTGACAAAAATCCTCACAGAATCTTGGAATTGGATGAGCCATAGGACAGCAAATGATACAGACACATTCTCTGTATATTGAGGAAACCTGAGATCTATCTGACAACTCAGATGGATTAAAAAACCAGAACTTTAACATGGACAAGTTCGCTGGTCTAACCCTGTTGAGGATGCTCACAGAAAATGAGAATTAAGGTGGGATCTTTCTAAAACTTGGGCTCAGGAGCTTGAAGGTACAGATTTAAACCCTGAATTAATAGACCATCCAGGTATTCCTTACAAGGTAGCATACTCATTTAAATAATTCCTCCAACCTAGAATGGCCTTCTTGGCAGTCTTCAGTGGCAATTAAACACACATCCTAGAGCTAGAAAGAATGTGGAAGGTCAAGTCCATCTTGTAAGAGCTTGTAAATGTTTTCCTTCTCTACCTAGCCTGAAAGCAAGAGTTGAGCTGGGTTCACTCAACTTTTGATGAGCCCAGTCCACTACAGAGTTCACAACACTTTTAAACACAAGAGTTCCAGAAACAAAATTGTTCATTTGTGTATAAACCACAATTTGCTTTTGCTTGGGTGCATTACTACTGTGTATTTTGGGCCACCAAAGGTGCGTGATACAAGAACATACAGCTGCATAACTTACAGCTTTGTGATGCTTACCAAATGTATCCTTCCTCGAAAATATTTCCCTAGCTGCTAACCATCAGCCCAACTAGTGGGCTAGCTCTTACACTACTCACTGAGAACTCCAGAGGCAACCCAGAGGGCATCCCATCGTCAGCAGTTACTACACAGCCAACCCTGTCCACCGAGATCCGGACAGCTAGAATACAGGGAACTACTGGGTGCAGATGCATCAAGGGAGTACATGACCAGCTGGCCAGCTGAATGCCGCCTACACATGTCGCAAATTTAACCAAGTTAAGTCCTGGAGCTGGGCGCTCTTTCCCTTATTTTGACAGGCTATATCTTCTCTTTCTGGGTCCTCGAAAGTTAACGTCCCTCAGTGATAAACAAAAACCCACCGGACGGTTAGGAATAGCAGAGGCAAGTTCGAGGAGTAGCCTGAGGTGGCAAGCATCACGCCCGCGGACGCCCAAGAACGTCGCGAGCGGCCTCCGGTCAGAACGCGAGCGTTTCAAGGCTCCCCGGACCGGAAGTGCGGCGCGTTGCCATATCTACCGGCTCCCACGCACTCCGAGGCCCGCCGCGTTCCGTTCCCAAAGCAGCTCCATTGTCTTCCGGGCGGCACGCGGGCGGCAGGCGCCCGATGAGGCGGAGCTCTCAGACCCGCTAGCTACCGCAGAGCACCCTTGTGGCGCCCAGAAAGAGGCCGGCTGAGGCCTACTGTACGCCGCCACCTAGGTAGTCGCAGGCCACGCTAGTTCCGGGGCGTGGTTTCTCGGCGCCTGCCAGGTAAGCGTTCTCTCGCGCCCTCTTCCCCTGGACCCTCGCCGGAGCGGTGCCGTTCCGGGGGCCGAGGCCCGGAAGGGCCACAGGGTTGACGAAGTAACAGAGGAACACCCGCGGCAAAGAAGAAAGCAATATGTACTTGAGTGGGGGACCAAGTTTATGTGGCCTCATTCAGGGGTTTGTGGAACCTCAGAAGAGCCGGTTACCCTTCCTTGCCTGGTCCATAGTTTTGAAAGAATTGGGTAGGATGAGAAATCATTGACTGTTCTCTTCTGACTTCCTGATAGTGGTGTTCTGAAGCCTGGATCACAGCTAGTTGGGGAACGGGTTCGAGAATGAGTGACATTCTGTAGGGGGCAAGACAGACTGGCTAGGTGGATGTTACTGTTGAGTAAATAAGTGTGCGTTTGATTTGGGTTCGAGCTAAGCCTCAGGGTCAGAACTTTGGCAAATGAATTTCACAAATAATTACAGATCGCATTTTCTATTCATTGGTTTGAATCATCTCTCCCATAGCAACCAAAATATCCACATGGATTTTAGCTCCTTAACTAGAAAAGCATTTTCTGTTAGCCAGGGAAGTGACCCCAGGGAAGCGTGGAGAATTAACCATTACACTGGCTCCACTTGGTCCAGTACTGAGAGATGGTTACTTTGTTTGGATCTGCTTTCCCTCAGGTCTGCCAAACGACATTTCAGTTTTCAGTAGGGAACATCGTTTGGCTGACCAGAAGATCTAAAGGCACAAATTGGGTGGGGGGGGGGGGGGGGGGGGGGGGGGGGGGGGGGGGGGGGGGGGGGGGGGGGGGGGGGGGGGGGAAGGAGTCCAGGCCTTTTGGAAAAGTAAAATGGGGTAAAACTGAGGAAAAATTTTTGATTTAATTTTGTCAGACAAAGTGCCTTGTAGGGGCCCCCGTGCTTGAGTTTGCATACTCTATTTGTGGATTAATATTTGGCAATTTTAATGTAATCCTAGTAGTGTCCAACAGAGCGAAAACAGAACAAATTCCCGAGTCTTTTCCCCCAAAGGTGATCTCACATGTGATTCTTGGTAGGAAAAAGATGCAAACCAGCCCCATCCGCATCCCAACTGTTAGCAATGACATCGGCTGGGACTTTTGCTTCAATCCGTAAGTACTAGAAAATTCATTGTCTCCAAACACTGGGACCTATTTTAAGGCAAGCCTAGGTGAGAAGCTTTGTGTGCACATTAGACAGTTCCACTTCTGCAGTGTGACATTGTAATTACGGTGTTATATTCTCTGCAATCTACCACCTACACAAAATGGAAGACAACTTTTTTTTGTAATTTAAGAACATTTTTAAGTTTTCAAAAATATTGTGTGGCACATGCTGATAATCTCCACCATCTTGGGATGCTGGGACAGGAGGACTGAAAGTTCCAACCCACTTTGGGCAGTTTGGTGATACAGCAAGTCTCTTTCAGAATGAAAGAAAAAATTAAAAGCACTGGGGATTAGCTCAGTGTAAAGGCTTTGAGTTTAATCCCCAGTACCACAAAAATCTAAATAAAGACAGTTATCTATGGCAAAATTGATAAAGCCATAGAGAAAATATAATGAAATTTAATTATCTTATGAAGTAAACTGATAATGAGTATATAAATATTTTCACATCATGATTTTGAATACTTATTTGAGCACATTTTATGTGTCTATCTCCTAATAACGCTGAGGACATATTGACATTTTCACTTTTATAGATGAATATAAATCTAGAAGAAGTTAGTCAATTTGCTAGTCACACAGTTAGTGTTATTAAAACCAGAGTGAGTCCGAAGTCCATCCCCTTGTTAACCATTCCTATATAACAGGGTTTCTCAGTGTCCATATTATTGACATTTTGGGTTGAATAACTGTGTTTCGGAGGTCCATCTGATGCGTTCCAACATATTTAGCAGTGTCCCTGGCTTCTACCCAATGGATGCCAGAAGGCACGGCCCCAGTTATAACAACCAAAAAATGTCTCTGAACTTTGCTAAGTGTGCCCAGGAAACAAAATTACCTTTAGTTGAGAACTGTTGCTCTATAATACTGCTGTCAAATAGAAATAGAATGCCATTACAAGTACAAACAACATATCAAGTTTGAAATTTTCAGGTACCCATGTTAAAAAGTAAAAGAAACAGATGAATTTAATTTTAATATTAATATTTCCAAATATTTTATATATGATTACTAATAAAATATTTTTGGTAAGTCTTCAAAATTCTGTACTTTATATTTAAGAGCAGATCTCAGTTCTGACCTTTTTTGTGGTTAATAGCTAGATGTGGCTACTAATTTCCGTGTTGGATAGCATAATTGTATCCTACCCCATAAAATATTTTGAAGTTGAGTGTTACAGAACTGTAAAACTTGATGTTGAAAAAAATGTTGAGTTGGAGTGCTCTGTATCTCAGTGATAGAGCACACTTTCTTAACATGTACAAAGTTCCAGTTCCAGTCCTCAGTAGTGAAAAAAATGAAAATAGAGTTTACAATAGAATCTTATAATCTTACAGATAATTAAATAATTCACTTTGAATATAGCATTACTAACCAGAATTAACATTTATGATGCCAACATATGGAATAAATTACAAGCTGAGACAGTTAAACTGGGTTGTCAACTCAATTGGTTTGACAGAAGCCTGGGGGATTAGAGCACATTTTTGGGTGTGCCTGGGTAAGATGTGGAGGAGTGTGACCTTGGGTACTGTGTCTGGGCCCTGGCCTCTTCCTCTTTGGTTCTGCATCCCAGTCACCATGAAATAAACTGCTTTTCTCTGCTATACCCTTCTGCCATTGGTATTTCTGTCATGGAGTGAGCTGGCCATGGGCTGAAACCTCTGAAACTTTGAGCCAAATTCACCTCCTTTAAATTGTAGATAGCAGGCATTTGGTCCTAGATACTGGAAAGCTGACTCTTCATTCAATCTCCTTATTCTTTTTATTCTGATTCTCCTTTGAGATATCTAACAAGTCATATATTTTCAGCAATCTTTCTTATTTTTTTATAAAAAGATGTTCAAAGCTAGTTTGGGGATGTGCATAATCAAATCATTTGTCAAGACTTCAGTGTTTGTCATTCCTTTGAGTTTGCTGATGTTGAAAATTGCTGTGTTTAGTGTCAGCTTAATTTAGTTCTAGGCTTAATTTCAAATATTAGGGTTTATAATTTTTTTCTTGTACTGGAGATTTAATCCAAGGATACTCTGCCACTGAGCTATATTCCTAGTCCTTTTTACTTTTTCTTTTGATATGGGGTCTTGCTGAGTTGCACAGATTTACCTCAAACTTGGAATCCACTCAGCTCAACTTCTTGAGTAGTTGGGATTACAAGTATGTGCCATGACACCTGTCTAGGGCTTATATTTTTCATTTCTGGAAATTGATTCCAAACTTTAATACTAACCCATTTCCCCAACATCCACCCCCCTTTAAGTTTTTTACTTTGAGACAGACTCTTCCTAAGTTGCTAAATTGCCCAGGGTAGGCCACTCACAGAGTGCTGGGATTTATGGATGTGAATCATCACACCTAGCCAGGGGCTATTAACTTTTAGTATTCATAATTAGTTATCCCTTTAATGATGCTGCTTCTGCTCCAAGTCTATGAAATATGCATCCCAAGCAACATTTTCTATTGAGAAATAATTTTCTTTGTTAGTTTTCTTGAGGTATAATCTCTTGCCACAGATTTCCTGTCCACACATTATTTTTGAAACATTCTAAAGGCTTTGCATATTATTTTTTCATGTATTTGTTTATACATAACAAACTGCTATTTGAATTTGTTATAAGCCACTTGTCATGATACAAAAATAAATGAGACAGTTCCTTGCCTGATAGAGTTTTACTTGTTGAAAGGCAAAGATTCAGCATTGAAATAAACAACAGCAAAAACAACAACAAAAAAACCAGACTCTGTTGTGAATTGCACTGTAACAATAGTTAGTGGGAAATCGCAAGGTTTTTGGAAGTTATCTTTCTCACCTCTACAATAAGAGACTGCTAGAGGTGACATTTGGGGTATATTGTGAAGGTAGGTGTAGAGTTTACCAGGAAGAGAAGAGGCAAATTTGTCATCTGTTTTCTGATTACATCTCGCTGTCAGCACTCCCTGACTTTTGTATTGAAAACAGACTTTTCCGTGGGCATACAGCAATCCTGCCTGGGTCTTGGCCTGAGTAAATGTTGGTCTTCTGTCCGCAAGAGCTGAAATGCCTCTGTGTCTCTGGATGGGTTATTTGCAGCGAGACTCTGGACACAGTGTGCATGTCCTTTTCAAGTAAGATAGAAATGACTACACTTTACATTTATTTTTCTATCATTTTTCTAGTTTTTTAAATAGAAGAATAAATGTTCATTACTTAAGTAGTCAGTGGGAAAGATAAATTTTATTTATCACTGTGCAGTAGCTGACCTTTTAAAAAGTTATTGTGAATACAAAGATGATTCCAGTGGGAGACATTTTTATTAGTGTGTATTTTTGGATATACAATAACAGTCAGCTTGAGAAAAAACGTGGTGCATCTTGATCATTTTTACTTCCCTTCCCTCTTTCCAGCACCCTACCCTCCTTACATCCACTTTCTCTCTCCACTGAGTCTATCTTCTTACTTTCTTCTGTCTCTCTTCTACTTTTATATGATTTGGTTTTATCATATTAGAGACACCATGTAATAGGTAACCTTCTGTGCTTGATTAATTTCCTTAAGCCTCATAGTCTTAAGGTGCATCTATTTTCCTACAAATTACTCAAATTTATCTTTTTTATGTCAGAGTAGTACTCCATTGTGTATATCAACCACAACTTTATCCACTCATCTGTTGTTGGACATACTGGTTTATTCCAAGACTTGGCTATTATAAATTGTGCTGCTATAAACATGGTTATGCATGTTATCACTTTTGTATGATGACTTTAACTCTTGGAAAGATACCCAGAAGAGGGATGCCATGGTCACGTTACATCTGCCATTAGTTTTTCTCCACGCTGTTATGAGCCCTCTTTTGAAGGGATCTGAACTCCTTATCTAGCTAGGCCAGTGCTGCATAGCAAGGCATGAGAACTGTACTTTGGTTTATGAGTTTGAAAAGCAAAGGCTTTCTTTTTGGGGACATGACTAGAGAGGGAATCGACATGGCCCTCCAGATGTGGGATTGTTTATACTGTAAGCTGTTGTCCATATCTTCCCTTGATGTTGCTCCTCTTTTCTTGTTAATGTATGACCTTTGTTTCAGTTTGCTGACCTCACTTTGCTTTATAGAAGCTTAATAAATAGCCTGGTGCCTGAGAGGCAGGCACTTCAAGTGGAACTATACCTGAAGTCTCTGTTCCATTCTGCCACTCAGAACCTCATCCTTCAACTTTTGCTGGGGATTCAGTTGGGGGGCATTAGAAGGATACCTGGGTCAAATGGGCTATCTATTTTCAAGTGTTTGAAGAATCACTGTATTGTTTTTCATAGTGGTTATACCACTTTACAGTCCCGCCAGCAGTATAGGAGAATTGCTTTCTCCCTATGACTTTGCTAGCATTTGTTTTGTAGAATTTTTAATACAAACCAATCTTACTGGAACCTTAGTTGGAATCTCTGTGTTGCTTTTTTCCTCCATATTTTATTAATATATATGATACACAATGTTTACAATGAACGTGAGTATTTTGCGCACATATATGTCACCTTCACATTATAATCCCTTCCCATTTTTGGCCCTCCCACGCCCTCCCATCCCTCCTGTAACTCCCACTATCACACCCATTTGGTTCTATAGAATGCCTGTATTCTGGGTTTCCCAAAACAGAGAAACCATGCAATATTTAGCATATTTAATCTCCTTTGGACTCACTTCACCACTCAAACCATCACTCTTTAGCTCAGCTTCCCACCCCTAGAATGGGCTGCAGTGGCCCTATCTTGATGCCTCTTCTCAGAGTCCAGCAGAGTCCATTATTGGGACGATTCACCAAAAGTTCTTTTTTTTAAATCTTAGTATATCTTTGTTGAGATTCTTTAACATGGTCTCATCCACCAGTCCACCTAAGAAAAGAACTGTAACAATGAGATTCATAAGACTAGAAAATGTGAGAAAGAAAAAAAAGTTACATTTCAAATTTCTTAGCTGAGTACTGAAAGGTAAATGTTTGTACAGTCAAAAGACATTCAGGTCAAAATTACATCAGTCAGTTTTCTTAGGATAAACTTACATCAAAGAGAGAATAAGTGAATTGCCACATTAAATGAACTTAAGTCTAAGTCGAATTGCTACATTAAATGAACTTAAGTTTATATCAAAAGTATATTAGATAAAAAGCAATAGATATAACTATATTTAATTATTTGAGAATTTTAAAACTTTTATAAATTATTTACTCATATTTCACTAGTTACTAACATTTTGCCATATTTAGTTTATCATTTTATCTATTTATCCATCCATAAATTCATGTATACATATTTTTCAGGATTTTTATACCAATTTCCTAGGTTGAATGTAATGTTTTGCAAACTAATGTACTATTAAACATAGTAATTATGGGAGAAGGTTTACAGATTTTTATGAGAAAGCTGGTACTGTTTTAATAGGATAACACTCAAATGATTCAAATACCAGTTTTTTTTTTTTTTTGGACTTTCTCTTTAGATGTTTCCTTTCCTCCATGTTCTTTGGTGGTGCTTGCCTCTCTGTCTCTCTCAAAGATTTTTTCAAGTCTTTTCTGCAATGCTGGGTTAGTTTCTTTAGGAATTCTTGGTCATGAAAAATTTTTACTTCCCCTTCACTTTTCAGGGACAATTTTGCTAAATATAACAACATAGGTTGGCACTTGCTGTCTTTTAAAGCTTGAAAGATTTTGCTCCAGAATCTCCTGGCCTTTAAAGTTTGCATTGAGAAATCTGTGGTAATTCAAATGGGTTTGCTTTGGTAGACTAATAATCTGTTTTTTTTGGTTGCTGCTTTTAAGATTCTCTCTGCATGTTGTATTTCTGAGTTTTGATTATGACATGTCATGGTGAGTCTCATTGCTGGTAGAGATGACTTGGTGTTCTGTGAGCTTCTTGTACCTGAAAGTTAATTTTTTTCTTAGATTTGGGAAATTTCTTGTATGATTTCAGTGAATAACTTCTTTATGCCTTCAGCACTATCTTTTGCTCTTTGTCTTACAGCCGTAATTTTGAGGTTGTTTCTCTTTGAATCATCCATCATCTATTGTATCCAGCTACTTTGCTCATTTCCAATTTTGGAGTGGTGCCTAATTATAGCATTTGTTTCCTCGGCTTTGTATGCAAAGTCTGAAATTCTGTCCTTACAGTGTTCAAGTAGACTTCCTTTGCTTTCAAATGTATTTTTCATATCCTGAATTTCAGCTAGGTTTCTTTTCAAAGTTTCCACATCCCTATCAAAATATTCCTTTACATCTTGAATTTCCTTATTTACCTCAGCCAACTTTTTATTTGTAGCCTCTATATGCTCAGTAAACTTTGTATCTATGAGGACCACTATTTGATTAGTAAGTTCCTCTTTAAGCCTGTTGAGCATTTCTTGCCTTTCTTTGAGGATATCTTCTTTAAACTGGTTGTTTGACTCCTTTATTTGCTTCCTTCCCTGTGAGTTCCACTATTTCAGACACATGACATTAGTTTCTTGGGACTCGGGTACATGACATTAATTTCTATGTGTGTCCTGTTGCCTTTTCTTTTTCCCATGTTTCTGTGGTTGAGAAACTTCACTTTAAAAGCCTTGCTGAGAGGTTTCTTTGAATGGCTATGAGGGTGTGTTGCAGAGGAGCCAAAATCCCTCTGAGTTCTGTGCTCAAAGTAGGCAGTAAGGGAGGACCTAACAGTCCAGTGGCCTCTGAGGTGTTTTGTTCAAAGCTCTCCCACCTGTCCTGGCTTCCCTCCCATGAGAGTGGGGCTCTCCACCTTCAGAGGTGTTCCCACTACCACCTAAGCCTTTCCAGGGGTCAGTGGCCTTTCTCCTCTCTGCAGCTGTCTCTTGTGCCATTTTATTCCTAAGCACTATTTAACAGTGACCCCCAAATCCCTGATATGCTTTTCTAAGGTTTCTTTTACTCTAAACAGTTCAGTCTTGGGCTCTTAAAAAAAAAAATAAAAAGGCTCCTGCTTGCTTCATTGTCTGTTATGGCTTCCAAGCAGTGCTCTGATCTAGGCTCCAGGAGGCCTTTTCTAGGTGGAGCCCACATTGTGTTTGAAGTATGCAGTACCCGCAGGCTTGTTTTTTTGAGGCTGGTGCTACCAGCTTCTGTGAACTTCCATTCTCCTGGATCCGCACTTACCTGGGCCTGAGGTCCAGCTTCCCTCCATCGGCGGATGCCCGCAGCTCAGGGCTGTACTCAGGCTGCTTCCTGGACTACTGTTTTTCTCTACTTCCAGTATGTCTTCATGATTTTTGATCCTGTGGTGGCCTCCATTCAGCTGTTGGGGATTTCCTCGTCTGTGGCTGCTGTTAGCTCTCAGCTGTTCACCGTCAGCCTGGGCAGCTTCCTGGGCTGCTGTTTACCCCCATTCCCAGTGTATTTTCAGGGTTTCTGACCTTCTTGTGGCCTCTTTTCAATTGTTAGGGTGTGCCTCTCCATCCTAGCTGCATTCAGCAGGCAAATTTTTTTTTTTTTTTTTACTATATTCTCAACTTTTTAAGTGGGTCCGTGAGGAGACATTTTCAGCTTTGTTACTTGGTCACCATCTTGACTGTAAGTCCCTCGGTGTTAAGCCTTTTTAAATAATTAATTGTTTTTCTTAAGATCTCTTAGTTCTGTTTCTCCTGAATCACTTTATACATTTTTCTGGTAATATTAGGATATGGTGATCTCTTTTATTGTATAAACTTATCTCTTGACTTTATAGTTGAGTTATGATCAGTATCAAAGTCAGAATCTACATTATATGATTATATGTGAATATGAGGGAAGAAGGGAGAAAAGTAGGAGAGAGAGATACTCAACTCACTCAACTCTTTATTGCCTTGAGTAGTTCTAACACATTTCTCTTCTGATTCTGCACTTGACCCACTAGATGTTTCCCTTTCTTAGAATCCACATCTTCTTTAATGACTTCACCACTACATGTGGAAGCCTTTAAAATTTATGGAAGAAGGCTAGGTGTGCTGGAACAAGCCTATAACCCCAACACTTTGGGAGGCAGAGGTAGGAGGATTGTGAGCTTGTGTCCAGCCTGGGCAATCTAATACCTAATGGTTTAGGTGAGATTTTGTCTCAAAAAAAATAAAAATAAAGAGCTGGGGATATAGCTCAGTGTGAAGGCCCTGGGTTCTATCTTCAGCACCACAAATAGAGAGAGGGAGGCAGGGAGAGAGAGAGAGAGAGAGAGAGAGAGAGAGAGAAAGAGAGAGAGAGAGAGAGAGAGAGAGAGAGAGAGAGAGAGAGAGAACGAACTGTGATGTCTAACCTCAAAATATCAATTCCCTTATTTCATTGTATCTATCTTTTTTGGTTTGGATCAGAATTACAGCATCTTGAGATCTTCTAATCCAGTACTCTCATTTTGTAGATGAATAAACCAAGTCATGGAGCTAATGATGATAGTCATAGCTAATGTGAAAAGAGTACTTCTAAATGTTAGGAACTGTGCTAAGTGATGTATGAGTATCATTTTATTTAATTCTCTGACCTCAGGAGGTAGATATATTCATATTTACCTGATTTTACAGTGAAATAGCTCGTTTGGGGTCTGGTTGTTAATAAGCATCAGAGCTGTGTCTCTAATGCAAGTGTTCATGCTCAGCAGATCTGTTTAATCTGAATCATCACAATGTTGTCCTACTTGCTGGGCTTTGAGAGCAAAATGACTTTACCTCCTATCTGTATTCCTTTAAGTTTAACTTAGAAAACATGCTCCTATCCTTCAGTTGGAAGATCTGGGCCTTCAATTTTATCTTGTTTGAACATCTTTGCTCCATACACCTCTCATGTTCTTAGGTCACAACAAACCGGGACTTCAGAACAGCAAGCAGATGAGCAGTATCACTCTTGTGGGTCTGGAGAGAATGAAGAAGACACTGCAGTCCAGAAGGAGGAGACAGCCAGTGCCTGTGTGTCTCTTCCCAAAGAGAAATTAGCTCAGTCCCAGAAGAAAGTAGCTCAATTGATTAAGGAAAAAATGGTAAAAAAAAATTTACTGACTTTCTGTTTCTATTTCAAAATGTGCTCACGATTAGAGTCTCTGTTTTCACTGCAGAGTGAATTGAATACACTCTTGTGTTTCTTTTAAGTGGGAGAAAACAAAGCAGAACAGAGGTGGTTAGTCAGCTACCTTCAGTTCTCTGCCTGGCCCACTGTCCATTTCTCCTTGGAGTGTTTGTGCTTCTAGCTTTAAACTAAAAAGTGTTGTTTTGTCTTGTTGCTATTTGTATAGTTTTAATGAAACGTTTTAAAATTTCTATTGGAATGTTTCAGGATGGTATCCCTTAGGTAACAAGAGGGTCAGGATAAGTGAGGCGCCAAACCTCAAGAGTGGCCAAGCTGGGGCTGAGGCACAGGCCTGGTGAGAATATAGCAGGATTCCATGATTCCAGTAGAATCACAAGAAAATCAATGGAGAAATAGGCAGTGGCAGCAGAGGTGAAAGAGCCAGACATGCATTTTAAAAAGGGAATCACGACTTGAGAACTGAGATCTCTAAACATGTGTGTGAGCAAGAGTGTTTAAAGTTGGGGTCTTGAGACAGCAACACACTGACTTTTATTGAGAACATAGGTGCTCTCCTGCTTCCAGAGTGTGCCTTATCAACAGAAGGAAGTTTATACACTGACTTTCTGTCCATGCTTGGTCAAGAGAAAAATGATTTTAAAGTATACACGTGAGGGCTGGAGAAATAGCACAGCAGTTACAGTGCCTGCCTAGCAAGTGCAAAGCCCTGGGTTTGATTCTCTGGCACCATATAAACTAGGATACGTGTATGTAATAAACTAGGTACATGCTTGTAATCCTAGCACTTGAAGCAGGATTGCTGTGAGTTCAATGCTACCTGAGCTACATACTGAGTCCAGGACCAGCCTGGACTATAGAGCAAAACTCTGTCTCTTGAATGGATAGATAAGTAGATAAATAGATAGATAAAAATAAAATAAAATGTACATGTGAAAAAATGGGAAATGGCTCAGGAAAGGGTGAGAGATATCTCAGAGACAAACAGTAGAAGCTGATACCTCTTTAGATGAATATTTGTAAATTTATGAGTTACCCAAAGAATTTTCGAAGGTCATTTATCCTGTCCTGAACCCATTAGTAGTTCACACATCCATTCTAGAAATAGAATATTTCTATTCCAGAAATAGAAATAAACAGTACTATTTTCTAGGGAATGCAATTGTTAGTTTTGAAAGCTTAGAAATGTCTTGGCCAGTTTGAGTAATGCAAAGATTTAGATCTTTGTAGCTAAGTCTTACCTGACCTGGTCCTTGAAGCTCTGAGGGGCAGGGAGGTTCCACTGCTTTAGCATCATGCTGAGTAACCTCTCATGCTCACACTAGTTGTCTCACTTTCCCTTGGCAAGCAGTTTGAGCATAAATACAGACTGTCTAAAGCCAGTACCAGCCTCAAAGATTTAGACTCCTATTTCAGTGATCTTTCATAGTGTTTTGCTTTTTCCTTAAAACAGGACTCAGTATTTGCTCTGCTCAGCCAGTGATGAACTCAGAAATGCTGACTGGATATTTTTAAAGAATCAAGGGAATATCCCTCTATCACTGCTGGCACCTGTACACTTGAGTGGAAAGACTGAGAAGCTTCAGGTTAGGTTGGAAATACATAGGTCCTTGGATTCACATATGATGCTACCTGTACATTATTCTTTAGCACTTAACAAGTTTGGATCACTTAGACACTAAGTAAACTCTTCCTACAATAATTCTATAATGGGAAATGGTATAATTTTACAAATCTCAGGAAAGAAAACTGGATCCAGGTTATCTTCTTCAAACCAACACAAGAACCAAGGCTGAAACTCTAGGGATTTCTTATGGAGTTGTTTTCAGTTTATCAGGAAACAATGCCAGACTTCATCGACTGGTGTAGTCAACAGATGTCTACACTTGTTAAGTCACTGATGTACAAGACTAGAAGGGATACTTCTGTGATTTTTAAAGAAAGGTCTGCCCATCTGTTCTGCAGTGGCAGAGGACCTCTTTACACTAACCTTACCTTATTCCTGTTAATAGAAATTTACTTAGCAAATTTGTGTTATCTCCTCTGTGCACTGGTCATGTAACAGTGAGCATAAGAAATACACTTCTGTCCTGAAAGAACCTGTAGAGACATATAATAGAAAAACAAACAAAATAATAGCTCAAACAATATAAGATAAGGGGGTATGTTGTGAAGAAGAGAGAAAATAAGGAGATAGTGAAGGGGTGAGGAGCTGTTTTAGAAAAGTGACCAGGAAAGGCCTGTATAAGGTGAACAAAAACTGAAACGAGACTGAGCTAAATGACAGCTGTCTCAGGCAATGGTCATAGTAGAGGAAAAACCATTGGAAATAAGTTTACCACATTCAGGAATGGCTGGACAGTGTGGCTTTAGCAGAAGAAGTAAGAGGAAAAGGAGAGAGTGGGAGAAAGTGAAGGCAGGAGGCAGTTAGGGTAAGCACAGCCTTGGCAGCAATAGTAAGGACTGTGGATTCCATTAACAAAACCTGGGAAGCTGGTGGAGGGTTTGGTTCAGAGTCATAATCTTATTTATATTTTGAAAATATTATGCTGACAAATATGTTTAAAATTTATGTTAATAATAATCATGTATTCTACCTGTCTATTACTAACTATGCTATTAGGTAACCAAAAAAGTAGATAAAGAGAAATTTTTCCATGTACAATTATTTCCAGCTAACATATGAAGAAGGCATGATATAATTGGGATATCAGTATTTTATAATTCTTAATTGTTCCATATAGTTGCACTAATATTAGAATATTAGAAAAAGAAGTAATCAGATGCTGGTTATCTTATGATAGAAGAATCTGCCATTACCTGGGAAGTATTTTTGCTTTAAAAAATTAAAGCTAATATTAACCAGACTTACAAACTTAACTACTCGTGTAAAGGCAGAACAGAGAATGGAAGGACATTTTGAATGACAAGATAATGATGCAATCAACAAAACTCACCTGTGGAAAATATTAGACCAAATCACCAAGTTTCCTAAAATAACATGCAAGAAATAAAGTTTAGACATGAAGGAAGAAATTATGAAATAGACTCATGAGACTGATCTCAGTGAATTTTTTAAAAATCTTTAAAAAACATTATTTATGATACTAGGTATTCGATACTAAGGAATTTTGAATATTTTGGTGAGATAATGACTGTGGAATTGTGTATAATTTAGTGTCTGTTGAAGATACTTATGAAATATTTGTAGATGAAATAACAATGTTTTTATTTGCTTCAACATAATAGAAAGTAAGAGTATGTGGATGAGGAGTATAAATATGTGATAGGATGGACCATGAGTAGATAGCTGATGGAGCTGAGTGATTTATTCTTTGTATTGCCATTAAAGTTTTCATGATAAAATGTAAAAAGAACTCCCTCTGGCTGTTATATAGAAAATGGATTGTCGAGGGCAATAATGACAATAGGTAGAGGAGGCTGAAATGCCAGTCAGGGAAAAGATGCAGGTTGCTGGGGCTGTTTATCATAGTTACTTTTGTCATTGCTATGACAAAATACCTCACATCCACAACTTAAGGGAAGAAAGATTTATTTAGCTCACAGCTTCAGAAAGCCTCACAGAGTCCCATTCATAGGCAGCCAGCAACAGTAGAGGCACAAGGCAAAGGCTGGAGAGCTACTCACTACAATGCAGACAGAAGCCAAGTTAGGTAGACTCCAAGTGAAGTGAAGAGCCAGTGTGTCTGAAGATGTAGGTGGCTTCAAAGCAATCCCAGTAGTAGGTGTAACAATGTTTCCTTACCTTCCTTTACTTCCTTTAAGCTGCCTGTTGCGTTCCCCACACCCAGGTTCGTTGCCATCCCTCATTTCCTGGCCATCAGATCAACAACACATACCTGCCCAGGGCAGCTACCAATCTGAGCAAACTTACACAATCGTCACATTTCAAACCCCAAGCATCCACCCCTTCCAGTTAGGCCCACCCCCAATAACATATGGTTCCACAGTTATCCAACTGTATCTGAATATATCAAGCTTTTGGGGGACACTCCAGATCCAAACCATGCAGTACTCAATGCAATAATGAGGGGAACTCACTTGTTTTTATGATGTAAGAGTAAAGTATAGCCAACTGGATTTGATGATTTGGAAGGAGAAAACAAAAGGCAAATTCAGTTCTACCTTCCAGTAACAAGTCAGAGGTTTTTCTTTTACATGCATAATGACTTCTTTGCCCTCTACAGAATACTCAAGCAAACAGAGAGCTGATTCGATGTGCTGTCCTGTCTCGGATTGTTTTTGGAGAAGATCACTGGAAATGTGCACAGGCTTTGGCCAACTTGGCTTTTGGCTACTTGACACTGAGAGGTACTTGGTTTTCCTAACTATATCTGTATGGGTCAGGCTAGAGGCTGAACTGAGCTCATACATAACCTCTTTGAGGGCAAGAATGATTGAAATGTCACCTTCCCAGCTCCAGGTTCTGATTTATCAAGAGAAAGGAGAGCCCATGGATAAGGCAGCCAGTATATTTTATCAATAAAAGTAATAATGGTGATGGTGACAGTTGTTGAATATTTGGCACATGACAAACTGTTCTATTTAGTCCTCATAGTATATCTAGGAGGGAGCTACTATTATTATCTTTTCTTATGTCTCATTATGCATGAGAAACTGAGGCTTAGGAACAAAGGACCCTATCAGGTTTCCAGGCACAAGTCAGTAAGGTAGAGAGCGTCATGAGAATGGGAGCATCATGGAAGCAGACTCAGTAAAAGGATTTGAATTGCGAAGACTAAATAAGTGCAAGCTGCTGGGAGGGAATGACAGGCCCCTCATCCTACAGAAGTACTGTTTCTGAGAGAGATTCTGGTTTCGGGGTGCAAGGTGGATTTCACTTGCTAAAACTGGAACCCAAGTGAAAATTCTGTGAGGGCAGGAACATAGTCATAGAATTCAATAAATAATTCCTTGAGTCCAGAACACATTTCTGTAATAAGGGTCATGGCCATCTCAAGACCTTGTGCCATTTGACCAGCCATGTCTCCCTGCTTGAACTGCATTTCTTTCTACCATGGAAGTCATTGTACTATATTCTGTGCTCTTTGTTTAAATGCCTCTGCCTCTGAAATAGAAGGTTCATTGAAGGCAGGATTAAGTCTTATTTAATCTGGAATAGTTTCCTCTGCTGATATACGTATACATATTACTGATTGGTAAAACTGAAATGCTGGGACAAAGCTTTCTGAAAGTAACCTCTTGGGCCTTAGTCTTTAGTGGAGCCTGACTTAAGTGATCTAAAGGCTAAGAATATGAAGACTGTGAAGGAAAGGAACCAAAACCTGTGGGCCAGAATGAGCCTAGGCACAAGAAAACAAAACTTTTAATAAAATTGATACTTCTCAGTTATTAATTTCAGCACATATTTTCCTTCTTAAGGTTTTGTGGGTTATTTTATATTTACTTTTAATGAAACTTTAGGTTCATTGGCTGTTGATATGGTAAGATCATGCGTGGCTGGCACTGATGATGATGGTGCTGTGAGTCACAGTGAGGTCATACTGAGTTCATCTTAGGACATCTGTTATGTCTTGAGAGAAGGATGCCATGGCTTAAGGAGAAGAAGGATTCCTCACTTACTGGCCATGAAGTTTGAAAGATATTAGGAAACCTTCCTTCAGCAAAACAAAATTAATCTCTTATGGAGCTCCATCCTTTCTCATGTGGTTTTCTCTGTTTGAGTCAGGCTAATTTCTTCAAAAATTTACAGCCTTCCTAGTAAGAGTCTAATTTAAAGAGGTACCACATAACATTTATAGGGCTCTTAGTATAAGTCTTCTGATGCTCTGCTAGGTGCTGGGGATAACAAAAATGAATACTCCTAATAGTTCCTGGGAACTTACGGGGCTCTTTCTTAAATTATTATTTTTATTAGTATATGCTTATAACACATAATAATTACATTCCACTTGGGGAATTTGTATGTACACATACTGTATCTCAATCATTTTTAACCTTCCTTCCCTCTCCCTGCCTTCCTATCTCTCCCTTTTCTTAGATCCCCTCACATCTTCACAGAGATTTTATAATAGGACTCCATAATTAGTGGTAGGAAAAAAACTTCTAGAAGATACAGCTCAGTGGTTCTGCCATTGAGTAAAGTCAGGGAAGGTTGCAGAGAAAAGGCAATATTTGTCCTGTCTTTAGATGATGAGTATAGAACCAAGTAGATTTTAAGGGGAGTGATAGAGAGTACAAAGTTGGCCCTCCATGTATATAGGTTTGAGGTGTGAGAGCTGAGAGAAAGGCATAATGTTTGGAGCTCCTCACACAAAATATTATAGGTTCTCTCTAGACCCAAAGAATTAGAGAAGAATAGAAGATACATTAGAGTAAATAGATTATACCTGGGAATGGGACTGAAAGGGTAGTTTGGGCATGATATCAAAGAACACTGGGAGATTGTATTATAAAATCAGAAATTCTAGGTGGAACTGGTGGAGAAAGTGGAGGTGAAAGTCAGTTAACCATTATCCTGCCCCAAAGGGATCAATGACAGTATTGACTATATTGACTGTGGCAGTTTGAATGCAGAGGAGAGTTTAAAATGTCAAATTAGTGATATTTTATGGCCAATTCAATATGGAATGAGAAGGACAGGAAAGAGATTATAACCTAGACATTTAGCTGAAATAAAGAAAAAGACCATAGGAAAAACTTACAGCCCAATAATAGGACACACATTAGCATGTACCAGGCCCTGGGTTCTGTTCCCAGCCCACAAAAAGATGGTGACCAAGTTGCTAGGGGAAGAGGGAAGAAGCCACAGAGTTTGGCTTCAGCCAGGCTGGATCATGTTGGATCTATGTTGATATGTTTAGTAGGAATTAAAAAGTAGATTTGAAGCTTGGAAAAGATGTCATTTGGTATCAAGTAGAGTCCATCATAATGAATGACTTTGATCAGAAAAAGTATGTAGAAAAAGAAGGGGGCAGAGGATATAAAAATAGAGAACAAGAACTTTATGGATGGTAGCAGAAGAAGAGGGCAGAGGATACAATACTGCAGAACAAGAGCTTTAAGCCCCCAGAATTAACAAATGGGATTATGTCAAACTAAAAAGTTTTTGTACGGCAAAGAAAATTGTCAACAGTGTAAAAAAGAGAACCAACAGACTGGGAAAAAATTTTCACCACCACTACCTCAGATAGAAGGCTCATAACCAGAATATACAGGGAAATAAAGAAAAGCAACTCCCTCAAAATCAAAGATCCAGTTGAAAAATGGGCAAAGAAAATGAATAGGCAGTTCTCAGGTGAAGAAGTTCATATGGCCAATAAACACAGGAAAAGATATTCAACATCCTTAGCCATTAGAGAAATGCAAATCAAAACAGCACTAAGATGCCATTTGATAATTATGTTGGATAAAACAGCCTGGGTTGACACTTGCTATATTTTAAAGCTCGAAAGATCTTGCTCCGGTCTATCCTGGCCTTTAAAGTTTGCGAGAAATCTGTGGTAATTCAAATGGGTTTGCCTTGGTAAAATAATGACTGATTTTCTCTTCCTGCTTTTAATATTCTCTTTTTATGCTGAATTTCTGAGGTTTTGATTGTATGTTGTGTCAAGTCTTATTGCTGGTGTTGCTTGGTGTTGTAGAAGCTTCTTGTACCTGAAAATTAGTTTCTTTCCCCAAATTTGGTAAGTTTTCTTGCATGATCTGAATGAATACATTCTTTATACTTTCAGTGCTGTCTTCTGCTCTTTGTCCCACAACCATAATTCTGAGGTTTGTTCTCTTTGAATCATCCATCATCTGTCGCATTCAGCTACTTTGCTCTTTTCTAATTTTGGAGTCCTGTCTAATTATAGCATTTTTTTCCTCAGCCTTGTCTTCAAGGTCTGAAATTCTGCCCTCACAGTGTTCGAGTGGACTTCCCTTGCTTCCAAATGTATTTTTTATATCCTGAATTTCAGCTAGATTTCTTTTCAGAATTTCCAGTTCTCTATCAAAATGTTCCTTCAGATCTTGCATTTCCTTATTTACCTCAGCCAACTTTTTATTTGTGACCTCTATATGCTCAGTAGGCTTTGTATCCATGAGGGTCACTATATGATTAGTAAGTTTCTCTATAAGCCTGTTAACCATTGCTTGCCTTTCTTTGAGGATATTTTGTTTGAACTGGTTGTTTGACTTCTTTATGTGCTTTTTGACTTCCATCCTTATGAGTTCCACTATTTCAGGCACATGACATTAATTTCTGTGTGTGTCTTGTTGCCTTGTCTTTTTCCCATGTTTCTGTGGTTGAGGGACTTTACTTTAAAGGCCTAGCCAAGAGGTTTCTTCAAATGGGTATGAAGGTGTGGGGAGGGGAACTTAATGTCCTCTGAGTTCTGGGCTTGGAGTAGGCAGTAAGGGGGAACATAACAGTTCAATGGCTGAGGTATCAAGATCACTCTGAACCCCCTCAGCAAAGGTTTCTTGCCTGTCCTGGCTTACCTTCCCCAAGGGTGGGGCTGTCCACCCTCAGAGGTATTCCCACTACCACCTGAGCCATTCAGAATGTTAGCAGCCTCTCCACAACTGTCTCTTGTGCCAGTCTCCTCCCAGGCACCATTTAAGAGTGACCCCAAAAACTCTGCTGTGTCTGTCTGAGCCTTTTTTTTTTTTTAACTCTAAACAGTTCAAGCTTTGGCTCTTTTTTGTTAATGGCTCCTTCTGTTGTCATTGCCTGTTACGGCTGCCAAGCGCTCCTCCTGGTCTGGGCTCTGAGAGGCCTTTTTAAAGGGAAGCTCACAGTGTGTTTGCAGTTGGTGCTGTTTTGGAGGCTGGGGCTACCAGCTGCAGTAAATTCCTACTTCTCCCAGATCTGCCTTTACCTCAGTCAGAGGTTCTGGGCTCTGCGCTTTTCTCTGTCTGTGGATGCTAACAATTCCTGGCCCCTGGGGCTACTTCCAGGGCTTCTGTTTTTCTCTGCTTCTAATGTGTCTTCAGGGTTTCTTACCTTCCCCTGGCCTCCTTTCCATTGTTGGGGCTCCCGTTCCTCTCCTAGCTAAGTTGAATGGGCATTTTTAAATTATATCTCAACTTTTTAAGTGAGTCCATGAGGAGACATTGCACAGCTGTGTTACTCGGCCACCGTCTTGCCTGGAAATCTCCCCTCTTAATCTTTTTTTAATGTCTACTCTATAAAATAAAACAAGTTTTTGAAAAATTGCAAACCTTTACAGGGATGAAGTACTTGCTGATTTCTACTTAGTTTTATTGTCATTAATCCTGTAACTGCTTTCAAATGGGCAGAATATAAGAGCCAGCGTTTTCTATAGACAGGATGTGTGTGTGTCTCTGTGTGTTCATGCCTCACTGCACATGTGCATATTTTATAGCTAGTAGATCTGCTTTCCTCATGTCCCTCTGAGTCGTTCTAACACTGGGATATGGATATCAAGCCAAGGTTGATTTCTCTCAATAAACAGTCTTTTAATGACTATTTAGCATGAAACTTGTATATATGAAATATGAAGACCACTTTGAGAAATAAAATGTACTGACACCCTGAAAGAAACTTACAACCTGATATGGTAATGGAGATACCTAGAGAACCAACTAAACACATCATAAAGTGTCACACAACTGATCTAAATAGAAGGTTGTGTGAAATTATTCCTGGCTGAGGTGGTTAGTGGTAGATTTGTGGTACTTTTGGCAAGATTAATCTAGAAATGATAGATTGTAAACTGTCTAGATATTCTAGGGCTAAAACTAGGCTATGGACAGAGAGAATGAACAAGAAGACAAGGATTCAAGAGTCAATGAAGGATACATACATTTGTTTTTTAAACTAAAAATCCCACGTTTCTAAATGTATGCTTACAACATATAGATGCAGTTATTTTTCATGGCACTATTGATGGCAGCAAAAGATAGGAAACAACCAAGTGTCCATCAATAGGGAACCAGTACATATACAAATGGATATGTGCAACTTTTAAAAGGAGCACAAAGAACCTCTATATTTTGCAAAGATCTCTGGGATACATCTTTGGAAAAAAGGAATGTGCAGTGCAGAAGAATTCTATAATATAGCTTGCTTTATGAAAGAAAGGGGAAAACATGAGAAATTATGATTCAGTAAGAAATATACAAAAATGAATGAAATGAGTGAGATGAAAAGTTACAGAGAGAATGCTTGTGGTGAAAGGGAACAGGATCGGAAGTGAGACCTCTCAATATTTGCTCTTCCATGTACCTAAACTTTTCAACCATAGAAATGGATTACTTATTCAAAATAATCATTCAAAGAGACTTTGAAGGAAAAATTGACATGAAGTTAAATTTGATGCAATGGAAAAATGATACTCAAAGTTGACCTCATAGTTTTAGACCCCTGTAGTACCATTTTCTGAGATAAGTATATGAAAGAAAGTTTCCTGAGAGGGCAATATTTGGTCTACTTCTGAACATATTGATTTTGAAGTGTAATAGAAAATTCACAAGTACTTTTTTTCTTGGTGCTAGAAATTTGGGACTAAAACTTGAGAGACAAGCAGGAAAAACTATAAGCCTGAAAGACTCTGGAGAGTAGTACTAGAGAGGGAAACTTGAAGTTACAATCACTGAGGCCAAGGCTAATGTTGCAGAAATTGATGAAATTTTTTGATAGACAAGGCATGAAGAATAAGAAACAGAAAGACTTTCAAGTGAACTCATTAATGGAAGGAAACAAATGACCCTAGTGAAGAGTTAGCCAAAAAAAGAATCAATTAGAGAAGGACTATGGGGAGAATGAAGTTAGTTAAATGCCTCAGGATCAAACAAGTCAGTTATTTGATGCTATGGTAAAGTAGGTATGGAGAAAGTATGATGAGATTTATTTACTTGTGAGCCTTTGTGGAACCTCATGAACACTGTAAGTGTCTTAGTTACTTTTTTGTTGCTGTGTACAGAATACTTGACATCCAAAACTTAGGGCAGGAAGGGTTTATTTTATCTCAGAGTTCAGAGGTCTCATTCTTCTCATAGGCAGCAGGCACTGGTGGAAGTACATGGCAAAGGCCCAGCAGGAAGAAATCCTGCTCACAGCATGGCAGATCGGAAGCCAAGTGAGCAAGAAAGGGAAGAGCTATCATATGTCCTTCCAGGTCAAGCCCCAACGACCCACCACTTCTGGGTCAAGCCCCAGTGTTTTGCTTCTGCTGACCAGACCCCGCCTCTTGACAGCACATGGTGCCACAGGTACTCCACAACCTCCAAGTACATGAGGGTCATGGAGGACAGCCCAGATCCAGGCCGCAGCAATACGAGAAGGGTGTAGTGAGAGTTTTTGCAGAGGAAAAGGGCAGGTAGAGAGAATATGAAAGTTTAAAATGGAGTAGTTGGTGGAATGGGGTTCATAAAAAAATATGACGCCCTTGTAAAACAGAGTATATAAATGGCTGTTGCTTGGGGAGAGAACTAGGGATGCTAGAAGTGGAGCTTGGTTGCTGACTGCCCTGGAGATAATTCCGTGGAGCCCAGTGACACAGTAGTTGAGAGAGAAAAGGGCAGGACGAGAATACCAACACAGCTTGCCACCAACTGGTAAACTGTTTTCCCGTGTTTAGGCAAGAGAATATAGCAATGTGACAAGTAATTTCCTGCTATTTTGCTTATAATTAATGAGGTAATAATTAATCAGCCTATTGTTACTAGAAAGTGGGCCTGCACCCAGGATGGGAAATCAGGCTCTAAAGGCCATAGGGAAGGTAAGCTGTGTAAACCAGGAGTTAGGGGTGTTTTGGGCCTACTTGGCAGGCATCGATATGTTTACCAGCTCCTGAGTGCCTGCAGAAAGAGGCCTGAAAGTGAATGCCAGTGACTGGTTTTTAGTGGAGTAGAACATAACTTGGGTACTGTGTTCTCTGTTTACCTTTGTCTTTTCCTTAGGGCTTTCCTTTTCTGTGAAGAAAGAAGAAAGTTATGAGTTAGGCTAGAAGATGAAGTAGTATAAATTATATGTTTTCAAGTTTATCTCTGTTAAAGGACAAAGAGAAAAGTGCTCAGGAACACTTACGAAACAAGGGGAAAACCCCACTGATTTTGTCTGGTTGAAGTTTGGCATTCCTTTTGTCTTTTAATGAGGAGCCTCACTGCCCTAAGAAATCAGGTGTGTGTGTGTGTGTGTGTGTGTGTGTGTGTGTGTGTGTGTGTGTGATCAACTACCATCACCAGCTTAATCTAGTAGAGGAAAAAAGTAATCTCAGATGGAAGTAACTGTATTTATAGAGTGCCTTTTCTAGAAAGCTCAAAGCAGAGTACTCTGGGGTATATTCTAGTTTGTGCCTGGATTATCCCCGTGTACATGGTAGAGAGCTGTTTCGTAACTGTTGTCATTTGCTGTTTGGAGGTTAAGAGAGTCACATGACACTAGCAGCAGAATTGGAAAGGAAACACTCATCAACCAATGCTGTCTCTTAACAGTAGTTTCGAAACTGAGGCCTATCAAGAAGTTACATAAAGACTGTTTATGGGGATAAGAATAGAAATTTCTGGCTCCCATTCTTCTAGGGATTCCAGCTCAGTATGTCTAGAGTGGAGCCCAAGAATCTATATTCTGTAGAAGAATTCTAGATGATTTGAAATCACCGACAGATATAGGATTCAGTACTACAGACCACATGAATACTGCATTGCCTGCTCTATCTTCTCCCAGGAATGTCTTTGGCTGGAACTTGCCTTTTTAAATGTCTTTCTTTTTGCTGCCCACTCTGTAACTTCTGCAGGCTTCCCAGCTCAGGCCAAGAAACATGCTGAGTTTGCCAAGAACACACTATTGACCTGGAAGGGAAACACAACCTCAAAAAAGGAGAGAAAGGAAATCCTAGAAGCTCTTGTCACGGTGTACTACACTGTGGGAGTGGCCTGGCTCCTACAGAACCAATATCCTTTCCTTCCCAGATGAGTCTGGTGATCAGGGCCACAGGCCACAAATGCCAGATGGGTCGTCAACATAGGAGGGTGGGAGATGAAACCAAGTCCTTGTAGCTGACTCCAATATCCAAGTCCTCGGGAGCTAGCTGCCTTAGTTACTTTTGCACCATTGTGTCTTAGTACCTGACATCCACAACTTAGGGAGGAAAGATTTATTTTAGCTTATAGCTTAAGTGGATAACACTCCATTCACAGGTGGGTGGCTCAAAAATGATGAAAGCACATGGCAGGGCTGGAACAGGAGTGGGCCAGAGCCAGAGTGCCAGCAGCAGAGATCCTTGAAACATGATGGAGCAGAGAGAGACTGTGAGGAAGGGCAGAACCAACACATGCCCCTCCAGAGTTTTTTTGAAGTATTATTTAGAGTACTGCCTATGAAGCTAATAAACTGACATAATAAACTTATAAAAAGACAAAGTTTATTTTGGCTCATGGATTTGGAAGTTTCAGTCCATGATCCATTTCTGCTTACCTGTGGGCCTGTGGCAAAACAGCATATTCTAATGGGGGACACGGCGGAACAAAACCACTCATCTCATGGCCAGGGAGAGAAGAGAGAAGAATCAGCTTGGATGCCACTCTTTCCTTCAAGGATATGCTCCCAGTGACCTTAGTTCACCACTTCCTAGTAGCGTGATGCTGGAACATGCCCTTTTCCACATAGAACCTTGGAGGACACTTCAGATCCAACTATAGCAATACCTCTAGTCAAGAAACTTGTGATACTGATAGCCTTTTGATACTGTCTCTACTTGAAAGATGTTAATGGCATTTCCTGTCATGAATAACTGTGAGCACTCTGAGCCCATGTGTGCCCAGTGTCAGCTCTCAAAACCTCCCCCTTGCCCCTGGCTCTGTTGCTTAGCCTCCAAAATGTGATATGTGGCCTTCCTTCTTAAGCCTTAGCAGGGGGCTATGAAAAATATGGGAATAGAAGAGTATTGGGAATAAAGGGGATTTTTTTTTTCCCTGCTGTTTACCTCTGGCTAAAAATCTGCTTTTCTTGGATTTTTGTAATTGATCCAGAAAGTCCCTATTACCATAATTAGTTCCTCTCTTTTGCCATTCCTAGAATAGCTGTTGTGATGCAGTAGATACCTCTAAAAGAAATGTAGTATAATTTAGTTTCTGTTCATTCTTGTAAACCCTCACCCCTCACACCAGACCTGGACTCAAGCATCCACTAACTGAAATCAAGGCCCTGTTCTCTCTCCAAATAATTCTTTCTTCTTGACAACATACACATACGGAGACTAGAGAACATGGTTAAGTGCCCATTTTTAATACTGCTCTTTTTTTCCCATGAGGCTCTTTTGTTTGCTTATCAACTGCTGTCCCTATGCAATGGCAGTTAGTTTGTGTGCCTAGCATTTGCCTTGACTGATTCACTGGCAGAGAGGCCTATTTCAACCTTCAGAAGGCAGATAGAAACTTGAAGGAGCTGAAAGAATTAAATACAAGAGGCATTTGTGGATTACAGATCTCAGAGAAAGATTTGACAATTGCTTTGGGCAGGTAATATCTAGCCATATGGAAGCAACGAGGCACGCAGCTACATGTTGTTCTGTGTTCTCCATGTAAGGGGAGACAATCAAAGCAAAAAATAAAACAAACTGAAATAATGATTTTAAAATGCTCATATTTATCAAACATGTAGTCTGCTTACACATTTTACACATTTGCCCAAACTTAATGGGCAGCTGCCACACTTAATCCTCACAACTGCCGTTGATGTTAGTTTGGCATGATTATGATATCATTCAAGGTAAGAAAAGGATACTGATACTGAGGTTAAATAAATTGTCCGACATGATCTTGTTCATAAATGTTGGATCTTTGATCTGATCTCATTGACTCTTACCCATGTCTTGTACTGCCTTTCACACTTCTAGAATGATTTTTGCCTCCTACTTTTGTCCCATTCTAAGAATGTGACATCTTAACAGTGTGATATTCTAACAGTTACAGAAGGAACAATTAAGGGAGATAATTAACAGAAAGCCATGAAAGCCTTGCATAGTACATACCCATGTTCTGTATGGAAGCAAAGGTCATGAAATTTGTTAAAGCCAGAATAATGATTTTTTCAGTTGAGTTAGATTTCCTGTGAGAATCAGAATATTTACAAGTGAAATTGGGCCCATCAGATTATCAGAGGAAAAATACAATGAAATGTTTACAGTTCCCTGGATTTTTCAAATATCTTTGCATCCTTGAAAACATTCTATTTCCAAAACTGTAAGCACTTACATATTAGAGCAGATGACTGAATGGTAAGTATATGAAATACATGCAGCATGTCTGCTTTCTTTAAACAACCAGGAATCCTGAAGTCAGGTGGGAAATGATGCTGGAATGTCCAGATTTAAATCTAACCATTGACTTACGTCCATGAGGCCATAAATTAGATTCTGCAAAATGTCTACTGCTGTCCTATAGTGCAATAGTTAATGTTTTTCTGCTGTTTATGAAAGAAAACTTTGTTTCTTTTTCAGAACTAGTTCTAGTACTTCATTCAATTCAGAATATTTCCTGAGTACTTCTATTGTTCATGCACTGTTCTAAGTGTTGGAATGCATACTAAGTATGAATACTTACTAGACACTGTTCTCGGTACTTTCATAACTTACTAAATTCTTCCTACAACCTACGAGAATAGGTACTTTTAAAATTATTTTCCCGTTTTACAGAAAGACAATTAAGGCATAGAAATTTTAACTCAAGGTGACCAAATTAGTGGAAGAGCTAGGCATGTAACTGGAGCATCTGAATTCATAGCTCACATTTTATACCATACTGTTATATTTTATATTGGTCAAATATAAGGGCAGGTTTCTTTTTCCATTTTGAGAATTGGGTAGCTAAGTAGCTACGGCAAGATTATTTAGAACAGAAAACTTTGCTAATACCTTACTATGTCTTGTTGATGAAAGCCATTGTCATCTGTAATTTGTGCTTTTGTGATGATGGGAAATAGTAATATGATTGATCAAAACCAGAGTTTTTAAACAGAGATTAATCAAATAATATGCCAGTGCTATTAATCCTAATCTTGAAGAAAAGAATAAAATTTCCAACTCAAAAATGTAATTATTGCTAAAAATGACTTGTTTGAAATAATTTTTAAATTCAATTGGGAAAGCAATCATGGGACAATAAAAAAAAGAAAATAACATTGATTGTTTATGTACTGCATGTTAGGTGATTTTACATATAATATTTAATCTCTACAACAATGTTTAACTATGCTTAACTAGGCTTTATTTGTAAGGAAAATGTTGGCTATTGTAGTTTGATAAAGTAACTGTTAGTCCCAGCCTTGAACTAGCCTTATTCTTTTCAGTGTGCCTTGCTGTTTGTATTCTGAACACTTCATTGGGATACTGTTTTACCCTATTTAAAATGTTATACTCCCAATTTTATTGTTGATAATTTGAAATTGCAGACAAGTAAGAAGAAGAAAATAAAAGTGAGTTATAGTACCATAACTAATTACTCAGAACATTTTGGCCATTTATCTACATCTGTCTATTTCAGTATCATATTTTAAGCATGATTTAATACTTTTTAATTTCATATTGATTTTGGATGTATTTCCTTTTTGTTAATCTAAAAACACAGTTATTTGAAATAATGCAGTATGTGATGTGTCATAATTTATTTAGCCACTCCTCTTTGGAGAAAATATGCAATGTTTTCACTGTCTTCTCTCATCTTTAACTGATGAGGAATAAACTAAACTAAATAAAATGAAACAAAATTTTCTTTGGCCTAAAAAGGAAGGAACCAAAAGTAAATGGTTTTGCTATGATTTTAAGGAATCTGTGTTTATGAGTAAATTATCCTATCTTGTGAATTGTTGAGTTTCATTTTTTTCCATTTGCCTTTTTAATACAATTTAGGTGATAGCAGAACCCATATCAATTGGTTAAATAAATGGTAATAAGTGGAATCTAGTGTATAATTTACAGGATAATAGAAGTTTATTTATATCAACGCCAGATTTTTGAGCCAACCACCCACATGATCAGCCTGCAAAGGCCAAGTTATTTAGTTCTTGGGATTAGTTCCTTCTGCATCTGTAAAGTAAGTAACCTGTGTGTGGCTTTCTACCTTCACTGTTTTTCTTGTAGAGCCTCCTTGGCTACCCACAAGTTGAACCTAGCTCTGGCATACTTTGAAAAGGCAGTTGACAATGTTCTTGCTGCCAACAGTGATGACACGTTGGATCTGATCTGTCTGTATCAGGAGATTGCCCAGATTGAACAGCTGAGGAAGAACCACAAGCAGGCCATCCAGTACCTGAGTCAGGTTGGTGACTTGACTGAAGCCTTCGCAGAGTGGCCCTCTTTGGCCCCAGATCCTGGGATTAGGGAAGCTGGGCTCCATTTTAATTCTGACTTCTCTCTAAATCCATACTGTGAACTTTAAGTAACCGGGGCAGAGAACACTGGCTCAGGTGAACATTCCTGCTGAATGACCTAATCAGGAGACAGTGCCTACCCTCCCAGGCTTTACTCTCTTCTCCATCAGTGCTGAGAAAAAGAAACTAAGGTTGAATCTACTCAAGGAAAAAAAATCAGAGACAACTGAACCTACGTCTTCAGCAGACACAAAGGATCTTTTAAAATGAAAAACATAGTATTTTCGAATAATGCTATTATTTGTCCTTTTAGCTAATCTAGCTAGTTGTATTTGCAAGGCTAAATAAGGTTAAACTAATAAAAGGGTGTTTTACTTGGAGGTAGCTAACTTGACAGATGTCCAGAGGAAAACAAAACGAAGCATAGGAAAGAATGTTGAGTCTATTCTATGAAAACAGTTTCAGGCACCTTAGTGCATCATGTACTTCAAGTGCTAATTAAGTCCATCTTGTTTTCTAAAATAAGAATACTGCCTGTGTCTTCAGGTATCTACCACAGCCACATATGGCAATATTCTGGATTTTTCAATAGTATAGAACTTACAATCTAAGAATGTATATAAACCATCAAATACTGAAGAAAAAGGATGGCAAATAGTCTGACAGTCCAAGATTGCATAGTGGGGAAGTGGTAGGGACTGCTGCTCTGAGGGCTGGACTCCACTGCTCACAGACAAATCCAGTCCAGGTTTTGAGTTCAAGACTTTCTGATAGCAATGATCAGATCAAAATGGATAAAACAATAAATATCAATGTTTTCTAATATCACCAGTTTATGGACTGCTGTTATTATGTGCACCCAAAGACATACTGACTTCATCCATCTGTGAAGTAGGTTAGCGTTGTTGCTTTATCTCATTTTAAGAAGTGAAGCATGAAGTTGTATCTGACTCAGCTGAAGTTGTATAGTTAACAGGTGGGAAAGCAGGTATTTGAACTCAGAAAATCTGATTCCAGAGCCTGTACTTCCAACTCCACCATGTGTCTTGGCTCTCTTACGTGTCACCTGATTTTCCTTCAGGGCCTTGAAACACTTTACAGAGCTCGGTCTGTGAAATATTAAGCAAGGGTGGTTCTATTCTTGTTGGTGGGTACATGGTACATGATTTCACTGTTCTTTCTTCTTCCTATGTGTTACTTCTTCCATTTTAGCATAAATAATAAAAATTTTTAGTTCTTACAATATGCTACATGCTATTCTAAACCATATATATGTGTACATATATATATATATATCAATATTTGCAACAACTGTTTGTGACAAATATTATTTTCATCATCTCAATTTTTCATTTGAAATGGTTAAGTCATGAACCTTGTATCACAGTAAGTAGTGAAGTTTAGATAGAAACTTGGGTAGTATAGCTCTAGGACCCATGCTTTATGATTGCTTTTGATACTGAACAATTTTTTTTGAGACGGTCTTGCTCTGTAGTCCACGCTGGTCTTAAATTCACTATGGATCCCAGACTGGCCTCAAAAACATGGCAATCCTCCTGCCTCAGCCTCTTGAGTGCTAAGATTATAGTGTGTACATCATGCTCAGCGTATGTGATGTGGGGAATTGAACTCAGGGCCTTGAGCTGCTAAGCTATTCCTCCATCCCCAGCTGAGGGGCTGAGCTAAGGTTATAATTTTATTTTTGCTGCGAAACCTAGTAAAATAATACTAGTTACAATTTATTAAGAACTTATCACATGATAGGTACTGTGCTTAGTGCTTTGTATGCAGTAACTCATTTAATCTTTCCCTAGCCCTAGGCCCTGGGTTTGATTCCCTAACACCATATAAAGATTAGCTGAGTGTGGTGGCTCACCCCTGTAATCATAGCACTCAGGAGTCTGAGGCAGGAGGATTGCCTTGAGTTCAAGGTCAGAATGTTCTACATAGTGAGTTAGGAACCAGCCTGGGATACAGAGCAAGACCTGTCTCAAAAGAAAGAAGGAAGGAAGGAAGGAAAGAAAGAAAAAAGAAAAGAAAAGAATTGCTCAGACTCATAGCTAGGAAGTGGCAGAGCTGAGACTCAAACTCATTTGTTATGATTTAAGTATGAAGTGTCTTGGCTGGAGGAATGGCTCATTGTTTAAAGCTCTTGGCTTGCAAGCACTAAATCAAGTGATAAGTATGTGGGTTCGATTTCCCAGCACTACATAAGCTGAGCATGGTGGCGCACACTTGTAATCCCAGCACTTGGGAGGTTGAGACAGGAGGATTGCCGTGAGTTCAGGGGTAGCCAGGTCTCCAGTGTGATTTTGGAACCAGCCTGGGCCCTCTGTCTCAATAAATAAATAAATAAATAAATAAGGAGTATCCAAAGGTTCTTGAAGTCTTGGTTTGATCTCTAGTTTGGTAGTTTTCAGAGGTTGCCTATGGAAAGGTGATTATAATAGGAGGGCTCTAATCTCATTAGTTGATGAACCCATTGGTAAGTTTGTAGCCAAGTGGACCAGGAAGAGATCGGGCCCACTTGGTAGAAGTAGGCCCCTGAAGGCCCTCTTTCTCTGAAGGATATGCCTTTGGTGGGTATATGTGGTCCCTAGCCTCTTCTTCTCTGACTTTTCTGCTCTCTCTCTCTCTCTCTCTCTCTCTCTCTCTGTCTTTCTCCCTCAGATAAGCAGCTTTCCATAAAGTGAGCAGCTTTCCTTTTCACCCTGATGTTTTTGCTTCACATGAAACTGGACAGTCAGAGACCTCTTAAATCATGGGCCAAAATAAATCTTACCTCCGTTAAGTTGTTTTTCTGATATTTGGTTGCAGCAATGAAATGCTAACATGTCATCTCGCGTTGAACTCTATGATTAACTATATATTGACTCTAAATCAACTAGTAACTCTATGAAACTACTAGAAAATGCACAGTTAGCATTCTGTTATTTGGATCCTGGCCTTACATGATTTTCTTTTTTCAGGCCTATTCTCTTTCTGTTACTTCATTCACTGAAGGCAGCCCCCAAACTGCAGAGGCAAGTGCATTATTAGCCAAAGCTTATGCCATGACTGGAGAGCCCCAGCACAAGGGTAAGTAGAAGAGGCATGTTACAGTTGTCATTATTCCCAGTGACCTATGGGAAGCACATTACTGAATGATCTGTCTATAGGTAAGATTATTAACTAATACTATGTCTGTAATGGAAAGATTTGGCTGGTCATGATTTTCTACAAAATAATTTGTACACTAATTTGTAGCTGGTAATATCACCCCAAGTTAGAACATTAGAATCCTAAATCATCTATTTTCTGCTGCTTGTTCCCTTAGCATCTCAGCAGAATTGACATTCATAAAATATAGAGATTATGTACACTGTGAGCATGGCTTGTGTATAGTTGATGAGGAAATACAGTGATAAAAAAGCATTGGCTGCCCCTGTCCTTTTGGAGCATGCAAAGGCATATCACGAAGGATGAAATTGACAGATTTAATTACAAAAGATCTAAAACTCTGTCACAAAGTGCTGACGATAAAATTTTTTAAAATTCAGCCAAGATGAATGGATAATCTGAATATATCCATAACTATTATAGAAAATGAACTTGTAGTTCACCTTCCAAGAAATCTCCCAGTACAGATGACTTCACTACAGAATTCTGCTTCACATCAGTGAAGAAATAATAATAATAAATCTACAGGAAATACTTTCTAAACAATTTCATGAGGCCAGTATTAACCTCATATCAAAACTGGGCAAAGATATTAAAGGAAAAAAAGCTAAAACAACTGTAGACCAATACTTGAGCATGTGTATTGAGTTGCTGAGAAAGTCGTGATGTATTTTGTCTGTTTTTCAAAGGTTGTTTATTTATATAAAGAACAAAGATCAATCAATGATACATTGCCCACTTTGTTCAATAACCTTTTGCCATCTTCCAGTGAGCTTCATAATTCCTCATTCTTAGAAGAACTCGTCATACTTGATGAAAAACTGAGCTGCTGATTTATAGCTTCTTCTGAATTGAACATTATACTGCATAAGGAGTTCTGAAGAGAGCAAAAAAACAAGTGGAAGTCTGATGGGGCAAGGTCAGACGAATATGATGGATGTGGCAACACATCCCATCCAAACTCCAGTAGTTTTTGATGGGTGATCAAACCTATGTGTCATCTCATGTTGTTGTGATGGAATACAACTCCTTCATGATTAACAAGCTCTGGATATTTCTAGATTATGGGTTTATCCAGACTGTCCAGTTGCCAGCAGTACACATTCAGATTGATTGCTTGGTTCCTTGGGAGGAGCTCAGAAAACACGATACCTTCAAAATCCCACCACACTGAGAGGGTAATCTTCCTCTGAGGAATGTCTGCTTTCAATGTCATTTGAGGTGAATCCACATTGAGATAAAGACTCTTTTAACAGTTGGAGAGATTATGTCAACTTGAGGCAATCAGGAACCAAGCCTGGATTAGGGTTTGAGAACCACTCCTGGAGTAGGGATTGAGAACCAGCTTGTATTAGAATGTGAGTGATTTGTGGGCCAGCGAATGAGGGAAGAGCACCCACTCAGTCGTGGGAGGCCCAACTTGGAACTCTATAAAAGGAGGGAAGAAGAAAGATTGTTACAGCTTCTTCTGGGAAAGCTCTCCTTCATAATTGTCTATGGTCGCCAACTTGTTACACGCCACAGATCTTCATCACAGATTTGCTCTAGACTCGACTTGCACCTGTCTGCCCATTGCTGATCTTCAGTCTCCGATTTTCAGGCTCCCGTCTTTGCCATTGTTCTTTGAACAACCGATCTGCAGCGGCCTCTCACCAGCTCTCCTGCAGTCCTGGACAGGAGTCCTGCTTCGCGGCTGAGCAGCCATTGGACACTCCAGCTTTCACACATGTAGGCCACCATCTTGGACTGTCTCTATCATCAAATTTGTAAGACCTTCAGAATAGATCCTTTTTGTTATAATTTCTGTAAATTCTGTCTTTTGAATGAACCCAAACTAATACAACTGTTTGCATACCACATTGTTGTAAACAATCCAGTTCATATCACCAGTTATCAGTCACTTCAAAAGAATCATTTTCCTCATATTTAATGTGCATATCACAGATGTTTATATGTGCCATCAAATGAACTTTTTTGAGTTCGTGAAGAAACCAAATTTCGAGCTTGTTTTTGCATCCCAGCTTCTTCAGGAGAACATGACCACTTGAATGATGTATGTTCAATATTTCGACCATGTCCTATAACATGAGTTTTGACTCAGCCAATGCCTTTATTTTGTGATCGTCAACCTCGGTGGGCTTCCCTGGCCAAAGAATGTCATTGAAATCAAAATGACCAGCTCAGAATTTTGTGAACCATCATTGGCACCAGCATTCTGGTAGAGCACTGTCACCGTATAGTGAGTGCAACTTTTTATGAGCTGAAAAAGCTGATGGTCATTCTTTCCTATACAAAAGTAAGATTATGGCAAAAATGCAGTTTGGCCTTACATCTCCAATTTTTGTAAAATCTCCAAAACTCAACCAAATCACTTAATTTTTTTGGGATAAAGCTAGAATTGTCAGCTGTCAAATGATATAATAACAACACAGATGTGAATGACTTTAGTACTTCAAAAATGAACTAGTGCCATCTGCTGCAAAACAATGTTCATTTTCTGACAACTTGATAGAAAAAAATCTTAATAAAATATACATTGGTATATAAAAAAAGAATAATATACTATGAACAAGTGAGATTTTTTCATTCAGGGTGTTTTCAATTTTTTTTTTTTTTAACTGAAGACTTAACCCAGAACCTTCACATTGAGCTACATCATCAACCCATTTTTTAGTTTTGATTTCCAGAAAGAGTCACACTAAATTGCCAGATTGTCCAGGCTAGGTTCAAGCTTGCAATCTTCCTGCCTCAGCTTACCACAGTGCTAGGATTATAAGCCTAGCAGCTTGTTTCAATATTTAAACTTTGATTAATGTACTTTACCTAATGAATGGATCAAAGATGAAAAGCATACAGTTTCTATCAATTGATGCAGGAAAACTTAACATCCATTCATGATGGAAAAGAACTTCCTTAATCTAATAAAAGGTATGTGGAAAAACCCTATAACTAACCTTAGAAATATGAGGAATTCCCTCTGCCCAATAAAGAACATTGCTCTTGTTTTAGTGTTTCTCCTAGAAGAGCATGTGTTAAAAAGTTGGTCCCCAGAGTGGTAATGAGTAAGTGATAGTGGGACTTTTAGTAGATGAAATCTAGTAGAAATAATTAAGTCATTGGGTACACGGCTCTTGGAAGAAATTAATGTTTTGTGAGACTCTGGTTTAGTTGTAAGAGGATTGTTACTAAGCAATGAGATTGGCCCTTCACTGCTTTCTGGTTTCCTGTCTTAGCACGTAACCTCGTCATCTTGCTCCTATGTGATTACTCACTGTGATGTGATGAACCCTGGCAGAACCAGAACCATGCTGTATGGACTTTCAGCCTACAAAAGTAAGAGCTAAATAAGCCACTTCTCTTTATAAAATACTCATCCATGGATATGGCATCATAGCACTGGAAAACAAACTAAAAAACATCTACAAAAAATCTGCAGCTAACATTTTCAATGGTGAGAAATGAGAAGCTTTTCCATTAAGATCAGGAATAAGGCAAGGATGCTCTTTCTCATCACTTTGTTTAAACAGCTAGTCGAAGTCCCAGCAAATGCAATAAGACAAGAAAAGGAACTCAAAGATGGACTGCTTAAGAGGGAAGGAATAAAACTTTTGTTGACATGATTATCTAATTAGAAAATCTGAAGGAATCAACAACAACAAAATCCCAGAACTAATAATTGTAGAAAGTGTGTAAGATACTAGGCGAATATACAAAAGTTGTATACCAGCTACTAATGGATAGAATTTGAAGCTAAATAATTCTGTTTTATTAGCATCCAATGAAATAATTAAGTATAAATCTAAACACACATATATTATGCATGCATATATGATAAAAACTACAAAATATGAAAGATACCAAAGAGTTATAAAGATGTTTCATGTTTATGGATAAGAAAACCCAATACTGTTAAAATATTGGCTCATCTCAACTTGGTCTACAGATCAAAGAAATTCTAATCGAAGTACCAGGTTTGTGCTACTTTGTAAATATCAATAAATTAATTGTAAAGCTTGCACATGAGGCAGAATGCCCAGAATAGCCAACATAACACTGAAGAAGAACGAAGTTGGAGAATGATACTACCCAATTTAAAACCCTACCATAAGCTATAATAATCAGGAAAATATGATACTGGAAAAAATTATTCCCATTTAAATGGTAATGACTATATACTTCTGTTACTTTTAAAAACACAGTTTATTCTTTACACCACGCACGCACACATGCAAGCACACACGCGCGCGCGCGCACACACACACACACACACACACACACACACACACACACGAGGAGCCTCCCTAATTAGTAATCTCTTAGTTTTAGATAAAAATACAGTCTTATAGTGCACCAGAAAGTTTAATATAGTTATTTTGATTCTTAAGATAGTACAACTGTTCAGACATAAGCTTCTTTTTCCTTCATGAAATCCACACATTTCATCATGAGAACAAAGATGAGAATGCCATCTGATGCTGTCAGGTTATGCCATGGACTTTTTAGTGATTCTGTGAGATCTGCGATGAGAGCAGGCATGGACTTGAACACAGAAATTTAAATGGAGCTAAAACGAATATTAAACAATTTTGAAGGCTGGTCCCTTGCCTTAAATAATTGTTTTCTTTTTTCAGATGCTGTTGAGATGTATTTTGCAAAAAGTATCAGTGCATATAAAGCAACATTGGGCACAGAGGATTATGAAACACTGACCACTATTGAAGAATTTTGCAAATGGCTTATTCAAAATGGGGAGACACAGGTAAATATGTTTAATTCATAAGCATAATGTTCATTTCACAATTCAGAACCTGGAGCTAAGAAAAATCCCTGGTAAAACTAGAAATAACAGACAGGGTTGGTTCTGCTTGAGACGTTATTTAATATTAAGATTTTTATGGTATCTTGGTGGATTGGTTATGGTTCTTAGAGAGGCAGAATTAACAGAAATTATATATTAATAAAGAGATTTATTTAGAGGACTTACAAGTCTGAGAAAAGAGAGAGTCAAAAATGGCTCCATGCACATGGAAGAGCTGAAGGGGCTAGCAGCTGCTTAGACATGAGATAAAGTAGCACAGGTCTGAGAGTACAGGATAGCCAATGCAAGTTTGTGCCATGGATTGACTGTTATCCGAAAGGCAGTGGCAAAGAACTGAAGACTGGAGTGAATCTGTAATGGAAATTGGCTACGTGAAGACAGGAGCAAGACAGTATCTGGAGACAGTGGCGGAGACTGGAGCTCACTCGCGAAGCGGTATCAGTCTTCCTTCTTCCTTTTGTATTTAGTTCAAGCTGACAGACTGTTGGTTTGGGCCACCCACGCCCGGGGTGGGTGTTCTTTCCTCATCTGCTGGCCCACAAATCAATCCCACACAACTGAAAGTTCAGTCTTGGGCATTTCCTATTCCCATCAAGTTGACATAATCCCTTTAACAGTCACACTTGGTGTGCGAAATCCTTCATATCCAGGGCATAGATAAACTCTAGCTTTATTAATTTAACATTTTAAGTCAAAATTGGCTTCCAACTTTAAGTCTAGTTCCTAGTTTTTTCCTTTGTTCTTTCAAATGGTATTTCCCTCTGTCTCACCTTTAGCTTCTATTAGCCATAATTTTGTTTTCACATTGAAAAGAGTTGTAGAAAATACCTTTGATTGCTGACTTTTTAATTTTATTTTGAGACAGAGCTCTGTAGCCCAGGCTGGTCTTGAACTCAATATGGATCCAGGCTGGCCTTGGACTCACAGTAATCCTCCTGTCTCAGCCTCCCAAGTGCTGAGATTAACAGTTGTATGCCTCCACACCTGGTTTATATGGTGCTGAGGAATTGAACTCGGGTACTTAAAGCTTGCTAGGCAATCACTTTAACTGCTGAGCCATTCCTCCAGCCCTAATTGATAGCTTTTTAAGGTCGAAGTCCTGTGAGATTAAGATATTTCTCAAAACCTTTTGACATGAGTTTTATGCATTCAGTGCAGCATAAGCATAGTGAAGAATTTTGCCAGTCATTAGGTCCCTTATGACTTGGATCTGGCCAAAACAACATTGTACTTCCTCAGGCAAGTGAAAAACATGGATTCATTTGGCTTTGTTTCCTTGGCTATATGACAACTAGTTTTTTAGATGTTCTTTTAAGTAGGATTAAGGCAAACAGTAAGCTAAGAATTTATTTCAGGAATAAAGAAGTTCTTCTTTTATACTATATTTCAACACTTTTGTAAATGGTACCATTTTCTCTTTTTTTTCTATTTCAATTGCAACTGATGAAAGCAAAAGCCTTGTAGTGATTTGGAACCTTTTTTTCTGCCATGATATTTTCAGATATCCTAATGCCATAGATTGATTTCATGTTTAATTTTACCTTCAAAGATGTGAAAATTCTTTATTAAAATTTCATAGGTTATTATTATGCCCTGTTGGAATGAGTGTCATGATCTTATTTCTGATAAAGTGTATAATACTAATGCTTAATTACTCTTTGCTAACAGATCCTACTGTATTAATCCTACTGTATTAAGCTGTTAGATAAAGACACAGAAGGAGCTGAGTGCCAGGTGGCTCAGAATCTAAACCATAGCCAGGACTATGGGCAGGTTACTCTTACCACTATAAAACAGCCTCAACAAGGGTAGGAATTTTTATCTGTTTTTTTTTTTTCCCCCACTGCAGTGTACCCAGCACCTGGAATGTTTACTGGCACACAATGAGTATTCAGTAACTATTCCATGAAATTGCTAAATTTGATATAACACATTTTCTATTTTTAAAAGGAGTTCTTTCCCCTACCTCAAAACGTGATGTAGGGCTCTAGGCCCATTCTAGAGCTCCATGACAGAAACTGGGGAATTGTGTTCATATGGAATGTAATTTTTTCTTGGTTAGTAGAGGTTTAATTTGCTACTGGAAAAAAAATATATAGAGGATCCATTTACATGAAACCACCATCTTTCAGTAATTCACCAAAATGAAAACACAAAGAAAAAGTATCAACTCTATGTTCTTGAGGACTTTAAAAATACTTGGAGCTATACCTTTGGCCACATACATGAAAATCTGCAAGAAAGATATGTAGGGGATTCAGGTTGGTTTAAGCCTACCTAGCTGTAGTCCAGGACAACCCGGTGGAAGCATAATTCACTGCTAGATCATGTTAGACAGCGTTTGAGAGGCACACCTCTGCCACCTTGTCCAGTGATGAACTGCTGGTTGGCAAGCCCCACCTCCTTCCTCTGCTCTTCCCCTCCACCTGGGCAACCCCGCTAGCTAAGGCCTTGCTAATTGGCCCAATATAACTTCCATGTTGTCCTAATCTATTTAAGCCTATACTTCTAAATAAAATGAGGCTGCATTCACTGAAACAGGCTCCCAGGGTGTGTACTCTGTCATCCGACCCCTCCTCAGCTGTTCTGGGGGTCCCTGCGGGACGGAGACCCCTACAAAAAGATGCTCTTGTATCTTACAAAAATCCATTAATACACTGACTTAACAAAGGAAAAAAATTATAAGATCAACACAAAGATACATAAAAAACGTTTGATAGAAGTCAGTACCTTTCAAAAAAGAATTCAGTACTTTTACTGATAAAATCAGTTAACAGACTACAAAGAGAAGTCATTTCAACATAGTACAGGCCATATATAAAAGATCATATCTAATGCCTTATTCAATGATAAGAAACTGAAAGCTGTGCCTTCCAGGTAAACAATAAGACAAAGATGTCCACTTTTGATACTGCTTTCAGCTTGTACTCAAGGTACTATCCATAGCAATTAGGCAAGAAAAGGAACAAAGAGCATTTAAATTGAAAAGGAAGTAGAATTATCTAGTTGTAGAATCATATAGTGTTATGTAGAAAACCTAAGATTCCATACACAAAAGAACAAGTTCAGTAAAGTCCTGAGATTCTTGAATGATGGGTGGTATTTCCTGGAACACAACATTTGACATTCTTTTCATATTTATTTCCAATATAGCATACAAGGTTGATGTTTACATGTTCACCTTGATTCTGAAGAAATATTCTTTTAAATAGGCAATGCAATTCCTATTCATTCATGAAGGTTCATGATGGTAGAATAATAACTAAACCTTTTCACTAATGATGAGTAATTTTCAATGTACACTGAAGGGTTTTTTGTTTTGTTTTGTTTATTGTTTTGTTTTTTGAGGCAGTAAGTAGTAATTACTAGACTGAAAGACAACTGGCCTAGACTTTTTAAAAATGTCATTACTGGGCTACGGCAATGTCACAGCAGCCAGAGCCCTGGCCTAGCAATCACAGAGCTCTGAGTTTCTTTCCCCAGCCCCACATAAACCAGGTGTGGTGATACACGCCTGTAATCCCAGTACTCTGGAGGCTGGGGCACAGGGATTGCTGTGAATTGTAGGCCAGCCTGGGCTGCATAGTGAGTTCAGGACCAGCCTGCACTACAGATTTGAAGACACTGTATTCAAAAAAAAGTCAGTGTTATTAAGTACAGAAAGGCCAGGAAAATTTTTATTGATTTTAAAAATATGAACACTAAATTCACCATGATTTTTATTATATACTAGATTTTTAAAAATTATATTTGTTCATTTGGAGAATTTGCATTTGGATTGTATAGTAAGTTGATAGTATTGTATTCTTGGAAGACTTAAAGAATTTTTGGCAGTGCTGAGAATCAAATACAGGGCTTTGTACATTCTAGGCACTAACCTATATCCCCAGCTCATTGATGTAAACTTTATTGAATGCTCCTCTGTTCTAAAAAGATATGTGCTTAAATACTTAAGTGTAAAGTGTCTTGATAATTATATCTCATTTTCAGTAAAAATATTTTTGCATGTGAATATATATATATATATATATATATATATATACATCTTTTAAAGAGAGACCATAATAAAGCAAATGTAGAAAAATGGTCGCTATTTGTGAATGTAGGTGAAAATTTTATGAATATTCACTTTGTTATTCTTCTGCTTTTTAACATTTCAAAAAATTTAAAAAGTATGTAAAATAAAGACTGAAAGATACAGAATTCAGAATTCTGGTGTTTGAATTTGGACACTGCTAACTATAGATTGTGTTTCTTAGGCAAGGTGCTTAGCTTTAATTAGTCCTCAGTCCTTTATTTGAAAAATAGGTATAGGGGCTGGGAGCATACTTAATCTCAGTTTTTGGGAGGCTGAGGTAGGAAGATTACTGTGTGTTCAAGGAAAGCCTGGATTACATAGTGAATTCAGTACCAGCCTGGACTACAGAGCGAGAACCTGTCTCAAAACAAAACAGTTTCTACCATATAGGATTGCCATGATGATTAACAGTATGCTTATGAATGACCTTATTAATTATTAATAAAAGTTTGGAACTTCAACTACTAATGGAATCACATTAGTTAGATGATGCATCATAATTGACTGAGCGCAGAAGGTTAAGTCAGTGGTAGAATAGTTGCCTCTTTCACAGAGTTCATGGCACAAAACCAGCACGCTCGCTTGGAATTGCCAGGTTAATGTTATTTTCTTTTTAATCCCCTAGGAGGCTTATAGACTGCTCAAGTCTTCACTGAAGTCCCAGGTCATCAGCTATGGTGACTGTAGTGAAAAAGTAGCTGAAACTTTTCATAACATGGGCACTATCTGCCTTGCCAAAGGAGAACTCAAAAAGGCAGTTCAGCTGCTAGAGAAAGTAAGTGAAGCAAGATGAATTGTGGCTGGTTTTGTTACATTTTCTCCTGGGTTTATAAGCAGAATGTGAGAACTGATATACATATATATTCCTCCTCTCCCCTCCATGCCCCCTCACCCTCTCCATCTCTTTTTTCCTTCTCTCCTCTCCTCACATCACTCCTCACCTTCCTTTGCCTCCTGGGTGTGTAACCAGTCAGTACATTGGCACAACCAAGGCAGAAAACTTGTTAAGATTAGGTAAAAGATCTTTGTATAAAACCTGGGTTTATTCAGAGTCAGAGGAAAGGTTGGTAAAGATCAGCCAATGCTTCAGTGAGCACAGAGAGGTGTGTCTGCACATGAACATGGCAGATGCCAGGTATGGAAAAAGTTTTATCTTATTTTGGGTTAACTTAATATAAAGAGAAAATAATAAATAACATGAAAAAGGACACCTCATTGTGAGTAGTTTTAGAGAAAAAGACTTTTTGAGAATAACTTCTAGGAACCAGAATGGCTTCCTAAGGGGATTATCAACATATGGGTGGCATCTAAAAGGGGCAGAAAACCTAGAAGAGGAGAAAAATTTGAAATTCAAGGATGACATTTTGAGTCCAAAAGAAATGAAATGAACTTATTCATTGAAATTACATTTTAAATGTAAACATCTAGATAGAGAAAAACAAAACAATTTGAAGCCAAAAGAAAAGAAATGAAAAATGCTAAAGGTAAAAGATGGGGTTTGGGAGCCATAGTGAACATGGAGAGGCTAAGATCCCTAATCTGAAAATCTGGAATCCGAAATGCTCCAAAACCCAAACGTTTTTCACTGTCAGCATGATGTCACAAGTGGAAAATTCCACATTTAACCTTGTATGGTGGCTGACAGTCACGATGTATGGGCACAGCACACAGTTTATTCAGCTTACCCAGGGGAAGGAGGACCCTCACAGTCTCCTTCCACTGCTGCATGTTTTTTTTTTTTTGCACGTGTCCAGATTCCCTGATGGAAGATAATGAAATGGTGTGTGTGCAGGCCCTGTGTGCTAAGTGCAGTTTCCTGTGATGCCCCACGTGGGGCCACCAACTGCATGTGTCACTCACGGTGTTTTGCTTATTTGCTCCTGTATGGCATAAAGATACTGTTGAAAATGTCCAAACGGATTGCAGATGTCCCTGTGGGTAATCGTGAGAGGAAAAAGGGGACGCATTTATGTTTATCTGTAGCACAGAAGGTCAAGCTGCTAGAGAAACTGGACAGTGGTATGAGTGTGAAACATCATATGGAAGAGTATGATGTTGTAATGACCATAACACATGACCTGAAAACACAGATGGATAAGGTACTCAAGTTTTATGTTGAAAGCAATGAACCAGAGTTAATGAAAAATAGAAAAATACTGCATAAAGCTAAAAATGAAGATCTTGATGGTGTATTGAAGGAGTAGATCCGTCAACATCGCAGTGAACTCATGGCACTGAATGGAATGCTGATCTTGAAACAAGCAGGGATCTGTCACAAATAGTTGAAAATCAAAGGTAACTGTGAATATTCCACAGGCTGGCTGCAGAAATTTTTTAAAAAGACAGAGCATTGAGTTTTTAAAGATTTGTGCTGATAGAGCATCTGTTGATCATAAAGCACCAGAGAAATTTATTGAAGAAGTGGATATTGAAAAAGTTTTTAACATCATTGATCATCTTCCATTTGCACATTCATTGGTCAATGAGGAAATAGCCAAAATGGTTCTGAGGCAAACTGATTGCGATAGTAGTTGTGATGAAGATGATGTTAGCACTACAGAGAAGTGCCTGTAGATGACATGGTGAAACTGTGTGATGGCCTTATTGAAGGACTAGAGCAGTGTGCATTCATAAAAGAACAAGTCATGTCACTTTATAAAATCAAAGACAGGCTTCTGGGACAAAAACTTGGTAATCAGGCAGATGACTCTGGAGGAAATATTTTAAAAAGCCACTCAGTAGAATGCCTCCTCATCCCTAGAGGGAGCACTTCCTGGTCCCTCAACTGCTTCTGATACATCTTCTGACTTAATAAAGTAGTATACATTTTAAGCACACACAACACCATAGGTGATAACTGAAAGCCGTGATGTTTAAGGGTTGGTACAGAAATTCTGGAGAGCTCCTGTGCTGCTTGCTGACCCTGAACTCTACTTTTTCATGTATTAACTACATATCATATTTTTACTGTGTGTAAATATGAGAAAATGGTTGCTTACTAATAGCATAAGGATTCTGAATCAGGGCTGGTGATGAGCTCAGACAACCACAGATTGTTCAGTTGCAGGTTGAGGTAGTGGTTCCTTTGCTTTCTCATGGGTCAGTGTGCACAAACTTGATGTTATGCATGAAATTATAAAAAATTGTAAAATTACCTTTATGCTCTTTATATAAAGTATATATAAAACATTAATGAATCTTGTGTTTAAAAATGATGGGGTTCAAGGAAATAACAAATTAGTAAGATTCAAATCCACATGGAAAAATAACAGAATGAAGGGTCTGAACATGTTAATGTTAATCAAATCCAGAATTGGAAGAGTCAGTAAACAAATTGCCTCTGGAACTAAAAAGAAGGGGAGAGAGAGTGTCAACTTTACATGCTGAAAGGAAACTCCATTGGCAGACACAACACAGAAGGTCACGGTTTGTAGACTTCTAGTGATAGTTTGGTTGTTTTCTCTTGGGCAGGTCAAGTTTCATATAAAAAGAGTCAGAATTAAACATAGTAGGGTAGAAGCAAAAAGGGGATAGAAAAGATAAACATTAGAGTATGAGAATAATTTTAATTGACAAATAATAAACTACACCTATTCGAGGTGTACTATTGGATCAGTTTTGACATCTCTCTGTATACCTGTGAAACCATTACTATAGTCAAGATAATAATATAAGTCATTCCCCAAAATTTTGCCATACTCTTGGTAATTCATCAATTCCTCCCCACTCTGCCCTCAGGAAGCAACTGTTCTATTTTTCTTTGTGTAGGTGTTTACATTTCGAAAATAATTTTTGTACTTAGGACCATACAACTTAAACATCAGTTTTGGTTCTTTCATTCAGCATAGTTATTTACAGATTCATCCCTGCTATTGTGCGTAGTACGCTTACTTTTTCACCTGTGACAAAAATCAGTGTGTGTGTGTGTGTGTGTGTGTGTGTGTGTGTGTGTGTGTGTGTGTGTGTTTTCATTTCTGGACTCTTTCTTCTGTTTCACAATATTGGAATCTGTTTTCTAGTTCTTTCTGAAAGTTCTTATTGGCTGCATGATTTTTTTTTTTTTTTTTTGCCATTCTATAGATTGAACTAGGCCATGCACATACTGGGGAAGCACATCACTCCTGAGCTATATCCCGAGTCCCATAAAAAATACTGATGATATTCAGGGTTCTTTGAATTTCTAGAGGAATTTTTAAATCTCACATTAATTTCTATTAAAAAAGATTTTTAGGATTGTGGCTGAGATAACATAGAACACACATAAACTTGCAGAAAATTGATATTTTAGTGTATTTAGCCCTCTCATCTGTGAGCATGTTGTGCAACTCCATTTATGTAAATCTTTGATTTCGCTCAGTAATATTTTGTGGATTTCAACATAAAAACTTATGTATCTTCCCTCAGATTTCTCCGTAAGTATTTTGTATTTTTGATTGTATTTAAAAATCTCTCATTTTTGAATTTTATGTTCTGCTTCCTTGTTGCTGGCATATAGAAATACAATTGAAATTTTTTGTAAATGATCTTGTGTCCCATATCCTTGCCAAACTTGTTAAACATGTTAGCTGTTTTATAGATCCCATCAGACTTTCTACACAGATAATCATGCCATCTTCAAAGAAATGCAGTTCTGCAATTTTTTTTCCAATCTGGTTGCCTATTCCTATTTGTCATTGTTATGATGGTATTTTTAAAAAATATGGTCTCCATACATAACGCAGACTGGTACATGTACAACCAGTATTTTCCTTATCTGTTGCACTGGTTGGGTTGAATAGAAGGGTTGAGAGTTGGCACCTTATCTAATTCTAGATTTTATGGGCAAGTAACTTAGTCTTTCACAGTTAGGTTTGTTAGATGCAGATTTTTCATGTATACTTAATAAATTGAAGAGGTTTCCTTCTGTTTTTCATTTGCTGAGTTTTAAAATCAGGAATAAATATTGGATCTTACAAAATTAATTATTCTTTATCTATTGAGACAATCCATGCTTTTCCTTTTATGATAGTTCCTCTTTCTATGTCTGAAAGTCACCCAATTTTTCTTATTCAATGTCAAGCTTGCTATTAATCCTATCCAGTGTATTTTTCCTATTAGACATAATTTTTCACCTCCAGAATTTTGACTTGAAGATGTCTGTGTATGCATAGGAAGTTTTGGGAGATTCCATTTAGTTACAGTTGTTTGGAAAATTGTGTTGCAAACTACTGTAGCCATGTTTTAAGTAGGGGTGTTGTCAGTTTGAGAGTCTGTTATTTTAGTTATCTGCAGCCATGTGTAGCTGTGGCAGGTGCCTGAAACGGAAGTGTACGTACAACATGAGGGATGTGGAAGGAAACTAAGGAGCCTTCACTCCAGACTCTTCCCCTCATGGTGAGGAGCTGATGAGATGCACTGACGACACTGCAGACATAAACCTTTGACCTCCCACTTCCTCTCTAGGGTTGGTTTGCCATTGTGATCCTTGCTGTCTGGTGCCTTTAAACCTGTTACGTTTCTCACCTCACCCACAGTGTCTGATGATTCAAATACTTGTATATGGAAGTGAACACAGTAAAAGCAGAGAGACAAAAGGCCTTCTTACCCTGTTGCAGAGGTGAGTTCTTGCCATGACCACCCACCAGGTCATCAGTGTGAATATAGACACTGCCTCTTTCTGATTCAGCCAGGTAATGGTGGGGGACTTATCCCTGTGGTTGTTACTAGGAGGCCACAGCTCTACCTCTGCTGTAGATTTTACTAAATCTGACACGGGAGTAAGCAGTTGATTTCAAGTAGTCTCTTGGAGTTGAGTATTATAGGATCTGCGGCAGTAATATTTATTATTTGCAATATCCCCTTCATTGTTGAGTGTTATAGCCAAATTCTGCAAGACAAGGCCTTTGCTGACACAGTAGATATGAAATGGATTTATGTGAAATCAGCGAGTATGTTCAGATTATTTTTGTTGTTGAATACATAAAGTATAGGTACCTAAACATAAGGCAAAGCTTTTTTTTTAATTTGGTTGTCTTCTAAGTTAGTAGTGAAAGAGCCTCCAGATTCTTTAATGTTTAGAATTTGAACCAATGAAAATATTTTGTGCAGACTTTTCCTATTTTTCAGTCTTGGCATATTATTGATATTTGTTCACTTCAGTGTAATGTTGACATTGAACTGTTTTGTTTGTTTTTTAAGAAAAAATAAATCCAGGCATGGTGGCACCTGCCTGTAATCTCAGCTCTTGGGAGACTAAGGCAGGCAGGAGGATTGCAAGTTTGAGGTCAGCTGGGCTCCACAGCAAGTTCAAAGCCAGCCTGGATACCGCGAGAGAGCAGAGAGAGAGAGAGAGAGAGAGAGAGAGAGAGAGAGAGAGAGAGAAACCAGAGAGGAAGGAGGAGGAAGAGGAACAGGGGAGGGGAGGAGAAGGGAAGGGAGAACAGAAAGAAGAGTGGAGAGAAAGAAGAGGAGAGAAGTGAGAAGAGAGAATGGGAATGAACTCAAATTTCTTGAGAGTATTCTAAATTTCTAAAACCGAGTTAGGTCTCATTCATCCAAACACCTGATATAGCTCTCATTTGACAAAAGGGAGCCCGGTTTTCTGTAACAGAATTTGTTTAAATTCACTCAGTTGTGAAAATTTGGATCCAAGTAAGTACAACCCGAAAGGTCATGTGCTTTTCCCTGAGAGCTCTAACAGAGCTGTGGTCAGCATTAGGCCCCTGATTGCATCCCCAGATGTGGCTGGCAGCCCATCCCTCTCCACAGGCTTACCGTGCTAGTCAGGAGGGGAAGGTGATCAACAAGAATGCTTGCAGCCTCTCCCATCTGGACCCACGTCAGATAGTGCCAAAACTAAGGTAGTCTTCACGGGAAGCTATCATTATCAATTGGTTCTCCAATCTTCCCCTGTAGTGCTTGGGCAAGGAGCATAGTGAGGACAGGATAACGGGGAGAACTTGGCCTCCTGCCTGTCAGGGTATATCAAAGCATGTTTTTATTTTTTTGAAGACAGGGTGTCGCTCTGTAGTAAGGTGTATTCTTTAAATCAGTAGCCATTCGATGACAGAGTAGAAAGAGAGGCAGCTAGGAAAGGGTTGAACCTCTGAGAAAGAGGGGGCATAGATGCTCACTGATTCCCCAAACCCCATGTCTCTAATGTGTCATAGAATTTGGAATTCATGTATTTATAAAATAAAAAATAATCAATAGCCATTAATCTGAATATCTGTAATACAGGACTCCTATTTCCTCGATACTATGCTGTATGTTTATATATGGTGTTTTTAATTCGTAAACCCACTGTTAGGTAGGCTTTTTCTCTCTCATAATAAACTCAGGCTTAGTATGTTTCAGGATCTTGTTAAAAATCGTCTAGTGGTAAATGTGGTAAGAATTGAATCAGTTGATCACGTTTTTAAAAATGCCCTTTCTTGAACCTGGGAATATGACTCAGAAGTAGAGCACTTGCCTAACATATATAGGGTCCTAAGTTTCCTCTCCCGCACCACACACACACACACACACACACACACACACACACACACGCATGCACATGCGTGCCACAACATTCCTTTTCCTGTATATTAAGGGTTCTGACATTGGGGAATTTGAGTGTGCATATGGGCAGGGCTATTCAGCAGGGCTCCCTGAGAACAGACTTGAGAAAAAGCTGGGATTTTAATGAGAGTGTGACTCTGGAATGTGCTCTCTGCAGGCAGGAGAGATTATGCTCTAAGAGCAAACTGCCTGGATTCAAGACCCAGGCTCCAACTCTCAGCCCTCTGGCCTGGAGAAGCTAACTGACCTCTCTCTGCCTTTAATATTGCATTGCTAAGATGATAGTGTCCTCCTCAACAAGTGAGTTTTGTGTGTTAATAAGATCACACATAACACAACACTTAGATCAGGGCCCGGAAAATATTAAATGCCGAATAAATGTTGACATCATCATTAAAAGTTCTTTTATTTGAGGTGCTAGAGATAATAGGTCAAAATATTTAAATCAGAGACTTCTATGTGTTACCCTACTGTTATTTTCTATAAAGACTAATGTGTAAGAAATATATAAAACTAGGGTCAGATCTGTGATCTTAGCCTGCCTCTGTCACCGAGGAAGTATGTTACTATGGACAAGTCTCCTTACACATTGATTTCTTCATTGCTAGAATACAGATACTGTAAATAACAGAGTTGTGATGAGTTTTGAATAAAATCTTGTCGATAACCTGTATGTTAAAATGCCTGGCAGAGTGTGTGCTGAATAAATGTTAGCACAACGTTTTTTCTCACCTTTCTTCACAGAATACTGCCTTTTACTTTCAGGGAAATGGGTCAGAATATTTTAAATCAGGGATAAGTATCAACCAGTATTATCATCTTTTATTTGTTTGAGAATTTGAATCTCTGATTGTATATGAAGTACATTTTGTGCTTTGAAGGTAATAATCAAACCAAAAGAACAAAACATGTATTTTCAGAGAAGAAAGATGTTATAGTTCCTCAAAAATGGAGCAAAAATTATACTCAGTGTGTATTTAAAAAGGAATGGTAGTGTGTGACTGGAGTCACAGCCACTTGTAGACTGAGGCAGGAGAATTACTTGAGCACAGGTGGTTAGAGGCATCCTGGGCAACATAAGACTCCAACCCTTAAAAAAAAAAATAGGGAAACTTTAGGAGAGCTGGAATGAATTAATTTTCTTGTTAGCCTGAGGTGGTTTTTCCTTCCAGTCTTATTGTTCTTTATCATGGTTTGATGAGAGTCATAGGAGAAAATAGGAGACATTGGTGTAACCTAACAGACCCCAGGAAGTATGAATTTCTTTAGATGCTTGAAGCATGATGCTTCTCTGTTTTAATGAAACCTAGGTCTATCAATAAAGTTCATGTAAGGGGAAAGTAGAATCTTCTGAAGGACTCTACTAGAAGTTGGGAGTTGGGTCAGTAAAGGTTTTTCTGTCCATGCAAGCCCATATCTCATTCCTCAAGAACTGCTGAGCAAAGCCATAGGAGTAGCTTGCCAAAGCCCAGATGTCAAAAATGCAGTGCAAGAATTGTTCTCTTTGCTTCGGCATTTTGCTTGAATAATCAATCCCAGATGTCCTGGAACTCTGCTAGGTTTCTGATATGCTCTCATGTTCCTTTTAACCATACCTCCTCCAGAAACTCAGTGACAGTGCTCACTGGACTTCATGGCCAGGAGCTCAAGTTCTTGGTTTTGAGTCTTCTGCAAAGAAGCTAAAGCAGAACTAGCCCCTTGAAATAGGAGTTAATTAGAAGATTAAATGATAGATGCAAGGGCCTCTTATATGATTGTAGCATATAGAAAATACACAGAGAAATCCCAGACATGGAAGTAACCCTCAAGATTATTTAGCCTAACTTTACCTACCTTACAAATATACTTCAATCAATTTTAGTCACTTATCAAGCTACTTCTAAGAACTAGAAAGTCTAATACCTTGAAACCTAATTCCTTCTGGAAAAATGGCACACATGACCAAATTGCAAATTAGTTATAGTAAGTCTTTAACAAATACATAATCAAAAAGGACAAGGAATAATTCTTAGGGCTAGAAATATGAGTGTTTATTTATAAAGTGTGCACTAGTTGCAAAGAGTTGAAGGTCTGCAAACATGTAGAACATAATATTGGCCAGTAGTAAAGAAGTCAGATGAGAGTATTCCAGGGACCATGAACAAAAAGCATAGTGTCATGGTGACAATTCACTATTCTTGTGGAAAAGCAGGTAGGCTTGTGTGATTATAATATAAGGTACATGTGCAGGAACATGCTGCAGATAAACTTAGAAAGAAAATTTGGAGCCAGATTATGAAACTTCTATGTGCTTCACTTAGGAAGGTAAAATTTATTTGATAGACAAAGGGCAACTATCAAAAAGTTTTGATTAGGATGTGACATGATCGAATATTACCTTTTGAATATTAACAACAGCGGGAAGGTACTAAGGCAGAAGCAGGGAGAAGTTAGTTAGAAGGTAGATCTCATAACCCAAGAAAAAGACGTTGAGGCTGTTAATTATCTGAAACTGTAATAAAGGGTATATAGAGAATGAATTGACAAGCAACTTGGAATTTGTGTCAACAGACTTTGGGACTGACCGGATGTGAAGTGTAGTGTAGGGAGAAATCTAAGGTTGTCTTGGTATTCCTAATTTGGAACTAGGTAAATCTACATTTAAAATATAATTGTATTTATATTTAGATAAAATAGTAATGGGTAAGAAGGGATAATCTTGGAGGATGTCTTGGAGGGTGTCTAGGGGACTTAGACATTATCTTAGGAAGATAATGCTTTCAAGAAATGCTGCAGGGGTTATGGTTTAGGTGCCTACAATATGCTCAGTTGGCAACATCTAGTAAGCTGTTGGTTGTAAGGGTCAGGAGCCCAAGGAGGTGGAATGTGAAGCCCATGGAGTAGAAAATATAACCCCTGAAATATGTGTAAGGCATAGGAAATAACCTACATTTATTTTGGAGAGCATATAGTGTGGTGGTTGGTAGCAGAGCCCTGGCGCTCAAAGTTGAGCTTTTCCTTTAACAATAGGACTTCCTAACTCTTGCTTTTAGCTATAAAAATGCAACTAATAAGAGGACTCAATTTTAAGTGCTTAATGTATGGCAATAGTTTCAGTGAAATGTTAGTATTATAATTACTATTATTGTATTATTTCAGAGAACTAAGAAGGAGACTGAAAAAGAACCTTAAAGAATTAGAACTTTCAGAACAGATGGAAGTCAAGGGAGGAGAAAGTTCTGGGGAAGGAGTAGTAGATATTGTCACAAAGGCATTAAAGAACAGTTCAAAGAAGAGGAAATGGAGTTTGCCAATAAACACACATACACAAATATTTTAATCTCATATGAAATTAATAAATTTAGAACATGAAATATGATTTTAGCCTATCATATTTGTAGTAATGAAATATATAGGTAATATAAACCAATATTTACAAAGCATGAGGAGAACACCTGTGAGAATGGTAGTTGGTACCACTATTTTAGGGGACATTTGGGGAAAACTTAATGTCTAAATACCTATGTTTTTTGACTCTGAAATACTGTTCAGAATCTGTCTTTTGAAATCATTACATCTGTATGTGTGTGTGTGTGTGTGTGTGTGTATGTATATATATATATATATATATATATATATATATATATATATATACCATCCTTGTGACTTTATTTATGGTAACAAAATGGTGGAAAAACTCAAGTGTCTGCCAGAATAAACAGTGATAAAAGTTTATTTCCATATAATATCACTCAAAAGCATGAAGTAGAGTTTTGAAGAATGATGGAAAAATATCCCAAATATTATTAAAGGTAAAAACATGAAAAATGCATATTAGGTATATATGCAAATATGTAGTGAGTAAAGATAAGAGTATTATCTCTGGGACATTCAAATATTGGGGATTTTCAGCTTCTATGTTACCAATTTCTGTTATTTTACATTAATTTTACAATAAGTATGAATTATACTTATGGTAATAAAGATTATTTTTTCAATAATTTTATTGTGCTAAAAACTCACATGACATAAAATTTAACAATTTTTTTTTGTAAATACATGAATTTGAAATTGTGTAACACATTAGAGCCATGGGGCTCGGGGAATCAGTGAGCATCTGTGTCCACCCCTTTTTCAGAGGCTCATCCCTTTCCTCCACTACCTCTCTTTCTATCCTGTCCTTCATCTTGGGGCCTTTATATGCCGTTATTTTTGTACATTTCCTAAGAGGGACACCCATCTATATTTAGCCTTTTGTGCTTGTTCCATTTCACTGATCATTATTGACTCTAGGTGGCTTCATTTTCATTCAAATGCTTCATATTTGCCTAAAGAAAGAAATTTTTTAAAATGTGGAATATGGGTCAATATTTAGACAGTGTAATATGGTGATAAGAGAATGGATTGGAGCCAGCTCTTACTTATTGGCTGTGTCACCTTGAACAAATCACTTCTCAGTTTCCTCCCCCATAAAAGTGGGAAAATAACATGATACCTACATCATAGGGCTGTTGTGAGTAAATGAGTTTATGTAAGTAAAACTTCTCAGAAAGATGCTTGAACGTATGTGCTAATTATAGATGATGATGTTGAGGATGCTGCTGCTGCTGGTGGTTGAGATGTGAAGAGAATGATGGATTAATAAGCTATTATATTGGCAAATAGAAGATCATTATTACATCAGTGACCTTAGCATGAGCTGTTTTGGGAGAGCAGTTTTGAGATTACTGTTTTTCTGGAACCAGATTAAATGCCATGCATGACCAGAACCTCACTCATTAATTCTCAGAGTGGCCCTTTTCATTACAGCAGGGATCTAATTGTTAGAAGAGCATAGACATTGTGGCTATGGACTAGAGTTAAACAGATCTGGGTTGAATCCATGCTTTACCATATCCTATGGGTTACTGAGCCAGTTTACCTACTGGGATGCAAATAGTATCTGTAATATGGAAATATAATGCAGAGTAAATGAGATTATTCACATAAAGGCCCTTAGCACCACATATATGGTATATACTAAGTGCTTAGTAAATATCAGCTATTTTTACAACTCTGTCATTTCACCCATACTAATTAGATGCTTCAAAGCATGGAACATAGCTTCATTTTAGTCTGTGTAGGTGTCTCTGGGACACTTGGGTACTAAAAAGTTATGTTGATATCACTATGGGTAGGTCTTACACTGTAGAAGCCACTAGGACAAGCAGGGAAACCCATCCTTTTCATAAGAAGGGAAAGAAGGAAGGTGCCTCAGTGCCCATTAACCTGCTCGTGACCTACGAGCCTCTTGGTCACGTGCACAACATGGCACAGTACCTTTTGAGCTGAGGGAGGAGGAATGTAGGGTAGAAATGAGGATGTGGGGTGATTGTCTCCAGAGAGAACTGCATCAAGGAAAGACGACATAGGTGATATGTTCGGTGAGGTTTGTATTAGCCAGCCCAATCTTGGGTAAGACCTCAGTGGTGAAAGTTATGCGTGTGAACTGGATTGTTTCCATGCTGCTACACTCATATTATTTTTCTATCATTTATGAAGAAATGTTTCAGTACTGTCTCTGTAAAACTAAAAGAGAAAATATATGGCCAAAACGTGGTATGAATGAGTTAGGGTCACCACTTTCCCCAACATCCAGAGCCAAAGGCCCCCCACTTCTCCAGATCAAAGATCTAGGACTAGCAGTGGAAACTCAAGAAACCAGTTCCTTGCCTTAGAATTTCTCTTGTAGGGATCAATGGCTGAAAAGCCACAGCGAATCAGCTCAAGGCACATTTTCTTTAGAAAAGCAGTCAGGGAGCTCTAGAGTCAACAACTGTTCCATCATTTCCACAAAAATGGACTGACAGGAGAGTGTAGCATGAGGAAGGGTAAGCAGAGCACATTTACTTCATCTCATGGACTTACTCTGATACTGGCTTCCTGGAGTGTTGCTTAAAATTCCAAAGCAAAAGGCTTGGTTTGGTGGAACTTGTTAGTGTTGTCTGCCAAGGGGTTTGGTGGTGGCGGGGGGTGGGGGCAGGGGTCTACTAAGCTTCTACCACAAGCACTGCTGCTCTTAGTCAAAGCACCTTTCATGTGACCCCACCTCTGTTATGCAATAGCTTTGTGACCAGAAGTCACTTAAACATTCTGAGCTGAGCTTCTTCCCCTTTATTCCTTTAGTCAGCGTCTGTTGAGCACCAGCTACTTGCCAGGTTTAGTCAGAGCTGTAGATGGATATAAAACAAAACATGGTTATTACTGTTAAGGGATCATCATTCTAGTATAAGAGGCAATTATGTAGACACAATAAAGAACAAAGTGTAAGTTTTGGATAAAGGTCTTGGTGCAGAGAACAGAAAGGAGAATCTATGAATTAGCAAAGACTTTATAGCAAGAGTGACATCTTAGCCATTTCTTGAAGGACAAGCAACAGTTCACCCAAATGGAGAAGAGAAGCCATTTCAGGAAGAAGAAACTCTGTATGCAAAGGTGCATGACACAGGGCAGTGCATGGGAGGAATGGTAAGTACTTACTGGCCTTTGCCGAGGGCAGTAGTTTCTAAAGAGGACTGTAGGGAATGTAGATTCCAAGGGATGTATACTAGTTACCAGGGAGACAGAAATCAATTTAGGAGAAACCTACCGGCTTAAACAAAGTGACATGATTACTTTCCTGAAGGACTTAGGATATATTAAATGTCCCTCTTGTTATGTTACGAACAAATCAGGTTTTTTCTTTTTTAAACAAAACAGAACCCTGTACTTTTATGAGTCTGACTTCTTTTTCAAATGGTCAGTGATTTAATATTTGGCAAGTGAAACCCTACACCATCTTAGAACTCAAGTAAAGAAACTAAGGTTTAGTTTTGTGCAAAGCAAACATTGTAGAATATGCTCGAACTGGGGATACAAAAATGCTTTCTTAGATTGTAAAAAATGTGGGCTCTCCTTCAGGACATGATGTAGTCTTTAGGAATCATGGCTGTCTCCCCCAGTGAACTGTTTTACCTGACAATAGAAACATGACTTCAAGCCATACTTACAACCTATTCTTTTTTATTCATGTTGGTTTAGAACTGTAGCTCTGGAGACAGACAAGCCTGAGTTCAAATCCCAGACCTACCACTTGTTGGCTATGTATAAAAGTGGATTTTTACATCTGTAAAATAGGGATGGGTATAGTACTGATTTTAAAATTGCTGAGATTTTTTAATCGAAAACAGCCGAGTGCCTTGTCCCATTGTACGCTTATACCAAGTAACAGCTCTTGGCAGCTTGCTGAAACTTTCTTACCTTGTGGTTACACTGCTGGTGCATGAAGCACATGGAGATAGGGCTGGCTACTCAGGAAAGCCACCACCAGGCTCATGTGGAATCATTTTGTTGGCTAACATCCTCAGTGTAATCTACAGCGTATCCACCCCCAGGAACAGATAATATCCTACACAAGACAGTCTGACACAATCATTTAAGTCCAAAGAAAATACACGCTATGGAAACAGTTGAAGATTTCTGGCAAGGGGATCCTGCCACCTTGTGGTGGGAGATTAAAAGGCAGGAAGCTGATTGCAATTTGAGACCTTTCAGATCTTTACCTGCCTTGTTATGAGATTCCTTTGGCAGCTGACTTAATCTATGCATCTTTCCTCTGATAATTCATAATCCCATTATCTCTTGATCCACTGAAAAGAAAGTTAAAGGACCAGATTCCTTTCCGTTTTATGCAGTCCAGCAGTAGACAGACTGAACCCTGTAATATCTGGTAGGATTTTCATATTTTAAAACCCCACATTGTTTGTAAAATTTGTATCTCACATTTCTATGAGACAGTTATTTTACCCTGGCTTTCGAAAAAAAAAAAAGGACTATGAAAATCACACTTTCTGTGGACTTAAGGCATAAGTAGAAGGTAACTGAAGGAACTTTCTGAGTCAGGTGTCTTGAACATTGTTACTTTTAGCTCCGATGCAACATGTCCATTAGGAAATCAGCATGTGGAAATCTTAGAAGGTAATATCCTCTTTTTTATTTTCAAAAAGTTATCTTTCTTGAGGTTCTGGGAATGGAACTCTGGACGTTTATACCTAGCTATGTCCCCAGCCCATTTTTAGTTTTGATTTTTAAGACAGTATCTTGCTAAGTTGCCAAGGCTGGGCTCCAAATTGCACTCCTCCTGCTTCTGCTTCCCAAAGTGCTGGGATTACAGGCCTGTGGCTCCAGACTCAGCTGTCTTTGTGGGACTCTGAGCTTTATACCTGTGCTGGGAGAAGACATCACCTGAAAATAATTGACTATATAAAAGATCCTAAATTAGACAGGTTTCAGATGTGATTAAAAGTCATCCAAGTAGCTGAGCTATACATACTTTTCCATCCAAATGAAGAAAGAGCTCCCTGGCATTTGAGAAGACCAAATACTATGGTCTCATTTGGGGCCTGTTAGAAGAGTCAGCACTCCTGAGGAGTGGAAGGGTGATGAAGTAATGGTGACCCCCTCACTTTTCCCAGGCTGAATGGCGTCTCCTATCTCAGGTAAGACAGTGCTTGGGTGCTGGGAGAGGTCTCCTCATGGAGGAAGAGAAGGGAAGAAGCAAGACAAATGTATAAATGGGTTTCTCCTCTCCTCTAGGTCTTCTGTTACCAGTAAAGAGAAAACTACACAAGACAGTCAACAATAAAGCCAACCTTGATAATAAAAAATTCTGGACCACAAATACATTTATCAGTTTGTACAGCAGTGGCAGAGCAGAAGCAGAAGAGTATTTTTTTTTTTTTTTTTTTTTTTGCTACAGTTCCATTTGTAGCAGCGTTACAGGTAAAATATCAGAAAGCCAATAGGTACTATGATCTTGAGCTGTAAATGACAGGAAAGAAATCTTTTAGGCATGTTTTGTATGTCACTGAGAATCTGTTATTTCCCATTCTCCTTTTATAACTTGAATGTCATTCCCTTTAGTTCTGGTTTTAAAAAAATCTTTGCAATAACTAAGCAGTTCATTAGTGAACACTTTAGTATACTATTTGGAAATAGTTTTGTCATGCTTCGTTCAAGATCACTAAAACTGCTTTGTGAGGACTGTTTGGTCCTTCTGAGAATTTTCTGATCTACTTAAGTCACCTGTCAGACTCAGTGAGGATCTTTTTATTTCATGAATGAAGAAACTAGGGACAAAGAGATTAAGTGATTTGCTCAAAGTCAGCCTAGTGATAATTATAAAAGACTTCCTGAATTTTAGATGATTACTCTTTCCCACTTTTCCACCTCCACTGCAAAGGAGTTTTAAACCTTATTTTAGAAAAGAAATACTCACTGGCATTAAAATCTTTTTTTAGCCCCTTAATAAGAGCAAATCTAGGAAAAGAACTTGGCAATCTTGGATTGTATTCCTTACTTTGTTCTTTGTAAATACAGGACTGAAGGAGGAATCTCATGACTTACACTGGAATTTTTTCACCCTCTTCATCCTTTCTCAGTTACTTGAACTGACTTAATGAAGCTTTGCAAAAACCATGTGTCTCTGGGGACCCAAGTGTCACCACCAGCAGCTGTATCACACAGTACTTTCAGAACTACATTTTAGCATTTCATTCAAGAAATTATTTTAGTTGTCCAGCTTGTAAAATCTAATTACTAAACAGCCAGTACCTAGGGTATTATACTGAGTAGTGCTTTTCTGTGCAGAAGCTTGTCCACATACTGATGGGCTTTCTCCTACAAGCTGCCAGCTGACTCCCAGGGCTCTCTGAGATTTGGCACTCAGGGTCAAGGGCCAAGTTGGCACCCTGGCTTAACGAAGGTAGCCTTATCCTGCGTTCTTCTCTGCAGTGCTTATTAACTGGTCACTTGGCATGTCAGTGTTCATTTTAGCTCTGTCTGAAGATGAGACTTTAAATTTGAGTATTTTTTTAACTGACTCAACCTCAGAAGAATTGTTTCTGTTCTCATATACCTAGCTGAAAATGGGTTTTCATCATGATAAAGTACTAGAAAGAAGTGGCCAGTCTCCATTTTCATGGCACAAAAAATTAATTTTACTATTTTGTGAGACCCTCAGGATCTTAAGATTGCCACACTAATACATACCAATAAAACACTATAAAAGTGGTACATTGGAAAATAAAAATCTTAGGTACTTGTTCTTGTATTTGAGATTTGCTTTATTTCCCCCAGTTTTCTTATAGTCAGTACAAAGTTGCTATTTTTTGAAATTTTAATTTTAAAATGTTTTTTGAATGAGCAGGTGAATGGAGCTGGAATTTTAATATTAATGTCCTTATATCTGACAAAGTAAGTTGACACTTATGTAGGTCCTCAGTGTTTTAGCAGTAATAGAGGCTGAACTCAGGGCCTTTGCGCTGAGTTCCATCTCTAGTCTTTTTTTTTATTTTTGAAATAAGGTCTTGATAAGTGAATGAATTGCTCAGGTTGGGCTTAAACTGCAGTCTTCCTAGGTTAGCTCCCAGGAGTTCTGCAATTGCAGGCCTTTACCACCAGGCCTGGCTCCCAGTCTTTTGTTTTTCAACGACTTTATTTTTAAAGAGCAGTTTTAGGTTCACAGCAAACTAGAACACAAGATAGATTTTCTATATATCTCTTAGACCCACACACGCATTGTCTCCTTCAAAACTAATATCCTCCACTCGAGGGAACATTGTTACACTATGTAGACCTAAAATGACATCACCAAATCCAACTTTACTTTAGGATTCACTTTGTGGTGCACATTCTATGGATTTATACAATTATAATGACATATACCCACCATTACAATCTCAGCCAGGGGAGTTTCACTGGCCTAAAAATCCTGTGCTCTACTGAGTTTTAAAAATTTACTATTTTGTGATACCTCAAAGTCTTAAGAAACCACAACTAGGAATGTTCAATGTAATGTGACCTTTTATAATATTACATTCTCATTGGGAAACTATAGATGAGAACCAGGCTGCTTCCTATATTCAAGCAGTGGACATCTGGATAACTCAATCCAGTCAAATTCTGGGTATCTCTAACAGACCTTAGCTAATATATATCTAGCTCTTACAAGTCTTTTGAACTGGCTATAAGGCACTGACATTTTTGAAGTGTGTGAGGATTAGCTATTTTCCCATAATGCCTGTACCAAATCAGAAGAAAAAAAAGCTCAAAGTCTCTCACATACAGATTTCAATAAAACCGTTTAATAGGCACATAGATAAGTGTATACAACCTATTCTATAAGCTCAGTGAACCCTCATTTACAGATTTGCTCAGTCCACCCACCACTTTGCATGAAAGTTCCACTTAAGGCAGGCTTGACAGTGTTCCATCTAAGACTGTCCTAATCCTATCATCAGCAGCAACCAGGAATCATCAAACAAAAATGACAGGAAGCAAGCCATTTAGGGATCAGACCTCAGGCACCATGCCTAAGGTAACAGGTCATAGGCCTTCCAGTGTTGCTTTTCATGCAATGCTGAGGAACGATTTTTTTTTTTTCTTGAGACAAGGTTTCACTCCATAGCCCAGGCTGTTGCTGAACTCATTATGAAGCCCAGGCTGGCTTTAGACTCATGGTGATCCCCCTGCCTCAATCTCCTGAGTGCTGTGATTACAGGCATACGGCACCAAGCCTGGCTTTATGTGGTACTAAGAAATTGAAGTCAGGGCCTTTTGCTTACTGGGCAAGTGCCTTAACCGGTGTGCCATTCCTCCAGCCCAAAGGAAAATTCTGAACTAACATTTTTTGAGTCAGGATCTCACTTTGTAGTCTAGACTGGTTCTGAACTCACTGTCTAGTCCAGGCTAGCATTGAACTTATGGCAATCCCCCTGCCTCAGCCTCCCCAGTGCTAGGAATACAGGCATACACCACCACACCTGGCTTACGTGGTGCTAGGAAATCCAGTGCAGGTGCTTCGCGGTTACTAGGCAAGCAGTTTAACCACTGAGCTATTTCTCCATCTCCCTGAAGTAATTCAATCACTTCATGTATCTTGAATGTCTCTAGCTTTACCAATGAGAGCCACTACTGGTATGTATTATATTGATCAACCAACTATTAATTTCAAAATGAAACATTTACTCTATCAAAACCTCTGGCCGTGACTGTGACAGGATAGCAGAAGCATGTACAATATCCTACAGCATTTCTGATTGGAATACTAGCTGTTCAGTCTCATGTAGGAAATCCCATAGAGCAGCTAACTGCAGCTGGCGTGCATGCACCCTGAAACATATAAAGGGAAGATTCTCTTCTGAAAAGAAAGCAAAACACCCTCACAATGAAGAAAATAGACCATGTCCAACTCCTTAAGGCCCAACATATTTTATTTTAGGACCGGCAGTTTGAAAATAGGGAAGAGGAGATGGGAGTCTACGTTGTTCTGAAAGATTTCCACCCCCCAAAAATGAAGAATGGCACACTGCCCTTTGAGCATTTTATTTTTACTAGGACTCCTTGTTAACACCAGTCTGTGGCTTATACTGTTAACAGCTTTATTTTTAATAATATAATAATAATAATAATAATAATAATAATAGAGTTTACTAAAATATTTCTGACATTTGAGGCACTTCAGTTCTAAGTGGAGCACACCAAATGGGGAACAAACCAAAAAAAAAAAAAAAAAAAAAAATTGCCCACCCAATTCTCAGTAAGCAGTGGCAGCTCTGCGTTGGGGAACTACTCCCCCTAGTGGTCTTTCCCTGGCACTGTAAGTTTAGTGAAAAATTCTAGGTCGAATTTAACACATAAAAGAAGACATTCATTAAATCATCACCTTGATGTTAGATGCTTTAGAAAGACTGCACTGGCTTCTTAATTCTAAATAGCTGAAAACACTGCATTTAAAATTACAGTTTTAAATATGACTTATTAAACCCACCTATAGGTTTAATTTTTGAGACTGAAATAAATATAAAACAATCATAATTAAATGATTAGTAGAATCCTAAAAGATAATATGAAAGTGGAGTTTTTTTCATCTAACAAATATTTTTGAGTGCCTATTATATATTCAGCATCATTCTAGGGACAAGGCACACTACTGAACAAAAACCAAAAATATCCTGTTTTAAATTTATGAGGATGGTAGATTTCTTATGAAGTGTAGAAGACCTCCTGTACAAATTCTGAAACCATACAAAGGGAATATAACACTGTCCTACTTTAAATGTAAAGAAAAAACATAATCCCTGAAATAGTTTTAAAAACTCTCTATTGGTATTTATCAAAGCAAAATATTTTGACATTTATATTTATCATTTCCTTACAACTACATACTACATATTACAAAATCCCAACGTCTTGTATAGAAACAGGGCATCTTGAGACTGAAAGATTTTACCAGTCATCGGTTACCACCCCTGGCAGCCCCCCAGAAGCAGGGCCGTAGCAATTCTGAAGCAGCCACTCCAGAGGAGAGATCTGCTATGTCACTCTCCCCAACTTCCTCTAATGTGCACGGGCTTATTTTGAAATAGAGAATTCCAAAGGGATCTTCACATTTTGGTAAATATCCATGAATGATTCCCAACAATCAATACTTTGGGGAACTTTTATATAGAACCTTGAGAGCTTGTTTGGAGGTTCTAGCAGGGGAGTGAGGTTTCTCATATGCCCTGGGCCATGGAACGGTCCTCTAAGACAGCACAGCTGCGGGCAGGAGGCACAGGGAGCAAAGAGGGAAAAGGGGGACACCCGCTTTGCCAGCCAGATCAGCTGAATCAACCTTGGTGATCAATGGGGTGACAGATATTGCAGCAAATCATCCTGGAGCACTTTTATTTAGAAAAGGGGATGCTCACAATGGCTGACATTAATAGGTAAAGGCCAAGGGGGCAAAATGATTTTTTGCAATGGGATGAGGTTTTTACTGTGAAGAATTAAACACCCAAACAAAGAGACATTAAGCTGTTGTTACCTAGTACAGTTAAAAAAAATCTTTCCTTTAGTTATATATTTTTTCTACTAAAAAACAAGTCAGAAAATTTTAGTGTTATAAGCTATCAAATACAAAGAACATTTACATGTTACAAACTATTTCAGTGACAACTACCCAGGAGAATATAAAAATCATACAGTAACTGATTTCTCTTTTAATAGCATTTTGTTTGGCCAAGAAGTTGTGATAGGCAAATGGAAGGTACTTATTAAGTACTACTGCATCAGATACTTGTAGGAAGAAAATCTGTAACTCTGAAAATAGTTTTATAACCTGTTCATAGACTTTTTCAAAAGGTGTACTTTAAAAATAAATAATGCAAAAATTGTTCAGACTGGTTTGGTGATGCCTCAGCTTCAGAAAGTTTATAAAAAAGTGTGTAAAAGCAGTCACCTAGAAGTTGAGCATAGTAGTTACACACCTCTAAGCCCAGCTATTTGGGAGACTGAAGCAGGAGGTCAGCTAGTTCAAAGCCAGCTGAGAAATTTAGTAAGATCCTGTCAGAAAAGGTTGGGATATAACTCACTGGCACAGTACTTGCCTAGTTAGAGCAAAGCCCTGCCTCAATACACAGTACCACTGAACCAAACCAAAGTATTGTAATTAAATGCTATTAAAACATTAGTATACTTCAAACAATGGTTCCCAAAGTCTGGTACACATCTGAAAATTTCCTGGAGAAGCTTAGTGTGCTGTTCCCATGCCCAATTTCAGACAAGTTTCCAAATCACTGATATTGGTCTGGGTGGAACATTTTGCTTTAAAGATCTAGTCTCTGTAATTCAAAAAGGTCACTCACATGAGCTTTTGTTTTTTCTAACAGTAAATAAAAGACAATTTCAGATATGGCTTCATGAAACTTTACATCTTCTGAGTCTTGAAGTGTTCTACTTAGAATACATAACTTATCTACCTTGACTCACAGTAATCTTTGAGTTCAAAAGTCAGGTCCACAGGACAGTCCAATAAGCTGGGTAACTTATGATTATATGAAAACATTTTATTTACAAAATCATAGCAACTGTTAGCCTATGGGAAGAGACATTCCTTCTGTCTTCTCAATGCTTCATCCCTACAGAAAACTCAACAAACAACTGTGAAGAGCACTCTACTCAGTATGAAAACACAACCTTTCTTCAGTATACACACAAATATCACTGAATTCTCACACTCAGGACTCAGGTTCAGGAATCTCTTCATCAGGGCAGCAGTAATAGTCCACAAAACATACTTGCCCATCTTCATTTCTAATCATATACTGTAAGGAGAGGAATCCTCGGTTATCTGTCCGGATAGACACTTTACAAGATAAAATTAATGCCTTTGTAGAGGGTTTCAGTAATGAAATCTTGTATCTGAAAAAATAAAAAGCTGTCATTTGGATATACAACATAGTACTCATAACTACAAGGACACGTCTTAGCCAAGAATTACTAAGTAGCAAATATAATAAAGTCAATTATCTAATCTGCTAATATTTTCTCTTGACTTTTAAAAAATTTACCTATTACTACAACCTCAAGTCCCCAAGTAAATCGAGCATCCTACCATTCACTTTAAAAAATTGAAATGTGGTATTTACCTTTACCTTCATCACCAGTAACAACCTCTATATCAAAAACTGACCTGTTGACCTGGGTCTGATTACAATAAAATGTTTCCATTAAATCACAATCTTTGGGATAGTCAAGGTGAGAACTTCCTGCATTTCCAAAAGTAGACAACCTGTGGCAGAAAAAGAGCAACTCATTTATTCACTGGTCCAACAATAAGTAACATTAGGATCCAAATAGAGAAGCCATTTCTCCAAGGAGCTGATGACATATACACGTTTACAATACATTTTAAGAGGTACCATAATAGAAGTTCCATACAATTCTGTGAAAGGACAGGCCAACTAGCACACAATCAACGAAAGTGAATATAAATTACATCAGTCTATACATCCTGATCCTGACTTTTTAGAAATGTATTACAAAATTGAGGCACAACAGAAGACCTTGATCTAAGTCAGCTGTAAGCCTTGGGTCCTGTTCCCAATCTTCACTGGCGCGTGGCAGTGAAGGAACCATGGCTTCTCTGTAACTTAAGACTGCTTTTGTGCAGTTTTATGGTTTTCCTCAGTAATATTAGTAGCTGTATGCAGACAATTCTAGATGTTTATATGCTGTTAATCTGCAAGGACTTATTCATTGCCGTGAGGTCAGCACACCGGTAAGTACAAGATTAGCATGGAGTTCAAACCTCAGTGTTGGTTTTCCCCAAGTTCCATCTCTCAGGAGTTCCTCTTCCCAGGGTTCCTCTTTTCTCTTTTCTTCTAACATAATCTCTTTCTCTGAGTATCTTCTGCCCAGGGAGAATGCCTAGCCATAATGCTGATTCTCACATCTAAATTTCTAGCCCAGACTGATCTGAATGCTATACCTTCATGTCCAACAACCTTCTAGTATCACTGAGGTACTTTAAATTTAACAAATCCAGAAAAAAATCTAACTCCCTTTCCTTACCACAAAGTTGAAGAACACAACGATCCATGTAGTTACTAATGTTAGAGAACACATCTAAGCTTGGCCTGGTAGCACAGACCTGTAATCCCAACAGTCAGGGGTTTATACGTGAGGCCTGCACATTGAACTACCCACCTAGCCTTTTTTGAAACAGTCTTGTTAAGTTGCCCAGACTGGGCTGAAATTTCTAAAGCTCCAGCCTCAAACTTCCTGAGGCAGGAGCCCAGCATACCCTGCTATCTTGATAATTTTAACACTGTATTCCTGCTGAAAATTGCCCTCTCCCAGGAAGCTTGCCTTGATCACTTCTGTGTAGTACTGTTAGGTACTTTTGCCTTAAGTATCAATGAACATTATTTTGGTACTTAATGGTTTGCAATTTGTGCTGTTGTTTCACGTATCTTCTCTTCACCTTAAATTTAAATTACTCTTCTCAGTCTTAATAGGGATGGATATGCCTATTGTATGTCACTGACATTAAGTCAATCATGTATCTAGTATTATCTACTTCCTTTTGTATCCAGAATAAATTTTAAAGAAAAAAGATGCCATGTAAGCCAAATACCATTTCCAAGGTTTTAAACCTAGTTTTCCTCATAATCTGATTTACAGTATTATGTAATACAACAATGAAAATATAACTACTTTATGGATTACGGAGACCACATATCTCATTTATAAATCAACATGACCTACAATATCCTAAGAAGTGGGTTACTCTTCCTAGGTCTTAAGTTTCTTGATCTCTAAAATTATAAGGTAAGAGTAAACGCTCCCTACTGAAAATTCTAGGGACCTGAATAAAAAGAATTCTGTAGCATAAGCAATGGATAAATGTGGAGACGTCGTATAGATATCATCTCTAAGTGCACTGCTCTCATGTACCTGAAATATGGCCTGTCAGGGGATATGGTAATCTGTAGGACCTCACTCGTCATATCCAATTCGGAAAATGCTTCGCGCAGCCCCTCTGACTGAAGAATGATCTTACTAACAACATTGGTACTGCAGAAATCAAAATCCAGAGTCTCCTCAGGCTCTTGAGTATTGATTTTGCACACTGTCACTACTCCTCCTTCTTCCAGAAATAGCATCAAAGGGTGACCATAACCTTGGTAACACATCCGAAGTGCAGTTAACGTCCCTGCAATGGGAAATCATGCTAGGTTTAGCTTTATGGCCCTGGCTTCAAGTCGTCCACATAATACATAAAAATCCTTGAGAATAATCTGCAAAATTTGTATCACATATGCATTCTTTATAAGAGGGTATTACAATTCCCAAAATAACTTCAAGATAAATGGGAATCAGAACAAAATGTAACTCTTTGAAATCATTTTCAGTTTGCCAAAAATGTCTCAGAAATACCTGTGTGTGTGTGTATATATATATATATATATATATATATATATACGTATATATATATATATATACGTATATATATATACACACACATATATACTTATGTAATATACATACACCCCATTTTTTTAGTATACAGAACATACAAAGAGTGAAAAGGCTGATAACAGAATGGTTGCTAAATAGTCTGTGCTGTTTGTTGGAGGTTCAATTTGTGCAATTATAAACTGCTTTGGTATCTTCTTTTTTTTTTTATGACAGGGTCTCACTGTGTAGCCCAGGCTGGTCTTGGACTCAAGTCCTCCCATCTAAGCCTCCCAAGTACTGGGATTACAGGTGTGTGCCACCATGCCCAGCTTATGTGGTGCTGGGGAATTGAACTAAAGTACTTACTGCTTGCTAGGCAAGTGATTTAATCTCTGAGGCATTCCTCCAGTCCCTCATTATGACATTTCTATCATGCTTCAATCATATTTTCCCTCCCTTGTGTCCTCCCTTCTTTTTATATCTTTATAATGATAATAAAATGGTTCACCTGGCGTAGGACTTGATCCAAAAATAGATAAACAGTCTAACAGGACTGTTAAATTAATTTGAAATATAACAGACTCTTCTTGAACCACAAATTCTTGAAATACTCCAGCCTATGAATAAAGCAAAAAATAAAAGTGGTGTTACTATATTAAACAACGAAAACTCACATGTGACATTCTAGAGGTCACTTTATATGTTATTTTGTTTTGTTTTCGTGGTAGTGAGGTTTGGGCCCAGGGCCTTCACACTGAGCTAGAGCACAACCCAATTTGATTTTTGAAGTTGCCCATTTGCCCAAACTTACAGCTCCATCTGCCTCAGTCTCCCATAGTGCTGGTATTACAGGCCTGTGGCAAGGGGCCCAGAAAAACTTCTCATTACACAAGCAAAATATCATAGTTGTCTTAGTACCTATCTGAACAATACTACTCAACAGTTTAATAGAGAAAGGTGCAACAGTGATTTAGGCGCCCTTCAAAACCTTACAAAGCATCCTTAAGTTCCATTTCTGGCTCTAAACCTATCCCCCATGTGGTGATTTCATCTCTTTTTTTACCATCAGTATGGCTAAGGTCGCTTACTGTTGGCAAATTACTTAGCTATGCCTCAATTTCCACATAAAACAGGAGTAACAGCACCTGCCTCATTAGGAATATTGTGAAAATGAAAATTGGACACTCAATGAGTGCTTGGCCCATAGTTTAACAAATTTCTGTCATTATTAACCTTTATTTTTTGTAATATGGGAAAGGAATTTGTGACCAGAAGAGAAAAACCTGAAACATTTTACTCTCTAACTTCAATTTTGTTTAATCAGACCTTACAGGGTCCCCTACACTGCGTGAAGGATGGCATGTCACAGGCTTCTAAGGGCCTTTTCCCATACCTGAATAAAAGCATTGGCTTGCACACACTTAGCATTTTCCACGGTAACCTTGATTCCATTCTTAGTAGCGAAAAACGCTGCATGTTCCCGGAAATGAATAGCTTTCAAAATAGTGGAGAGATTCCTAACGTTGTCAAGGCTGGCCACTAGGCTGTACTGACCAGTCTCGTCTTGGATGTGCTCGGTGAGGAGGGGCATGGTCCACACTCATCCGTCGCCCAGGGATGCTCCCTGAATCACCAAACACCTGACAGATTCAACAGTAAAATCGTAAGAAGCGGCGAGGGCCGCCAAGAGAAAGCCGGGAGTTTAGTTCGCCCCACCAGACCGACCCCCATCTTGGCCTCTGGGAAAATTACTCTCAAAGCACACACTGTAAGTTGCAAACTCTGAACATACGCAGCTGACACAGTACCACGCCAAGCGGGTTACGCAGGCCTACAGAGCCTGTCTGAGCCGCCCTGGCCATTAACTTTGCCTCCAACAGAATATAAAACCGGGGGCCGGCACTCAAGTCTTCAGAAGATGGCCCCCAGGGTCGGCCATCCATTCACCAGCCCTCCTGAGGGACAGAGGCCGCTGAGTAGTGAAGGCTGCCCGGGGAGCGGAAACCCTACTTTTCCCAGGGACCCCTTCCCAGCCTTGTCCTTAGACAAATGACCTGCAGCACCCGGAAAAATACGGAGGAAGTGGAGCAGCTCCCGCCACTAGGTTCAGGTCGGCCCGCCTCCGTCACCATAGAGTTGGAAGAATCCTAGAGAGCCAACCGAGACCGGAAAGAAACACCATAGAGCTGAAAACAGTGGAGCTGAGCGTAGGATACCATAGAGATCGGAAGCTGGAGCGAGCGCCAGAGCCGGAAGTCCGGCCAGGAACGAAGTTGGTGAGACAAGATGGCGGCAACCAAGAGGAAGCGGCGTGGAGGATTGGCTTTTCAGGCGAAGAAGCCAAAAAGAAATGAAAAAGATTCTGGGCCTTCAGCTAAGTCGCCCGTCGTAACAGAAGAGGTGGATGAGGAGGAGAGAGACCGTATCCCAGGTCCCGTTTGCAAGGTAAAAGGGTATGCCCCGGGGTTATGTCCGCCGCGGCAATTTCATGCGCCTTTTTCACAACCACCCGACTACAGTTGTGCTAATTTCTTAGTAGCCAATATGTTTCCCTGATGTGATCTCAGCAGTCGTCTCTTCTGGACGGGGCACAGTGTTTGCATTTAATCCTCACGCACGTGGCAGCGTTCCTGCCGTCAGCGGTCTGTAGCGCTGGTCAAGTTGACAGTGTAGCAGTTTACGGGGTGCGTGGGTCAAGTCTTCGCTGTCTTTCAGTTATTCAGGGTTTTGTTGTTGTTGCTGTTGTGGTCTGTATAGTGACAGTTTTCATAAATGTTTCTCGCTGTTGACTGTTTTTATTCCTTTCGTTAGTAAGCTCCTATCTTGCCATACTCAGCCAATGTCAGTCATTGATCCTGAAGTTTGTTATCCAGACCTTTAAAAAGTTGCTGTACTTGGGATTGTATCTCTGATTTACTTGATCAGATAGTTAACTGAAGGGATAATGAAAGCTGCGCTAGATATGGAGTTTTATCTTCATTCATCAGACTTCCAGTATGCCTTGCCTATGCTAAGGTAAGTTGTTTCTGGTGTTAATATTACGAAGACGCCTGGAAGAGATTGCTTTTTCTGAAATGTTGGAGTTTAGAAGGAGGCTAGGAATTCATAAAAATTGACAGCTTTTATTTAAAAGAAAGTGAGCTCAAGTTCCTGTTGAAGTTTACTTTCATCCAGCTGAAAGCTTCCTGGGCAAGATGGTATAATATAGAGGCAGATACAGCCTTTGACTTACCGGCTTTTGTATTCTCTTTACTCAAGCTCTTAGTAAGCAAATGGCCCTGTGTATTGTGATGGTAAGCTCTGAGGAAAGAGTGAACTCCCGCCAAAGATGAGAGTAAATGCAGTGTTTTCCCTCTTTTTTCAAGGAACCGTAAAGAGCTGGGTATGGTGGAACTCCTGAAATCCCAGGCACTCTGGGAGACAAAGGCAGGATGATGGCAAAGTTTGGGTCCAGCCTAGGCAGGTTAGGTAGACCCCGTCTCACAAAAGGAGGGTAGGGTGGTGTGGCTGGGAATGTAGTTCAGTGTGATGGCATTGGTTATATACATCCTTGGAGAGAGAGAGGAGCTGGAAAGAAAAAGGATGGGATCTGTAATTTGAGTCACACTGTGATACATTCTGTGAAATGCAGGAGTTAAAGATAACTTTTGTCCTGGAATGAAACGTAAAGGATCACCAGGGACTCAGCCTTTGACCTGAATCTTAAACAGGGTAGAATTTTGATGTTTAAAAAATCAGATGGAAGGGCTGGAGGCATAACCCAGGGGTTAGATTGCATGCCCAGCAAACACAAGGTCTTGGGTTCGATTCCTCAGCACTACATAGTCTGGGTGGGGTGGCACATGTGTATTGTCCTGGCACTTGGCAATATGAGAGAAGAGGATTATTGTGAGTTCCAGGCCAACCTGGGCGTAGGGCGTTCAAGTCCAGCTTAGATTGCAGAGCAGGCCTCTCAAAAGAGAGAGGGAGAATAATCTCCAAAAGAAAGAGAAGCGAGCTGTCAGAAGTGGTTAAGTGGGGAAATGCTGAAAGTCTAAAAATAATCAGATTGGCCTAGGTGTGGTAGAGATGTAAACAGTGGAAATATAAAGCCAGTGTTATAGCGGTGTCATTTTGAACTTTAGTTAACTGGTCCTTGTCTGTCATGTCTGTTAGAGGAGCTCATCTGGGAAAGCCAACCATTTTGGAAATTTGCAATTCATAGGAAGTTGAAAAGATCTAAGTAAGGATAGTAGGAATAGGAATGATGTTGGAAAGTGAAATCGATAGTGTTTAGATGTACTTAACAATGTTAGAGTAAGGGCTGAATGGAGTATTAAAAGTGTGGAAGACTGAAATGATAGTGACAGCATCCAAAAAAAGAAAAGCAGAGAATTAAGGCTTTACTCACAAGTTGGATTATTGGAATTCTTTACCCCTTCCTGTACAGTGTGACAGTTGAAGCCATGGGAATTAGTATCCAATTCTGTAAGGGGAGAGCAGAAGTAAATAATCAAGATATCTAAGAAGGAAGCTGTAGAAAGGGAGGGAGGAATTGGAAAGACGGAAGATGAAAAACAGAAAAGGAAGGAAACCAAGAAGGACATTTCTGTGTGTCAGATGTGGTCACTGGATGTAACCAAGAGATTGAATAAAGAGGATCAAATTGTCTGTAAAACACAAACAAGGTAGGTTCCATATGAAATTTAAAAGTCTTTTTTAACATTTTCTTTTTCCTTAGGGCAAGTGGAAAAATAAGGAACGAGTTCTGATCTTTTCTTCCAGAGGAATAAATTTCAGAACAAGACATTTAATGCAAGACTTGAGAACACTGATGCCTCATTCTAAAGCAGGTACCTTTATATTATGCACTTGAAATTTGTCTATTATAAACTTACCTATTTATGTATTTACACTTGTTTGTAAAATTTCTTTTACTTCTATATCCTTATTGGGTAAAGGACCACAGTGCTTCAGAAGTTTAACCTTTCTGGTGCCACAGTATTTTTTTTTTTTAAGACGGGGTCTCACTCTGTAGCTCATGCTGGTCCTGAACTCACTATGTAGCTCAGGCTGGCCTTGGACTCACAGCAGTCCTCCTGCCTCAGTCTCCCAAGTGCGGGGATAACAGGCATGCATCATCACACCTGGTTTGTTGGGCTGGGGAATCAAACTCAGGACTTACACTTGTGCTAAGCACTTTAACCGCGGTACCATTCCTCCAGCCCTTCAGGTGCCACAATATTTAAGTTAATATTTTATAAGAAATTCCTTACAGAATTTATTAGATTTTTAAAAAACAGATATCCTAATATTAAAACATTTTCCAAATATCGAATAGTGACTTCATTATAATGCTCATAGAACTACAGATAATTGAAATGGTTTATCCTAATGATTCAGGACTTCCACTTATATTTTTATGAGCATTTTTAAAACTTTTTAATTTAAAAATTAATAGGTGCAGGATAGGATCTGAAAGGCCCTTAAGTTGAGTTCAGCCTGTTTCTGAGTGCCCAGTTATTAACTTTCAGTAAGGGACAATCTTGTGTCTAAAGTTTAGATCTGTAGCAGTGCCATTCTGTTAACTGTTTTGTGCCTGTGTGGAGAGATGCTTGTGGTTTTAATAATAGCTTTGTATATTTTCTTTTCTATGATAATCCAAAGTCAAGAGTTTTTTCCTTAAACTGCGCTCCTTGAACATAGTATTCAGTTTGTGAGAATTTTAGCAGTTCATAGAATACAACCCTCCTTGCAGATCCAACAAACTGCAGATTAAAAATATTCGGGAAAGATTACGCCTTTCTTGAGTCTGTCAGAATTTGTCGTTGTTTTCCAAACAATATAGCAATAATTTATATACCATTGTATTAGGTATCATAGATAAGATACCTTGTGATGATCTAAAGTATATAGGAAAATGTGCATTGGTCATATACAAATGATACAGTATTTTATGTAAGGGACTTGAGCATCCTGTAACCAGTCTTACTTAGATAATGAGAAGTGACTGCTTTAAGACTTAAATACTGCTTAAACGATTATTTGTAATTCTTCAGAAAAATTTTTAAATATTTATGTAATTTACGTCTTTAGCACATATAATTTGATTGGTGCAGCTTTGAAATATTTTGCTGACTCACCTTTTCCTGTTTTTCTTTTTTAGATACTAAAATGGATCGGAAAGATAAATTATTTGTGATTAATGAGGTAATTTTAGAAATGATTTCTCATAAAACATTTTAGGAATACTAATGATGGCTCATTTAAAAACAGTCAGCCATTCAGTGACTGTTAAAAATTGTTCTGTGAAAGATATTCAGAAAAATATTAACTCCTCAAAAACCTGTCTTGAGCTGGAGAGATGGCACAGTGGTTATAGCACTTGGCAAGCCCCTGAGTTTGATTCCCCAGCACCATACAAGCTGGGTGTGGTATGCATGCCTGTTATCCCAGCATGGGAGACTGAGGCAGGAGGGCTGCCACAAGTCTAAGGCCAGACTGGGCTCTGTAGTGAGTTCAGGACCAGCTGGACTACAGAGCAAGACCCTGTCTCCAAAACAAAACAAAAAACCTACCTTGTGAATTTTTGTAGTACTTTCTTTCTATATTTCATATTTAATGCTTCAGTATATGTAGTCTGTAGATCTTTTTTTGCCTTTTCTCAAGCATATTAAAATTTCCTGAAGACACAGCTATCTCATTTTTTCTTAAATAATGTGCACTATAAAAATCATATTAGGTACTCATGAAGATTCTCAACCAACAAGTATAAAATAAAATTTAATTTTAAAAAATTATAGGAAACCTACATTATTGAAAGCATTTTGCCAATATTAAAAGTTGAGAAATTTGCTTTTAAGATATAAACTAGTAATAGTTAAGTTTTCAAAGTATTGTTTTAAAGCACTTTTTTTTTGGAAAGTAACTTAAAGATAATTCTCTTTCTTTTGAAAGACTTTTATTTCCCCAAGTGGCTCAAAATTTTGAGTGTCGCCAAGCTGACGTGCTAATGAGTGAGCTAGAGCATAAGCAAGATGCGCAATTTCAGTCAGACATACATGGAAAGCAGTGTATAGATTTTCAACAGTTGAGCTTGACTGTAAATGCTTTTCTGAAGGAATGTTCAAATACAAACGCTCACAAGTGGCATGCTGTGTTGAAAAAGAATTTATACCTCAGATTTTTCAAGTCTTTAGGTTTAAATTCTCAAGTAGCATAGAGTTCTGTTGGTTTGTTTATGAATACTACCAACACAAGAGTTACTCTTTCAATGTTTTTGTCGGTTTCCTAATGACGCTTTCATCCTTCAAGATGCTGAGGTTTTATAGAACTTGAAGTAGGTTTTGTATGTGCTTGCTTTTCACTAACCATTTAGTGATTTTACAGAATCAGATCACCAGAAATAATGTAAATAGAGAAGAAAAAAGTTGTGCAATTAAAATAAGAAATCTAAAAGATCATAATAAGAAATGTCATTGATAGTATGAAGAGTGTTTTTATAAGATTAGTAAGTTTAATTGTGGTATGCCTTATCCCCAGGGCATTTGTTTTCAGTCTTTGTAGTCCATCCATGAGACCATTGTCAGAAGAGGTTCCAATAATCAGAAGTGAGACCAATTACTTTAAAATGCTAAACCAAAAAAGTAGGATACTTTGACCAAAGAGTTATATACAGCATCTGGTTTGCCTTGGGTAGAATACCTCAGGGGAACTTAGTGTTTCTTTCCATGAATAAATTCATCTGGATGTAGACCTGCATGGCCTGTTAACTTGCATAAACATTTTTGGAGAAAGCTAGTTATTGAATTGCTTTAGTTCTCACTTGACTTATATATTTCATTTTTTAATATTTTGCCTCACTTAGGTCTGTGAAATGAAAAACTGCAATAAATGCATCTATTTCGAAGCTAAGAAAAAACTGGATCTCTATATGTGGTAAGAGAATGTATTATTTCCATTTGGGTTGAATTTTTTTAAGTGGTTTTATTCTTTGCACTTTTTATGTAATAGACTCATTCTTTCCTGTAAGAGGAGAGAGAATATAGCAAACTCACTTAATGATTTTATAAAATTTGAAGCCTTTAAGGAAAATTAAGTATGTAAGTATTATAATCATACATATCCTATCTTTCTGTAGTAAAATGGTTGTAAGCTTTTACCACATTCTGGATTCCAATTAGTTGAGATAGTTTCCTTCATACCTTTTCAGGCTCTCAAATTCACCTCATGGGCCATCTGCCAAATTCCTTGTTCAAAACAGTAAGTTGACTCAGTTTGAAATTTTTTTAGTGAAAACATTGAAAATCTGTTGCAGTAATTGTGCCAAAGTTATAACTATGTTTTGTTTAATTTTTCTAGTTCATACCCTAGCTGAACTAAAAATGACTGGAAACTGTTTGAAAGGTTCTCGCCCCCTTTTGTCCTTTGACCCTGTAAGTTTCTCATTCTGTATGTGGTCTGATTTTCTTGCTCTACATGATTGTTTTTTGCTGAATATAGTTATATAAAATAGTTAAATGTTTTTAAGCAAGGTATTCTATTAATATGCTTTTTTATAGGCTTTTGATGAGTCACCACATTATGGTTTGTTAAAAGAACTCTTAATTCAGGTAAACATCCTTTCTATAAGGTTTTTAGTAATACATTGCAAATGAGTATCTTCCTTTAGACATTTTGTTGACTAAGCTGTGAAAAACATGCTTCCTTTTTCTTTTTTAATAGATTTTTAGTACGCCACGGTATCATCCCAAAAGCCAGCCATTTGTGGACCATGTGTTTACTTTTACCATCTTGGATAATAGGATATGGTTTCGGAACTTTCAGGTTAATTTTACTTTTATTTTTAATTATACTTTTAAATAAATTACAAAATGTAATTAAATCTTTTGATTTAAATAATTTCCATTTTCTTTCAGAGATTTGCTACAAATAACTTTACTATTTCATACTTTAAGTGATCTGTCCCACCTGCTTTTTATGGCTTTCAGTTGACAGGGAGTATAATCTTGCTAATAAGCTACTATATCTTTCATTTTATTAAAAAATCGAATATATAGGGTAATTGGGGTCCAGGTTTATATCCTATAAAGGATATGGTAAAATATGTTTCCTTTACAAAAGGTAGAATCCCCACGGGTTGGGAGAGGTTGGTTAAGACTTAGAATGTAGAGTCATTCAGTGAGAACTATTAAATCAGTCATATCTTGACTTACTCAGAAGAGGTGCTTCTAGAAATCCCGAAGCAGGAATTAGGCAGGATAAGTCTATGAGAAGATAGAGAAATGGAAAAGAACAGCCAGAATGACATTTCAGACATTGTGTGATGTAGAGTGAGGTCTCTTCTGCGTCTTTTACACTCATTCTGTTGCAGTGTATATTAAATGTCTCTTTCCCTCCCTCCCTTTCTCCAGAGGTTTGAACCCAAGGTCTTTACATTCAGCTACATATCCCATCTTTTTATTTTTATTTTGAAACAAGGTCTTCATAAATGATCTAAGCTAGGCTTGAACTTAAAATCCTCTTTGCCTCCCAGAATGAGATTTTATAAGCAGTGCCACAATTTCTGGCTTATAAATTCCCTTCTTAATCTCTGAGGGCACACGTCTTTGAGCCAACTGACAATACTTGTGGGAAACAAGATACAACCCAAATTTAGCTTACTCAGTTTAATTTGTTGTTGTTGTCATTACCATCTTCATCACTGTCGTCATGGTGTTGTGGTAGTGGGAATTGAGCCCAGGGCCTTCACAATGAACAATATCCCAGCCCTATTTTATTCTTGATTTTGAGACATGGTCTCCCTGCATTGCTTAATTACCCAGGCTAGGCTTATAGTCGTCATCCTCCTGCCTCAGCCTCCCACAGTGCTGGGATTACAGGTCTGTGCCACTGGGCCAAGCTAGATTACTCAATTTTAAAAAAATACACTGAAGAAACATTGTTCCATGACAGTATTCTGTAGCTAATGATAAATTTCAGAAAATGTTGATTTGGCACTTGTAAAGTCTCGTTTTTCTTCCTATTTTGACTCATTACCAGTTCTTCTAGCACATTTGTCTTATATGTATATTCAGTTTATGTTTTAGAAATAATATACCCAAATCAAGATAAATACTCTCTCTTAATTAAAGATCATAGAAGAAGATGCTGCTCTTGTGGAAATAGGACCGCGCTTTGTCTTAAATCTCATAAAGATTTTTCAGGGGAGTTTTGGAGGACCAACTTTATATGAAAACCCTCACTACCAGTCACCAAATATGGTAAGCTGGGTTTTGGTATTTTTCAATGTACCAAACTTTTTTTGGCCAGAATAATTTTGTACTTACTGTCCTATCACCTGTAAAACTGAATTGGTGTCTGGTGCATACATATTTGCAAATGACTTCAGTTTCTTGACATGGGGTGAAGGAACAGAGAGAGCTTACAAGTAAATGTTTTTGCATTACATGAAATGTGTATTGCAGGCATCTAATCTTCCTTGTTTCTAGCATCGGCGTATCATAAGATCCATCACAGCTGCGAAGTACAAAGAGAAACAGCAAGTAAAAGATGTGCAGAAATTGAGAAAGAAAGAGCCAAAGACTGTTCTTCCACCTGATCCCACTGAAGATGTTTTTGTTACACCAGCTGAGGAAAAACCAGTAGAAATACAGTGGGTCAAACCAGAGCCAAAAGTTGATTTGAAAGCAAGGAAAAAAAAGATTTACAAAAGGCAAAGAAAATTGAAACAGAAGATGAATCATGGGAATGCAAAATAAATCAATGGATAACTAGTTTTCTGGTTATTTTATATTTATTTTGTATTTTGTGTGTAGATAACTTATAATCCACACTTCATGTATATAATTAGTAGGCCCTTTTAAGTTTTTTAAATCTCTTCAGAATAAGTGCTGTTAACCTTTTTCTAAATAAAACATCACCAGAACTCATCAGTTTATTTCTTTCCCGAGTTGGAATTACTGAAAAATTATTATACTTAAGTTTAAGGCTTGCTTTCTTGGATTAGGATGATGGGTTATACTTTGGGGAACATCTATTATAATCTCGTTCCTGTATCTGAAACAGGATCTCTAAGGGACATAAGAGACACCCACACAGAGGAGATTAAAAAATTTTTTTACCAGGCTTCTAAGAGGTCTTCCAGTCACTCTTAATTGCACAGAGTCTATTGATTCAGCTCCTAAGACAGGTATCATGGGATAAAGGGCAATTCTATAGTTAACTGACAGCTTCTAGTGAGGCCTTAATATCTTTAGGGGGCTATGGCAAGGAGGGAGGCAGGTACCCGAGGAAAAGCAGCATTGGTGCTCATCATGGTTTGAGCCTATGGTTAGAACTTATGGCCCAGGTTCCAGATAGACAGGGGGTATCCCAGGATTTAGAAGGTCATGAGAACTCAAGCCTCACATGGGTTCCCTGACTTAGCCACTTCCTTCACCCACTGAAAATAAGATGGGAAACACACCTTCAGTCATCCTCCAGCACTGAGAATTATTCAACCCTCGGGGGGGGGGGGGGGGACAACTTGTCTTTCTGTTGCACACACAACTTTGCCTTTTTATAAATTGGGAAACAAAAATGCAGTCTTCACCCCAATATAAGCCTCAATGATACCATTTTCCAATTAGATCTTCTATACCAAAAAAAAAAAAAAAAGTGGTTTGAGGTTCCCCATTTACAGGTCTTCATATACCAAAATCTTGCTATGTCAGCAGGGTTTCAGGGTATACCACCTCAACAGTATGATAAAATGGAACCTTCTTTTAGGAACTACTCCTATTCAACCACCTTCTTACCAGCCAGAGCTCCTGGTGGGAAACAATCCCTTTCAGTTCATCCCATACTTGAGATGAGGCCCTTTTACATACTGCCCTAGATCCTAAGGACTCCAAAACCCACTGTTGCTGCTCACAGAGGCATAACTGCTGTGACTTCCAGGAGCCATGCAAGTGCTTCAGTCCTGTGACTAATTGTATTTTTCTAAGATCTCATTCACTTCTCTAATAAGGCTTACTTTTCTTCTGTCCATCTGGTTTGATTTTCTTGTCAACCTAAAGCTGTATGTGCTTTAAAATTGGTAGAAAGACATCAGCAGACCTTTTAAATCTTGCACAAGTTTTCTGTGTGTGTCCTAAGCTAAAGAGTAAAAAAGACAAAAACCTCAAAATTGATTTTATAACAAGGTGGAAAAATTTAAGATTCTACTTGGTTATCTGCAAACTTTTCTCTCCTTTATGTTCCCCCCAAATTATTCTATTATGTTTGTGGGGTATATAATAATTACATTCAAAACAAGGGAATGATGCATGCACATATCACATCTTGGTCATATTTCCTCTTCCCTTTACCACCACATCCCTTTTCCTTTTCCACAAAACCTATCTTCCTTTTTTATTCTATCATTCTTTTATTTTGCCTTTTTATACTCTGGTTTTCTCATCTTATGGAAACTACATGACATTTAACTTTCTGTGTCTGATTCATTTTAAGCACGATTGTCTCAAGCTGCATCCATTTTTCCATAAATGATTCAAATGTATCTTTGTTCACGATAGACTAACACTCCATTGTGTATATATACCACATCTTTATTCATTCACCTGTTGATGGAAATGCTGGCCGCTTCCAAGATTTAGCTATTGTTGTGCTGCTGTAAACATAGGTATGCAGATACCACTGTTGCATGAAGTCTTTGACTCTTTTGGGAAGATACCCAGAAGAGGTATAGATGAGTCAAGTGGGATATGTGTTTTCAATTTTGTGAGGAATGTCCATATGCTTTTTCTAATGGTTGTAACAGTTTACAGTCCCACTAATAGTGCAGAAGGGTTCATTTTTATCCAAATGTTACCAGCATATGCTCATTTTTGAATTCTTGATAAATGCCACTCTTAATGGAGTAAGATGGAACCTCAGTGTTACACTGATTTGCATTTCTAAATGTCGAGCATTTATACTTCTTTTTTCTGGAAACTATTCATTTCAATTGTTCACTCTTGGATTGAGTCTTATTGTGGGGTGTCTACTTTTTTTCAGCTCTTTGGATATGCTTGATGGATAGCTCTGTAAGAGTTGCTGGAGACATTTGCTGCTCCATTGGTTCTCTTTTCCCTGTTGATTGTTTCCTTTGCTGTGCACAAGTATGTAATTTGATATAATTCCAATTGTTGATTCTTGATGTTATTTCATATGCAGTAGGTTTCTTGCTGAGAAAGTCCTTGCCTATGCTTATGACTTCAAGGGTTTTGCCCTTTTGTCTTCCAGCAGGTTCAGCATTTCTGTCTTAATATCTAGAGGTGTTTGATCCATTTTGATTTGATTTTGGTACATGGTGAAAGATGTGGGTTTAATTTCATTCTTCTGAATGTGGATAACTAATTTTTCTTCAGGGTCTTATGATGCCCTGAAGATAATTTAGTTGGGATTGTTGTTTTTTAATTGCATATGCTTTCATCATGTCCTGTGGATTCTGCTGTGATGTGTTTCCAATGTTGTATGATTCCAAGAAGCCTTTTATTTCTTTCCTAGTTTCTTTTGTGATCTTTGCTTGTTGAATAATGTATTATTAAATCTCTATGCCTTTGCATAGCTTCTGTAGTTTCTTTTGCTCTTGATGCCTAATTTCATTCCACTGTGATCTTGAAGTATGCTGAGAATTTCTTCAATTATTTCATAATTATCTAAGCATGTCTTATAGCCAAGGATATTTCCAATTTTTGGAAAAGTCCCATGTGCTGCTGAGAAAAAAATGTGTATTCTGTTGATGATAGATGGAACACTCTAGATAGCTGTTAATTCCATTTGTTTAATAATGTGGTTTGGCTCTGATAATTCTTTGGTATTTTTTTTAGGTAAGGTTGACCTGTTTTTTTGTGAGAGTGGGGTACAAGTCCTTTAAAAGAAGAATTTTTGACTTGGCAAGCTGAACTTCAAACGTGTAGTAAGGTCTTACTATAAGGGCCTTAGGTGCTTTGAGAACATAATTTGTAGATAGTAAAGTAGGGATGGGGAAAGCATCACAACTGGAGTCATCAATTAAATTCTGAGGTTTTGAGAATCAAATAAGTTGGTACCTATATATAAAGCATTTTGAAAATTGCAAATTTATTTTAGAAACAATGAGTATAGATTTTCTTAACTCAGGAAAAGGGGAAAGAGTAGTTACTAGAAGAAGGTACCAACCAGACATTTAAATTTCTCCTGTCATGAAAAAAACCTACTTATTGAAAGCAAGAAGGCATACTAGACTTAAAAACCTACAGAGTAATGACAGGGAAAGAAAGGATTTTTCTGTGACCATAGGAGTAGGTGGCTGAAATGGACAGATATAATTTGTATGTATCTAATAGAACCAAATCATGCCTGTGCTGTTTTGTCAACCACTTGTGATTTCACATTGTTCATTTAACCATGTCTTTGTGTATAGCACATTAATTTCACAGTATTCCATCTTTGTACTACATAATCTGATAAATGTTAGTTTTTTTATTGTTGGAGATTATAGGCATTTTTCCCCCCTCTGGGATAGGTGCTTGTAGTGAATATTTCCATACATAAATCTTTTTGCCTAACACTTGTGGTTTCTTCAAAATGAAACCAGGTCAAAGATTTTAAACACTGCTATTAATATTATTATTTTTGCCTGATTGTAGAGGTTAGAACATTCCTTGTATTATTGCCAGTGATGAGATTGACAAAAAGAGGTAGTTTTTAGAAATTATGGTTTTGTTTTTGACTGGACTAATTATGTTTTTCTGTAGTGGGATTATGATTTTTTAAAAAAATCTTTTGAGAGTAAAGTTATTCTAGATCCTTTCCTAGTTTGTTTCTATTTTAAATTTATGTCTATTTGAAATTTTTATGTAGGCAGGACTTAAGTCTTCTATTATGTTTAATTTTATGCTAAAGCCTTCATAAGTTTTTTGCTTAATTATGCTTCTTATCCAGTTTTACCATTTGAATTAATCTATTTCCACATATAGGCTTTTAATGAGCCAAATTCCTTTTTTTGTTTTATGAGGCAATATCTCACTGCTAGTCCAGGCTGGTCCTGAGTTTACCATGTAGTCCAGGCCACCCTCAAACTCAGAGCAATCCTCTTGCCTCAGCATCCCAAGTGCTGAGATTACAGGCATGTGCCATCATACCCAGTTTATGTGGTACTGGGGAATTGAACCCAGGGCCTCCTACTTGCTAGGCAAGTGCTTTAACCCTGGAGCTACACCATTAACCCAAATTACTTCTGCTTCATAGTTTTTTGAATGGATACCTTAGTTTGAGAGAATTTCTTTGGAATGGATCATCTCCCAAACCCATGTTCATTTAGATATTAATCTGTGTCTTTCTCCTTGTTGGGACAAAACACCCAACATCATCAAGTTAAAGGAGGAAATATTTGTTTTAGTTCACAGTTTGAAAGGTCTCAGACCATTCATTCACGGGCACCTGGCAATGGAGGCACATGGCAGAGACCTAGCCACAGGAAAAACTGTTCATACCATGGAAGTCAAGAAGCAGAATGTTACAATAAGGCCCCAAGGCCAGACTTGTAACAGTCTGCCAAATTGAGGTGTGCTGGAGTCACGTATCTCCCACCAAAGATGACTACTGGGTGTCCGGTTATGATTAGCTACTTTAAATCATGTAAGTTCACCAAGACAAAGAACTGTGGATCTGATAGGTTACTTTATGTGATGTATTAGCCAGCCAAAATTAATATCTGCTTGTCAAAATATGATTAGTTGCCAGGTAGTTGTGATTGGTTGCCATGAATGATGTAAAATCACTTCCCTCATGTGTTTCTTTATAAACCCTGCTGGCTGCTGCTCTCTGAAGACTCACCCGGATTCCAGGGACAGCCCAGCCACTGCCTGTGATAACATCTCGGTGGTAATAAAAGAAACCTTACCTTGCTCACACACACAACAAAAACTAGTGACAAACGACTAGCCCTTACTGCTTTCTGAGCCTAATCTTGGAAAGGTAAATTTGGAGATGGTACCAAGTTTCCAGCAGTTATGGGTGGAGTTACAAATCCTTCCATTTCTTAGTTGAGCCTGGAGTCAGCTAGACCACTTGGAGTTTCGTCTGTAAAAAGTAGACTGAAGTTGAGAAACAGTCGGAATCCCAGTAAGACAGTTTCCAAAGTAACTCCCGCCTCAGCCCTGCAGTCCAGGGCACCAGCCTGGCCGCTCCTACCGAGCGCGGGCGTGGGAGCACCTCACAATGACCGCCGTAGCTCCGCCCCCGCGCTCCCCCAACTCACCGTCCGAGGCCCCGCCACCTTTCCCGCCGAGGCCCCGCCTCCGCCGGCGCGCCCCGCCTCCCGCCCGCGCGGCTCTTCCGGGAACGGAGCCCAGCCTCCGCCCATGCGTAGCCACGGCCGACGGCGCCGCCCCCTCCGCGCTCCCGCGTGCTGCCGCGGCTCGCGTCGCCCGCCGCCGCCGCGCGTCCGTGCTGCCCCGCGCCGCTGCCGCCGCCGCCGCCGCGCCCACTGGCTGGCTGGCTGCGGACGTCGGGCCCCCGCCGGCGGAGAACACCGCCAGCGCCGCCGGCGCCGCTCCGGCCCGGGCCCGGGTCTCGGCCCCCGCCCCGCCCCGGGCCCCGGCCCCCGCCCCGCGCCCGGCCCGGCGATGAAGTGTCACTACGAGGCGCTGGGGGTGCGGCGCGACGCGAGCGAGGAGGAGCTCAAGAAGGCCTATCGGAAGCTGGCCCTGAAATGGCACCCGGGTAGGTGCTCGCCCGCCGGCCGGCGCGCCGTGCCTGCCCCGCGCCCCGGGCCCGCTCGCGCTCGGCGTCCCCGTCCCCGCGGCCCCGGCCCTGCTCCCGAGCGGAGGACCGCGCCTGGCCGCCTCGCCCCCGCCCTTCCCCCGACGCCCCCGCGGGCGGAACCAGACTCGCGTCCCGACTCCCACCTGCCGGTCCTGCCCGCTCAGTGTCCCGCGCTGCTTCTGGGACGCGCGACCCTGCTGGTTAAGCCGCAGTTGTGGCTCCTCTTTGAAATTAAGACGAGGCGCGGGTGCCGGGGAGCAAAAATGTCTTTTAAATAGAGATGCGTGCTTTTTTTCCTTTAGAGTGGTTTAGCAGACCTTCACTTTGGACAGGTTCTTCACGTTGAGAATCCTGATTAGACGCCTTCTCGGGCTAAGTTGCTGTGTTTCCTTAGAAGTGCGCTTCATTTGAATGCTTTTTTTGTTGTTCTTGTAATCCAGGCCTGTGTGACATATACAAAGTAAACTGATCTTCCAGACTGGGAAACTAAATAGTAAAATCTCAGATTCTGAGGTTTTTAATTAATTGATTGATTAATTCTTTTCATTCAGGGTCTCGGTCTATAGTCCGGGCTGGTCCTTAGCCGCGTATCCCAAGCTGGCCTTGCACTCATGGCAATTCTTCCTGTGCGTCCCAAGCGCTGGGATTACAGGCATGTGCCACCACACCCGGTTTATGTAGTGCTGGCGAGTCGAACCCAGGACCTTGGGCAAGCGCTCCAACCTCTGAGCTACATCCTCAGCCGTTGAGGTTTTTAATTAGAGATTTTCATCATTTAACAGTAAGCATGGTTAGCGTCCAATACATGCAAGTCACTAGGCTGTGTTGTGTGTAGGTTTTGAAATACTTGCACCTGTGCCTTACACAGAGTTAACTACAAGTGCAGACTAAGCACAGCAGACACAATTGGCAGTTGCAGTAGTAAAATGGCGTGCCTCAGGACATTCAGGGAGTTTTCCCTGTGTACTGAGAGGTGGCAGGGTTTCCCCGCAGCGGGGCTTGGACTACTTTCTGGAGGATTAAATTGTGGAGAAATGAACCAATACAGGGAAGAGCCCACAGTGGGCAAAAGATATAGCAGGGATCAGTTTGACTGAAGAGGAAGGCTGAAAAATAGGAGTTGGTCAGGCCTAGTTCACAGAGTGTAAAGCGTATTCTTAAAGGAACTGATAATCGTTTTTAGAGGTAGTTAGGAATTAGAAGAAAGTTGGAAACACTTCAATCTTCTGGGTGAGAAAAAATGAGGCAGATTTATTCTGAGACCAAAAGAATATGTAATTTTGGGAATGAATGTGAGGCTGTTTGGAATCAAATTATAGAGAATCTTGAATGTTAGACTGTAGCTTATTTATTTATATTTGTCAAGTGTGCAGAGTCCTGGCTAGTGTTACTAAGGTGTCTTGGGAGGGTATTGTACATGCTGTTGAGTGGCTTGAAGAGGATGGGGCATAGCCAAGGAGAGGCCACATGATACATATGTAATGGCTTGTGCCGGGCTGGGAAAAGGGGAAAGGGCCATGTGGAAGAGGTGGAGCAAAATAAAAAAATATTAGATTTGGTGATTAATTGGAAGTCAGTGCAGTAAGAGTGCGGATGTTACTAAAATACCACCTTTGAAACCCAAATGTATCCAGGCCTACTGGCACTGGCCTGTAGTCCCAGCACTCTAGGAGACCCGGGCAGGAGGACCTCAAGTTTGAGTCCATCCTGGGCAGCTTATGGCCTTAGAAAAACCTGGTCTCAAAAGTAGAAATCAAACGTGGGCTGGGTGTGTGGCTCATTGTGAAATCTTTAGGCTCAGGCTCCAGTACCATACTCTTTTCATGAACACACACACACACACACACACACACACGCACGCACGCACACGCACACATGCACGTGCGCGCGAAAGGAAACCAGAGCTGTCAGGAACTGAATGGAGGTATCTTTTTTGAACGTAGTCATAACTCATGGCAACCTAAATATCTTTGTTGAAATTGTGTTCCCGTGTATTTTTCATCTCCCAGGAGGCACAAGATTTTGGAATTGTTTTGCCGGCTCATTAAATCTGTCACTCAACAGATGTTTGGTTTTATTTCATTGTGTTAGGTTTTTTGTGGTTCTACTTCACTCCAAAGAATAATGTGTCTTTCGTATAGAAAGACTGTTTTTCTTTGGAGGAACAGAGGATCATTTCTAGTCAGGGCAACATCCTCCTGCCTAGTGAGATCACTCTTTAAAACAGTGATTCACCTGATGATTATTTCCTTGAACACTTTGCCATGTGAACAAGGCAGGAAAGGTTCCTGTCCTAGTGGTACATACATTCTGCGGAGACTCAGGAAGGAAAAGGGAAGTTTCAGTCATGAGAGAAGGGCAAATACAGTTTGCTCATGATCCCAGGTGGTCACCTGGGACTATATTTTTTTGCAGGTAGGAGAAATAGGGAAAGCTATCTGGTAAATGAGTCACTGAGGAAGCAACATCCAGGTGAAGACCTAGAGTGATAATATTGTTGGAAAGAAATAGAAAAAGTCTGGGGAAGAGGTGAGCAGGGCTAAGTAAGCAGGGCCAGTTTTTGAAGGTTATGATAAACTGGAATAGGAATTTAGCTTACAGACATTAAGAAGCCAAGAGGACATGGAAGCAGGGGAATGATATGTTTGTGTGTTTAAGTCTCTCTCTGGATGTTTTGGGGACAATAAATTGAAAAGGGCAAGACCGGATAAGAGAGGGCAGAAGGTCAAGGAACATTGAGATCACAGAGTTTGTATTGAATCTCTGAGCTGAATTACAGCAGGGCATTCATTATGCCCTGTACTGCATAGAACTTGACTGTGGAAAGGTCACAGCAAGAGGTAATTGCTGGTATTTTTTGGAAGTAACAGAGACCTAGCCACAGTTTGTTCTTCCTACCACTGCAAGTCTTAGAGATAGCTGCCTGCTTGTATTATTTTAGTGTTTTAGTAATTTAGTGTTCAGTGTGTCTGCAGGTTTCTTAGCTTTTGCCTTGTGATCTCAAGATGGCTGCTAAAGCAAGCTTTAGCCATTACATCCACATGTAAGCCAGTAAGAAAGAGGAAGAAAGGAAAATTAGGTTGATAGACTTTTGCTTTCAACTCATTGGTCAAAACTTGTCACATGACTATTCCTAGCATCAGTGTAGTAGATACTTGGACAAACATGTATCTTAGCATATCCAGTGGCCACAGTAGGCTTGAACTAAAAGTGGCTGCCACAGAGTCACTTAAGTCTTATATTATTTGAATTTAGAAAAGTAAACAGTAATGATCTTGTCAGTAATAATACTTGAAACTTTGTCAACTATTAATTTAGCATATTAACTTAATATGCTACTGCTTAAGAGCTAATATAATTAGTTACAGTGATTAAAAGTACAGCATTAAGGAAAGGAAGAAAAAAATGGCTTTGTTTGCCAGTGTCTGTCTTGGGTTCCAGTGAAGTTAGAGGATTCTGGTGTGGCATAAGAAATGGGAGTACTTGGTGCAGGGAAGGCTAAGAGAGGATGTTTTGTCTTGGGCTGTCTTCACATGAGCTGCACTGTGGAATAGGATTAGTCCCATTACTGTTCTTCCTCATGTACAGTGAGGCTACAAAGGTGGCAAATTATTTTTACTTAATGTAAGACTTCATTCTGTGCCATGATTCTAAAATAATATATAAAGCTTTTTGTGTTAAAGCATCTTAAAGCAAAAAGGACTGGAGGAATAGTTCAGTGGTTAAAGCGCTCAAAGCTGTGAGTTAGATTCCCCAGCAGCACATAAGCTGGGCATCGTGGTGCATGCCAGTAATCCCAGCGCTCCAGGAGGCTGAAACGGGAGGATTACCTTGTGTTCAAGGCCAGACTGGGCTACACAGTGAGCTCAGGACTAGCCTGGACTGCAGAGCAAGACCCTGGCTGGAAAAAAAAAAAAAGCATCTTAGCAAAAAGAACTATGGCAAATGGCCACACTGGAGAAAGTATTGCCACTATTCAGTGTTGACCAGAAGGCCATCGTTGAAGGTGGAATCAGTGGGATGGGATCTGAGACGTGGTGGCAGGATGCCCAAGGGCCAGTTGTATGGACAGTGAGGCTGCACCACTCTGTAGGGATACATTTCTGTCATCATATATTCTAACCTCGCAGGCCAGTACGGAGTTGTAACTCGAAATTTGGTGTGTTCCATAGTAGGTTCAAAATAATGTATTTTCTGAACATACCAGTTATCTTTTGCTTTGCAACAAATTACCAAAGCCATAGGGCCAAAAACCAACAGCAAAAACAGCAAAAGTTTATTTGTTATGTAGAGCCTCAGAGTTCCTGAGGCGTGGACACTGAGCTGGGAGGTCTGGCTGGGTGGGTTCTACCTTCCAGCTTCTAATGATCCTGCGTCGTCGTTGTCTGGTAGGGCCAGCTGCTTCCATGCTCATGCATAGGGCAGTTGCCCAGCTTTAGTTCCCTGTGCCTATAGCCTCGGGGGACTCCAGTTTTCATCCTTAGCTTCTCCATGGGCTGCCTGAGTCCAGAGTGTCCCAAAAGAGGGCAGGAGCCCAAGATGAAGCTCTGTCTTTTCATAACTTCATCTCAGAGGACAGGTGCATTCCTTCTCCTGCTGCTGTTAGTCACATCGATTAGCTTGCTGATAAGGATGGGGACTGCACAAGGGTTTGAATGTCCAGGGGTTCGAGTCATTGGGTGCTGGGCACCCCTGTGAGGTAAAGATGCTTTCTGAGTTCCATAGTTATGGAAGTACAACTGAGGAAAGAAGAATTAGAGATATATATGCTGTATATTTTTGGTATACTTTAAATATATATATGCTGTATATTTTTGGTGTACTTTAGATTCTGTTGTGAATACAACTAAATAATAGTCTTTTTATAGCTGATTTGATGCTCATTTTGTTTCTACTAAAAATGAAATGTATACTGTGGGTTTTTCATTTGTAGGTTTTTCAGATTGAATGGCCACTCGTCACTATGGCGCATGGATGGTTGTCAAATCCTGGTTATCTGTTGTCATCTGAGCTCTTTGTTTTTCCCTAGTTGCTTTTCTTAATTTTGTACACTTTGTATCTGTTTGTGATATTTGTGATGGGAAAAGTCTCAATTAGAGTGAGACATTTAGATTTTTTTTGATGACTACATTTATGTGATTTTCTTTTAACAGATAAAAATTTGGATAATGCTGCAGAAGCGGCTGAACAATTTAAATTAATCCAAGCAGCATATGATGTATTGAGTGACCCCCAGGAAAGAGCCTGGTGAGCATTGTGTTCTCCTCTACATTCTTGTTTATTTTGTTGGAAGAGATTGACAATACAGAGTTGTTATAACTTAGCCAAATGGGTTTGCCACATTCTGAAGTGTCTGTCAATGCAATATTACTTAAAAAGCATTATTTGTCTAGGAAGGAACCTTAGAGCTTATAATTTCAATTGTCCAGGTTGATAGGTAGTGAAAAAGAAAGTTGGATGATATTATGTGGTATTAGTTTTGATACCTCAAGTGATTTCTCACTAAATGGGGTCCCTTTGGTATGTGAGAGATACAGTGGACAGAGAGCAAATTGTTGTCAGACATTTAAAAAGGACTTATCCTTAAAAGCAGTGTTTTAATATGAGAATTATAATATTTTATATAGAACTACTATATGTGAAGAAATGAAGAAATTTTGTTAGGCTTCTACATTTGTGACAGATACTTTTACCAAAGATGATTTTATAATTTTGTTTCACTTCCAAACAAATTTATATATTTGAAGCTCAGAGTTTTGGATTTTTATTTTTATTTTTATTTATTTTTTGATACAAAAGGGATTAGGCCACAAGTGGTTGCACATGCCTATAATCCTAGCACTCTGTGATGCTGAGGTAGGAGGACCACAAGTTTGAGCCCAGGCTAGAAATGTAGCAATTTAGAGGCCCTTTCTCAAAATTAAAAATCTAATGTAATTTTCTAAGAGCCTTGATACTCTTGGTACTATTGTGCAAGTTATCTGTGTGTTAAACATTGTACAGACAGCTGGCTCTTCATAAGCACTGTGAGGAAAATTCTTATTAAGCTTTCTAAGAAAATCAGATAGAGGGTCCTGAAATTTAGTTAAAGAATTTTGAGATCTGGCCTTAGAAATGCTTTTGATTTCTCAGACTTTAAGATTCTTGGCTTCCCTTTCTAAATCTTCTCTAAGTCTTAGGTTGCTTTCATGTTCTAGGAACACCCTTTTTATTTTAAAGCTCTGCCTGGAAATTCATCTGTTACCTGGAGGCAGTACCATGGAGTTGCAAGAGCCTACTCGTGCCGTGCAGGAGGCTTGGCTTTGAGTTTTGGCTGTTCTGTTTATGGACTTTATGATTATGGACAAATATTTAATGTCTCTGAACTTGATAATTTCCTTTTGTATAAAACACAAATGATGATAACTACCTTTACGGAGTTACTATGAAGAATATTGTGTATGTATAAAGCTTCTGCTTAAGTTTTATAAATATAAGAGTTTCATTCTGGTAAATGTTGGTAAAATGGCCAGTCACAAATGTATAATTACTCTGTGGGCCAGATTATGTTTTGCATTGTCCTATTTAGTAATGCTTCTTTCCGGTGGAAATGGAGCTACCTTTCTTGGAAAAAAACTCCTGGCTAGTTAAATTCTTCTGTTTATATAGATGAGTATTGTATAATCGGGGTGGGGAAATTTTTTCTACTGAGGACCGTTTGGATATTTATGACATCATTCACAGGTCATACAAAATTATCAACTTACAAATTAGCCTGCTGTATTTGGTAAAGCATTTAATTGACTCACCTCTAATGTGATGGTTGCCTTGGCTGGGCTAAACTATATGTCTGGAGCCAGATGTTCCCCATCCCTTGTGTAAGGTAGTACAGGTTTCAGGCTTTTCTGTTTTCTTTTTTCTTACTCCTTTTTCTTCTTCTTTTTCTTATTTTTTTTTCTTTTTCTTTTTTTTTTTTTTGAGACAGTTTTACTGTGTAGTCCAGGCTTCAGGGTGGTCTTAACTGACTGTAGTCCAGGCTAGCCTCAGACTCACGGCAGTCCTCCTGCCTCAGCCTCCAGAGTGCTGGAATTACAGGCATGTGTCACCAAGCTCACTTTTCAAGCATAACTTTAATATGCAGTTTTGTGAAAGGCTTAAGTCTTCATGTTCCTGTTTTCTGAAAAGTGGGTGTATATTGAACACATGGGAATGTACTTTAAATGGCTGGCTCAGAGTGAGCAATCCTTTTGAAGTATTTATTCAGCCTTTTTTTTTTTTTTTTAAAGGTATGATTCTCATAGAGAGGCCTTGCTTAAAGGAGGGCTTGATGGAGAATATCAAGATGACAGCTTAGACTTGCTTCGCTATTTCACTGTTACCTGTTACTCTGGTTATGGAGATGATGAAAAGGTAAGATAAGTGAAGTTTAATTTCATATCAAAATGTTAAGTAAGACTCAATTTAACAATTATTATATAACAGAAAGTGAAGCAATAGTTCTTTTGAAATCTGGAAAAAGCTCTCGACACATTAAAAAACTCCAGGTGAAACTGATCCTTGTGGTACAAGCCTATAATATCAGCACTCTGGGTGGCTGAGACAGGAGGTTGGCAAGGTGAAGCCCAGCCTGGGCAATTTAACAGCTTAACAAGACCCTGTCTCAAGATCAGAAATAAAAATGGGCTGGGGATGTAGGCGAGTGTAAAGGCTCTGGGTGTGGGTCACCGTACGAAAAACGAAACAACTAAATTAAAAGTAAAAATAAAAAGTACCTCCAGTTGAAACTGAATATGTTTGCAGTGACCAGAACAGGTTCCTATAACTCTTCAGCATTAAAATTTTTCACCTTACCTTTTAAAATCTTATTTCGTGATTAAATTACAAGCATACTACGAATTTGTGCTTCTGATTTAAAGGGCTTTTACACAGTGTATCGCAGTGTTTTTGAAATGATTGCAAAGGAAGAACTGGAATCTGTGTTGGAGGAGGATGTTGAGGAATTCCCAACTTTTGGAGACTCGCAGAGCGACTATGATACAGTAAGGAGGGCCCCGCTCTTAGCTGTCGTTTTTCACTGCGTCTTTTCCTACTTTGTGATTTTCAAAAAAATTAGTTGTCATCCTGTCCCCTGGCTTCTTTCTTCCTGTCCTTCTAAAGGAACAGGTAGCTGTCCCAGCCTCTGCTCTGTACTTTCTGTTGAGGACTGTAGTCCCATTCTGTGACAAGAGTGTTTCCTCATCAAGTCTTTTGAAGAGTCATTTGTTCTGAAAGACTTAAAAGGACTGCCTGCTGTATCAATTAGTAGTAATGTGTTATATATGACTCATTATGTGTGTATATATAGTAAGTATATACATACGGGTTCTACACATATTATATATACATATATATGGAGTTAGATGTGCATCATTAATATATATATATATATATATATATATATATATTAATGTCTTTCTGAAAATGAATATTTTTAAGTTAAACCCCAGATTATACTTGTTTTTTTTCTTTTCTTTGTACTAGGTTGTCCATCCTTTCTATGCTTATTGGCAGAGTTTTTGCACTCAAAAGAATTTTGCCTGGAAGGAAGAGTATGACACAAGGCAAGCTTCAAACCGCTGGGAAAAGCGAGCCATGGAAAAAGAGAACAAAAAGATCCGGGACAAAGCCAGGAGAGAGAAGAATGAGCTTGTACGCCAGCTGGTAGCTTTCATCCGGAAGAGAGATAAGAGAGTGCAGGCGCATCGCAAGCTTGTGGAGGAGCAGAACGCAGAGAAGGCCAGGAAGGCTGAGGAGATGAGGCGGCAGCAGAACCTCAAGCAGGCCAAGTATGATGCGTGCCCAGTGTGGCTTCATTTCCCAGCATAGGTGGGGATCAGAGGAGCATCACAGACACTGACATAGGTTTCCTGTCCAGTTCTGTTGTCACTCTAGCCAGATCCATATTTTACATTTTTATTTCTTGTTTTAGGTAGTATTTTCGCACATGCTGTGTAGAAAGTCTTATTTTGAATTGGATTTTTTCCCTCCAGAGGCCTTTGTATACAAGGTCCTTCATAGATTCTTACTAAAATTTAATTATAACTAAGGTTAATTGAATTCTTGCTGTGCATAATGTCCTGTGTAGGTGATTTTTTGACAGTAGTATGTTAGAATAACTTACGCTTTTTTCCTATCTTTGTGACAAAATAAAACAAATGGGCCCAGTGTCACATAGATAATACATCACAGAAGGTTGGACTAGAGTCTGTTCCAGGGCCCTGTTTTTTTCCACTATTACCTCTTTGTTGATACTCTTGAGATACTGAGTTCTTAATTCTAAGAAATTTCTTGTTATGAGTTACTGTAAAGTTGTTGGTTTAGGAACATTACAGCAGTTTTGTTGTTGATTTGGGGACTAAACCCAGGGTCTTGAGTGTGCCAGAGAAGTGCTCTACCACTGAGATATAACCCTATTTATTTTACTATGAGACAGGATCTCTAAGTTGCCCAGAGTGACGCTGAACTTACGGTCCTCCTGCCTCAGCTTCTGGAGTAGCTGCGATTACAAATGTGTGCCATAGTACCCCACTGTTACATTCTTTTGCAAATGTTTTACTCAGAGTTTTATTCTTTCCACTTATGTGCTTAAATTTAATACATTTCATGACACTTAGGACTTAAAAGTCACTTGAAGACTTAATACTTTGCTAAGGTGTATGTTTCAAGGCCCATTATCTAGTAGAGCAATTAAAACCAAGCAGGCAACAGAGGCTAGTGGCTTTTCCTTAGCTTTAACTAAGCACAGATTTTGGGGGTTTGTAATCATTTGTACCTTGGAAGGAAGAGCTGTCTAGAGGTTGAATTTAAGTGTAAGGAATAAGTAAAAACCATGTAGAGACATGACTGTTAGCATGAGTGAGACTGTGTTGTATGTGTCCAGACTAGCAGAGCAGTACCGAGAGCAGAGCTGGATGACCATGGCCAACTTGGAGAAGGAACTCCAGGAGATGGAGGCGCGGTACGAAAAGGAGTTTGGAGATGGATCAGATGAAAATGAAGCGGAGGGCCATGAACTCAAGGAGGGGCAGGATGGTAATGTTTTGATTCATTAAGAAATTTTGGAAAATATTGTTTTGCATAAGGATGTGTGGTGAATGTTTTGAAGAGCCAGTAAAGGTTGCCAGGAGTCAGACAATGGAATGGGAGAGTAAAACCCAGAGAACACATGTGCTCCAGCCTTGTTTTCATTTTTTTCTTTATTTTCTAATAAAGCTAAGTGTTCATGTGACACTTCTCAACTTATAAATGTGACAGATAATTAAACAGAATATTGTGTGGTCCTCACAGACGCTGTCTCTTGAAGTATTCTAATTCAGTCACTTTGATCTAACTCTTGTTCCTGTCTTGCAAACTATTTCTGCATCTGGCTGCATCACTGTAATGACAAGTGTGCATATTCACAGATGTGACTGGCTGGCTGTTAATACACAGTTAAGCAGTAGGTCAAGTTTTTATAGCTGCTTTTTCTAGAAATTTCAGCAGCTACTGTGCAGGAATCTGTATGGGGTGTATGAATTACTCCTCTCATTCCTGACTTTATGGATAAAGATCTCTTGGTGTGCTGAAGTGTTTCTTTTGTGTCTCTGTTATCAGAACACAGGTGAATGACTGCCCTAAAAAGGAAGCTCCAGACATTTTTGAGAATGGCTGTATACTAATTTTCTTCACTGTTTATAGCTCTCCCACAAGTAAAACAGTGATCTAAATATTGCTTATTGATCTTACTTACCTCCAAAGGTGGTGTTTTAGAATAATAGCCTAAATGATAAAATGGCAAACTTTAATTTACTTAACTTGACTAGAAAATGAAGTGTTTTATTAATGAATCAGAAGTGATATGTGTAAAAATGTGCTTTGGAAATTATAAATCTTTCTATAAGGGAAAGGTGGCCGACATAGTTTTGCAAGTTATTGAGTCTCTTTATATCCAAGATCTTGATTGTCCTTCTCATAGTAACACTTAAATATAGGTTTTGTTGATGGAATTGTCTTCATTTTACTGATGAGAAAAAATAGGAATCTGAGAAGCTGTGAGATGTTTCTGAGAACATGTGACCATTTTGAGCCCTAGACTTTTGTTCTTCAAATCTAGCATTCCTTATTAGCAATTGATTACCTAGAGATTATTTCATGTCTATAATACATTGACAGTATAATTCCAATATATGATACATTGGAAGTATAATTAAATTATGATTAGGAAGTAGTACCATATGCAGTAGTCTCCTTACCTATGATTTTGCTTACCACAATTATCCTCAGTCTGAAATATTAAATGGAAAATTTTAGAAATGCCTTTTATTTTGAGAGGAGTGGGCTGCTGGGAATTAAGCTCAGAGTTTTGTGCATATGAGGCAGATACACTGCCACTGAGCTCCATCCCTGGCCCCCAGAAATAACTCCTTAAGTTTTAAGTTGTGCATTAGTTGTAGTGTGGTGAGTTCCTAAACCATCTCATTCTACCCTGCCCTACTTGGAAAGGAAATCACCTTCCTGCTCAGTGTATGTGTCCATCGTATGTACTGTCCACCCATTAGCCACTTAATAGCTATTAATTACTTAGAGGCCGTTTAAGTTATCAGATCAGTGTTTGTGGTATCATAGGACTTGTGATTAAGTAACCCTTATTTTAGTTAATAATGGTCCAACATTGTAAGAGTAGTAATGCTGGCAATTTGGATATGCAGAGAGAAGTCGTAACATCTGCTTTCTTTAAATGAAAAAGTGAGAACTGGGAACATAGCTCAGTGATTAGAACATTTGCCTAGGAAGTGCAGGGCACTAAGTTCAGTACTCTAGCACCACACAGTACCTGGGTGTGGTGATAGGCACACCTATGATCTCAGCACTAGGGAAGTTGAGGCAGAGGATTGTTGTGAGGTCTAGGCCAGTGTGGGCTACATAATGAGTTTAGAACCAACCAGGACCACAGAGCGAGACCCTGTGTCCCACAGCCCCTAAAAAAGGTGAAAGTTCTCAACTTAAGGAAAAGAGTCATGTCCTGAACTTGCTAAGCTTTCCAGTAAGAATGGATTTTTCTAACCATGAAAGTTTGAAGAAAAAACTCTTACTCGTTTTACTGTTCAACTTCAAGCTGCAAACTACTGTTGAAGTTTAAGTGCTTAGTTCAGAAGGAAAAGTGATTAATTTTCGGGATTTGGTACTGTCCCAGGCTTCAGGCATCCACTGCTCTCAGAGGAAAATACCCGCTTTGGTTAACCGAGGACTGCTGTGCTAGACATTGACCCTATTTTGGTTATTTATGGTTTCATTGAAAATGTTCTTCAAAAATCATTAATATCACTTACAATGAACCAAAATGTGGAATATGAAAAAGATACCTTCAAATCTTGGTTAATGTAATAAAAAATTCCAAATGGCAGTTAATCTACTTATTTCTTAAGAATATGATATTGTGCAAAGAATTCTGTTTCAGCTTTTCAGTCACTTGGATTTTGTAGACAGTAGGCAGTATAATTGCCATCAATTTGCAGTAAATAATCTGTTATAATAAAACCTCGTTTATGAGGAAAAAAAGGAAAAAAGCCAAGGTTAGTCTTTACAAATAATGTCACTTTATGGCCCTTGCAGTATTGAGAGAATATTGTAAGCTAAGTTTTAGAAGAATAGATCACAGTTGTAACTGTGTTTGAACCAAATCATTATTAAGAGCTCAACGAATAAAAAATAAAGGAACCATGTTGAAGAAATTGCTTCAGGGTAGAACTAGTAAAAATAGCATCTGAGGGGCTGTTGGAATAACACAGCAGTTAGAGCACTAGCTGGCAAACAGGAGGCTCTGAGTTCCGTTTCCCAGCACCACATAGGCTGGGTGTGGTGGCACAGGTTGAGGCAGAAGGATTGTGGTGAGTTCTGGCCAGCACGGGCTACATTGTGAGTTCAAAAGCAGCATGGATTACAAAGTGAGAAAAAAAAAACCAGGTAGCATTTGATTTTTCACATCTAGGACTTTAAGAACTTGAAGGGTAAGGTGATTGATTTGGAAGCCTGCCTACCTTCACAGTACAGCAAAGGGCCAGCTCAAATCTTAACAGTATTTATCTCAGATTTGTGTTTCAGCCAAATGAAAATCTTACCATAGACTTGCCTTTCATAGGTAAAGACAGTGATGAGGCCGAGGATGCTGAGTTTTATGACGATCTTTACTGCCCAGCATGTGACAAATCTTTCAAGACAGAAAAGGCGTAAGTATGCTGTCTTTGCGTTCACCTTTGTTTTGAGACAAAGTGTAACATTTTGAAAGTATCTGAAAGGCTAAGCTTTTAGCAGTTGATCCTGAGATCCCTCATGTTAGCTTGCAGGAATCTCTGTGATTAGGGCAGGAACAGTGAACCTGCTGTGCCAGTTCTACTCATCCTAGTGTTTGGTGTGATGGCTCCTTTGTAAACACATAGGCTGTTCCCAGAAATACTGCTTGCTTTGACAAAGAAGGCATAGTCACAGAGGTGCGGTGTTCAGCTGAACCTCAGTCTCTCTGTTGGCATCCTGTACTGCCACTGTTGTTCCAGCATGGTGTTGCTGCCACCCTGGGACTTCACACTTGTCTTGCCAAGAGAATATTTGCTAAAATTGAAGCACTTCGTGTTGTAGGGACGGTGACAGAGAGAGCTTTACAAAAAAAATGATGTTGTAAGGAGGGGAGAAACATGGGAAAAATGAGACTCAGTTCATGGGGGAACAGAAGGAAAACCCTCGTAGTGAGGAAGGAGAGCCAAGGGTGAGAATGGGGAGGCAGGCATCAGCCCAGCATCCCTGGGTAAACCCAAAGGGATGGCGCCAGGGTAGAAGGAGAGATGGCAAGGGATCCAAGAAGATAAAAGCAAGGAGGAAAACAGAAGGCAACAGAAAGAGATTGAAATTTGGAAATAACATCACACCCAAGAAAACATTGCAAGAAGAGAATAAGGCATACCTGACTCACCTGTTGTCATGGTTTTGGCCTGTTTGCATGCGCTCTTTCTGTCTCTCTTTCTCCCCCTCACCACATGTTCTCTGTTTCTCTCTCTGTCTCTCCCTCTCTACGTGCACACGCACGCGCGCGCACACACACACACACACACACACACACACACACACTCATGCATTCTCTTCATATGTTTTTTTTTCCCTGAAAGTAAGTTAAGTATGTAATGTTCCTTTACCTCTAAATACCTTACTGTGTGTGTTTTGAGAATAAGGATATATTGTCAACCTTAAATAAGGTGCTTGCACCTGATTTACTGCCCCTTTTTCAGTTTTGTTAGTGGTTCTTTTAGCTTGCGATACTTCCCACTTCAGCACAGAACCCAGTCTACAATCATATGCTTACATTTATTTGTCTTATTTCATGTAACCTGGAATAGTTTCTCATCATGTATTTTATGGCGTTTACATTTTGGAAGTTTGTAGAAATATTTTATTTTGGGTTGTCTGTGCCTTTATGTTAAGATTTGTTGTATCCCAGGAGTGAGAGTGCACAGTCATGTCACACATTCTCAGGAATTCATTTCTGGATGTGTGTACAGTCCTCCTGCTCCTCATTGGTGGTGATCATTTTGGTCACCCAATCAAGTTACTGTATTTTTTCCCTTGAAACAAATTTTCCCTTATTAATCTGTGAAAAAAAATACTTAAAAATTCTTTAGATACTCTATCATTCATCAAAATAATCTACCTAAATTTAGCATCTGTTGTTGATTTTACCTTAGATGGCTTGAATATCTCTAATTTGAAAATCTGAAATGACTAAAATGTTGAGTTTTTTGAATGTAGAAATGGTAACAGAAGTGGAAGATTGCTTTTCACTTCTTGTGACAGATAACAATCCTAGGGATGCTGAAAATATTGTATAAAAATTACCATTAGGCTGTGTGCATAGGGTATATGTGACATGTGAGTGAATGTTTTTTTACTCATGTCTTGTCTCCAAGATAACTCACTTCCTATATGAAAATATTCCAGAATTCCCACCCCCAATTGCCAAAATAAGCTGATATCTAACACCTTTATGGTCTTTGCTTTGTAGCCCAGGTTGGTCCCAAACTCACTGTGAAGCCCAGCCTGGCCTTGGAATCATGGCAATCTTTTTAAACTCAGCTCTTTGAGTGCTGGGATTACAGGCGTGCACCACCATGCCAGCTTTATATGGTACTGGGGAATTGAAATTAGGGAATACTGTAACTTTTGTGTCATTCCTCCAGCCCCTGTTTTCAGAGCTTCACAATTCGTTACTGCCCTTTTCAATGCTTATACTTTTTCTGATTTGCATAATGAGAGTTTCTTCAGGCCAGCTCTTAGATCTTTTTGATGTGTCCCCATCATTTGAAGCTCATACTTTCTCACACAAGATGTCCTAATTTCTCCAAAAGATCATGTTCTGAAGTAGACTTAGAAGAACAAATAGCAACACATACTAGAAAAACCAAAAAGTTGAACACATGAAATGAAGTAGTTTCCTAATTTTGTCAGGGAGTGAGGGAAGGCAGGGAGATTGATCCTGGGGCCATGAGCTTGCTGAGGAAGTACTTTGCCACTAAGCTACATTCTAAGCCCAAGTTTTCTACTTCTTAGTTTGATATGTTGTTAGCTTTAATTTTTTTAGTTGTCTGTGTATAGATAGGTAGATAGATATTGCTTATAGATTTTTGGATTTGTCTGGGCTTGCGTTCAGTGCGGTAGAAGTGAGGAGAACCCCTCCTGAATACCAGTTGTTGATAAAAGCAAAAGGCAGTAAGCTATTCATGTCTTTGAAGCCCTCATACCTCCATGTCTCTAGTCTCAGTGGTCTTCCTGTTAAAGTTACAATATGTGTCTTGGTGTTTCCAGTGAGCTCTCAAATCCTTTAACATATCCTAGGACTTAGAAATGCTTACAAATACTTTATGAATAAAAGGAAATTGTGGAGAAGTCTTTAATTTTAAAAAGTGAAGAAAATCAAAACAAAGAGAATTTGGCCTAAAATAGTGGAAATGTATGTAAATAAAAAAGGAAAAAAAAAATAAGAATGCTGGGATCTGGGAAGAAAGTTCTTAGTGACGAGCTTCCAGGATTCTTAATCCTTGGGCACTCCCCAGTAGCAAGTAGTTGGCAGTTTGAGGTTGGCTGTAATTATCCACCACCATTGCCTGGTACCTGGGAGTGAATCCTAGGGCAGCCACTCATTCCAGATCATTCTTTTCAGCATGAAGAATCATGAAAAGTCAAAGAAGCACCGGGAGATGGTGGCCTTATTGAAGCAACAATTGGAGGAAGAGGAAGAAAATTTTTCAGGACCTCAAACAGATGAAAATTTATTGAATGTGAACTCGGAGGAAGAAATGGAAAATGCACCAACACAAAAGTACTTTTAAATATTGTGTCGCGAGCTATATTTGTCACATTTAGAGGTTATATTTAAATGTTATTTTATTTCAGGGAAATTATGTTCGTGTTTTCTGAACCTTTCCTAGTTAGTGGAACTTAAAATGTTAAAGTGGATAAAGAGATGAAGTCAAATACAATTTTTAAGCAAAATGTGACTATATTTAAAAAAGCTTGCTAAGTCAGAAAGGTCCCCAGGCTGGGCTTATACTTGCAGTCCTCCTTACTCAGCCTCTTAGAGTGCTGAGATTATAGGTATTCACTATGTCTTATCCTTTTTACTTTTTAATGCTTTGTGATATTAAATCTTATAAATGTTTTTGCCTTTACCACTAGTATTTCAGTATTTTTTTTTATTTTCACTTAGTATTTCTTCACAAAGTCAAGTGATTGACATAACAGATTTACGTTTGCTCTTAGGCTTTCTAAAAAACAGAAGAAGAAGAAACAGAAGCCAACACAGGTATGTTGGAAATGTCGTGTCAACATTAAGTATCAGCTGTACCTTTGCACTGTTCATGTTTGTTGAGCATATTCTATAAGGGAGAAGACCTTACTTCACTTCGTAATTTTATGTTGTTTATAAAGTTGGTCAAAGACAAATGAAAAAAAATGTTTTTCCCTGGTGCTTTCCTCCTTTATATGTATGAAACCAGTTTAAGTCATGTTGCATGTAGAACTCCCCTTGTGTGAATTAGCTAAATGCTTTTTTTTTTTTTTAAGTGTGGATACATCTGATGAAAAGGTGCTTAAGATGGCAATTGAAAGCTGAAAGTAGGAAATTTTGGGGTTCAGTCATTATACATCTAGGTTTCTTCCACCAGTATCACTGACATGCTGCAAAATGGTTTTAAAATTTGGAATGATAAGCTCAGCATGGTGGCGAACACCTGTAATACCAGCACATGGGAGGCTGAGGCAGGAAGATTGCCAGCCTGGGCTTCTTAGTGAGTTCAGGACCAGCCTGGACTACACAGTGAGACTGTGTCTCAAGAAAAAATTGTAATGATTTGATTATTAAAGTGTTTCTATTATTGAGAAGCTTAAGTAGTTTCAATATTTCATAGCTGTTATTCAGTATTAGTTTCTCTGTATATTAAGCTGATTTACAAATGAAACACAACCTTGTGGATATTGCTGCATGTATAAGTAGGGAGTTGGTCTATTTTCCTGAGGATATGGTGTTTCTAAAGAGATTGGAATTGATTTTTCTATTTTAGTATAATAATAAAGTATAAAGTGTTTTAAAATAAATTTAGACAGTAATTTTTCATAAAATTTTAGTTTGGCTTATTTATCTAAATGTTTATAGTACATGTGATAGTTTTAACTGATTTCGTATTCCAAAAATTGACACATGACATCAATTAATCACTGTTAGGATTACAGTTTAAAACTTTTGTATTGTTACAAAACCACATAGTGAATTATGTATTTCTTTTATATATTGACTTGTACCATCATCTGCCCAAAGACCCTTTGTCATTAGTTTTGAACATTTTCTTTCTTTTATTTGTGTCAGTGCCATTAGAAGGAGGACACAATGAAATGGAGAAAGATTTATACTAAACTTAAGCCTGTCTTACCGTGATTCATGGAGGATAGGTTCTATTGATTATAATAGTAAACCTGTGTATTAATATTTTCTTGCTTTTTCATATGCATCAAATGACCACTCCAGTTTCCCTTCCAAAGCTATATTCTTTTATAATATTTCTGGCTTTCAGTTTCCAATTGTCTAGGAGTCCTTTCTTTGTTTTTTGTTGTTGTGGTTGTTGTTGTTGGATTATCTGAGCTGGTGTCTAGCTGTGTTCTTGGCTGGCCTTAAACTTGCAGTCCTCCTGCCGTGACCTCCCAGAGTACTGGGATTATAGGCATGCATCAACACACTGACTTCAGTTTAGCAGTTTACAGGTTTTTTTTTTCCTCCTTGAATTGGGCGTTGAACCCAGAGCCTTGCTGCTGTTAGTGAAGTGCTGTACTACTGAGCTCCTTTTTATTTTCAGCTTTTTATTTTATTTTCTTGCTAAGCTACCTAAGCATGGCTCAAGTTTGTAATCCTCCTGCCTCAGTCTTCTGAGTAGCTGGGATAACAGGCTTGCACAGACTTAGTTTTACATAGCACTTTTCATGATACTAAGCTGTTTTTGAAAGGGAACGCATAGTAACCCATATTGATAAACCGAAGAGCAGGAGGCAGCAAATACTGAGACTTTTGACAGTCTTGATTGGTAGAGTCTTTTATATGATTTTTAAAAAAATTGCATAAGCCAACATAATTATAAAAGAAAACCTAAAAAGCTAACACTAAAGGTAAAAAAAAAATGACCCTGACTAACAAAAAATAAAAATTAATTCCAATAACTTTTGAACACAGTATTCTCTTGGAGCTCTTTTTTTGAGATATAGTTGTAAGATAAAATTAACTGCAAAGAAAGTAAATCTTGAACTTTGCTTAGCAGGCTTTTTGATAGTGTGCCTATTATATTTCTGAAACTCTTGTGTGTATTGTAGGATAGGTCAAATGAGAGTGCTGCTGGGAGCCAGCTTCTCTGAGAGGAAAATACAAATGTAGACTGATGTAAAGAGGGAAGAGCACTGTAGTTTTGGGAATTAGAGGTGTTGGTAGGACTCACGGTTCACAGCAGCCCCTAAAAGTAGCAAATCAGACATCTCCCACCTGTGAGCAAACTTAGCATACCTCTTGTTTTCTAAGTTCCCTTTTTTTCCAAAAAGAAAGCAGAGCAGCTTCTTGAGAGAACTGGAAGATTCCATGGCCAAAACAGGGAAGGTGGAAGGAAGTTGAGCCAAGAACATCTTACGTTAGGGAGGAAACTCAGGAACCAATGGGGATGTGTTAGAAGTCTTTAGAACTTAGCTTGCAGAGCCTGACAATTTGGGAAAACTTGAGTCATCAAAAGGAGTATTGGTGACAAATTTTAATATGTTGATTTTATGTAAAAAGTTCATGTGTCTATACTTAGAGTTTACAGGAAGAGTTGGAGGAGATGAGAAAGCCTTTATTGAAATGTGAGTACAAATCAAATGGCATAGCAGTAGAAGCAGAACATTCAGCATTAAAAGAAAATCATTTCACAGTAGAAAAATCTAATAAAACTACTTAGCAAAACAAAACTTGCTGATATCACTGAAAAATGGGACAAATGCTACTTTGCCTCTGATCTCTTAATGTAATAAGTATTCTGAGGACACAGCATAACCTCTGTGGTATTATTGCTAGAAAGGTTTAACCTGCATCTGATCATTTCAGAACAGCCAGACAAATCCAAATGATGAGAGTCTGCAAAAGAGTCATCAAATTGTTAGCATCGTGAAAGAGAGAAAAAAAATAACACTGCTTTAGAATAAAAGAGATTTAAATGTTAAGACAACTAAATGCAATATCTTTGGATTATATTTCCTATTTGGAGCTTTTTTTTTTTTTTTTAAGAGACAGGTATCACTCTGTAGCCCAGGCTAGGCATGGACTCATAGCAGTCTCAGCCTCCCAGGTGCTGGGAGTACAGGTGTACGCCACGACGCCCAGCTTACGTGGTATTGGAAAATCAAACTCAAGTATTTAGTGCTTGCCTAAGTGCTGGGTGGGCAGGCGCTTTAACTGCTGAGCCATTCCTCCAGCCCTGGAGTTTTTAAAAAGGAGGAATGGTAAGTTTGAACATGGACTTTGTAACAGATAATACTGGTGTTAATGTTAGCATTTTTGTTCTTAGGAAATACATGGCAGAGGCTTATCTGCCTGCAAAGTCACAGATGGTTCAGGGGAAAAAATGTGTGTTCAGAAGGAGAGAGGAAAGAAAGAATGAGTTTGTGAGCGTGCATGTGCACAAGCTTGGCAGATGCTACTTAGAATGAAAACAGTTGCACTTGGTAGATGTGTGTGAGGTGTCTTTCTTCTACAATGCCTATTTGTGGTTGTTGTGTTTCCCTGACTATATAAGTGTAATAATAATAGCTACTGCACACCTATAAATGCAGCACTGGGGGAGACTGAGGCAGGAGGATCAAGAGTTTGAGCCCAACCAGGGCCACTTTGCAGCATGGTGATCCCTGTCTTAAAATATAAAGTAAAAGAACCGGGAAGGTCGTAGGCCAATGCTAAGGCCCTGGGTTCAAGCCCAGCACCTCCCCCACCCCCACAATGTCATACTTTTTTTATTGCTGATCATTTGGAAAGTGTAGAAAAATATAAGGGATTATTTATATTGAATTTTAAATTATGATTTTATATATAATTTTATCCCATTTTTGCTAATACCATATTTTTATAGTTGAATATGTTAAGTATGATTTCTAAGAACTTAATAAATTTACTTTATTCATTTCTTGAATATATGGATTATTTGTAGTTTTTCTGTAACTTTATGCCTCTGACAAGACTGTATTTTTAACTTACCAGCTTCTTTTATTTCTTGAGATGTACTGCTAGAGTGTGTGACTTTGAAGATATTTGGTAATAAAACTTAAGAAGCCAGCATTATTAGATAGATTATTTTTATAATGGTATGTTCATTTTATTACCTAGATTTATGATAATAGTTTCAATGAAAATGAAACTGGAGAAGCAAAGGTTGAGCCAAAAGATACTAACTTAAATCAAGACAGTGCCAAAGAATTAGAAGATAGTCCCCAAGAAAATGTCAATGTCACAGAGACCATTGAACTATGTGATGATCCAAAAAGTGATGCTAAAAGGTAAGTCAGAGTAGTTTATTTGAGGGCTGGGGCTGTATCTTAGCAGTTAGAGTGCCTGACTAGCAAGCTCAACGCCCCATATTCAGTTTCTCAGCACCACATAAGCCAGGTGTGGTGGTGCACTCATGTAATCCTAGCACTTGGAAGGCTGAGGCAGGCAGATTGCCTTGGCTACCTACTGAGTCCAGAACAGCTTGGATTACAGAGTAAGACTGTGTCTCACAAAAAAGTAATTTATTATTTTATATCTAATGAATATTGATGGTTAAGATAGCTTTTTATATATCAAAACTTCCTTTCCATTACTGAAGTTACATGTAAATATAAGCATGTAGATACAGACACATGCATGAAGTTGAAGTGTTTTGAAAATAGAATGCTGAGGAATGTGTTTGTGGGCAGCTCAGCAACATGACCAGAGTCGCTTTGATCCAGGGTCGCTAAACCCAGAGGGAACACATGCAGTTTCCTTCACCCTATTGGCCGCACATTGTGTCCTTGACGCTATGAATGAGAGCAGGCTACTGACCAATGTCTTCTGTCACCCACCCTTGGCGTGTCACTGACCATGTCTCCATTGATGACACTCATGCTCCTCACCAGCCCGGGTGTTGTGAAGGTCTCAGGTCAGCAGCCTGGGCCCTCCTGCTCACTGATTCGCTGATCCCTCCTGGAATCATTTTTATTGCTGCTAGATGTTTGTTCTTGTTTTACAAGTGGAGAAACTAAGTCTCAGTTTAAGTGACTTACCTAAGAAAAAGCTGACATTTGTACCCTGTCTACCTGGCTGCTTCGGAGTTCCCAGAACACTTTGCTGCCTGAGGCCCAGACATTTTCAGAGTCTAAGGCTCCCTTGGGGCTCTTGGTGGCCAAGAGTTGGGGTTGTGTGCCCCTAAACCCGTTCTTCACCTAGAGCTGAAAGGTGTTTATTTTTCATCTAACTTCTATTTGAGAACTCACTTGAGGACAAAGGATTCTCAGATTTCAGCCATCACTGGTGCTGTTTAGCTTTCTCATTTTACTGATGTGAGAAAAAATTTAGAGACTTCAGGTGACTTATAGCCCAAGAGTGTTAGGGCTGAGATAGAGATGTCACCTGCCTTCGCTAACCCTCTTTCTCGCTAGTCTCTTGACAGCAGGGCTTTCCTGCTAGGCTCTCTGCTGCTAATTGTAGAGATACATTGTGGCTACCTAGTGAGAAGTGCCTGGTTAAAAAGTGTGTAGGAGTGCATGCTGTTCTTTTTTTTTAAAGTAAAGATATTAAATTCTGTGATGTAGCTCTCGAACAGATTGTTGGCAGTATTGTGCCAAGTTTTCTTATGTATATTTATGGTATTATATGATTTTTGTGGGGTTATTGTTGCCTTTTATAAATGCCACTATACCCTTGTCTCAATGCTTTCAAAGCTGTCTGAGTGCTGCATAATGGCATATTATACTGCAAATGAGCATCTTTTAAATGTGTGTTATTTAGCACACACCCTTGTTTTTACTGCCTAGAAAGTATATACCCACAAAGTGCTTGCAACCATTATCATAAACTTACAACCCATTCCATCTGTTCTATAATTAAAGCTGCACCCAGATTTTTACCCTAATAATTTGATTATCACAAATAAAAAAATTAAAAATGACTAAGGAAAATAAATTTTGCAGAGGAGGTTGTATAAAGGAATGATCGTAATGCAAGCAGACTGTCCTGGCTGGTAGCTTGTGATTTAGATGGTCCAGGAGACACCCAAATCAACAGAAAGGGTGTCATCTTTTAAGTAAATTTCTTATACTGAACAGGTTTAATTTTATGAAAAAATTGTTATATTTTTTCCATTTCATTATGAGACTAATGGCTCAGGTTCAAGAACTTGACCTTTTGTGGGAGTTACTCTTAATGTCATAGATTATGCGATTGCTCCTGGTTTGCTGTGAGGATGTCCTATTTCAATAAATGGAGTACTAAATGCTCTTTGTATTTTATAACAATATATAATGGTTAGAAATAGCTTAGGGTCATAATTTTGTTTCAGCTGTTTTAAGTAAATTATTTTTATGCCAAATTCATTATTTAATTTGATCTCTAAACCTGCTTCATATAGCTGTTCATTTGAGATGTGAAGATTAATTTAATTAGCCATTAAAATTAGTGAATTAGCCTTTAATGTACTTCTCATCTTTTTTGAATGATCTGGGAAGCAAGACAGTAATTAAAAGAGGTACATTATTTATTTTGGTATTAATGGTGAATAATTTATTTTTTAGTATTCCTAAACCCAAAGGAAAGAAAACCAAAGATGTGAAAAAATCTGTCAAAGTACCTGCTGAACCACAAGTACTGGTAGGTCATAATCATATTTATGTCTCTTCAGCAGATCTTTCTTAAGCAGTGTAATGTTATGAAGGTGTAAATACGTACTGGGGAAGCCCGCCCTAAGAGAAGCTGCAAGATGCCAGTTGTCATTGTTTTTGCAGGATAAAGATAGAATTTTTATATGTACTAATATCATTCCTTTCTCTCCAAAAAGAAAAATGTATATTGGAAACGTTAGATACTAGAAGTTACTTTTTTTGCTTTCAATTACTTGTAATCTACACCCACGGTCCTAGGGAATTACGTGTATCAGGTTTTGAAGATTAGGTGTGAAACACAAAGTCTATGTGGTCTGTACTGTTGAAACTTGGAAGACCCCTTACAGTTGATGCTGTTGGTTAATGAGATTCAGTTCCCAAGAAGGTCTGACTTGATCTGATCTACTTTGGTAGCTGTTTTGTTGAAATTTCTTTATTTTGGTGTTATTTGATGCTTGATCTTGATGTTAAAACATAAAACACTACTCTTAAATGTTAACACTTGCTTTTATTTATGATATTTCTCCCTTTTTAGAGTGATACTCATATCTCTTGCACAACCTGCCATAGTGAGTTTCCATCCCGGAATAAACTTTTTGACCATCTCAAGGCTACAGGTCATGCAAGAGCACCTCCTTCCTCGTCTTTAAACAGCGTGACTAGTAGCCGAAGCAAGAAAGAAAAACGAAAAAACAGATAGAGATTCTGCCAATACTTTCTTACTGTGTCCAGATTTTGAAACCAAAAACTGAACTGAAATCTGAAGAGTTAAAATTTCAGTGATCTACAATTTCTTGCATTGTGGAAGATTATTTTTTATCTTGCAAAGACATTCTTTTAGTTTAATATATATTTTTTAAACATTTCACTAGTGATTGAATTCTACTTTTGCCAGCTGAATTGACTTGAATGTCTCAAAACAGGTAAATATTGTAAAGTGTTTATCTTGATTTCTCACGGAGAGAGAAATGTACAGGAAGAATTAAATTATTTTAACACATACAAATGCCCTTTTCTGCTTCCTTTTGTAAATTTCATATTGTTTCTGCTTAAAGTTTTTTATTTTGTTATGCTTTGTAGTCTGTCAAAAACTCAGATCTTTTTGAAATCATCATAAATTTGTTTCTCACCTAATGTGATGACTATAGTTCTTAACTTTAAAATTATTTCTAAGTTAATTAGTTGTTGGTTACTGCTTTTTCTTAAGTATGATGATAACTAATTGAGCATATGATTGTATTTAAAGAATAGTATCTCTTCAAAGTTTAACCATATTGATTTAATTTGATGTTTTACTGTTAATTATCAACACAATAAGTCATTAGGGTTTTGCCCTGATTTGAGTTGTGTAGGTGGAGGCGAATTACTACATGGCGCTTCCTCCATAGCCATGGTGATGGCCGTAAAGTATGACGAAACAAGGTCAGACCTTTGCTCACTACAAGGAGTATATTTTCTAAAAAATTATTTTCAGAAATTTTTTTGATCTTTGTTCTATTATTCAGTGGAGAAAAACATTAAGTTTTTTTGGGCAGAGCTGCTACTTCACAGCCATCTATGCTATAGCAATGGTGAATTTAAATCAAAAGAAGTACAGAGTCATGCCAGCTGGTTACAGTAAGGTATAGTGATGAATGATGAGTCAGCCTTTAGGATAAATTAAGAGTTCTATAAGTTGATCTTGAGAGTGACTTTAAACTCACCAGCTTGGAATGTATGTTTTCTTTCAGTGAAGCTATTTCTGTCTTTATATCCTTGATTTATTACGTGAGTGTCAGTTACATAAGTGCTGAAGCCTGTAGAGCAGGTCTTTTCTGATAGCATGAAGGGTAATGATGACAATCTGGATCGCTCTGTATACTGCCTGTGATGAAGCCTTAATTTAAAATTTTTCTTCTCCATTTAGGAATATGTATACTTCTTTTATCATCTTTGCTTTCCATTTCTTACTAACTGCTGTCATTAATTCCACCTGCTTGTTCTTTCCTGCCTTTTTGATCTCTTCAGTGACGGTATTGACCGTTTCTGTGCCTTCTTTCTCTTCCTCTGAAGCATCATCTGTGCACTCTCTGCCTTTCTCTAGTATGAACTAGAGGACTGGTTATACTTAGGAGTGGGAGTGTCATGAAGAGGACATCATGGACACGGTGTTAATTGTGTAAAACGTGAAGTCATCTTGAAGGGCAAAGGTGTCCTTCACATGTTTGCTTTCCCTTGTACTGCCCATGCAGGTGTTTAATTTGTTTTTGCTTCGTATGAACACTAATTGGAATTATTTGTCACTTTTATTCAGACTAACAACCATAATTTTCAAAGGATCGTGAGTTGTGAATTCTTACTACGTTTTTATTTTTGCATGATCTTGAGAAGTCTTCTAATGTCTCAGAACTTCATTTTGCTTATCTGTCATATGATTCTTTAAATATTGTCGGACCACTTGTCATACAGGCTCTTTATGAAGGTCAAATAAAATCTCATATATGGAAGTGCTTTTAAACATTAAGCATTTAATTTAAGCATTACATAAAATATTGTGGAATTTAAAAGAATTCAGTTTTTTAAGATTAAAATATAGGCTGATAGAAGTGTGCACATTGAATTACATGTGCACTATGTTTTATAAGAATTTGCTTCCTAAGTCTTCTGAAGAGAAAAACAAGAATATCTGTATTATGCCAAGAGTAAAATGACATTTCTTATGAATCATAAACATCCAGTTTCTTTGAGGCAAATTGTATTCTAAAATAGATAAGCACAAATCTGCATTGATTTTATTAAGCAGTGATAAGTAACTGTCTTGACTAAAGTTAGTTTAATTGTGAGATACTTGCTCTGCCAGCTCTGGGAGGAGGTCAGGGGAAATCCCTTTTTCTTTCTATAACAGCATTGTCGGAACTGTGCCTTCTCCATAAAACCCTTTTAGACTTTCTCTGTTTCAAAATAGGAACAATTTCTTTAGCCTCAGTTATCTGAGCATTATCATAAGCATTTTTCTTATTCCTAACTGGCCACAAGGGGAAAAAAAAGAACTGTACAGTTGCATCAGAGTACAGGTTCGGTTGCGTACTAGTGAGGTAATACATTTTGGTGTGAGGAGAAAAAGTATAGAAGCTTTATTAGGAGTTTGCAGTTTTTCTGAATCTTCCCCTGCAGAATTTTTAGTATTTAGAAAGGTGTCCTTTAAATTGTTTAACTCATAAAGGAAATGGAATGCTTAGAGTAAGGTGTAGTGTCACTTTAGAGTACCCCAGGAGCTTAAGAAATGCTCTGTGATGTTTCTGCTGTAGCTACCCTACAGTGATACACAGAACTTTAACCTGTGCGTGAATTCCTGAACAGACTGCTGTTTGTGTGATGCAAATTTTCCATAGTCTGCAGTGCTGAAGTATTTCTCCTCAGAACAGTCCAGCCTATTCTTTATAGTTATTAATACATTTGTTTAATGTAATATATAACCATATTATAGTCTTTTGGGGTTGGAAAGGAATAGAGGTGATAGTCAGAGCTCTTGCTCAATAGAAGAGAAAGCTGAGCTCAAGAAGAGGAGCTCCACAGTCACAGCTGGTTAGGGGCTGCTGTCATGGCAGGAACCATGTCAGGCTTCTGACTTTCAACTTGGCAATCCTTTTGATACACCCCCAAATTTGTGTCATGGGGTAAAAATACTTTTAAGGAGAACCAACCTCATTTTAAGAAATAGGGTAGTGACAGGGACTTGTCCTGTCAATATCAAAGAGTATTGGAAAGCTGTAACAGATAAAGCAATGTGTGATTAATGCCAATATATATCAGTAGATATTGATGCGAATACAGAGCTGAAAAACCATCCCATGCATATATGGGAGCTTGGTTTTTGACAGATTGTGACATGCTACCTTTGACTGAAATAGGATATGTATTTATTGCCCTGTATCTGTCCCAGAAAGTAAATTACATGGATTAAAGACCTACATATGAAAAGCAAAACTTTTAAATGATAATTTATAAGATAATTTTCATGCTTTTGTTAAAGAGAAGGGATTTTTAAAAGTAAGAAATGGGAGGCTGGAGGAATGGCTCAGTGGTTAAAGCACTTGCATAGCAAGCGCTAAGACAAGCACTAAGTACCAGCACCACATAAGCTGGGTGTGGTGGTGCACACCTGTAGTCCCAGCACTCGGGAGGCTGAGACAGGAGGATTGCCGTGAATCCAAGCCCAGACTAGACTCCTTAGTGGGTTCAGGTCCAGCCTGGGCTACAGAGTAAGACCCTGTCTCAAAAAAAAAAAAATTAAGAAAAATAAGAATTGAAAGCCCAACACTTACAGGAAAAAAATATTATAGCACCCTTAAGACTTATATGCATCATACATAAAAACCAGGAGAAAATGTTGTAGAACATACATCTGACAGTGGATTTTTACCCAAAGTACATGAAAAAAAGAAAAGAAAAAGAGCTACTTCTTACAAATCAGTGAGGAAATAACAGAGAAGTATTAAAAAGTTCACAAGTCATTTGATCCCAAACCCTTTAGATTTTTAAAACTTAAGAACCTGAAGAGTTTTGGTGTATGCAGATCATGTCTACTGATTTTACTGTTAGAATTGAAACAGAGGGGGCTGGAGGAATGGCTCAGCGGTTAAAGCGTTTGCCCAGCAAGCGTTAAGTACTGTAGTACAATTCCCCAGCACCACATAAGCTGGGTGTGGTGGCACATGCCTGTAATCCCAGCACTCTGGAGGCTGAGACAGGAGGATTGCCATGAGTCCAAGGCCAGTGTGGACTCTGAAGTGAGTTCAGGACCAGCCTGGACCACAGAGTGAGACCCTGTCTCAAAAAAAAAAAAAAAAAAAAGAAAGAAAGAAAAAAAAAAGAATTAGAACAGAAAATTTCAAGTATTAGCTTATTAAAATCATGCATGCTAAATAACAAGTATAAAAATAACTATAAAAAGTTATTTAAGAATGTGTATATTTTACATTTTTCAAATCTCTGTAATTTTTAGCTTAATAAAAGAAAGTAGAACTCTTACCTACCTGTCATTAATAAGTGGCTTTATGTTTTGTTTAAAATATTTAAAGATAACTTGGCTTCACTTAGGTAATTGGAAAAGGAGAGGCCTTTGCAGGCGCCCTGTGTGAGTCTTCCTTCATTAGAAGAACAGGTAAACTATATGAACAGAAAAAACTTACATGTTAAAAATGTGAAAGTATAGTCATTATCACAGATAATCAGGATAGTAAAATTGTTTATTGCTTTCAGATTGGCAGTAAGTCATGGCTTATTTATGTAGTGGTAAACAGTTGAGCAGTGATCACCCTCAGAAAAATGTTGAATAAAAATAAGCTGTTTAGGAAGATGAAATGATCTCATTTATACAGATTGGAAAAAATACCATTGATTATCATTTATATAGAGAAAGCATCAATGGTAGATAATGAGAAACCAGTTACCCCTGGAAATGGGAAAGATGAGAACTAGTGGTGGCTGTAAAGGGACCTCATCAGAGTCAGTTGATTTTCTGTTTTGTTTTTAATTTGAAGGAAAATGTTAGCAAAATATCTTAAGCATCCATAAAAATACAAATTCTGTGCTTCACTGGCAGGATGTTTGCTTTCATTGAGTTGCAGGGTGAGAACGGGGTTAAGTTCTACTCTATTCCTGACGTGTTCCACGAACACGTGTGGCTGAGGCTGTCATCTCATGTGCCCACTCTCCCTTTTAGAACTCTGATTTGTAGAGGAGCACAAGCCTCCCTGGAATGTAAAGATTACTATGCCAGTCACTCATCTAGCTGGCAGTTCTGGCCAGTGACCTGAGCAACCTTTGGGATTTTTGTCCTGAAAATTCCAGGTAGGTGTTGTCTTTATTCTTTCCTTTTGTCAGTTTAAGTGAAGAGGTAATATGCTCCCATCTAGGATTGTGAATCCTTACAAGAATGGAGCAGCAGGCCTGGGAGGTTCAGGTTTGACTCCTCACAGAGATCGCAAGAGCCAAGACTGCCTACTTTTGTATTTGGAGGAACAAAACATCTACCTTACTTAAGCCACTGCTGATTGGTCTGAGCTTCCTGTTGTGGGTGACCAAAATCCTGATTGATTTGTGTGTTCAGCACTTGTAGGGTCACCAAATGGATGTGTTTTGTAACAAAGGCATGTGGGCCTTTTAACTCTTAAGAGCATGTGGAGTTGAATTCTAGGCCCAATCTTGACTATATGATCCAAAGCAAGTTACTTAAACTGTTCTCAACTCATTAAAATTTCTGTAAAATAAATGTGAGACCAGTCTTGCCGAACTGAAGACTGAAGATTAAAGCCTTAAGTGCAGGCATAGTATCTGGGCATGTAGCTTTCAACAACTGTTGGCTTTTATTTTTTCAATAGTTTTTTTTTTATTTTTTTGCTTTAACTATTCACTTATTCTAAATACTGACAGTGCACATTAATTTGGAGTGAAACCAGTGATTAAAGTGATGCTCTATTAGACACTATCATAGATATTAAAATTTTTTCTGGTACAAATAGAACAGATTATTTTCAGTTACATTTATCTTGAAGATCAGAGATAAATTATGTTATAAATCTCAGTGCACTTAACTAGATAATTATTAAAACTGGTCAGAAGTTTAACAGTGTCCATTTAGATACAAAGAACCTTCTGAAAATAGAAAAGCCTCAAAACTAGTGCGCTGCAGGCTATTTGGTTTTAGAGGAAGTTTCTAATACTTTCTGAAAATGGAAAGGTCATGGAAACAGTATTTAGACCAAGTGATCATTTATAATCTCTTAAGGTTATTTTTTTAATTTTCAAATTTAGTAAGAACTCAAGACTTGTGAGTCCAGTGCTAACAGTTGTCTTAGCATATTGTGAAACACACTTTTCAGCAGTTCTCTCTACCAGTGGAGTGGGTCTTCTACTGTGTCGTCACGTCCCCAACCTGTGAGTACACAATAGAGCTGCCTGGTCTTCTGGCAGAACACTGGCCAGGTTGCTGGCTGGGTGACGGCAGGAGCTGTGGCTACGAGGTTGTCCTGCAGTTTGGGAGAAGGCCAGGAGTAGACGGTAAGGCAGCAGTGCCTTCTGGCAAGCAAGCTCACCACATTTTGCTTGATCTTGCATCTTGGGTTTGTCTCAAAGCTGTTTTATTGGCAGCTTGTTTTTGGGACACTTCTGTTTGCAATGATACCATTGTTTTTAATTCTCATAGTGATACTTTCATCATAACTACTAGATTGCCCTATTGGAAATTCTTTTTTGAGTATCTTAGATCTTGTGCTCTTAGGTTCTGGCAAAATTACTAGGGACAATTTGTCATATCTCTGTTTTTTAGAATAATCCTCGTTTTCCAGGAAAGAACAGTTTTTCACAAGCTGGTTTCACTTTTGTTTGTTTGGAAACTGTCTATGGAGAATGAAATGATAAAATACTCTTTGCAAAACGTTCAGAAGAATATAAGGAAGACACGTCTCCACTGGAATTCTAAACATTTTAAGGTCAGCCAACATTGACTCATCTTTTGAGTCCACGGTCCCATTTTGCTTTTAGTATTCTGTATTAAAGGAAGTCAGTTCACTTCTTGCGGTTCTCTGCCGCAGAAGTAGGAAATGTTCACCAGAGGCGGTGGAGTTCTACATCAAGACAAAATTTTTTCAAAGATTGTTGTGGTGTGCATTGCTTTCCCCTCCCTCACGACTTGAATTCTCTTTTCATTTTTTTTTTTTCCTGAGGCAGGGTCTTGCTCTGTAGCCCAGGCTGCTCCAGGCTAGCCTTGAACTCAAAACAATCCTCCTGCCTCAGCCTTCTGAGATGTGGGATTACCACACCCACTGCATGTGCCACCACACCTAGCTTATGTGGTACTGGGGAATCAAACCCAGAGCCTTGCACTTGATAGGCAGGCGCTTTAACCTCTGTGCCATTCCTCCAGCCCTGAATTGCCCTTTGAAAAGCTGGTATCTATGCAGTGTAGATTGTTCACTGTGAGGACTATTGAGAAACTCCCTCATGCTAAGAGAACAACCACTTGCCAGCTGAGATATATTTATTCTATGTTCATTTTACATTGAGGGAAGATCGTGCTACTAGAGAGATGGACCTTTGTTGTAATAATCTTGAACACAGGCCCCGTTGACTTCAATTTATTTGGTTCTCCCGGGAGGATGGAACTGAGAGAAACATCTCTGCTATGCTCAGATCCAGCCTCGCTACCCTAATCCAAGTACTCCCTAAATCCTTTCTTGTCCTGCTTCCCAAAGACGTGCCCTAGTCACATAATGGGTAACAGTGAAGAAACCTTTCTAAGTAAAGGTTGGTGTGTGAGGAACCTATTGAGGTATCTTAAACCAGAAGACAGAGATGGCTAGATCCTCCAGTTGTCCATAAGAGCAGGTGGAAGATAAAAATTAGTAGAGTCGGAGTTAAGAAATTATAACCAAATGGGCTCAAATCCATTGGCTGATAAGAGGTCTGACCCCATTCGTTAATAGTATGTCAGTGGCTAAACTTACATGCAGTATCCTATGCAGATAGCTGAGGAGAGTGCTTGATATACAAAGGGTCTGTTGAGATCCCAGTTCCCTTCATTCCGGTTCTCTTTCTCCCCTGGAGTGCTCCAAAGACTGGGGGTAATTGCCAGTTGGTTCTTACCTGGAGCTCCCTGCACAGTACTTTTTCCTCTGTGAGTCTCAGTTGTGTCACCATTCTGTGAAGAGCCAAACCATGAGACTTCCTTTGATTCCACGATTCCTCTTGAGCAGACTTTTCAAAAGGCAGTTCTGGCTACCTTCAGTGTCTGGACCCCAGTTGGCTGCCTTCAGAGCCTTCAGAAAACAGTTGTGCAGTGCTGAGTATGACAGAAACATTTGTAAAAATGAGTTCGTTTCCTTCTGGAGACTTTGAAGCTCTTTTGCTTTGGAAATGTCACCAACTCTCTGGAGGTCCAAGACAAAACTGGGCATATATAAAATCCAAGAAATTTAGCACTTGGTGTGAGGCTGTGTTGTCCTGTAGTCCATCAAATTGTTCTATACTGAAAAGTTGACCACTTCAGAGGAAAGAATGTGGGCTTTGCAAGCACATGGACCTAGATTTGAATCCCAGCTATGCCACTTACCTGCTGTGTAACCATAAACAAATTACTTAGTCTCAGTGAGCCTTGTCGTCTGTAAAAGGAGTGTAATGGTAGGACTCCTCCGATAAATTACTATAAACTTGGTGACTTAAAACAACATGAATTTCGTACCTTGCAGTTCCAGAGACCAGATACTCTTAAATGGGTCTCAGTGGGTTAAAGACTTTGGCAGGGCTGTCTTCTCCAGGCTCTCGGGAAGATCCATCTCTTCACAGTTCTCAGCTTCCAATACTGCTTTCTCTCATTGACTTATGAGCCCCTGACTTCATCGGATTGACTGTTAGCTCCTGGCTTCCAGCCGGCAGTGGCCTCGGAAGTGGGAAGTGACGAGGTGTGACTGGTGCTGGTGCAAGTCAGTGGGCCCTGATGACAGCACTGAGCCCAGAAGGAGGTCATGCATATCTGAGAAGGTGACAGATTGTGGCAAGCGAGTGAGGGAGAAAATAACCTTCCTTACACTATTCCTCAGAATAAACCACATTGATAAAAGATATAAATCTGAAAAACAAAGCTTTCAAAAGGGAATCTTTGATCTTCATGCTTTGCAAAATAGAAGGATTTAACAGAAAGCACAGCACATCAGAAATGAGGGTACAGTGCATTTAAGACTTTGACACCCTAAGTAAAAAGATGAACAGAGGGTGAGGAAATGTTTGCAAGACACAACTAACAAAGGATTTGTATCCAGAATGCATTGGAAGACGGAAGAACCCCCTGCAAGTTCATGAGAAAACAGCATCTCTGCATTAGAGTAGTTCTCAAGCTTTAGAGTCACACGACATAAAAATTGAGAATACCAGGAGTTCTTGTATATGTTTGTTATGGATATTGGTAGCTAATCTTAATACAGTTACAATGGGGAATGCTTGAACATTTATTAAAAATTACATAAAACAATAATAAAAATGTGTTTCAGAGCATTTAATGAGAAGACTGGCATGGTTTTACACTTTTATAGTGACATGGTTATTGCTTTCATTGTTACATCTGTGACTCATTCCATTTATAAAGACCTTTGTGATGACACCAAATCCACGATGATTTCCTATCACAAGAACCTTGAACTCTTTGCCAGGTGAAGAATATTCACAGGTTTCAGGAGGCAGACATTTTTTGCTTAGTTTTTACTTGGCTTTCATTTATTTACTTAATTTGAGACAGGATCTTGCTCTGTAACCCAGGCTGGTCCTGAACTCACTGTAGAGCCCAGGCTGGCCTTGGACTCACTGTAGAGCCCAGGCTGGCCTTGGACTCAACGGCAATCCTCCTCTCTCTGCCTCCAGAGTGCTGGGATTACGGGCGTGCCACTACACCCACCTAGTTTATGTGGTGCTGGAGAACCAATCTTGGGTACTTAGCCCTTGTACCACTGAGCCATTCTTCCAACCCTCTTATTTTTTAATATAGCATTCTTCGGTCATATCTGGAGGTAGACATCTTTGGGACAGGACATGCATTATTTGGCCCACCACAGGCACCTCACTCAGAGCATACAAGGACTTCAAGTGATAGTTCCTGGAAGGCTTTGAGCACTCCTAATGGTTTTTAAGTTTTGACCAGAGGGCAAGTGCTTGAGGCTACCTAGGAGCCCACCTTCGTTTTAATTCTCTGCCATAATGCTAGAACTACAGTTCATGTTTAAGAAGTACTTAACTAAATCACACATGAAATTCAGAGCACACACAGGGGAAGCTGAGTGTGATTAAGAGGGCTCTGGTCACTCATTGTGTTACATTCTTGGAAAATAAGTGAACATCAGCATTCCCTTTTGTCGTAAATGTTAAATCCTATCATGCCACTTACAGCCATGCTGACAGGACAATTCCAGAAAGCACTTTCTTCTCTCCCCTCCCACCCACCCTCCCTCCCTCCCTCCCTCCTTCCTTCCTTCCTTCCTTCCTCCCTTCCTTCCTCCCTCCCTTCCTTCCTTCCTTTTCAGAGAGGATCTCTGTTATGGTTTGGATAGGAAATGTCCTCCAAAAGCCTCATGGATTTGGATGTAGTAGGAACTGTGCTCTTGGAAATGGGACCTGCTTGGAAAGAGCAGCTGCTTGGGGTTTGACTTGGAGGGGTTGTGCCAACTTGTTGAGTTTGAGGGGCACCCAGGGCAGAGCTTTCAGGTGTGTGTTATTGATTTGTGGTCAGGAAGTGAGAGAGGGACACCCATCCTGGGCATGGGGGCCCCCACTGACAGCTTAGAAACTAAGAGAAGGAAAAGAAAAACTTTGTTACAGCATTCCTGGGAAAGCTCCTCTTCCTAGTCTGCAGACATCCATTCACTCCTCACCTCACTCGGCTTTCTGTTTGCCATGCTGTGAAGAGCTTTTCTCCTAACTAGATCTCCACCATGTGCTTCCATCATCATTAGCTGCCTGTGAGCAGACTGTAGGACCTTCTGAGTCTGTAAGCTAAAATGAATCTTCCCTTAAGTTGTGGATGTCAGAAACTCTGTCCCAGCAATGAATAAGTAACATAGTCTTGCTGTATAGTCCAACCTAGCCCTGAACTCACTGTGTAGCCAGGCTGGCCAACACTCACAGCAATCCTCCTGCCTTAGCTCCTGAATGCTGGGAGGTCTGTGCCACCACACCCAGCTCTTCTGTGGTCCAGAGGGGTCAGACCTAGGGCTTCATGCTTCTTAGGCAAGGGCCGTAATCAGTGAGCCATACCCTCAGCCCCAAGCACTTGTGTTTGTTAGAGCCTGTCTGGGTGTGTCTGTATAGCACAAATCCATATATAGTGAGTGCAGTTCTCAAGCAACATAAGAAAGAGCTGTACGTGCTGTTTACACTTGGTGAAAAAATGAGCCATTGCAACTATTATGGTTTGGATCTGGAATATCCTCCCCAAGTCTCATGTACTTGAATGCTATAGGTTGTCTATGGAACACGTGCTGTGGGAGTTTGGGGTCTAGTCTGGAGGGTGGATTACAGGCACGTAAATTTGATTATTGCCGTGTAAATTGGATTGTAGTCATGTAGGGGGGGGTTTACCACACCTTCCACCCCTGGATCCAGGAGGAGCTGATCACTGGGAGGAGACCTGGAAGGACAGATAAGCTGCACCTGCCTTCCTTGGAGGACGAGTCTCCACTAATCCCAACTCGCCTTGACTTGGCTTCCTGTCTGTGATGTCGTGAGAAGCTGCCTTCACCTCTGCCTCTGTCATGTACTTCCATTGCTGCCACTGCCCCTGAATGGACTGTGAGCTAAAATAAACCTTTCCTAAATTTGTGGATGTCGGGTATTGAGCCACAGCAACGAAAAAGGAACTAAGACAACAACTTACTGAAAACCAAACTGGAGACTTCATCCTTGTCTCTTTCCTTCATCAGGCTGTAGATTGAACAGAAATTCCTCTATCAGCACTGAAGCCACACAGCTTTGGGGGTTTAGAAGTATGCTGTTCCCCTGCTCCCCCCTTTCTTCCAAGGAAACTTAATACTTTTCTATATTTTTCTGAAGTGCTCTCTCTCTCTCTCTCTCTCTCTCTCTATGAGACAGGGTCTCACTGTGTAGTCCAGCCTAGTCTTGGACTCATGGAAGTCCTCCTGCCTCAGCCTCCTGAATCCTGGGATTATAGGCATGCACCACCATACCCATAGAGGGAATTGAATGTAGGGCCTTTTGCTTGCTACACAAGTGGTTTAACTACTATGCCACTCCTCTAACTCTCAAGCTCTCCCTCTTTAAAGGAGACAGAATTAAAGCATGGTTGCAGATTGGGGGAGCAATACAGTAATCTCCCAATCTTCCTTCCAAGAGGATTGATTAGGAACATTCACTAGACTCTGTCCACCTTTGGATCCATGTTGTCTGGCAGGAGAATATGTGAGCTGTGCTTGAGTGGAGTCTTCCGCCCCCAAATCTCTTTTTATTAGTATATATATATATATATATATATATATATATATATATATATATATATATTATATATATAAAATATGCAGTGATTACATTGAACTTGGGTATTTTGTGCACATATATATCACATTAACATTATAATCCCTTCTTGGCTCTTCTCCACTTTTTTCTAGGTGATTGATATCCTACCATTTTAATATATATATGTGAATTCCAAATTTTATAACACATTAGAGAAATGGTGTTTGGGGAATCAATGACTGTCTGTGCCCCCTCTTCAGAGGTTCACCTGTTTCCTAGATGACCATTGCTCCTGTTTCTACACTGTCACTCATGTTGGAGCCTTTTTATGCCATTATTTTTGTGAATTTCACAAGAGGGACACCCATCTATAGTCAGGTGTTCAGTCCATTTCACTGAGCATTATTGACTCAAGGTATTGGCCAGTTTGCCTCTGGAATATGAGGCTCTGGCCTAATCCAGGCCCATAAGGAGAAAAGCAAAACAGCAAAGGCTCAGCTTCTGTAGGGCTGTGGGCAGTGCTGATCTGTCTCACCCTGGAAGGGGATCATGCTGGGAAGCCATCATTGCCGCATACTTTCAACTCATCAGCAATAAAGCTCTTGTAATCCATCTTTATAGCAAGTCTAGAACTCAGGTGGGAAGAGAATTCTATACATCTGTCTCCCTCAAGGCTCAGTAATCCAAGGCTAACTTTTACCACTATGAATTATAATAATGAAGTATTTTTGCTATGAGTTATAGAAATTAACTTTGATTATTTAAGCAAGACAAACTACAGCAAAGACAGGAACCAAAACAGCAGCTTCATAAAAGTCCTCAAGCTCATTCAACTAAGGAAAATCACAATTACACTGGCAAAGAGATAACCATTTTCATATTCAACTTCTTACAACAAAAATTCAAGTATTCATTCTCTATTGAAAAGATATAAAAAAGACAACCTATTAAAATTGCACATGTGTATCATCTTTAACTTCAAAGTTATGCTTCTAGAAATATGTCCTATGTATGTATTCACACTGGTATAGAAGGATCTTAATTGTAGCATTTTTATAAATGCAAAATGTTCTAACTACGTATGAATAGCTAGTAACTTGTGATATAAAATGATCTGCAAGATATATGTTAATAAAAACATGATCCATTTATATAATGTTGAAGAACTACCAATAGTGACTATATCTGGTTAGGTAAAGCAGGCCATGGAGAGTAGAGGAGGTTTCTTTCACTGTAGTCCCTTTTATACTTATGGAATTTCCTACCAATTGCGTGTATTGGCTATTTCCAGAATGTTTTCTTTTGGTAAGTAGACTCTTAAATGCACCCCAAGATTCCTTGCTCTAATCTCCAGTACCTGTGAAGATGATTAAGATGTCACTCCTTGAATTGTTACAAGACACAGCTGACCTTAAGATTATTTGGGTGGGCCTACTGTAATCACATGAGCTCCCTTAATAAAAGGCAGAGATTGTCTGCTTTAGGCAAAAGAGGATGTTGAAGAGATTCTGTTGAGGAGGGTTAGGCACCATCATTGACTCAGGCCACATGCCAAGAAATGTGGGGAGCTTTGGAGAAATAAGAGATGTACAGATGACATCCAGCAATGAAAAAAGGACCTCCTGTTACCATAAGGAGCTGAATTCTGCCACAGCCTGAATGACCTTGAAAGCTGATTTTTATAGCCTTGAGATAAGAACGGAGCTGGTGTTGAAGACCTGAAATAGATAATTACATTTTCCTTCTACACTCTTAAGGTCTTAGCATCCAGGAGTAGATGTTCTTCACTTTGGTTTCTCACTGAAGAAGCTCTGGAAGGGAGTTTGCATGGGGAATATATTTTAGGGAGTCCCCTTGGACTAACCTGTGGAAGGAGGAGAAGGAAATAGGCCGGCCAGAGGGTAGTCATGCAGAAGTGCTGGCTCAGCGACATCCCTGAAGGATGACTCATCAGAGCTGTTCCTTGCGAAGCCAAATGACTGAGTTGTTATGCGCCTGCTTGAATCATCTTGGACCATTCAATGTTGATGGATCATCTTTGACAAGTTCATCCTGGTTCATTCAATAGGATCAGCTCTGAAAGAATGTGAAGTCGGGCAAGCCTGCTTCCCTGCTTGAGCTGACAGCTGACCCCACCCTGGCTGGTGTGACAGCAAATCTCTTCTGGAAGAGAATCTGGGTGGTCCATGTCAGTGTCTGTTACAGATGTGCAGGGGATGCTGTATGTATGTGTGGATCCAGAGAAAAGGTAAATGAGAGAGGGAGAGGAGTTGAACGTGGTAAGCATAAATGCCACTCATTGTGCCACAATACTGAGTGACAAACTCTAGGCAGAGGGTAAAGTTGAGAAGATCAGAGCATAATGTTAGTAAGATGCTGTTGAATGCAGGTAACAAAACTCTAGTCAAAAATAGCCCCTTTAACCATAGGGATTTTCGATCTTACATAATAAGAAGTCAAGAAGTAGGAGGTTCTGGTGTGGACCCAGGTGGAGACTTCTGTTGATCTTTCCCGTGTCAGATTGTTGGCTTTGTTTTTCTTTTTCTTTGGATGAGTAATGAGTACTGGAAGTTGAACACAAGGCATGGAGCTACGTCTTCAGCTTTTTTTTTTTTTTTTTTTTTGTCAAGGTCTCACTCTATAGTCCAGGGTGGTCCTGAACTCACTATGTAGCCCTGGCTAGCCTTGGACTCACAGCAATCCTCCTGCCTCAGCCTCCCAAATACTGGGATTACAGGTGTGCATCACGATGCCCAGCTGCTGTGATGCTGGGGAATTGAACCCAGGGCCTTGCACTTGCAAGGCAAGAGCTTTAACTGTAGTGCCATTCCTCCAGCTTCTCATCTCTAACTTTTATTCATGTTTTTTTTTTCTTGCTTGCAACAGGGTCTTCTAAATTACTGAGTTGCTCAGGCCAGTCATGAACTTGAAAAAATCCTCCTGCCTCAGCCTTCCATACTGCTGGGATTACAGGCATGTGCCACTATGCCATCTCAGTGTTGACTTTTATCAGACTTGTCCCATCAGTGATATTTGGCTGCCTTAGTTTCAGACAGAAAGGGAATAAGAAAGGAAAACCTTCAGTGATTCCATCTGCACACACACGTCTACACACGCACGTCTGCACACACGTCTACACAAATTTCTATTTACATACTCATTGATATGAAATATGTTTTCATTCCAATTTTCCAACACCAATTGAGCATCCTATAATTCAGTTATGATAGTAACCATCTCAAGTTACTGCAGACCCCACAAGTAAAAGATTCAGTCCCACAAAGTCACCCCCTACTTCAGATACCAATTGTAAGTAATGTCTACAGATTATTCCCATTTCTGCTTGACTTGGCTACAAACTGAGGGTTCCCACAACCCCTTCCTCAGGTTTAATAATTTGCTATTGGGGCTTAAAGAACTTAGAGAGACAATTTACTTATGCCTACTGATTTACTATAAAAGATACAATAATTGTTACAAATGAAAGCGACATGGGGCCCGACCTGGAAGGACCCCCCCCCCCCCCCCCCACCTATAGGAGCTGCTGTCTTCATGGAGATGGGCAGTGTCACTCCTCTGTCATTAGGACGTATTCTGTAATGTAGAAGCTCTCTGAACCCTTTCACACTGAGCTACTTTGATCGATTAGCAGCTCGGTCTTCATCTCTTCTCTTCTTCCAAGATGATGGTGGGCAAGGCTCAAAGTTCCAACCTTGTAATCATGGCTTGCTATTTCTGTGGACTAACCTGCATTCTCAAGCTGCCTAGGTGCCAGCCAAGAGTTACCTCTTTAGAACAAGAGATGCTTCTATTTCCAGGACATTCCAAGGAACGGGGTGTCAGGAACTGTGGCCAAATATCCGAAAAACAGATGCTCAAGCATTCCTATCTGTCAGGAAGGTCTTGCAGAGATCTGCGCCATGAAACAAAGAGGAAGAAAGACCAAATATGTATTTCTTGTTATATCACAATAACGTGAGTCATTTCACTCTTCTTTTTATAAATAGGAATTGAGAACAAAGGGAGATGGAGGATTCTTTCCGGAAGCTTCCCACTCCACCCCAGCAGCATTTTCCTGACATCTCATTGGTCAGGGATTTATGAGACCACCTTGATGACTGGGATTCATCCCTGAGGCGAGGCCCTCCTACCTCCACGTAAGACAAACATCCGAATGAAAGGGTGGTGAGGCTGAGTTGGAGGCAACCCCTACTTTCTACTACACTGTTGAACATTGCTTGCTAATCAGTGATGGAAGCAGAGGCACTGGAGAGCCAGAGGGGGTTGCTTTGAGAATCAGAAATGATGGATTGTGGAAGCCACAGCAGGAAAGAATTACAAAAAGAAGTGAATTATGGCAAGGGGTGTGCAAAATGTTAACAGAAAAACTGGTACATTGCCATTGGATTTGGACAATTTAAAGGTTCTTAGCTGTATCCATCAAGTATTAAAGAAGTGGTTATTAGGCAGAACCTGAGTCACCAAGGATTGAGCAAATGAAAGTATCAAGATGCGGGGGGGGGGGGGGGGGGGGGGGGGGGGGGGGGGGGGGGGGGGGGGGGGGGGGGAGCGTGGCTAGAGGCCTAGCTCAGCTGGTAAGGTGCTTGCCTAGCAAGCATAAGGCCATAGGTTTGATTCTCCAGCACCATATAATAGCTGGGCATGGTGATCCATATCTGTATTCCCATCACTGAGGAGACTGAGGTAGGAGGATTGCTCTAAGTTGGAGGCTAGCCTGGATCACGCAGTGTGTTCAGGTCTAGCCTGGACTACATACAGATTGAGACCCTGTAAAAAATTTTTTCAGGACTAAGTTATTACAGAATGGGGTTGCTGAAGGGTGTTCAGGGTAGAGAGGCCAGGAAACCAAGACAAGGTGAAATCACAGCAGCAGAAAATATGTGAGTAATAAGCTAGACCTAGGGTGGAGAAATTTGTTAGTACAGGTGGGTCCAAGAGCGTTTTGGGGACAATGGAACTATTCTGTATCTTGACTGGAAGTTTAGGTACCTCTGCATTCATTGAAATTTCAGAGCTGTTCACTAAGAGGGTGACTTTTTCTATACATAAACTATACTTTATGATTGATTGATTGATTGATTGAGAGAAGGTCTGGCTCTATAGCTCAGGCTGGTCCTGAGCTCTCTATGGAGCCTAAGCTAGCCTTGGACGTGGTAATCCTACTCTCAGCTTCCCAAGTGCTGGAATTACAGGCATGTGCCACCATGCCCAGTTGTATGTGGTGCTGAGGAATTGAACCCTGGGCCTCGAGCTTGCTAGGAAAGTGCTTTCACTGCTGTGCCATTCTTCCAGTCCACCGTGCTTTAATTTAAAAAAGACAAACCAAACAATCAAGAAAGAGCACATCATCTTCCTCCTTGGAGCCGTAGGAGCCTCCTCTCTTACAACTGAGCCTTCTGGATGGCGTCTGTGCTCATCAGAGTGTCTCACTACCACCCATGCCTTGCCCTGCCCAGACAGTACCCTTGGAAACAAGCACCATGTGTTAGTGCTGGGGAGCCTGCCCTGGAAGCCACTCAGCGCTAGAGGGCAAGGAGCAAGTTAGGCTTCACGGAGGCTGGTCTCTCTTTTGAATTCTTTATCCATTTTCAAATAAAAACAAGTTAGTCAGATTCCAGCTGACTTTTCTTTACAGTTTAACTAACCTCTACTTTAATTCACTTTTAATTCTTTGCCATCCTGTCCACTAGTACAGGGAAACTCCAGGAGAGAATGAGGTAATGCCCCTTCCCTTTATCAACCATTTGAAGGTGCCCCTAAAATATCATTATACATTTTAAAGCCAATCCATTTTGGAATTTTATAAGTTTATTTAAAGAAGCGTTAAAATCTTAATGTTCACTTAAAAATGCATAGGGCTCTTACTGAGCAAAATTTTTCTTTCATCTTGATCATTGACTGTGAGTGCCTGGCACTTCTCTTATGAGCCCTAAGCAATTCATCTCAGAATGAAAACCACTGTAATCTAAGGGAGGCTGGCTAGCAGAATGTCGAGGACTCGTGCTTAGACTGTACATATTTTTTGAGACTTGCTCTATGCCCAGCTTACTTATGATGCTATGGAGTATTCAAGAGATGCCTAAGACATTGATTGCTGCCTTCAAGAAGAGAAAAATATTTCCCCATTCCAGATCTGTGAGACGTAATACTGTCAAATCCCCAAGTTGTTAGCAGCACCTCAGCATCCTTTTAGCCACTTGGACGTGGGTACAGCACTCAAGACCCATCAGGACCCATGTGAACTCTGTCTAGGGATGACCACAGGGGCCTTGTAGCTGCTTTATATTTCAGAAAGTAGAAATGCTAAAGTATATGCAGAAAAGGACTGCCTTTTCTATCTAGTTCAGTTTACAGATGAGAGAACTTCAGGGAAAGTTCCAGTACCTACTTTGGTGCTTAGGGAACAGTGGTCACAAGCAAAGTGTCTCTCCTGGCATGTACATTTATTTATATAAACTTATTTATATATATTTGGTGTCTTTTGTTGTTCCAAGAAGAATTTAGGGCCAAACTTATGTTATTAAGAAACCCACACGTGAAGGAAAGAGATAACTTCTCTGTGATCGTTTGCTCCTCACCTGGATATAAAGTGAGGGCCTATTTATTTTAAAGCAACTAAATTTCTCTGTCATTTTACTCATTTATATGATAGAAATCTCTGTCTCAATCATTCTTTTCTCAGTGAAAGATATGTTTGTTATACATGAATGTATTCTTTTGAAAACATTTAAGTGAGTTTGCCATTTAGGCCATCTTCCGTGTACAATTCAGTGCCTTTAAGCAAATTCATGATACACTACTATCATCACTGTCTATGCTCAATAGTTTTTTTTTTTTATTCAATACAAAAACTCCTTACCCATTAAGCAATGACTTCCTATCCTGTCTCCCAGCAGTTCCTGGTAATCACGTTTGTACCATCTACCTTCATGAACTTGTCTACTTTTGGTGCCTCATGTAAGTAGAAAAACAATGTTCTTTTGTGCCTGTAGTATTACACTGAGCATTTTGTTTGAAGTCTTATGTGTATATGAGAGCATGCATCATAATTTCTTTCATTTTTAAGATTGAATAATGTTCTATTGTACAGATCTTGCATATTTTGCTCATCTGTTCCTTTCCCCGTTGATGGGCATTTGGATCGTTCCCACCTTTTGGCTACTGTGAGTTATCCTGCAAGAGACCTGGGTGTACAAGTGCCTGTTTGAGTCTCTGCTTTCAGATCTTTTGCATTTATACTAAGAAATGGAATTGTAGAATCAGACAGTAATTCTAATTCTAATCTCAATTCTTTAACAACTGTGATAAAAGTATACCCACAGGAAACATTACTACTAGTAACGTGTGAGTGTGGCAAGTTTTCACATTCTTATTGCCATGTGTTCTTATGCTGCTGCTGCTGCTGCTGCTGCTGCTGCTGCTGCTGCTGCTGCTGCTTCTTCTTCTTCTTCTTCTTCTTCCTCTTCTTCTTCTTCTTCTTCTTTGGCATGTGGCTGGATGAATAACATAGCAGTTAGGGTGCTTGCCTAGCAAGTGCAAGGCCCTGAGTTCAATTTCCCAGTACTATATAAACCAGGTGTGGTGCTGCATACTTAATAATCCCAGCACCAGAGAGGCTGAGGCAGGATTGCTGTGAGTTCTGGGCCAGCCTGGGCTGCATAGCGAGTTCAGGACCAGCCTGTCAAAAAAAAAAAAAAAAAAAAAAAAAAAAAAAAAAAAAAAAAAAGCCACACTAATGGGTGTGATAAAGCACCTCATGGTGTTTTTTTCCCATTTAATATATAAATATATATGATATATATTTCTCATTGTGTTTTGTTTACATTTTCCAAATGAATAGCAGTATTGTAAATATTTTCTAATGTTTATTGGCCATTTGTATGTCTCCTTTGAAGGTATGTATAAGGTCATTTTGTTGCGTTGAATTGTAAGAATTCTAAATATCTTCTGGATGTTAATCCTTTATGAGACACATAATTTGAAAATATTTTCTTCCATTATATGATTTTTTCACTCTCTTGATAAGCTCCTTTGATATATAAAATTTAAATTTTCAATAGGCTCAATTTGTCCATATTTATTTTGCTAACTGTGCTTTTGGGATCATATCCAAGAAATGTTTGCCAAATCCAATGTAATAAGGATTTTCACTTATTTTCTTCTTAGAGTTTAGTACTTTTTTTTTTTTTAGACAAGGTCTTCCTCTGTAGCCCAGGCTGGCCCTGAACTCACTGGTCTAGCCCAGGCTAGCCTTGGATTCAGGACAATCCGCCTGCTTCAGCCTTCTGAGTGCTGGGATTACAGGCATGCACCACCATACCCAGCTTTATGAGATGCTGGGGAACTGAACTCAGGGCCTTGTGCTTGCAAGGCAAGTACTTTAATTACTATGCCATTCCTCCAGCCTCAGAATTTAATACGCTTAACATTGATATGTCCACTTGATATATATATTTGCTTATATAGAAGGTAAAAGTGAAATTAGGCCGTGGTTTTGCTATATTTAAATATAGTGAAATGTAGTATAATAAAGGCAAGTTCCAATTTCACCTTTGCTCATATCTAGTTTCCTAGTAATTCATGTTGAAAGGACTGCTTTCTCTATTTTCTTTTATGTATTTTTGTTTTTGTTTTTGAGGCAGGGTCTCACTCTGTAGCCCAGGCTGGTCCTGAACTCACTTATGGAGCCCAGGCTGGCCTTGGACTCATAGCAGTCCTCCTGTCTCAGCCTCCCAACTGCTGAGATTACAGGTGTGTGCTACCACACCCGGCTTATGTGGTGCTGGGGAATTGAACTCAGGTATTTAGTGCTTGCCTAAGTGCTTGTTAGGCAAGTGCTTTAATCACTGAGCCATTCCTCCTGCCCCCCTTTCTCTATTTTATAATAGTAGCCTTGACACTAGTCTAAAAAAAGTTGAAGTGTCTGTGAAGATTTAAATTTGTGGGCTTTTTGTTCTATTCGAGTGGTCAGTGGTCTATATGTCTGTTCTAATTTTGATTACTGTAACTTTGTAGTAAATTGACATCAGGAGTGTGACTCTTCCAACTTTGCTTTTCTTTTAAAAATATGTTTTATAATGATGTGTAGTGTCTTCGACCGGCGAAGAAACCACAGGTACGCTTTCTCCGGTATCTCCAGAAGCTTCCTCTTTATTATATCCCACCCTGCACTTTTATAGGGCAAAACCACACAATTAGCATAGCAACAGCCAATTGGACAAGCAGCTACGTCATAGCATCACACCACTGCTTGCGCATCTCGGTGGCCAATCAACGCCACTTCCTGCTTCTTAATTTTAACTGCGCCACACAAGCCGGCACAGAGCCAACTTCTTCCTACATTCTCTGCTGCGCCACAATGGGGGTTAATGCTAAGCGCCATCTTCCTGCGCAGGCAGGCCGGGGAGTCTGTCCAGAGCTGACTCCCACAATTATGTACATAGACAGCACGCATTTTTGAAACACGTTTTTGAGAGAGTCAAAATCTGAGTTTTCAAAATTTGATTTTCCCCATAATTATCCCTTTGTATTAGTGGGTGTTTGTGATGCGTCGTAGTCTCACTCATCTAGGGAAAGGGGCACATGCATATCTCATCTTGATCATTTTTACTTCCTTGCCCTCTCCCCAGCCTCCAGCTTCCCCTGCGCCCACAGAGCCCCTGTCTGTCTCAGCAAAGTCTACCTCCCTGTTTTCTATCATCTGTCTTTTGTTATGCTCTTTAAGTTATTTATATTTTGGGTTATCATATAAGGGGAATCATATGCTATTAAACCTACGGTGTCTGTTTTATTTCACGTAGCATTATGGTTTCACAGTGCATCCATTTTTTTCTGCCAATGACTTAGATTTATCCCAAACTAGTTTCCTTTCTTGGCTGCACTGAAAGGATTGATGACAATCCATCCTGCTCTCTACCCAAACTTACTGCCTAGGGAAATCAGGCAACAGTTCGTTCTAGGTGTAAAGATTATTCTACTAGGAAGAATATGAGAGGAGGTGGCAAGGCAGAGAGAAGACGGTGCTCCCATGCCGCGGCAGAGCTACCTGCTAGAATTAAAATGGACAGTGAAATGTAGCCAAGGAGGGAAGAAGGGGGCTTACTGGAGGTGGCTCCCAGGCACTGGGAGTTGACTCAGGGACGTTGTACGAACAAAGTGTCTTCCTCCCCAAGCTGGTGGAATTGGCCCAGAACACCCGAGAAACATGGATCGGGCCCCTCATTCACCAGGCCCTGGTGGGTGAGGGTGCCACGTGGAAGTAGCTGGAGACCATTTCAGCCAGGACAGTGCTTATTAATAAAGTCCCTACCAAACTTCAGTTGCTTTGCCATTCCTCATCTCCAGTGCCTTTTAGGAAGAAAAAGAAATCCTAAAAATATTTTATTTCTGGCATTATTTCCATTCCCCTCCTACTTCCTTGCTTTTTAAAAAATGTGCTTCAAGTAGCAATCAACTGTGCCTGCAAGTTGGGGATTTTCACTGGAGCAGAGGAAGAGTTAGATAACACGACTGTCATGTCCTTGCTCCTGCTTGGCTGAGGACAAGGTGTTAACTGTGAGCCTAAGCATGTGACAGTGAAGGGAACAGAGCAATTAGTAGGATGAAGAGGCCGAGGGCCAGCAATGAAATCCTCTGGCTAGCCATTGCATCCAGGCCTGGGGCAGTTAGAAGAGGCAAGGGAGCTGTGACCAGCAAGGGAGTGGGCAGCCCCAAGGGTGGCTAGGAGGGCAGCTAGCATCAGAAGTTGGGAGAGGCAGTGATCAGTCACCATCCCCTGTAGCCAGGAGTGCTAGGCAAGAACACAACAGGTGTGTAGCTGAAAATGTGAGCAGTGGATTGTTGCCTATGTGAATCTATAAGCTCAAGAGGAGGTTGCTCTGGAGATGTATTTGAAACTCTCAGCGTCTGGATGGGAAATCCATCCTGGGTAATGGGTGATATCGCCCCAATAATGTGGAAGACACTACAGAAAGAGGGTTGAGGTGAAATGCCTCTGGTTCATTTGCTGTGGGAAGCTAATGAGACAAACATGAAAAGGACTCAAGAGTTAGGAAAGGAATGGAAGATTGCACAGTCATTTCATTAAAAAAATAAATAAAAGTGAAGAGGAAGAGAATCTATGGAAGATCGTGACCAACGTTGCCACAGGAATGCTAAGCATCCATAGCAGAGGGCTGGAACTTTTCTATTGAATGTGACAGTGTGTGTGTGGGTGGTTGGTCACTTTTGCAAGAATAGGTTCAGAGAGCCATGCTGTGGAGCATGGGGAGAGCCAGAGTGAGGAAGGGACATAGCAGAGTCCCCAGCATCACCCCTTTTAGAAAGAGAATGTATGTTAGAGGAAGAGTTTTTTTTTTTTTTTTCAAATGAGAAAGACAGGCATTGTCATAGGCTGAGTGGAAGACCTCAAAAGAATATAGAAGTTGAAAACCCAGCAGATAATGGGCAATTTGGGCATAGCAAGATCCTAAGGAAGACGCAGAAGGGGACAAGGATTTATTTAAAATAATAGTGTAGCTATGCAAGTGATGTTTAGGCTTTGTGAAAGAGGAAGGCAGCATTAGCTGTGAAGCCTGGAAAGGAGGTACTAGAGCAGGGGTGAGAGGGTCTTCAGAGCCAGGAAATAGGTGGGGAGATCTGAGAGTGAGGAGGATAGAAAGTGGGGTTGGGGGAGGCACAGAGGCCCCACTGGGCAGGCAAGCAAGAGGCAGTAGTAGGAAGGCAGTAGAAGGTTTTCAGCTGGTCAGTGATACAATCAGAATTTTTGCTGGGTAATTTTTTTATTATTATTAAGTTAGATGTAAAAACATTTACTTAGAGTCAGGTGCAGAGTTGTGAGCTGGGATTGAGGAAAGAGAAACATCCCTTAAAAGAATGCATGGAGATGTCTGGGAGATTTCTCTTTTCTTCCTGTGGTCATTATGGCCTTCTTACAGCTGATCTCAGAGCAACTTTCTTTTCTTTCTAAGATAATATCTTAGGTACTTTTCCATTGCTGTGACTCAATACCCAACATCCACCAATTTAGAGGAGGAAAGGTTTATTTTTACTCACAGTTTCAGAAGGTCACTGTCCACTCAGGGGCGGCCGGCAGCAATGGAAGTACAGGGCAGAGGCAGAGGTGGAGACCGTTCTCATGACATCACAAACAGGAAGCCAAGTCCCATCGAGTCCAGTCTCTCCCTAGAGGAAAGAGCTGTAACAATCTTCCTTCTTCCTTCCTCTTATACAGTTTGAGTTCCCAGTTGGGCCTCCCGCATCCGGGTGGGTGTTCTTCCCTCATTCGCTGACCCACAAATCACAAATCACCTACACTCTAATCCAGGTTGGTTCCTAATTGCTTAATCTAGGTGTGGTCCCTAAACCCTAATCCAGGCGTGGTTCCTGATTGCCTCAATTGACATAATCTCTCCAATGGTCACAGATAATTTTTTGTAGTTAATAACCTAAAATTCTACACATATAAATAACATATCTAAATACATATTTCTGACTGCTCTATATGTTTCAAATGATGTATCAAGCATCTTTCTAAACAGATGCTTCTAAATCTATATTATAGATATTTCTGAACATACACACTCACCCAAAGACTTTATTTGGTGGCTCATTCTTTATTTCCAGTGGGCTAATTGCTGCTTCAAATGTTGTCACATCTATGGATAAAATGCACATGGTACTTTAGGAGTTCGTTTTTGCTTGTCTGTGGAGGCAAGCGGTTTCTTGTTTTAATCCTCAGCCCAGTAATTTGGAGTCCAGTTAAGGAAAAGAGGTGTCCACATAAGAATAAGGAGTTCATAATGGTGAGAGTCAGTGGTTACTAGGAACATTCAGTCAAGGGGCCAGAAATTTGAACTGGAGTGTGGCCCAGTGGAGAGTGCTTGTCTGTCCTGCACTAGGCTTTGGGTCCAACCCCCAGCACCAAAAAGAAAGATGAAGAAGAAATAGGCAGGGAGTCCTATGGACAAAGTGCCCCTGCCATTTTTTTTTTTTTAAATTCAGATTCTTCCAACATTCCACAGGGTTATCCTGCCCTCTTTTCGATACGGAAAAGCTGTTGCTCAGAGAGGTTAATTTGCCCAGAACAAACAGAGAGCTCATACGGCTTCTTTTACTGTGTCATGTTGTGCTACCTAATTACAACTTGTTTTTCTTCAGGAGCTGCTGTCTGAAATCATACTCCCTACCTCGTCTTTTGTGGGTTTTCTTGATTACATTATGCTCTTGAGGTCTCTGCTATGGCTGTTCACCCTCCTGCGTTACTCTCCCAACGCCTTCTACCAAACCCTCCCCACACCTGCCACCAATCTGACCTGGGTTCTCTTCATTAAACCCAAAGAGACTGATAGGACTAAACTTTTGTTTATATGATTTCACTCAGCTAAACTCAGTGGACCTTTTGTTCCTGTTCTATAACCTTTTCAGACGAGGCAAAACTGCCATTTTACTGAATGCCTTAATGGAGAGTGAACCTTTGGCTTTAATTAATCAGGAGGAAAGTTTTGCTGCAGGAGCTTGCAGCCCTTTCACATGCTTTCTAACGACCACTGTGGTGCTGTGCTTGTTCCTTGCAGGGAAAATGAGATTTGAGTGAGATTTCAAGGTGAAAGAGGCATTAAATCCTCCCATAGAGAGGTTAACTTGAATTACTCTTGGATCCCTGTATCCACGGGTTCTTCATCCATGACTTGTCCACACATGGATCCAAAACATTTTTAAAAATGGCACTTGGAACATATGGAACAGGTGCAGACTTTTTTTCTTGTCATTGTTCCCTAAACCATACAAACACTTAACATTTTATTAGATATTGTAAGTAAACTTGAGATGATGTAAAGTGTACAAGAGATTGTATGTGTACCATGTGTAAATCCTATGCCATTTTGTATAAAAGAATTGAGCATCTTTGAAGTTTTCTATCTGCAGAGGGTCCTGGAACAAGCCCCCCAGGAAACCAAGAGACAACTATTAACAGCTACACTGACCTACCAGGTGGAGTTTTTATAACACAAATAGTAGTGTGGTTTATCAGTGTATTACCTATTTGTAGGTGTTACTTGTCATTAGTTATTGTTACTGTGTTATAACTGAATCTTGAGGTAGTTTAAAATTCTTACTGCCAAGTAGATTGGCATTTCAAATGTTTTTAACCCAGTTGCCAACATTTTATTGCTGCATTCTAATCACATGATTAACTGCAAATAGGTTCCTTGTGTGGAAAAAAGTTTACTTGAGCTAAGTGTTCATTATCTTGACTTTGAACCATTTTAACAAGAAAGGAAATAAAAAAAAAAGAGCTTGGCATGAATGTGGGCTCCTTGCCTTATGTAATCTGGCTCATCTCCCATCTCCTGTGGGTAGTGCAGAAAATGGAAGGGAGAAAACCATGGTGCTAAATACCTGCCCACAACTCCACATGGAAAAGGAGGAGGAATTCCTCATGTCTACAAACTAGTGAAGAAGGGAACTGACATCTCTGTTGTAAGGCTCAAGCTTTATCCTTCCTGTCCCATGTCTCTGAGGCTTGCTCATCTTTAGCCTTCTACTGCCCTTCAGGAAAGAGTTATGGAGTATCCTGATCTTTGGGGGGTCTTGGGTATAGCCACATGCCCCTCATAATCAAGAAACTAGACTCAGGGCTTGGCTACCTTTTGGAATTTTGTTGCTGGATTAGTTATGGTTTAAATATGTTTTGTCCCTGCTAAAATTCCTGTTGAGACTGGGTCCCCAGTGTGGTAGTGTTGGAAATTAGAGAGATTTTAGTCATGGGATCAGAGCCTTAAAAGTGAATTATTGCCTCTCTCATGAGTGAGTCCTCTCTCTTGCAGGAGTTAGTTACAGAGTTAGTTACTGTGAGAATGAATTATTATAAAGTAAGTTCTTTCTCTTCCACACATTTCCACATGTTCTTTTGCTTTGCACCATGAGTTGAAGCAGCATGAGGCCCTTACCAGCGGTAGGTGCCTGATCTTTACAGTCCAGAGTTACGATTCAAAATCAACTTTCCTTCCTTCCTTCCTTCCTTCCTTCCTTCCTTCCTTCCTTCCTTCCTTCCTTCCTTCCTTCCTTCCTTCTTTCTGTCTTGCTGTGGGGCCCAGACTGGCCTTGAACTCATTGCAATCTGTTTGCCTCAGCTTCCCAAGTGCTGGGATTATAGGTGTGTGCCACCATGCTAAGACAATTTTTATGTGGTGCTGGAGAATCAGACCCAGGATCTTGTGCATATGAGGCGATTGCTTTAACCACTGACCTATGCCCTCAGCTTCAACTCTACTTTTCATAAATTACCCAATTAGGTGTTCTGTTTGAATGAGAGAAAACTAAGATAACTTTCACAGTCAGATTTATTTTTGAACTAGGAGACTAACAGGGTATACTGTTAGGTATAACATATGTAAGATCCTGTAGGGTTCTTGGCCTGAGCATACAAAGGATGTTTTTGCTACTATTTGCTTTAAATTTTAGTTTTATTGTTTCTTCTTCATATTTTACTAGACATCTAAGTGGCCATCGTGAATTTTATTTTTATGTTCTTTCTTTATTTGAGAGGAAAATTAATATTGAAGTGGGAGGGCTTTGAAGAACCACTAAGTTACTTTTTGTCAAGATTTCTGACTCCATAATTTCCACTGATGAAGAAGAGAAAAAGGGCATCCCACTAAATTATACAAGTAAAGCAGTAAAGTACATGGAATGAAGAATGCTGGAGATAAAACTCAAAAAGATGGCTTGAGGATAAATAGTGACGTTATCCGAATACTGTGACAATTGAAGTTTGTACTTTGTTCCATGGGCAATGGGAAGTTCCCAAAAACTTTAGGAGATGAGAAATATGATTATGTTTATGACTTAACTGAGTGACTTGGTCCTAGAACATGAATGATGACCCGCATTAAGGCAGTTTTGGTATAAATAGGTCATACTTAAAATGTTATATTGGAGAAAAATTTTATGAAAGTTGACCAGATGACAAGCAAAAAAAAAAAAAATAACCTTTGGAAGAAAAAGTGATCTGCATTATGGAACATTAGGTGAAAAGTTTACCATTAATAAAGAAGGGACTCAATGGAGGAAAGAGGTTTTTAGCACATCAGTTGAATTTGAAATGTACTCATGACATCAAATCAGAGTGTCCAGAGGATGATAGTTTTGTGGTTGGAGATCAGGAAAAAAGGTTAAAATTGCAGATAAGTATTTGGAAGCCATTGACGTATTCAAGGTGGGTAAAGCTATGGAAATGGGCAAGGTTGCTTATAAGAAGAGTTCAGGATGGAAGCAGAGGCAGTCTGGGACAAAATCTTGAACTTAAGGAGTTGTCAGGGAAGAGATGTAGAAAGAACCACCGGAGATTGAAGTTACATTGCAGAAGCCAAGAAGGATATTGCTCACAAATCAGTTGTATAGAAAATAGTTAGAAAGAAAAATTATCTTTTTTGCCATAAAGAAATAACCAGTGTACTTGGGAGAAGGAAAAATTTCCAAGGATGAGTTCCTGGTGATTGGGGTTTTGGTGGGAGACAAGAAAGTATAAATAGAGCATAAAAATATTCCTGGGAAAGAGAAAAGGAGAAATATAGCTGGAAGAGAAGAAAATATTATTTTAAAAATGATATATCAGTTTACAAAGAACTTTTGCATCCACTGGCTCACTTGATTCCCAAGAAAGTTCCAAGAGGTAGGTAGGGTAAATTTTGATACACTTAGTAATAAAATTGAGGGTAAGAATAAGTTAATAGGCTAATTTAAGATCGTTTGTACAAGTTAAGTTAGAATTCAAGTTATTCCAGTGTAAGTTCTGTAGTATCAAAATAGAACTTGAAGTGTTTACTCTATTTAAATATAAGATATCAAAGAGCATCAAGGTCCTTGTTAATGGTTTTTAAAACTAAATCTGGAGAACAATGGGGAAGTATTAGGAGATTTTGTGCTAGGGGATGCATGTTTAAGCCAATGCCTGATGGAAACAAATCTGGCAGTAAGATGTAGGATGTGTCAGTAGAACAGACATCCCAGTGGGGTAGACAATCAGGATGTGGCTTCAAACCAGGACACAGCTTTAAATAAATATCCAATCACATCCCAAGAAAGTTATCTCCCTTCCTGGTCTCCATTTGTACTTGGGAGAAGGACTCAGTTTGCCAGTGTATTTTTAAGAACCCTCAAATCCTCTCGAACATCTCTTTTGAACAAAGAAAAAAAAGCCCAAGCCAAGAATATTAAGCAGCAACCACAGCTTGTTAAAAATGAGTTGTGTTGTGTTCACTGTTTTTATGGTTACTTTCTATTTATAACAAGTAGTATTGATTCTTCATTTACTACAATAATAGAAAGCATATATATATATATATATATATATATATATACATATATATATATATATATATGTAAAAAGTTAAATTAAGGGAAAATATCAATTCTAAGTCAGGCAGTACAGATACATGGGGGAAAACCTATGAATATCTATTGTAAGAACTAAAGTTTGGGAAATTCTGGACTCAGACTTTTGCAGTAAAGAGTATTGAAGATTTAAACCAGGGTTTTCTAATGGCACTGGGAACTGAGAATAAAAGAAGGCCTTTAGAGATGGTTTAGGAGAGTTAGAGGTGTAGGAGAGAGTGTGCTCTCTGGGGTATTTTATGCATCATTTCTTACGACTCTTTTTGGTTGCAATAATGGAAAACCTAAAAAGACTTACATAATGCAATTAATTTATTATCTCATATATCAAGAAGCCCCTACGCAGGATGGCTCCATCATTGGTTTCCAGTAGTTCACTGATAATCACTAAGCTCTCAGCTTCCACTCATCTTCCAACTTCAGCCAAAAACTTTATCTTCATGGTTTACAGGATGGCTTACAGGGTTCCAGAAATTCCAGTGTGGCATTTGGTGTCTTCAGCGCAACAAGAATACATCTTTCTGAGCAGGAGATTGAGGAGTGAAAGAAAACTTTCTATGAGGGCATTTCCACAAGAAGATTTTCCTTTAGGAATTTTTGGCCAGAAGTTTGCCATATATCTGTGCTCAAGCCAATTAATGAAAAGGAGAATACACTTACCATAACTAATCCGACTAACTAGAACTTAATTCCTTTAGCTAAGGGTAAATATCCTTTCCACGAAGGATAGAATTCTCTACAGAACAAGGGTTTTGTTTACAAAAATGACAGTAGGCCATCGATCACGTCTTTACAGCTACTCCAAGAGAGCTGCAGCTTTTCTTCAATTACCAATGGTTTTGAAATTCCTGAAATTCATCTTTGGACCGAAGTAGGAAGTTCTTAAGGTTTGAGGGCTTTTTGCTTCTAAATTTTTTATTTAGCTCTTCTCTCCATGTGTTGGATAAAAGCAGAGCGAAACACTTCCGCTGCAAAATCAACTTCTGGTTTAGTGATGCACATTGGGGGCACGATGCGGAAGGTCTGAGGAGACAGAAAACAGCAATACAAGATCAGAGAATGAAGTACAGCTTTGAGGAACTGCACCTCGCTAGGACTCCAAGCCTTGTTTTCATGACATTTTGTTTATTTCTTTCATTGAGTTGACTGCCTTCTCCTCCTTCCCCAAGTGTGTCTGCACGTCATCCATTCTCCAGTTCTTATAAAAATATTTACAGCACATGACTCTGTTTCTTCTTCTTTTTGTCTACTGTTTACCTTTCTACTCCTTCTTTTTACCTTTCTACTTCTTCCTGAGATCCTAGGACCCTCTCTCAGTTTCTGCTATTGTCATGTGTGGGCCTCCATGTCCATGTGCAAAACTCAAAAAACTCTTTCCTGATGGCCACACCTCCCAGAGCTTTCACCTCCACCCTTCTATTCACATCCGAGGTCAGTGTCGTGAGCCCAGAATAATTCAACGTCTAACTCCCTTTTCTTGAGAACTTCGGTCTCCTCACTACTGCATTATCTCCAGGCCTTTCCTCCCTTTCATGTATTTCTTCTCTCCATACCAATCCAGCCTGGGACATAGAGTTAACTGAACTGTTGTTTCACCTGCCTCCTCGTTTCTCATGCATTTCCGCCCTCATCTTGCTGTACCTATCTGGCCAAGTAACAGCCTCTATTACAGCTATAATCGGACTGCTTGGCTGTGGAAGTGTTAAGAAAGTGGATTACACAGTAAGCCTGATTTATACCATAGATAGGTTCTGCAACTTATGCCGGTTCCTGAGATTTTTCTTGCCCTCTGTCTACTTTCTTTCTCATTCTGATCCTTTGATTGTCTTCTCAATTTCCTTGCCCAACCCCTATGCTTCTCACTTTATTTCACACACAATCATGCCTCATATGTTTCAGAGAAAATGGAAACTTCTAGGCAGGATTTTTCTGTAAGCTTGTTTGCTCCATTCTTGTGCCCTCTCCTAAAGGCTCAGAAAATGAGGCATCTTTACTGCTTACCTGGGAATGATGAGGGAAAGTCGTGGGAAGAGGAAGGGAAGATAAAGAAAAATGGGATATGCATACACACCAATTCACCACACTGTATTGCAATAAATATGTAAGTCAATATGTATTGCAAAACATATACAAGTAAAAATAATCAAAACAAAAACAAATTGTCCTTATGTGCCCTTGACTCTGGACACTGTCACGCTCTTGCTGCAGGATACAGTCTCTGCTCTCTGGCACCTTTAAGTTCTTTTCAACTTTGTCTCAACCTATAAACAGGCTTAAATTCCCATAGTCTAGTCTAGCCTGGTAGCTCAGTCCTATAACACCAAGCAATCCGGAAGTCTGAGGCAGGAGAATTTTGAGTTGGAGTCTAACATGGGTAACTTAGCAACTTAGTGAGACCTTGACTCAAAATTGAAAATAAAAATGGGCTGCAATATAGCTCAATCTGTAGTACCCCCCCCCCACACAAAATACGTCATAATCCTAATCTACACCATATCAAACATAAATCTGTACAGACCTCTTGGTTCCCTCTAGCCATCAACCAAATGCTACCGTCCTATTTTTATACAAAACTTTAAGGACCGGTAAATTCTGACTGTCCATTCTTTTTCACTCCATCCTCCCTCTATTGACATCTCAACCCATGGTACTATCACCCTTCTGACACTACTGTACATGGCAACCTGTATATTGTGGAATCCACTGGGCATTTCCCAGCCTTCTCCTTCGTAGCCTTCTGTCATATCTGGCGCTGGGCCTTTCCTCTTCCTGACCCTCTCTATCTCTGGTTTCCATGACTCCACACTCTTCTAGTTCTCCTCACACCTGCCCACCCTTCTCTGCCTCCTCCTGGGCACTTCCTCCTGCATACTAAATGTTGCAGTTACACACATTTCTGTCCTCACATTACTGTGATTCTTCCCAAGACATCAGACTTTCTCATCTCACTACGTTTGTGCTGATGGCTCCAACCATGATCTTCATCATAGTCTTCTCCAAGTGGCACACTTGAATACAGAACTGGATGCTTGTAATCCCCTTGAATGGGTCATGACGAGAGATGAGTGCACTCGTGTCAACTCTGAACCACGTCAGAAGAGACACAAGGATTCATCAGGTACTCTCATTCACCCTTCTCTCCAGGTCCTGTGTATTCTACTACCAAAATTACCCTGAGAGAGTCTCCTCTACCTCTGTTTAAGTTCAGAGAGCATCTTCAGACCCCACTCAGAAGACTCTATGCTTTCCATCTTGTCCCCTTAGGCTCATCCCCTGCACAGGCCGGAGTCAGATGTGAGACCAACTGAGCTTGCATCTTCACTGTGCTCCCACTAGCTATGTGCCTTGGCCAACTTCCCCACCCTCTCCAAGCCTTTTTATCTGTAGAAGATGGATATGATAGTTGCACCTACTTTCTGGCTTGTTGAGGCATTAAATGAGTTGATGCAGGGCTGAGGACAGTGGTTGGCAACTGCTCACACTCACGGCCTTGAGCCTCCTGCTCCAAACGTACCAGTGTCTCTTTGGACTGTGCCATGTTTCTTCCTGGGATCTGAGTGTTCGTGTTGTGGGTTAAGACTCTGCTAGTCAGTAAGGACAGTCTAGACAACCATTTTCTTTCCCTCTGTAATACTTCCTTTTATATTTGTAAGTGAGTTCACTATATTATATCATATTTTCCCACTTAACTCATTTTTCTCTCCCTGCAGCACTGGGGAGGGACCAGGTTTTATTTACCATTATTTGCAGCTTCCATTCCCAGCACATCACCTGCTGCTCTGCTTTTATGATAAGTGTTTGCCACGTAACAAAGAAATAGCTAAGCAAATTAACAGTGGACTGTTTCATGTCTTTATGGCTTAGTATGTCTTAGGGTTTTAATAATTAAATTATGTGAATTGACTTGTGCAGGAGCATTATCTAGGGAGTTTATAATGAGATCCTGCCTGGCGCAATTTTCCCTGAGAAGTGTGAGGTAAGAACTGGATATTTCAGTGTCCATGGAAATCATAAGAGGCAGGGTGGAGAGAAAGTCAACTGGCAAGAATGAAGAATGTTTAACATGGATAGAGATACTAGGTGACAGGAGAAGGAAGTTATGGTGTTCTGTTGTACAGTAGGGTGACTGTCCGTAAGACTTGTGCACTGTGTATCTCACAAAGCTGGGAGGAAGGAGCACGAGTATTTTTGCTGCAAAAAATGATAAATCAGAAGACAAACAGCCTTAGACATAACATACATCTCTCTCTATCTCCTCTCTGTTCTGTAAATATGTACAACTATCATGTCATAATTGTTTTAAATGTTAAAATATGGACAAGACAGGTGACACAGGATAAGAACCAATTAGGAGAGAAGCCTTAAAACTTTGCCCTCGAACCCATCCCTGGTGAAGGGATGTCAGCGTGAAGGATTTAGGGGAAAGTCCTGTTCCTCACAGCAGCAGTGTCCCACGCTGGCAGCCAGGGTGGTCCCCCACCTCTCCTGCAGAACCAGCTGGGTGCACTAGGGATGTGAGGTTATCCCCTGCCACAACAATGGCCACTGCCTTTGAGCAGGTTCAGTCTGCGCTCAAGGCTAAGAAAGGCTAGGATTGCTTTAACAAGGGATAGAGTAAATTCATACAGGAGGCAGGATGCTTATTGCACGACTGTTATGACTCCATGATCATTCTATTATGACTAGAGTTATAACTCTATTATCACTCACACTGTGAGTGGTCTGGTTTGGCTGTATCTCTCACGTATGCCTTTGCACCGGTTCCCCACAAAGCTGTGAATACAAAACCATTTTATTACAGCGGCCCCTCGTGGTCAGAAGGCTTCACTGCCACATTAAAAATACACACCTGAGCATTTTCCCTAGCGAGGTCACAAAAAAAAGTCACCAGCATTAGCACTTCCTGAGTTGCCTACCTAAAGCGATAAGTAGATACCAGCTCTTTTTTTCTTACCTGAGAAAAAATGCCACCTCTCCCCACTATAAGCCCCATGTCTTTGCAGTCCTCATGGATTTGATTTACTTCTGCACAAGGAAGAGGCTGGCGGCTCATCTGTGAATACATTTAAAAAATGTTTTCCATTTGGTGTCTGAGTAGTTAGAGGAGTTCTTTCTCAAGAGGAACCAAAAATCCAAGCCAAAATTCGAGAATCAATGCCTCTGTAATTAAATAAAGCTGTTAATTGCCAGACCACATTTTGGGAGGGTGTTCTTTAAATATTTGTTTTGATTCTACTTCACCTCAAATCCCCAAAGAGACAGTGAAATTTCACACAGATAGACAGACTCTTGGCTCTGCTAATGGCTACCTTGGGAATCTGGTTCCCTAAGAGCTGAAGTTGGTGTCTTTTTTATTTGTGGTGAAATGTTCCTCAATTCTTCACTGTGCTCTGCCCATGTAAAGAGCTCACTTCAAAGCCCAGGAACTGGCTGCACAGTTGCACAAGGACACAAGCTGCCCAGTTTTCCTGGGCCCCTACTAGGATTGCCCTCATCATCCCTCCTTATGAAATTCACTCGGTGTCCTCCAAAACATCACCTTCTAGGGTGAGGAAGGTAGGAGGCGGTGTCAGATCTCAAGGCTAACGATACTGGACCCTGAGCTTGGGGCCTCAGGCATGCCAGTTACACTGGGCTGGGCCTGGTATTGTGTCTGTGTGTCCCTTGGCTGCTCAGTCTGCGAGCACAAATACTTTCCACTAATTTGTGCCAGTGTGATTGTGCCTATATCACCTGGAAGCCTTTCACAGTACAGGTGTTTGGGCCTCCTGTTAGACTGAATTACAGTCTTTGGGGAAGGACTTACGATCTGTATTTTTAAAATGCTTCTCTGGAGGCTAGGGTGGGAACTGTCCAGTTCTCCAAGGAGCCCTCAGTACCCTCACTGGTGTGGTCTTCACCCGTTCCTCTGTACACCAGTCAGACAACAATGGCCTTGAACTTGGCTTTCTGGTGGTAGATGTCTCAAACATGATCCCTGTTCACAGCTTACCCCGTCCAGGTAAAGGGCGGCCCTGTCCAGCGGACTCAGCCTCCTTACTCTTTTCAGGGCTTCCTCTGTGCTCCCCCTTTGGACTGGCATCCATTCCTATCCCCTGAACAACATCCTATTCTTTACTGAATATTTCATTCTTTGTAAGGTGTCAGTGTCTGAGATCACATTATGACTGGATTCCCAGAAATGTTTGTATTTTTCTTCTATCTTCAAGCTTTATGATAAGGAAAGTCATGTTCCAGCGTTCAGACAACTAAATGAAGGATGACTTGGAATGGGAATGGGAGACAGGGTGAGGATCTTCTTACTGACTCCAGAATTCCACTATGCAATGCTGTTGGCTCTTGAGGTCTCATCTGCTGGAGAGGGAAAACTAACACAGTTTACAGCTAAACTCTGAGCACCAGAAAGATGTTAGATATAACTGAAGGCACCGGAGGCTGGGGTAGGGAGCAGTCAGTGGCACTAGAGAGGTTTCCTGAGAGGAAGCTGCTTCTCCCAACTTTATGGATCTGGACAGGTGGAATTTGCTGTTTGGTCTTGGTTGGCACTTCCCACTTTCTTGCCTATTCCATCCTACTATCACCTCAACTGCTGTGGCTAATTGAACATTGTATCTGTATTCCACAAGGCTGGAAACTCTATAATCAAAACCAGGAGAGCTTGCTCAGGCCGTGTGTTCATGCCTGTGTCCCAACTGCTTAATAATGAAGTGGGTATGTTAATAATTAAACTTCTTGTTGGGCGTAGAATGTAGACTCATGTTTAGATTTTTGGTTTTTGCCATTTTTGACAAGTCTGTACTTAAACACACATGGGAATAATTAAAATAATATGAAAATCCACAAAGTAAAAATGAAAAATATCCCTCGTGCTGTGTCAAGGGATGCTGTCTACTGATAATTTCATGTGAACTAGGTACATTGAAATAAGCCATTTGTTATAACGTTCTGCAGTTTTCTTTTAATAATTTATGATGTATCTTAGAAATCTTTATCAGTGTAGTTCTGGACCTAGCCTTCTTTTTTTATTTTGTGGTACTAGAGAGCCAACCCAGGACCTTTACACTGAATTACATCCTCTGCCATTTTTTTTTTTTCATTTTTAATTTTGTGATAGGGTTTTCCTGAGTTGCTAAGTTGGCCTTCAAGGGCTTTGCTAAGCAATACTGCCTGCAGGACCTCCCTGTCAGAAAATGAACAAACTGTGCTTTGGGCGGATGGATGCTCCCTACTCTGACTTTCCCTGCCCCTGAACAGCCCGTGGGGGAGCATCAGATCAGGACCTACCTTATCCTGCACCAGTTCAATCCCTATCATGAGGCCTTTGCCTCGGACATCTCCAACAATGTCAAACTCCTCCCGCAGCTTAGCAAACTTCAATAACATGTAGGTACCAACTTCTCGGCTGTTTTCCTGCAGATTTTCTTCTTTAATCACCTGTGAAGAGAAAGTCCCAGATAACCTTACCAGGCGAAAGTTCCAAACTGAGAAACACAGAGAAATAGATGTCCATAATAATTTTATTTCTTATTTTCGATGGGGATTGGATGCAAGGCCTATGCAATGACCTACGTGTCCAGACCCTTCGATTTTTATTTCTCATTTTTGAGACAAAGTCTCACTAAGTCACTAAATTACCCAGCTTGGACTTCAATCTATAATCCTCCTGTCTCAACCTCCCAGAGTGCTGAGATTACAGGCAGGCACCTCTATGCCTGGCTTCCATAATTGTCTTTATAGTAATTTAAGCAGATAAACAGAACCCAACAAAATCTAGTGTGAACACACTGTGGAGTATATAAAAGATTTGCTGTAAGGAGTAAAACAGCCTTTGGAGAGGGGCTGTTTCCCTGAGAAACCCCATCTCTGCTCACCTGTAGGGATTAGTAAAAATTTAGGGCACACTACAAGGTGTGTGTAAATTCAGCCAGTGACACAGACTTCATAATTTGAACATTTGTTTTTCCCAGGCTTTGCCTAGAAGTAGGATGAAGGGGTGAAAAACAGAAAATCCTGAGGAAAGAACATTTCCCAACTGGGGAATGGAGAATGACCTTCACCCAGCAATCTTCAGCCTGACAGAGGCTCTCACAGTCCAACCACTGGGCCCCAGTAGCCACGCTAAGCCCCCCGTATGCCCGGGGACAAGGTACCTGAAGATATAAAAGAATTTTCACCACAGGAGGCACCTGTGACTCTTGACAAGACTTACAAAATATACTGCATCTACATTTTAGCTGATAACAATTGCATAACTTTGGGAAAATCTTGCTATTTCAAAGACCCATTGATTCACCTAAACCTTCTTTATGTTCTAAATATGTTGAGATGACACAGAATTTAAAAACAAAACAGAGTTGGCTGTGTCTATAAAATGAAATAAGTGACACATTCCCACCCACACTCTTTCATCTCCTGATTTAATTGTACTTAAAGATAAGCATTTAATTAGCAAGAGCAGCTTTAACTGTTTTTATTTAGAAGTATTTTTAAATTTAATTTTTCAAAGTAGGTAAATCATGTTTATGATTCAAAAATTCAGAATTAGAAAAGTAGGGGGTAGAATGATCCTCGCTGATACCTAATCCCAGCCCAATTTCCCTCCTTACAAATAGCCATCTTCTTATTCTTTTGGAAATTCTTTTAAAATATATTATATTTAAGCAAATGGTATTTCGGCAAGGACATTTAAAAAAGGACATTTTCCACAAAAATATGGTGGCACCAGGCTAAATAAATGAAAAAGGGTTGAACAATTGTTCACTTAGTCAAACTACCTGTGATCACATAAATCTTAGCTTCTTCTTAGTTCTCTAAGTTCTGACAGTAAAAAAGGGAAGAAGAAAAACCTCTCGCAATATGAAGTCAGAGTTAAACTAAAAAGATGTATGGCAGTTAATATTTACCCATAAATATTTGTTATCCATAAATCTTGGATAACAAAGCTTTTCAGTGGTACCACTTGGCTGAGAGAATCCTTATGTCCCTCATATGTGTTAGGTTGATTATGTATTTTTTATTTTTCTTTAGTGGTACTAGGGATCCAGCCCAGGGCTTTCGCACCAAGCTATACACCCAGCTAGTTTTAGTATGATATTAAGATAGGGTCTTGCTTAGTGACCAAATTGCCCAGTCTGGACTCAGACTTTTGTTCTTCCTGCCTTAGCATCCTAGAGTGCTGAAATCAAAGGCCTGTGCCATATGTATTATTTTTCCTAAAGTACTCCAGTACCCAGAGTAGATCTTTTAAAAAAGGGGAAGACAGAATAATAACAGGAAGACAAACTTAGATTAACTCTTCACCTGAAGAGTACACTGTGATAAAGCTCTAATAAGGGGTTGAAATAGTTTGATCATGGCTTTTAAATAGTCATTCTGTGAAATGACTGGTGCTGACATGACTGCTGGCACAGACCTCAAGCACGGCCGATCCGATGGCACAGGCCAGGGGGCTTCCTCCAAAGGTGTTGAAGTGAAGCACATGCTTAGCCAAAGATTCGGCAATCTCTAGAGGTGGAAATAAAATGTGGACAGGTTGACACATTCCTTCCTGTCGTCTCCCACCACAACACTGGCTGTGTTACATCTGTGTTCGTGTTGTAAATGGCCTCTCATCTGGTTCATTCTGTATTCACCTAATAGGGGATGTTATGGACTGGATTTTATCCCTTCAAAATTAATTTGGAAACCTAATCTGGAATGTGATTACATTTAAAGACTGCACCTTTAAGGGGGGATTAATGTTAAATGAGATCACAATGGTGGGTCCTCAATCCAACAGGACCGGTGTCCTTATGATAATGAGACAACAGAGTGCTCTGTGCCTCTGTCTTCCCTGAGTACACACAGCAAAGGCCATGTGAGGCCTGGGTGAGGAGACAGCCACCTGCAAGTCTGGGAGAGAAGTCTCACCAGAAACCAGCTCTTGATCTTGGACTTCCAGCCTTCAGATCCACAAGAAAATAAATATCTGTTGCCCTCCCACCCTCATCAGTGGTGTCATGTTTTGCATGCTTGTACTACTATAGTGGATAAGGAAAAAGAGCTTATTACTCAATGAGAAGTTTGGTAACAAGACCCTGTATGTGTTTGTAAATTAGAAAGTACTGAACAACTTGGCCTATGTGACAGTCCACAGAATCCTCAATCAGCTAAACCTTCTATTCTAGATTCTGCTTGTGAGACTAAGAAGGAAATGTCAAGAAAACAATCTCACATCAAGGATCTAACAACATAATTATGCATTTTTTCTAGGAGTTAGTTATATTAAGTGTATTGTATCTCACCAATAAAGCACTGAGCTGTCAAAAGGCATCTACTTATTTAGTAACTCAGAATTGTGCTTACTATTAGTATGAAATATAATTTTAAGATTTTCAACAATGGTTCAGAAACAATATTCTGCAAAGCCTCACTAAAATGGAAAATACAAATTGAATGTTTATTTAATGATCTGAGTAAGTGGGATGTAATGAGCTTCACTGTTTTGGTGATGAGATCTGAGCAGAAAAACATGTCATGATGGCCCTTGCGTCTATCATGTTAGAGTCTCAGGAACACAATTTGTCTGGAAGTGTCAGCATGGGCTTTGTTTTGGTTTGTAGCATGTTTTCCTGCTCCTTATCAGCGTGGTGGATCTTTGAATTTCATTATGGGAATGGAACAAAGGCCTACAGAAAGGGCTGACTTTTCCCATGTGCTTTACAGTTTAGCAGACAGACTGTTTCCCCTTTTCATTTGCTTGGGAAATGTGTTGTTCCCGTCACTGTCTCCAACCTGCTCAGGTTCCACCCTGTATGCTTTACACCCCTGCCCATGCAGGAGGCCCAGAGGTAAACTTGAATGGCGCAAGGTCCTACCTGGAGTCGTTACAACGGCTGCCATGGGAAAGCCGTTCCCAATTCCTTTAGCCATGGTGACAATGTCAGGCACTACACCATGGGTTTGGAAGCCCCAGAAGTGAGAGCCCAACCTTCCAAATCCGGTCTGCACCTGACATAAACAGATTCAAAACCATTGAAAAACTTCCAAAAGATGCCCCTTCCCAAGTTCTTGCTTTCTTTGTCCTCGTCATCCTCCCAATCCCCCTGTTCATCTCATCCTCCCCCTCCTGCTGACGCCCTTCCCCTCCTGACATCATCATCAGCATCTTCGTACTGTCTCTCAACCTGTGTCTAAGATTCTGGGCACCAAAACCCAGGGTGGAAGGTAGAACTTGGGCAGGTTGTAGCTTAGATGTGGGAGTCTGATAGACCGGGGCGAAAGTCCTGTGTCTCTTGCTTTTTACTTATGGGTCTTTCAGAAAGTTGATTAATCGGCCTGGATGAAATGTTAGGAAAATTCATCTAAATCATCCTCCTCCCTGTGTTTCTTTTTTTTTTTTAAATTCCACCTATCTAAATACCATGACTAAATGTGTAAGTGGTAAAATATCAGATGAACTGGGCAATGCACAAAATGGCATAGAACAATACATCATGATTAGTCACTTAGGAAGAATCAGTTTCATGGAACTGGATACAAAATGTGCCAGAAATGGACCATTGTAAGGGACATAAGTGTCTTTGGGATACGTTATAGACGTTAGGTGGAGCAGCTGGGTCTAGGACAGCGAGTGGGTGGGACTCTGGATGTTCACTGTGCATAGAAGCAGTAAATTTCAAGGTCACCAACACAGTCTTTCTTAAGGTTACCTGGTATGAGATCACTTCTATTTACACTCTTGAAAGGCATGAAGCCACATCTCTTAGAAAATACGGAAATTTATATTTTCTTTGAATTTGGCCTACTCTCCCTCTAATAAGTTTGATTATGGCAGTTGTACTGTGTGTTAATTTCAAAACCAAAGTTTATCCTCTTCCCTGATATAGCTTATTTCAAACTGACTGAATGAAGTTTTCTTCTTTTGTTACTAGCAGGTTAACTTTGTTTAGCTAGGACATGCTCAGTTTATAGGGGAGGGAAGAGGGGTTGTGCAGGAAGAGGTTGGACTAGGTGGTCCCCAACCTTTTCCACAACACGGACCAGCGGCAGCCTTAGAACCCAATAGGAACATGCCAACAGGGGATGGAGTTTTGCCCTTCTGTCCCAATGTTTCAGACCTTCCAAGGCCACAGACCTGTGATGTTGGGGCTTATGCTGAGGTTGTGAGTATACTCATGGTATAAGAGACCTGGCTGCATGTGAACTAGTGGCAACTGCAAAATTTCTTCCAAGGAGGAGACTCAATATCAGCTGTAGGGAATTTTTAACTGAAGAAAACTGTTCAGACAAAGTTGATAGTTCTGGAACAGATAAAGAATAAGCTAGTTCCTCACCTGTCCTCTGTGATCTAAACACATTAGTGCCAGCGTGATGGGCCCTCCATCAGTGAGCTGGGAGAACCACTACGTCACTGGTGATCATCGTCTGGTCTTTTCATATCCACAGTTATTCTTAGGAGTTAAAAGTCTATTTTCTTTGATGCACTCTAATATGAGGTATAATAATAATAATGGTAAATGAATAACTTTTAAACACATGGGCTACAGCTCACACAGCCAATGAGTAGTTCAGAGTAGTTCCCTTAGGTTACTGTGTGTTTATTGACTTAATCCCACTATTTTACATTGGGATGGGTGCTTGTTTTCTTTCTTTTTCTTTGGTGCTACATCTCCATCCCACTTTTAGTTTTGATTTTGAGGTAAGGTCTTGCTAAGTTGCTCAGGCTGGACTCAAACTCTGTCATCCTCTTGCCTCAGCCTCCCGGAGTGCTGAAATTACAGGCTGCAGCATTGGGACAGGCAGAATTATTTTCTGAATAGTGACAGTGGTGACACTCTTCTAATTTAGTGACTAGATTATTATTTACTGACTATTTAAAAATATTTCCAGGGAAGCATGGTCAAAAATGTATCTATTACCAACCAATAGTTAACATTATTTTGGTAAAATTAAGATAAAAAGTTGATTATGTGATTAAGTTTTCTAGTAATTCATGAGTGCAGCTGCAGCAAACACCAAAAAGAAATTAAGAAAAAACCCTCATTGAGTAATAGTAACTTCACCTACACCTGCTAATAACTTATTTGATAACTCAGTTTGAATATTTAGGTTCTGTTGTACTTGTTGAACTAACCAACCAATCTGCTATCAAACCAGCTGGCCAAGTAGCAGACACTTCCCTTGTTACGGCCACAGACCTGGGTTCTAGCACTTGCTGTTTTCTGCCTGGAATACCAGGAAGGGATTAGGGAGGGTTCCCTCTGTGCTCATTCTGTTCACATGCATTACATCACATTGCTCCTCACCTCATCTGCAATGCAAACGCCACCTCTTTCTCGCACCAGCTCAAAGGCTATCTTTAGAAACCCTTTGGGGTACTGGACCACGCCATTCACACCCTGCAAAAGACCAAACCAAGAAGACTTCTAACCTCAACCCAAGGCTTTTCACAGTTGGAGAGAGAGAGAGAGAGACAGAGACAGAGAGAGACAGAGACAGAGAGAGACAGAGAGAGAGGATAGATCTTTATCATGACATATGGTACTAGAAATTTTATAAAATCTGTAAAACTGTCCAACCATGTCTCCTGGAAAAAGGATAAAATATTTATTATTTTCTAAGATTAGAAAAAAAGTAGAGTAAAAGAACTTGTTGAGATGTAAGACTTCTCCTGACAATGTAAGGTTAAACAACTAAAAATGATTGCGGTTTCCTTTTCTTGAGAATTTCGTCTATCTGTTCAGTGTGGAAATGAAGGAGATGGGTGGGTCTTTAAAGGTCATTTGAAATCAGAACTTAAAAAAAAAAGAAACCAAGAAAATTAATTGAATTAGGAGGATACATCGATGGGCAATTGGCTAATGTGAAATTCTCCAAAGTGTGAGTTAAAACTCTCTGTTTGTGTAAAACTGGGCTCAACTAATGTCTAAGCCTCATATACCTACCTGAATTGGTTCTGCAAAAAATCCAGCAATGGACTTGGCCACAGAAGTATTCAGAGTATCTTTGAACTGTTCAATATACTGCTCATTAGCCTGACAGCAGCCTGCAAAACAAGCAGAAATGTACACACATACACAGACCATGGCATTTGAGAACATGAGAATAATATATATAAGAATGGGCAAAAATTATAAAGAAAAGAAGCAAAGTAGAGAAAATTGAATGGAGAACCTTAGAGTATGGTAAACTAGGATATGATGATAGTTGGTTCAGAAGGGGGAACTTTCTGTAGAAATGACTTATATTATTAGAGAAGCAATAAAGACATCAACAAGCCTCTTTAGTCATTTCCATCTGGGAAAAAAATGCCCCAAAGGGCTTTTGAGTCTGGTGTAGATAGTTATTTCACCAAAGCTTGTTCCACCTCTCATATTGGTGTGTCTAATTCAAATTTAATTGGAGTTATTTAATCTATTATAAATAACTATTATTTACTTTTATTATTACTTAATATGATGTACAACTTTAAAGAACAACATGTTTAATCAGGAAATATGTTTGTGGAACTATTAGAATTAAGTCTTAAGAGAGCAAGCTAGAGGCAGGTAACTTTAACACTTGGTCCTATGTTTGTTAATGGTGATTGAGCCTGGAATTTTATCCCTGGACCATTTTTTATTTTGAGATAGGGTCTTGCTAAGTTACTAAGTTGCCCAGATTGGGCTCGAACTTGAAAACCTCCTGCTTCAGCCTCCAAAACTGCTGAGATTACAGGTGTGCTTGTTGCTTGTAAGTCCTTTCCTTTAGTTGAGGTTAGAAATGATGCCTTCTTCGTTTTGGGTATGTGTGGCTAAGAAAAATGTCTAATATGCTGCTCAGTAAATGTTTAATGAGTTAAGAGGGAAAGAAGTGGTAGTAATCGTGACTGGTGTGAGACACTGAATAATTTTATTTGGAAGTTTTTCTTCTCATAAAGAATAAAATATCTTATTCAAATGATGCTTTTAATTCACTAATTTTTTCCTTTTTTCTTTTTGTGAGACAGGGTCTCACTCTGTAGCCCAGGGTAGTCCTGAACTCACTATGGAGCCCAAACTGGCCCTGAACTCACAGCAATCCTCCCTCTTCAGCCTCCCGAGTGTGGGGATTATAGGCGTGTGTCACCATGCCCCACTTATGTGGTGCTGGAGAATTGAACATTTATTTCTTTTTAACTGGATGCAATTGCTGATAAAGCTCCCTTGCTGAGTTTTTAATGTTCATGATGATTATTTTTCTATTATTATAGAGATATGTTGATTTTTCTTTCAAAATTTACTTTGTTGATTCTTACAGTTTCTCAATCCTCTGCACATATTTTAAAGCTTATATTTGGTTTTCTCTAAACATACTAAATATATTTGTTCTCCAGTCTGTCTGATTACTATGTTATTTGAACTGTCTTTTTCTTGATGGTGGAGTTTGGCTTCCTTGCATGTTCCTCATTTTTGACTAAAGGTTGTTTATTCCCTGAAATTCCATTTGTGAGACTTCTTTCAGGACCAGAACTAGGAAATGCCTCCAGAATATATTTGCATTTGCACTTTCCAGGCACAGAGGGCATTTCTAGCCCAAGCTTGAGGCTTATACATGTTATCAGGCACCGTGACAGTTCGGGTTTCCAGTGGCAACTTCCTCCAAGTCCCTTCTACTTCCTTTTAGCATGAGAATCCCCACAGATTTTGCAGGCAGTGGCTTGTTGATGTTGGAGCATTTATTTCTAGTTGACCCACAGGTGGCATACTAACGAGTTGTGAATTCTGAGGATACTTTTGCTTCAGAGTATCTCATGAAACGTATTGTCAAGTAGGTGGAAACATTTCTTTCATTCTTTAAGAGGATTCACTTATTTTTATTAATTTTTTTTTAAACTAAGAAGAGTAAAATAATTTTTCCTAATAAAGAATTTTTCCCTATACATATAATACTTAGCCTTGGTTACTATGTATTTTGAAGTTCTTTTTACTAAATTGTGGAAAAGAATAATCTTCACATTTCCAGTGTTTTATTAATTTTAGTTTAATTGTAGGTACACTTTTGATAGTAGAAGATTTCTTTCTGGGTTTCTGTTTAGAAAGGTATCAAAGTAATGTGTTGAATTAGTTGTATAAACCTAAACTGATTCTTCCACAAATAGGAATTTTGATTACCATAGATGAGTTCACAGTATCATATGACACACTTTCGTTTGTATTGAGCTGAATCAACCATTACTTGATCTGCAGGAGTTTCTGAGAATTCTTGCTTGTGTCAGGGCTTCAAAGAGGGTGTGCTTCATATTTCATCCAGGAGTTTTGATTATTTGCAGCTGGAAATAACCAAGCCTGTCTTACTTGGTTATGAACAGCTGTTTATTCAGCCCAAATGTCTCAGTCATAACCATGTTAATGTTTTCATCCTGCTTTAAGGTGCTTATAAGCATTCCTGCTGGTAGTAATGGATGCTACCCTGATTGCATGGCTCCCCACATGGTAGACAGGCACAAAATCCTGTGGGTGGGAGAGGAACATGAGGAAGGAAGATTGTCCAAGCTTGACCAAGCTCCATGAGCTGCCATTTTTGTGTTGTTACGGAAGGTGGGAATCACCAGAAGAGCAGGAAAGGCTAGAGAAAGGAAGCTATCTTCTCTAAAACACTAAAGATCCTAGATCAATTGGATTCAAAACAGAACCAAACTTAAGAATTTTTATGACTTATAATAATTTCATTTCAAAAAACACTACAGCATCTCTTAACTTAAACCCAAATCCATGACCAGCACAGGAAATGCAGAGGCTGTCGGGGTATGGAAGGCCTTAGAATGTATGACAGTGAGAGCAGTTTAGGCAGATGTTAATTGCCACATATAATGGCACTGTTTACCTAGGGATAATATGTAGCTTTCTGTCTGAATGCTAGTGATATGGAAGAAAATCTGCTAGCATCACTATCAGAACTAAAACATAGGTATGTTTTATACTTCTGCTCTTCATTAAGAAGAACTGAAGCAAAACACTATTTGGCCCAAAACATCTTTTTAGGGTATGGGTGATATTTAGAAAAGCTTGACTGAAAGAGCTACCTGTTATCTTTGGTTAAACAGAGGTTGGAAATTGAGGGTGTGAGGCAAGAAGTAGGGCCAACAGCATTAAATTTGAAATGTGTGTTTTCAGCATCACTGTGTATTTTGATGGGCAGAAGACAGTAGACAAATTTATGGCTCTAGAGAGGGAAATTCCCTGTTTTTATTAGGGAAAAAAGAGAAAACAACATTGAGTGACCATTAAAGATGAATCAAAATATGTTTAAAAAAACACAGTTTGGAGATTTAGTCGGCCCTTGGTAACTACAAAAATCAGACATTGGAGTAAAGCAACCCCGAAGACTTAAGTTTGGGTAAGGCAATGCCAAGGGAAGGTTTTGCCTGAGCCTTTGTTAGATACTTTAATTTCCCCCAATGTACCTACATGCTCAGTAATGAGAGGGGTTGTCTACTGTGCTCACCTCGATATTTCAAACTTGCTTCTTTTGCTCATTGCTGTAACTTTAGGCCAGGACAGCTCTGGAGAGAGACGTGGTGTATTAGTGTCACCATGGCAACACCGAGGGGATTTGGTTGCTCTTCTGGATACCAGAACAGAGAGGCTATGAGAGCCTGTTTTAGTTGGTGGCACATAAAGATCGAAGCATGCAATGATGCACCAAGAGAGAACTATTTTCAAGGATGAGAAAATTTCCTTTCCAAGAGGAGAATGGCATGGTCAACAGAATCAGGACATTGTGGAGCAGTGGGTAATGAGAGATGAATTTCACATGGGTTACATCTGAAAGTCAGGGCTTGAAATGAACCCCTGAAGAGAAAAAAAATTCCGAGGAAGGTAGACAAAGTAAGATAATAAGCAAGTCACAGAATAGCCCCTACTAAAGCTGGGATCTGATAAAATAATTCAGAAATGAAAAATATTTTTACCAAACTTAGTATCTGTATGCGTGCTGTGGATAACCTTAGAGATTTGGAGTACTGGTGCTATTTGTACTCAAAGTATGTGAGTTCATCAGTTTGACAGAAAAGATCAAATTATTTCTCTGATATTAAAGGCATGTGAGGAGGATGGAGTTACCATTTTTGAACTTTAATCATGTATAAGGATATGATAGAAGTCTTATCTCTTAATGGTAAGATTTATAAAAATAATGATTTAATCTATACCACAGATAACAGTTCAGAGAAACAGAAATGTCACTCATTTAGTTATTAGATCAGGGGTGGGGAAACCTGTTTTTTTTTTGCCTAAGGCCATTTGGATATTTATGACATCATTCACAGGTCATATAAAATTAACCTTCTTCTTTTGGTGAACCATTTAATTTTTAAATGGTCAACTTACTCACTCCTGATGTGGTTGTATTGTCTGGGCCCAAACAAATGGCCCTAATGACAATGGGCTGGACCTTCTCCATCTCTCTTATAAATGCTGCTGGAAAGATGACTATGGTGTCTGGTATTTCCAAGTTGGCCTAAAGCAGAGGAGAAGATACCGGAAAGCAATGGTTCAGAGAAGATAGAGAGACAGAGAGGAACTAATGGTTTGTGAAGGAGTGGGAAGAAATGATGAGCTCTTGAGTGCTCTGTCTGCTAGACTCTGTGCTGATGGTTTGCAGATAGACCTAGGTCTATGAGGTACATAAAACTGATTTTAGTGCCATGTGTGGCTTTAGTTCACATAGTCAAGAAAAACTGAAATTTAAGGTGCTATCAGCCTCCTTGCTGTGCAAAAAGCTTGGTTGACCTTATTTTATAAAATGATGGGAGTGGGAGTACAGGTATTGCTATCTTTTCTTTACAAATGAGAAAACAGAAGCAAAAGATGAAGCTTTTGTCTGAAGTGGATCTGGGCAATACTGGAAATAGGATCTAGATCTCCTGACTTTGTGCACCTCCTCATTACAGCCAGGAAAACAAGAATTGTTCTTCAGCTTGGATTCATCTTGCTGGTACACCACTGTGAACAAGGGTGGCCACTAGCGCTGGCTTAGAGCTCTGAAGGTCTAAGATCAAATTCTAGCTCTCTCAGTTCTGCTGTGTGAACCTTAGTTTTCTTTAAATTGCAAACTTTGAATTATAGCTTTAAATTTCCTTGTGATGTTAAATTCTGTGACCAGAGCACTTAGTCTTATGCCAGTGTTCATTTTTTTTCAGCCTCCTACATCCATTTTACCATAATCGCATAGGTATTTGAAAGTGACTGTGACTCTTCCTTTTCAAAGCTCATTTTTAAGACTTCCACCTTGCGTTCTGCCTTTCCAATCAGTGACTTATCCTATTCCATGAAAATCTTTTGGCTGTAGCAATTCATTCTTTCCTCCAGAACTACATTGGATAGCTCCTTAAAAGGTCCCATGGTGTGGGATAAACTAGGGCCAGGGCTCGCTGATGAGCCAAGAGTGGGTCATATTGGTATTTCCATGCCACCTCTTCTTCATGTTAATAGAAGATGAAGGATTCAAATAAAAATGAGACAAATAAGTAGACATTTTCCCTGAGAAGATCCTTTTAGAACTTTTGCAAGAGATGTTAACAGTTTTCAGAAGTAGCCTCTTGCTTTGATAGATGCTTTCACATTGGTAGATAGTCTGATTTTCTGGAGAACTTCCTGACTGGAATTTTGAAATTGCCTAGTACATTCTTTTTCCTTCTCCCATTGGAGATTCCTTCTCTTTCTCTATCTTTTTGTCTTTTCAGTTGATACCAGATCTACTGCTACTAGAGCTACTACAGCTACTTTAGTTGAATTTAATGAATTTTTAGGCTTATGCCTGCCTGACACAATGAGCTACTTTTCCTTCGTGGGAGTAAAGTGCTATAGGCATAAGAAGTGCTGGTTCTATGAGGTGCCACTTACTACTTTTGAGTTTGGTTTCCTATGTCTTTACTTTTGCTTCCTTTTACCTTTCTCAAAAGCTGTTCACTCATAGATGATTCTGCCCTTCCCTTGGCTCCTTATCCCTCCTGATCGGCCACTCTGCCCCTTCCTCCCTACCCTATTGGACCTGGTTCACAGCAGCACTCTCTAATTGTTTGCACTGGAGAATCTCGACAGTGACTTCCTCCCCAAGGGCCACGGAAAACATCTGGGCACATTGTCTGCAAATGACAAAAGAAGGATTTTGGTGAAACACAAACAGAAGACAGCCAATTTGAGAAAGCGTGCGGCAGCGATCAAGGCAAGAGGACTTCTTGATTTGACGATGAGATTGCTTTCTCGTTCCTCACTTAAGATGAAAATCCAATATTTTACTTTGGCAAGATATTTTTTTTTTCTTAGAAACCACTTATGTAGGCATCCCACAAAGAAACTTACCTTAATGTTAGCTTAGAAACAATTTTCTCAAGTTTTGGTGCACGAGGCATCATAAAGAGTAAGCATAACTAGGTATCTGATTCTGAGGCTGAAGAGATGGATGTACCATGTGAGAACAGAAGGCAAGGACAGTGACAATGTGAAGGAAATTTTGTGTATTCAAAGCCTCAGAACCTTGCTTTTATTGATTGTAATTAAAGAAAATAAATATAAACTCTATTATTCAAATGCTGAAGGCCTTTCTTAGCAGCATTCTTCAAAGTGCTCTTCAATTCAATCAAATCAAATCAAGCCTCTCATTAATGATAAATTTTATGTTTGTTTCTAATTCTGTTATTAGGAAAATCTGACCAATTATTTTACATATCCAACAGTCCAAAGAGAAAGAAGGCAAAAACAAAGAAATGAAAAAAACATGAAAACTCACTGATTGGCAACTCATCCCACCGGGCAGATTCATCTTGAAACTTCCTACATTAGTCAAGCCAAGCGTGTAAGGACTGCATCCATGGTAGGCTCCTCTGTGGAGGTAAAAATGGGAGGAGGTGGTCAAGTTCATTTCCCTTTGATCATTGGCCTGATTAAAACCAAAAATAAATTTAAGAGGCTCTGTAGGTAAACTAGAATAACACACACATTCAGTTCTCATGATTTCTAGGAACTTATCTGAGTCTTTTCAAGTTAATGTACCTATTTATCTTTTCAAATGGTGCCACAGATTTCAAGTTATGAAAGGACTTTTGCAGGTCATCTGTCAAGAATTCCGACTCTAAAACTTGTCCTGTTTATAGTAATAAGATTCATCTTTTAACAACATAGCAGAAATTATGTTTTCAATGAGAGCTAGTCTTCAAAGTAGTGACCTTTGTGATGAAGCTCTTGGTCAATATCTTTAGGGAAGTCTCTTTAAATGAAGCATAAACTACCTTATCTGGTCTACAGGAAAACTTAAAATTTTTGAACCTGAAATAGTCATATTTAGTGTTAATCACCTCAATTAATTTTTTCACTTACCAAATCAAAATCACTTTTAAATGAAGATTTAAGATCATTTAAGGTTGGACACATATATTGAAAGAGTAGATGCAAAATATGTTACATTTTGGTAGAATATGGCTTCTTTAAATAGATTAATACTTATATGGACATATATATTTTGAATGCTATTTTGGTAAAATCAATCATAGTTCTTTTTTGACGTATTTCTTTAATAATGTTTCTTATGATGTGATAATTGCATGTGTCTCTTATATAAAATGTGTAGTATTGTATGTGCTGTGATAAAGATGATAGAAGATCTTTGAATTTAGACTGAAATCACAGCCAGCCAGGCTAAAAAGTGGCACTTTCTTCATTCCATTGATTATTGCTCTAAGTTACTGCTGCTTTTCATGTAAAGCTTATGATCTGGTTGTATATACTCATAAGAATCTGTGAAGGTAGGAAATTTTGAACAAATTACTAGGTTTTCATTTTTGTGTGTGTGTGTGTTAATATAGCCACCAGAGGCTTATTGGACCAGTTTGGATGGGGTATCTAATCATCAGATTCACTTGGCCAATCCTGCCCTCAAATTTAAAATTGGAAAAGCATCCCTGAAACTCTCTCTCTCTCTCTCTCTCTCTCTCTCTCTCTCTCTCTCTCTCTCTCTCTCTCTTCAGGTTGTTCCTGATAGCCCAGTTTGGCTTCAAATTCTTGGCAATCTGCCTCAGCCTCCCAAGTTAGAGGTATGTCTCCACACTCAGGTTATGTGGTGTTGAGGAATCCAACCCAGGGCCTTGTGCATGCTAGGTTAGTGCTATACCCACTGGGCTATGCCCCCATCCCCTTCTTTCTTTTTCTATGCTATGGTTTGTAGGTATATATTTAGTACTGGGAAAAATCAATGTCACCAATGTTGACTATTCAAGGTATGGTTACCTGAAAGAAATGATGTCTGTGTTTTTTGAGTGCGCTCTGGCCATCAGCATGGCAAGATCGTTGGCTTCGGAGCCACTGTTCACCAAGAAAATCACCTGGAGAGGAAGAAAGACCCCCGTGCTTTAATTTCTGATTACAGAATTCATCCAAAATTGATTAAGACTGTATCCCAGTGAGAGAGATAGAGACAGAGAGGTAGAGAGAGGAGAGGGAGAGGAAGAAATACACACACACACAGAGAGAGAAAGAGAGAGAGGGGGAGAGAGAGAGAGAGAGAGAGAGAGAGAGAGAGAGAGAGAGAGAGAGAGAGAATTTTTCTAACCTTCTAATCGGCTTTGGTTACCTAGCAGTCTACTACATTGTTTCTTCAGCTTTTCATGGAAAGGCTGCTAAGTGCGAAAATTTCATAAAAGGGATAAGAGGTTATCTCAGTTATGAAGCATGAAGCATTCTGGGCTTTTGTTGGCTTTATTTCATGATCTGCAAAATACTAAGATGAGGAGGCTTGCTGAGTGCACACTGTGGTTAGTGACTAGGTTATAGGTATATCTACAGATGGAGTTGCTTGGCTCTTGGGCCTACCCTACCCCAACTGACTCAGAAGGCTTGGAATGAGGCAGGACCCCTGACCCTACAACCTCAGGGGCTGTCCCAGTCTGACTGTGCTACGTGTGTGTTATAAAACAAGTGAACAAACAAAATGTGCGGCTCAGCCTGGACAAATGGATGGGAAGAACTAGAGAGGCTCTGGAGGCTCACATGTGTGACAGCTAATGACCCTGCTCCCATGGTGGGCTGAACTACGTGCAGTTTTTTCAAGTTTATTTGTCTATTCTACATAATACAGTAAATGATGTATCTGAGAAATATAGACATTATAGTACAATAGTAGCCAATTCCAAGTACTGGACATTATTTTTAGTCTTTCATATAATTAGCTCATTACATGCCCAAGTGTCAGTTTTGAACAACATTTGTACTTCTCATTTCAGCTTAAAAATTTAGTTATTTGAAATGCAGAAAAGTATCTCATTTAGCATAATCATCTAAGAGCATTTTAGAATAATGGCATTTATGAAAAATGGCTTCACTCTTTGGAAAAGAAGAAGTGCTAGTAGCTTTGCAGAGAAGCTATGGAGCAAAGACGTGAAACTTCCTTGGTTCACGGATGAAAAGATCAGGGGACTGACGCTCCAGAAGTGTGATTTGGGCCAAAGTGTGGTAAGGAGAACCTCCAAGAAGAGTTACAGGCTCTGAGGGGATGTAAGTGAACTTCACCTTTTACCGGCAATCCCTAAATTTGCTTCTTTAGCTTGACTTCTTCCAGATATGGCTACCAATCAGCTCACCCTGACAGATGCTCATGCACAGACCAAATTCCCTGCCCGTCTTCATGCTTTCTTGGGATCCTGAGATCCCTGCTCCTTTACGCTGTGAGCACCCTACCTTAAGGGGCTCAGGAAGAAGAGCTGACAGCTTCTCGGCATAGTTGTGCATTGGAGCGTGGAAGAACACGGAACTTGTGTGCCACAGGCGGCCAAGCTGCTCTAGTGCCACCGCATTTACCTTCCTGGATAAGCAGAACAAAGTCATTCATAAGGCCGGTGGGTATGTCCTTTCAACACACACACAGGCCACACACTCAGACATATAGTGATTTCTCAAAGGGTTTTGAGAAGTAAGTTTCATCTGCATGTTGTAAAAACAAACAAACAAACAAACAAACAAACAAAAAAAGCTTTTCTCACCACAAGAAGTGTCTGGCAAAAAGATGAGTCCTGAAGAGGTGATGAATTTATCCCTGAGATAAGTGCTCAGAAGGAGTCTCAAGGATGGTCTGTTAGGGGGTTTATAAAAGAAATTCCTAGTGAAGAGGATCTTGGGTTTAGAATTTCTTCTATTGATACCTATGTATTTAACAATTTGTTGAGCAATTGAAAAGAAATATAATTTAGATGTAAGCCTGAGTATCTTCTCATTTTATTTTTCTAAAGAACTAGGTCCGTTAAGCACATGTATACAAGATCAGCAGTTTTTCCTCCAAAAGAGACCTTGATACCTAGTGTGAGCAGTGGCCTGTGTTGATGGATGGTCAGTAATGACGAGACCACAATCTTTGAAGGACTTGGCCAACCTTATGAAATAAGGAGGTTCATAATGAGGAACCGTAGGACTAAGCGTGCATAGGTTTGTGGGCCTGGCCAGGAAAGCCTTCAGAAGGAAGGCTTTCAACTTTATCTAAAGAAAAGCAATTGCTGAAATTTATTTTATGCCAGTTCTGTTTCTTATTAATATTTGTCACACCAAAAAAAAATTTTAGTTCCATAGTTGAATAACTTTGAGAACTACCAGATTAAGCAGATTTCCTTACTGGGGAACTTATTGATACTTTAAATGGGCTAATGCATGTTGTTTCTCTTCAGGAGAAGGATGGCATTTAATAAAGTACTTCCTAAACTTATTTTCTCATCAGGTCTTTTTCCATGGAACTGCTTCTATGATCTGTGATCAGTGTTCCAAGAATCTTACTTTAGAAAATTGTGGAGTGTCAATGCAGTGTAAAAAGAAGAGACATTTGACAAAAGTATTGTGTACAGAAATAAGTCTGAGAGCCACCTGAAGCATAACACGGAGGAAGATTTCTGGTAATGTGCAGGCCGGCTAGGTGGGCGAGGTGGGCAAGGTGGGCAAGGTGGGGTCCACTGAGGGAGGGGAATAGCTCATAGAACATGGGTTGAAAGAAATCAGGGAAGAAAGGCCAGTAGGAAAGGGCTTTCAGTGGAGGAAAGTTGGTCTATGGCATCAGGCTGCCCGTAGGGAATTGACTGGAGAGCTAGGAAAATTCCCACAAACAGTTGAGACGTGTGGCTGTTGTTTAGCTCCACAGCCCCTTCACAGAGCAGGTATGTGAAATATGTGAATAAAAATAGCTTGGGGGGGGTGATGAATTTAATCTTAAAGCTATTAAATTTGAGCCAATGGTGGAATATCACAAGGGTATGGGCTATCCTAAATGGCAGTGGGGAATCTGGAGCATCTTGATGTCTGCTCTAGATTCATTAGATTTCTCATCTTAGCCTGTGATTGACCACGGCTGAGGATGTAGAGTTGGTGTGGGAGTTGAAAATGTGGTGACTAAGTAAAAAGGTAGAAAGATGAGGTGGGGCAAACCTGCGACAAAATGAGAGATGAAAAATGCAAAAAAAAAAAAAAAAAAAAAAAAAAAAAAAAAAAAAAAAAAAAAAAAAAAAAAAAAAAAAAAAAAGAGAGAGAACAGAACCAAAGGCAGAGCTGGGGACACTGCTAGGGGTCAGGTCGAGGTCAGGATAGGCATGAAGGGCATAAAAGTCAGTGACAGTGGGGGACAGTCAGGGGCAATGTCAACACTGGGAAGATTCAAGGGGAGTGTTGAAAATCATTTTCTACTTCATTTTTTTCTACTTTTGGGCATGTCTATAATATGTCTTACATTATCATCTGAAATTTATTTTGAGTATTTAGGACCTGGTATGGATTACCTTCCTTGTTGTAAAGCAATTCCCTCCAAAGTGAAACATTTCTTCCTGGAGGGAGGAGGAAGGCTCATGAGATTCAGGAAGTTAACTACTCACAGGTCTTGGGAAGTTCCCGAAACTTACAATTGTCACAGATTCCTTACTCAAAGACATGGAGCTATAAACAGCTGCTGAAAAGGAGTCTTGCCTCCTGGCAGGGCTTCCTGCACGCGGGGCCGTGACTCCAGGGAAGTGGCTGCTGTGAGTGGTTCCTGTGCTGGGGTGGGCTTTCCATGAAGCAGTTGCCTTGAAGTAATCTGTGCTTCTGTAAGTAACCTCCTACTCATACTCCTTTAGGAACACTCCCTGGTCACCAAGTTGAACTTCAGTGTGATCAGTACTTGGGTCTGTCATTGGTACCCTATCTGGGGTGAATAAACGTTTGTTTACATCCCCCCAGGAAAAGTTTAACACAACATCGCTAAAGACAAGAGGACAAAGAGAAGGAAATTGAGAAGGAAATTGAGAATTCCCTCCTGACAGCTGCTGAAGGAGGAGTTGCTTTGCCTTCTGCTTTGATATAAGGGCTGAAACCTAATCCTGTTTGATTTGTTTTCAACTCACTACTTTCCCCTTCTCACTTAAAGTCAGTTTTATTGGATGGCCTAGGACAAGACACAATAGATGCCGAAATGAGGCTGCTGCACAGAAAAGAGCCACAGGAGAATCTGCTGAGGGCATGGGTGTGGGCACGCTGGCGGCTGATGAGCCAATCTCCAGATTCACTGCTCCATCCATTTCCAAGTAAATTTTGAGTCACAGTTGCATCCTAATTAGCTTTTCCTCCTCATCCACCTCTCAGAGTCTGTGAAGATGTCAGACTGGTGGCACTTCTCATCTCTCGTCATCACTCTGTCTACACACTTGTCTCCAGGTTTCTCTGAGAACCACCTGACTGTCCCTTCCTTTCTGCCCTGTCTGCTGTGCACCATTCTCGTTGGAAAGCTGTCACCAGGGAGAAACCCACGGAGTAGCACTCCAGTCATGTGCCACATGCTACATTGCATGTGCAGTGGGAAAGGCCACAGCTTGTATTGTTGGAAAAGAGAAGATAGTGTGAAGACTTTTCCAGGGGAAACACGTGGCAGTGTGTTAGCCACTGTCTAACAGTTTTTTTTTTTTTTTTATCCAGGGTAAGCAAAACAAGGGTTCTGAGTGACTCACATGACTGTTTTCCATGTTTTTCTGGAGTAGATAACCCCGGATTGTAAGGATACTCACGGATGGCAGTGACCAACACTGACAGTGACAATCCCAGAAAAGAAATCCAAGTATCTGTTTCCCTCGAAATCGAATAGCCATTCTCTGTGCCCCTGGTGGAGCATCAAGGGCCTCTGGAAATACGCTGTCGCCACAGGAGAAAGATGTTGTTTGTGGATCTCCAGAGCACGGCTGTAGGCGATGGACTGCAGATAGACAAGATGAAAATCATTCTTTTCCTTATATCCCCAGTTCTTACAAGACCAGCAGCAGGTCAGTCTAACAATGTCTTTTTCTCCTGCACTGGACCCAGGCCTGCTGACCTATGAAGGATCACAAGTGGGCATGTTTACTCAACATCTTGCACACAAAATACTAAATCCCTTAAGTAGGTGGGATTATTACTTGTAGTCTTTTGATCCTTTTCTAAAGAAAATATGAAGACTGGGAGCTGAAGTCTTTTTTTCTTTTCTTTCTTTCTCTTTCTTTCTTTCTTTCTTTCTTTCTTTCTTTCTTTCTTTCTTTCTTTCTTTCTTTCTTTCGAGACAGGGTTCCACTCTGTAGTCCAGACCAATTTTGAACTCACTATGTGGCCCAGGCTGGACTTGAACTCACAATAATGCTCCTGCCTCAGCCTCCCAAGTGCTGAGATTACAGGCGTGCATCACCATGCCCAGACTGGAGGTGGAGTCATTAACATCTCAGTGAGAAGCCTTGGCTTTGTGTTGATTTTGCCTAACATTTTATTTTTGTTGCTGTACTTTTTGAATATAAAAATAAATGAACTACTGGTGGTGTTCATGATTTTGATTATAAACTTTTTTCTCATGTCTCTCTCTTTTGTGGGTTCTGCCTATTGATTCCAAAATTTCAGACCTATGAATATTGAGTAGTATACAGGCCAAAAGGTAAAGGTGTGTGTGTGTGTGTGTGTGTGTGTGTGTGTGTGTGTAAAGAGAGAGAGAGAGAGAGAGAGAAAGAGAGAGAGAGAGAGAGAGAGAGAGATGGAGGACTTCAGAAAGTTAGATTATGTATTGCCCAATTAGTTAGTTAAAAGAAAGACAGTTTAAAAAATAAAATGTGTGTCATCACATTTGTGATGTGTGTGTATTCCTATAATAGACACATTGTCATATCCAGTCTCTCTGTTCCCTGTCTCTCTCTGTGTTTCACACGTGCATATCCATGCATATGTTGGCAGTGTATCATGGGAGATTACTTCAAGGTTCCCAAAGGCCAAGAATACAGAATATCTGGTGTGGGACAGGTTAGAGGCATCTAGGATCATTTGTGGGTATTTCTTGAGGCTACAACTGATTGAGACCTCTTAAGAGGAACCACCTCTTTGAATTTTCCTAAAGTCCTGGCTCTTACCTGGTATCTTTCAGGAGAAAAGTCACACGGTGGCATTTTGGGTTTTGTATGAAGACCAAGCTTGGGAACAGACAAGGAACAGACAGCAGAGGCCCAGGAAATACCTAGTGAAAGAAAAGTGAGTTAAGATTTTCACCTAAATCTGACATGGGTCAGTTTTTGATAATTACGTATAGTTACCTGAATCAAGGCTTTTAAGTAATTTTATTTCTTAGTTTTTAAAAATTTGCTTACATTAAGCTTTTGTTTGGATTTAAAAATAAGGTATCTCAAGAATGGATTTTCTTGAGGAAAAACAGAGCAACAACATATATATATATGGAGTTCCTCTTGAATCTAGCCCAGAAAGCCATGGAAGATGCTGGGGCAAGTCATGGTTTCTCCCACCATGTTTCCTCACACACTTGGGAAGCTCTGTTCAGGTAAATCCTTTCCCACCTCTTGCCCTACCTCCCCAACTCCCCAGCTGCCATGTCGACTGAGGTTCTCTCTTCACTTGATGAAAGTTTGCCAATGAAGTATATTGTGAAAGTCTATTCACTTACCCCCTTACTATTTCTTCATTCATACATATCTGTGATGCGTAATAATAACATTCACCTTGGGGAAATAGTCCACATACATATCACATTGTATAATCTTTACTTCCCCTTCCTACCTATTTTGTTAATGGAGGTACTTTCTAGGTTCTCAGCTGCCTCGTTAGTACCTGAATCCCAGTGGGTTGTCCAGTCCCAGCTATCTGGTTGGGTCTCAGCAAAGTGGAATTAATGAGTATATCTGTATATTCTAGAACATCCCAATGGCTACTCTTGTAGGGAATGAGAGAAATAAGTATTAGTTTAATATATTAACAAATACCTGCAAAAAAATCTGCAAGACACCTGTACCCCTTAAAAAAGGCTACCAGCATAAGACTGTGACAAAGGGAGACAGGATGAGACAGAGGAAGCATTAAATGTTTTTAAATGGAAGAGAGTTTAAATTTGGGGGAAAGGTCAACATTATGTAGATGAGCCGGAAGAGACAAATTAATTAGTTGAAACTCAGTAAGCTAGTACTAGTTCAAGAACAGGCACAAAACTTCCAGATGCTGATGTCCAGCCTACTACTTTTTTTTTTTTTTTTGGTCACTTAATGCCCACCTTCTCCCTTCCTGCCAGACCACTCTGCAGTAGTAGGTGGGATAATGGAATCAGAGATCTCAGAATTGAGCTTGGCATCTAAGCTCTTACAAATACTCCTGGAAAAGAATGTGCCTAATTTTGAAAATTCAAGGTCAACATCAAGGTAAATTTATAAGGAAAAGAGCTGAGAAAGTGATGCATGTAATTCATCATGTACATGTGAAAGCGTGGCAAAATTGCTGATGTTTTGTGTGGCTGTGAAGTCATTACCCTGAGAAACTCAACGATCAATTGTATTTTTAAATGAAGCTGGAAAGTAGCATCCCGAATGTATTTTCTTTCAAAGATATTCCATTCCTTTTCTGCTTTCAATGATCACTCATGTCATTAATTTGATTTTACTTTAAAAGCAAGTGGCTTAGGCTATGCATTGATAGAAAGGACAAAAAAATGAGATAGCTCAAGTTTTCTGAGAATTTCAGCTTTTGTAAAGCATTGTATTGTACCTCTTTGAGTTAGTTACTATTCTGAGATGGAATCCCATCTCCTTTTTTTTTTTTTTTGAGTGTTTCTGAGAACTCAAGATCCCATTACCTCATCAACCTCATTTTCCTGTGTACAAAACTGAGAGTTACCCATCGAAGAGGCTCTAAACCTAAGGATGTAGGAATTATGAGAGTTCGCTGGAGGGGAAGAGAGTTGAAGAGGTATAATACTTGACTTGATAAAGAAAGCCCTGAATTTTAAACAGCTTGGGCAGATACCCTGATTCACGGAGTCACAGAGAGACAAGTGGGGGACAGAGGAATGAAGAACCTAAATAAAATCCTTCCTGAGGAAGGAGGAAAAGAAAGAAGATATGAAAGAAGAGGGAAAGAAGAGAGGAAGGAATAGAGACAGCTGTGGCACGATGTAGAAAAAAGAATTAGTCAAAAATTGTAGAATTATTAATGATAATTGATGAACAAAAGTAAAAATAACAGCTCATTGTCAAAAAATAAAGTCAAAATATCTAGATAAATGCATGCATTTATTATTCAAAATAGCCTGTTTTGAGGATGACATAACAGCTGGTGGTTAATAAAAGTTTTCTTAGGTTTCTGAAAATTTTTTGTGTTCATATTCACACGTGTAGGTGTACAGAAGTTTGAGGGAGGGAAGTCATATTGAGATTTGGGTTAATAATTGAATTCCAGATCTATTTTGAAATAGGTATTTTTATGTTTCTTTTTATTGTTTTAACTAATCTGAAAATTGCATTTTTTGTAGGCTAGACACAGATGGAAGCTATTGCTTTTCATCCAATTTACCAATTTCTACTTCCTTTCACATGGAAAATGCGAGACAGTAAAGTAGAATTCAATTCAGAGAACAATAGCACTGTTGCATAATAAATAGCAAGTAGGTAACTGGGTTTAATTTCCCTGCTGCGTGATTCTTGCAGAGTTCCACAGCAGAGAGACAATGCTAGCTTTGTTTTCTTTCCTAAAAATCATACTATAAAAAAGGGGAAAACGATTGGGCAAGGCAAATGAAAGACAAACTTTTGAGAATTCTCAGGGAAATTTTCTTTGTAATGACAAGAAATTTTCTAACATCTATAATCAATTTTCAACAGAGAAGCTTTACCAAGGGCTTTCTCACCCTCTAAAGTAACAAACAAGTTGTGGAATTCTTGAAAGCATAGAATGTACACACTGTGACTTATTAAGATGCTAAGTATGCCTTATTTCTCTGTGGCATCCTATGTACTGCTAATGCACCTATCACACGTGGCATTTCATCTGATATTAGGCTGGATGATGAGTTAGGAGAGGAAGATGTCATCATCCATCTTATTGAAGCCAAGGTGGTGATGCTTAATATTTGAGGCCTTGGCCACTTTGACAGCAGCTCACAGCACTTGGACTTCCGAGATAGGGCCTCCCACGGAGACCTTTTGTAGCAATGTTGGGGTCTGGAAGTGTGAGGAACACTAGTTTATTAGAAGAAAACTTTCCTCAAGGGCTGTGAGATTGAAGCACATTACTGCTTTGTATCTGCAGAGGACATGCACTCTATAGTGGCCCTGTCCCATCTAATCCCTGCCAAAGCTATCCCCACCCGCTCTTCTGCTCTGTCACTGTGTGTACGCTGAGCCAAGTGACAAAAGCAGGCGTTAGGCAGCACACAGACTGCTCCTTCCAGAAGCTACTGCTACTGCTGTCTGGCTTGCCTCAGCTTCTGTTTGCTCCCTGATCTGCCTACCCTCTCACCCTCCTGTGAATGGTGTGGGCTTCCTCTCTGCCTCTCCGTGTCCAGGGTGCATTTCTCTGTGTGTTTCCACACATACTCTTTTGTTGAAGGAACACAGGGGCAGTTGCTATTGCTCACAAGCCTGAGCTTTCTGACTCTGTGGCTGGTGTGTGTGTGGTGTGTGTGTGTGGAGGGGGTCTTCCTTTTGGTACTTTTGGGAGTGGGTGTCTCTGAGATTTGACAGGGCTGCAGGTGAGGGGGACCTGCCTGTCAGGATAATTTCAAAGTCTTTGCAGTAGTGTTGGAAAGTTTCTCATTTGGAAATGAGCATCATGTACCAATCATGTGCTCTTGTGTGAGGGAAGTCATGCGCTGGGAAAAAGGCACATTGGAACACATTCTCCACCTACCTGAAATGGCAGAAATTTTACCCTAGTTAATTGTTTTTCCATATGTATATATACATCATATATGTATATGTGTCTATATGACTCACATGTATTTTATGTCTATATATGAATAAAATATGCATGCAGGCATATATATATGTATATGTGTATATGTGTAGGTGATATACATGCGTGTGTGTGTTTTCCAGAGCTAGGGACCAGATCCAAGGTTTTGTGCATGCTGGGCGAGTGCTGTACCAATGAGCTACATCCCCAGCCCAACAATAGTTAATCATAACCAAGAAAACATCACTGCTAATACTTTTCCCATTTTTTAATACTGAAAAGGAATTGCTTCTATAAATTTGTATACAAAATGGTTGTATATATCAAAATAAAAAATGGTGAATATTTCATGATTGCCAGTATCATGTAGTAAGCATGTAGATATTACACGATTGTGGCTTATTTTTGCATATCCGACACTTAAAATGCGGTGTTGTCCTTGTTTATCTCAGCTGCTTCTTCCTTTCAGTTTTTTTGTCCCTCACCTTCGTTTGTTTTTCTTCATAGAGTGTACTTCTGCTGGGTTCTTTCTTTTTTGCGTATTTACTTCTCTATCTGTCAGGACAGGAATTCTGTGTTGCCCCTTGGGGCTGTTATCTCTAACACTGGAGCAAAAGATCCTCAAGTACTTCCATTAAATGTATCTTTTACACATTGCAGAGGCTCAGAAAGCACTTGCTCAACAAGCGTGTGTTTTGGTGAACAAATGTGACCAGGCATATGGTACATGTTTAGTAGACAGTCGACAGGAAGAGCCTGAAGTTTCTTGAAGGGCCAGGTGAAGAATGTGGCTTGCATGTCTGTGCGGCACGGCTTTGGAAGATGACTTCTGTCTTGCAGGATGCAATTTAGGAATTACTGATCAAGATCTCTAGGCACCGTCAAGTATGTGGAAACATATTTAACTTCCGCTGCCACCGGGGAGATGCAAATCAAAGCCACAATGAGATATTCCCTCATCCCAGTTGGAATGACTATTACCAAAAAACCAAAAAAGTGACAAATGCTGGAAACAATGTAGTGAAAAGAGAGTTCATCTACTGTTAATGTGAATGTAAATTAGGTAGTTGTTATAGACAGCAGTCGGGGGATTCCTCAGAAACACTAAAAATAGTACTGCCATAAGATTCAGCTGGCACACTTCAGTGTATTACGATCAGCAAATCAGGGCTGGAGCATAGCCCAGTGGCTACACTGCTTGCTTAGCATGAGAAAGGCCGTGAGTTTGATTCTACAGCACCACATAAAGATTAGTAATTCCAGTACTCAGGAGGCTGAGGCAGAAGGATTGCTTGAGTTCGACATCAGCCTGAGTTACACAGAGAGTTGAGGATCAGCCTGGATTACAGAGCAAGACTCTGGCTCAAGGAAAAATAAAAGCCATTTGCTCTCTTGTATTTAGTGTGGCACTAGTCACCAAAGCCAAACTATAAAGTCAACAGATGTGCTATTAGTAGATGAATGGATAAAGAAAATTGGCTACATGTACACAGTGAAGTATTATCTAGCCATAAAAAGAACAAAATCCTGTCATTTGAAGCAAAATGATTGAAACCACAGGACCTTAAGTGAGAAGAACCAGGTGCAGAAAGACAAGTATTACATTAATTTTCATATATGGAAACTAAAATAATAGATATTAGAGAGCAGAATAATAATTGCTAGAGACTGTGAAGAGGGGGGAAAGGAGCAGAGGAAGTCTAGATGAAAGGCACCAAAATACAGTTAGATAGGAGAGTCGACTCTGGTGTTGCATAGCACAGAATTCACAATAGCCTAGTGTATACTTCGCAAGGAAGAGAAAAGACAAGTTCAGAGGCTCAAAACAGCAAGAAATGACAAGGAGCTAGAAGCGTTAATTACCCTGATTCAATCACTAAACTATATATATGTGCTGAATTATGTACTCCATGAATATATGCTATTAATGGGTAAATTAAAAATGAAATTACAGTTAAAAGAACTGATAGAAAGATAGGCAGAAATAAACTCAGAAATCTCCCTAGGCACCACGTCTCTCCTGGCAGCCTCACTGCCCTTTCTAAGTCACCACCTGCCACCAGCAGCCCAAATCCATTATCCTCTGGTTGGGTTAGGAAAGGGGAAAGGGCCAATTAGAAAGTGCTTCTTTTGTCTTGACAATTACTGGTACTTTCAGCGCAGTTTCCTCCTGACTGAGCATAGGAATCTAGGCCTAAGACACACCCCTGTGGAGCCTCAAGGGCATGATCCCACCACCTAGTAGTGCGGCGGAAACTTGTGACAATGGTTTATGTCTTTTAAAGTATCATTCCTGGAAATCTATATATCGATTTTGACACTTTACTTTGTATTGCTTTCTTAACTCTTTCTGAGAAAATAAAGTGAAGTTCTGGAAAAAAACAAACAAAAACTAAAAGCAAAACCTACTACTGAGGGAGGGAAGAAGAGAAATCCTAACAAGGTCTCAGTAAGAGGATGAAATAGGGCCCTGTGGAACCTCTGAGCTTGAAGTCAGACAGACCTGGCTTTGAATTTCAGCTTGTCATACGTGTATCTGTCTTTGATCATGGTTTTAAACTATTCTTTAGTTTTTTGTGTTCTCATCTGTGGAATGTGATAAAAGGACTCTCTGGCAAGATTGAAGATAAAAAGAAATGTGTTTAAAGCATCAGGCATGTATCAAATTTCACCAAATTGCAACGGGGGCAAATAAAAGAGAAAGGAAGGAGAGGGAAAAAAGAGAAAGATGAGGAGAAAACAAAGACAAAATTGATTGTGATGGGGAATGGAAAATGATCCCTAGTCCCTCTTACAGGCCTGAGGGGCAAAAAGTGCCCTCGGGCACGTAAATACACAGAGCTCTTGTTTGCTGGAAGGAAGTTGGCGAGGAGGTAGGTACTGGAATTCTAGAGAAAGTAGGCCCATGTGCAATGTCACAAGCACACAGAATATAACTTCTGAATCCACTAATATTCTCTCTCTCTCTCTCTCTCTCTCTCTCTCTCTGTGTGTGTGTGTGTGTGTGTGTGTGTGTGTGTGTGTGTGTGTGTGTGTGTGTTGTTCTTGTTAGGAGGAAGGAGGAGGGGAGAGCCTGGGCAGAAGGGGAGGGGTCTCCGGCTTAGACTTGGCTTGGCAAGTCTGGGCAAATAACTGAACTTCCCAGTTCCCTTGCGGGTAACCGAGGGAGTGGTTTCACCTTCTAGTGGTGTGGTAGAAATTTGTGACAATACTTTGTCTTTTAAAATATTTTGAAAAATTTTACATACTTTACACATCATCTACATATTTTATTTTGAATTTTTTCTTTTGATTTCTTCTTGAAGGCATGTTGCTTAAAAGCTGACATTGTGTAGAGCTGGGTTTTATTCTGCATGGATTTTGTTCTGAACCCATGGGGGCATTGTAAAATGTTGGATAAGACAAGCGGGCCATGGGATCAGACAGGGTGACAGCAGATTGCTGTGTTGCATGCTGTGTCTCTACAGCCTCATCCGTATCTAACATTCCCAAATCCCGGCCCCAGGCCCCAGAGGTCAGGCCTTCGCCCGTCGCTAACCCTCTCCTGGCACATGTCCCTCAGGGTTCTACTCACGGCTCAGGGAGTGACACATCTGGGGGACCCTGGGAGAGGCGGTCTCCAGGCGCAAGGCTCTCTGAACAGTTCTCCAGGTGAGTGTCATTTCCCTCAAGCAGGAAACCAGTGTCCGAGGCAGCAGGTCAGCGAGAGGTTGGGCTCCAACTGTTAACTGACAGGCTGGACTTTGAGATGGGGAAGAGGAGGCGGCTCTAGCACAGTTATCCCCAGTTGGCTGCCAGAGCTTGTCACTGTTTACAACAGTGCCTTCAAAGGGGAGAGCGAGGCCAACAGAGGGGAGAGGGAGGGAAAGAGCACGAGAGAGAGAGAGGAAGGGGAGAGAGAAGGTAGGAGGATGAGGAGAGCAGGCCAGAGAGGCGACCTGCAGAAAGCGAAGGTCACTTGGCCTAGTTTTGTCAGTTTTTATTTCATCAGGGCTTCACAGAGTGAGCTTCTCTCTTTAAGAAGGTGGTAATGGATGCAGAAGAAGAGTTTAAGGGGTCAGAGATTGAGAAACTAATAGGAAAGCCAGAGGAGGATCTATATAAAATATATAAAGAAGTGGGTTTGAGTGTCTTAGATAAAAAAGAGACAGCAATTCTAACAGAAAGAGAGGGTAGTGAATATCCAGGAAAGGCCCTCAGTGTCTGTTGATCAAAAGATTGGAAGCTGAGGAGTCAGTATGCTTATTTGTTTTTGTGGTTAAGACAGAGTCTTGCTCTGCAGTCCAGGCTCTTCATGAACTCTTCATATAGTGCAGGTTGGTGCGGACTCATGGCAATCCTCCTGTGTCAGCCTCCCAAGTGCTCATATTACAGGCATGTGCCACCATACCTGGCTTATGTGATGCTGGGGAATCAAACTCAGGGCCTTGTGCTTGCTAGGCAAGCACTTTAATTTCTGTGCTATTCCTTCAGTGCAGAGTGTGCTTTATTTATATTTTTAATTTCTGGGTTTCCCACTCATCACTCTTGCTTCCTTCTAACTCAAGTAACCACAGAAAACTATTCGATGTGTTCCTACCTTTACGTTGGCATGTGTTCATGTAAAATGCGTATTTTTAGGTGAACGCATTCTTACTTTATGCACATATGTGCAATGCATAGTATTTGCATTTTTTCCCACTCAGTCATGATTTTAAGGTCCATCCAGGTTTCTGTGAATTCATCTCTTCCAGGCGTCAACTATTTAGAAAATGGAGTCAATGTATTTTTCACAGAGGTACCTGAGTTAATGTGTTTTGCATAACAGTGACAAAAACAATTGAAACTAGAGAGTTGAAGGGAAAAGGTATGGATGGACATCATTGATCTTGAAATACAGGACAGTTGATTTAGTTATATCCTTCCCCAAGACCTGGGAAACAATCTCTTACCCCAAATGCCCATAGGAGGAGAGAGTGCTAAGTTATCATGGAAAGTAATTTTTCGTTGTCAATTGTCCCATTTGCCAGGCTCTGTTTTTCCTTGGGGGATGTAAGGAACAGCCATGTGATCTTGTCAGTCAACCATTGTGGAGTGAGCCATGTCAATGAAGCCAACAGGCACACGGCCTCTTTCTGGGGTGTGTGATTTGTCATATCTGTCATGCTGCTGGACTGTGGAAAAGATGTTGAGCTCCTGATGTCTGGTACGTGTTGCTGAGCTTTCCTCAGCTCTGATCAGTCTCGCAGGCTTCAGTTTCCTTTGACAGGAGATTTTCTGTGTGCAGTAAAATGTGCAGTTATTGTGGTGAAGCACCCACCATCGGGGCTGCATAGCCTGAGAAAGCAAAATAGTGCAGTTTGAGCGACTTCTTAAAGGAATGCGAGAAGGTATGCTTTCTTTACTTAAAAGAAAAAAATTATTCTGGTTAACACAATATGTATGTTTTTTGTAAACAAACTCAAGCAGAGGAAGGCATGAAACAGGACATAAAAATTACAGATCTGAGCATGGAATTTTAATAAACATTGTTTCAGAAATCTTTCCCTACAGTGGCATGCCTTTATACATTTGTGCCACTTTAATAATGCAGCTTTTTACGCAACAGATATAGATCTGAGTCATCCTCTGGAATTCTTTTATAATATTCTGATGTGCAGTATATTTAACTTTGGGAAGCCTTTGGTTTAGATTGTGCTGGTTGCTATAATAAAATATCTTTGTTCAGGTAATTTATAAAGAACAGAAGTTTTTGATTATAGTTCTGGAAGGTGAGAGGTCTAAGATAAAGTGTCAACAGATGAGGTGCCTGGTGAGGACTTGGTTCCTCGTAGATGGTGCCTTCACTTTGCAAAAAAGGGTGAACACGTTCTCTTAGGAGCCCTCTGTAAGGGCGATAATCCCAACCAGAACTCCACCGTTACGATGTCCTCCTTATTCGCCCCAAACCCGACCTCTAAATACTCTTAACTTGGAGTTCAGAATTTCAGCATACTAGTTTTGAGGCAACATGGGCATTCAGATCACAAGAGCCACTATTGCTTTAAATATTTTGTCTGCTCTGTTCTTTTTTTCCCTTATATTTCAGTTGTATATGTTTTGTCTCTTAAAATCACCTCACAGGATTGGGAGCATAGCTCAGTGGTTAGAGCAATTGCCTAGCAAGCTCAGGCCCTGAGTTTGATTCCCCAACGCCAGATAAGCTGAGAGTGGTGATGCACACCCGCAATCCCAGCGCTCAGGCAGCTGAGGCAGGAGGATTGCTTGAGAGTCAAGGCCAGCCTGGATTACAAGTAGAGTTCAGGACCAGCCTGTACTATAGAGGGAGACCCTGTCTCAAAAAAAAAAAAAAAAAAAAAAAAATCACCTGCAAGTTCTTGGAGGCTTTCTTATGTTGATTTGTTTTTGTCACCTCCTTCTCATGCGTTTTAGTTTGAAGTTTCTATTAAAATATCTTTAAACTCACTGATTCTTTACTCAGCTGAAAATGGTCTCCTGATGAGTCCGTCTGAGGTATTTTTCATGTCTGTTATGTTTTTGATTTCTATTAATAGCATTTCCCTTTCATTTTTTCCTTACAGCCTGTCTTTTTGCTTACATTACCCATCTGGTAGTACGTGTCAACTTATCCCATAAGGCCCTTAGCGCGTTAATCATAGCTATTTTTGTTGTCTGATAAGTGCAACATCTGTGTCATCTCTGTGTTTGCTTGTTTTTACTTTCCATGGGGTATTTTAGCAATGCTTGTAAGTTTTTGATGAAAGCTGAACATGACATGTTGGGTAACAGAATCTGGGGAAAACAGGCTTTTAGAAGGAGGTTGTGTGTGCTACCCTGATTAGAGGTTGGACTGCTGTATCTGCAGGTGCTAGAGGACTAAAATTCATCTAGTATCTCTTTTGTATCCTTTATTATCTTTGACCTTCCCTAAAATCTCCTTAAATAGAATTAAGTAGGTAACTCTGTTAGCGGTAATCCATCATTATATGTTGCCCCTAAAACAGGAGCCCCCAGTCCTCTGGCTGTGGACTGGGGCTGGTCTGTGGTCTTGGAAGGACCAGATCCCCAACAACGTGCTCCTATTAGGTTCCAGTGCGGCTGCTGATCTCACAGGAAGTGGAGCTTCGCTGCCTGCTCCCCTACTGCTGCTGCCACTTGAAAGCCATCCTCCAAAAACTTACTGCGTACAAATCCCCATCCTTTTGATCTTGGAAGAATGGTCTTCAACTAAACCTGTCCCTGCTGTCAAAAGTTTGGGGATCATATTCCTAGGACATAGATTTATGGGTACTTGATTAATTTTTTCCTTGAATAAATTCCTGATGAAGGACTTTTGTCTCAAATGCACCTCAGTAATATAATGCCAGTTTCTATCTCAGCTAATACTGCATGAAATCGAGTTTTAAGAATTTTGTTCTTTGACCTTTGTAGGACTACATATATGCACTGGATCTGAAACATAGGATGGGAGGAAAACTCAGATTTCCTCCAAATCTTCACCCTTATGTTAGGAGTCAGTTGGAATACCAATCGAATAGTAACCAAGTTTCAGAGGTAAAATTCAATGAAAAGGATGTTATCTTTTAGTTATAAGGGACTTGAAGAGACATCGGCACCGAGTATCCCTTCTCTATCCCTAATTTTCTCCATTATATAGAAGATCAGTGATGAGGAACCACCTAGTTTATACCAGTGGTAAATTTGTGGGATAGAGTGTTAGTCATCTGCCATTTCTTGAGGTTCTCCATTTCCTAGAAAATAAAAAATCTTGAAGGTATATGTCTTAGTTACTTATTTGTTGCTGGGACTAAATACTGGACATCACAACTTATGGGAGGAGAGACTTATTTTAGCTCAGTTTCAGAAGGTCTTACCCAGTGCATTCATGGACAGCTGCAATAGTGGAAGCACATGGTAGAGGCTGTAGAGCTGCTCACGGCATTATGGACAGCAGCCAAGTGATTGAAGAGCTAGTTCCTGTCTGGAGACTCAGGCAAGACCAGAGCTTTCCCAGGAAGAAGCTGTAGCAGTTTGGTCTTCCTTCCTTTACTTAGTTCCAGCCGCTAGTTGGGCCTCTCACTTCCTCGCTCCCAAGTCAATAACAAAAACCTGAAAGTTCTGTCCTGCCACCAGTCTCAAGAAATGGATACATTCCCCCCAGGTCAAGTCTCAAACATTAACCCTGCTGTGGTTCGGATCTTAAGTGTCCCCCCAAGAAGCCTCTTGTATTTGGAACTGTGTGCTATCGGGAGGCAGAGCTTGGCTGGAAAGGGATTGAAGTTAGGGATTGATCTGGAGGGACTGTATCAATTTGTTGAGATTGGGCCCTGCCAGGAGCAGAGCTTTCAGGTGTTTGTTATTGACCTGTGGGCCAAGAAATGGGAGAGAGGGACACCCATCCTTGGAGTGGGGGGCCCAGCTGGCAGCTTGAGCTAAGCAAAGGAAGAAGAAGCGTTGCTACATAGCTTCCTCAGAAAGCTCCTCTGCTTACTCCTGCCTCACTTGCTTCTGTTTGCAATGGGCGGAGCAGCTCTCCAGCCTCTGCCCTGTGCCTTCGTTGACACTGCTGCCTACTAATGGACTGTGTGTGTGAGAAACCTACTGAACCTGTGAGCTAAATAAACCTTTCCTTCCTTAAATTGTGGATATTGGGTATTTAGTCACAGCCATGATAAAGTATCTAGCACATGCCTGTTTCAGCCAGGCCCCACTTTCCAACAGGACATGGTTCCTCAGTTAACCCACTGCATCCGAATACATGAGGGTTTGGGGGGCCCCTGTAGATCAACCCATAGCAGTACAGACGTACAACATCGGGTGAAGAAATTCAAAGAGAATTGGACTTCTCTTTGAAAAATACACTTGTCAGCTGGGGAAATATTGTTATGCTGATAAATAGAAAGCAGGATTTTCCCCCAGTGGTTAATTAATGAAGTTCTGAACTCAACTTTGATCTTTGCCCTCAGGCTTTCTGCCAATAACATAGTGAGTAAGAGGTGCTGAGGACCGAGAGCGAACAGCTTTTCCAAAGCAATCATTCACTTTTCCTAGCCCACTTGGAGTTTTGGAGGTGAAATAAAGGGGACATTTCTTGAAGGAGTTCAGATGAAATGGATTCCTTTATTAAGTCTTATTAATGAAATGTGAAGTATGGTATACACACGGCGTCCAGACTGATACTGGCAACTGGTGTAAGAGGAGAATAATCAACTAAAGATGTGACCCAGATACTAAAATCACAAGAGCTTCACGCAATACTGATTTTCTTGAAAAACTGCTAAGTGAAAGTACTTCCACTTATTCATTAGGACTCTCTGGATTACTCTGGTTGGAAATTATTGGACTTGCTACTTCCTTTCTTTCTTTTCTTTTTCTTTACTTTCTTAATTTTTAATTTTTGAGACAGGGTCTTGCCCTGTCGTTCAGGCTGGTCCTGAACTTATTATGGAACCCAGGGTGGCCTTGGATTAGCGGCAATCCTCCTGCCTCAGCTTCCCGAGTGCTGGGATTACAGGCGTGCACCATCACACTCAGTTTATGTGGAGCTGGGGAATTGAATCCAGGGTCTGGAACTTGCACGGCAAGCACTTAACCGCTGAGCTATTCCTCCAGCTCCTGGACTTGCTACTTAAAATATTCCGTCTGCAGAGATTAGGGGACACGTGGATTACGTCAGCTATTCCACTGTGTACCCGTGAGGCCACATAGCACTTTCCCATTGCCCACTTCTCCTAGCACAGTGCCTGACATATATGCTTATTGGATATTATTCAACAATGGAAGGGGGAGAATGGCAGGTGGGTAACTTTACAGATGAAGATATGCATTTAAAAGAAAGAGCTTGCAAATCTAAATTTCTTATTGGTAGAACGTATGGCAGAAATATTTTTGAGGGTGAACCCCCCTACTGGCATCTGGATTTTTCCAGTTGTTCATTCCCTTGGGCTTCACAACCAAGGCACACTTACTTCTTTCAATCACAGGAGGATGAAATTATTTATAGCTTGCCTTGCTCTACCTCAGGATACGCTTGTATATAGGAAGAGATGCCCCTAAATTCAGGGCCCTCACATACAGTGTGTTATCTATATCCCCTTCCTATAATGATTATTACAGAATTGATTTAAAAAATTGTGATTGCAAAAAAAAAGTGAGGGAATGATGCATCAAAAAAGAGAAAGAAAACTGTCTAATAATCCAAGAGGGGGAAAACCCACTCAGTTAAAAGGAGAAGGCAAAATCTATCCACCAGCTTTTAAGGAGAGACAACTGAAATGTGATGGTCCAGAAAAATTAAAAGTGAAGGACTGGAAAGGTACCACACTGAAGAAAGAGTTAGCGAAGTTAGTATCAGAAAACAATTGTGTTTTGTCATATAGAGACTCAATCAAGTATAAAGGAGATAATTATAATGAAAGGTATGATTTTTAAGAGATTATATATTTAATCTGCATACATCTAAAATATAAAATTGTAGAAATATAAGAAGTAGAAATTTCCATGGACAGAGAAAATTTTAACTCACACATAGTTATAAAAAATGTAACATCTCGAGGAATGCACACATAAATTTAATTGGTCATCTTGCTATCAACACAAGTTTTGGGGAAACTTGATAGGCTTATCTCAAAACCGACCGGTGACCAAGGAACAAAGAGTAGCTAGAACAACACCGAGGCAAGGTATTGGAGTGTGGGATCTGAGTTCTTAGACAGCAAGACTTTTTATAAGACGTGGCAGTAGAACAACGGAGCTCCAGAATTGGAACATAAGACACACCCAGGGATCAGAGTAGGGGACTGGATAAAGATGGGGCATGTGTAGAAACCCAGGAAATGACAATGATGTTCTACAAGAGAAGCAGGGGAAGGATGCTATTCAGATACACAGTGCGCTGATCAGGCAAATTAAAATTAAAAGAACAGTGTATCGTTTTATGCTCATGAAAATGGCAAATATCAAACATCTGACAAAGCAGGGAGCACAAGTGATGGGGAGAAATGGAAGTTCTTACGCTCTGAGTTAGGGATATACATTTGTAAACTACTTTGGAGAGAGTAATTTGTTCGTTTCTAAGACAGGCTAAGATATACTACTTACATCATCCAACAATTCTGCCTCTCAGATTAGACCCTGGAGAAACTTTTCAAAATAAAACTGGCACAGGAATAACTATTATTGGGTTATTTAAAATAATGAAAATAAAAAGCTGCTTTATAGGGAGATTGATGAGTTATGTGTGCATATTGTGTACCTGCCTGCCCAGGGCAGACAGAACCAATAAACAGGAGCTATTTGCATGTCAAAAATTTAATGCTGCATGACAAAATTAAGGAACATAATGTATTATGATATCATTTAAGTTAAATTCATAAGCACCCTAAATAATTACATATGTTACTTATGGACACACGGATATAAGGTAAATGCATTTAGAAACAGCCAGGAAGGATATGTGACAGCTGCAGGATTGTGGCTCCACTAGAGAGAGGTACGGAGAACTTGATCTTTGAGAGATGCAAACTACAGTATTTATGATGTTTCATTTGTTAAAAAATGAAATAGGTAAAATATTAATATTTATAAAGTTTAATATTTATAAATAGGTGCTTGTTATGTTTTTTCTATGTAATTTTTAAGTGCTTATGAAATATTTTATGCATTAAGTGAAAAATTATAAAAATATGCTTAAACCCTAGCTAGAGTTTAAGTGAAGATGTAGGGTCAAAAGAAGCAAACAAAAGAATGTGTCAGTCTTTGGCACTCGAATTTGTGGCCTCAGCTTTATTTGGGAAAGCTGGTTGCATCTCTGATTTGGACACTGTCTTTTAGATTGTCCTTGGCTGTTCCCAGGAGCAGATCCAACACCCTTCTGGGTGTTTCCAACCACATTTGCATTTTTAAACCTTGAGTTTGGCAAAAGAATAAAGGTCGGTAACGTGAGGGCAATGAGATATGTGGAACTTCGCTGTGCTGGAAGCAAGGTTCGATTTTGATTTGGAATTAGTAGAATTAAAATCAGAGGAGCCTTTGAAAGAGGAGCACAATAATTTGTGTCTGGAAAAATACCATGGATGAGTGTTCTAAGACAAATGTTCAGCCGTGTGGATTTTGTTTTGAGAAGCCTAGAATGCCATCTTCTCTTTCTTTTGAAAATACTTAATATGTTTTGCTAACGCAAATAAAAAACTTGTCTTGAGTTTCCATTTTTCATATCACACACACACACACACACACACACACACACACACACACACACACACACAGAGGTATAAAACCCATTGTTCAGGAAATAATTTATTAAGGTAACAAACTAAACATTGTTACCATTGCAAAAGCAATTGCTCTGGGAGTGAAAGGGAGTGAAAAGCACCCTGTGAATTTACATAGTTCATCAACGATAATAATATTAATCATGTAAAATCAAATTATGGGCAAATGTCATTTAAGCTTACCTTGTGATTGTTAACAATTTTATGAGCAGCGAATGTGTCACCTTAAAAATGTGCCTGTGGAATTACAGTTCCTTCTAAGCACATTTACAAATATCCTAATAAAATTCTTGGGCCCTTTTTCTTACATAGTGTTTGCCAACAAACATTACCATGATGTTTTACTCGACTGACATGATCTCCTTTTTTCTTTTGAAAGTCCTTTGTAGCACTTACAAAGAAAAACTTCTGCATTTCAAGTCAGTTTGAAGTAGATGTTTTAATGTGAATCTGATCATAAGATACAATGCTTGACATTTGTATTTTTATGGGTGTGGGTGTTGGTGGAGGAGGTTATACATAGAATTCCAATTTTAGGAGTCAGGATCCAAAGTCAAATATATTTACAATATTAAAAGCAGGTTCAATTTCACCTGACTCTAAAACCAGCAGAAATTTTTCTTTTCATATTCAGGAAGGTCTCTGCTGGGTGCTTTTCAGTGACCATATTTCTTATAGTTCCCCTCACTTCTTCATAGCAACATCGAAGTTGCAAATCCCAGACCTTAAAAATGGGGCAAACTAGGATAGTGGAAAGTCTTGTTATGGGGGTGTAGCAGTGCTGGCTGAGTCAAAGTTTCAGATGGGGTTCTGACAAGATGTGGCAACAGAGAATTTTTTTTCTTCCAGGAAGATATATGCAATAATTTTGGAAGACTAGCTACATACTATTTCTACAGCTCAGCGTTAATTGTTTGGAGCCTCTGTCCAGTAACTACACTCCAAACTTCACAGTTTAAAAATACAGATAGGTCCAAGAACCAAAGGCAGATGGTTCCAATAGAAGCATAGGCAAGTCAGTGTTTCTTCAGCCGAAGCCAAGTTGGAGAGTCTGACACTCATGTCAGAAAGCAGTTCCTCTGTTTTCAATACGGCGTAGCTTTAGAAAATTAGGAGGTTTTGCATGTGCAGACACAATTTCATAATTCTGTAATAAGTTAATACATACATGAAAAGTACATAGTTCTTAAATGTAGATCCTTTAAAATTGAAATGTTTCCACCAACACTTCATATGATAGATTTTGTCGGAAAAGATGTTGTCAATAATGTTGGTGTTGGTGAATGATATTATCCAAAGAGATTCTGTTTTTTTTTGGGGGGGGGGAGGGGCTCAGCCCTTCCTTTATTTTAAAATATTCAAATGAGCTCCTCTTATTTGATCCCTATGTCTCTGATCCCATCTTCCTTTACTCTTAGCCATCTCGCATATGGCAGGGATAAAGCAAAGAAAACTTCATCTTAAAATTGTAAGTGAGGGGAAATGGGGAAAGATCTTCTGGTTGAACTCATGTGAGCAATTGCCTAATTATAGATCATTTAGCAGTGAATGGTTTTCAGAAAAATCTCTTCAGCCATGCAAACATTGTTTTACTCATCTCGATTTCAAATAAAAAGATAGAAGAAGGACAGGTAAGAGAAATAAGCATTTATTGAGCCAGGCACTGAGTTAAGTATTTCCAATAATGAGATGAATAGAAATATAATAACCATATTATACTGGGATGTCTATGATTTGTTTTGGTGAGCATTATTTTTGGCATGCAGTAAAAATGAAGATGTGAGAATAGAAGTTAGCATAATCTCCCATATTACTGACAGAGATTTAACTGTTCATACGTCCCCACAAAACAGAAGGACACAAATGAATAAGTTCTTGTTTTGAGAACAGGAAGTCTAATGTGTAATAACCAAAGGTTTACAGAATTAAAAGTGTTAAGACAACACATCTTATGACAGTAGTCTATAATTTTTTAAAGAGAAAAAGAAAAAGTATAGACATTATAATAATGACATAGAAAAGTTTTTAAATTAAAGCAAGATTATTTCTGATAAATGGCTGACATTTTCCAATACCATAGTATATTCGATGTCTACAATCAAAGAAGAAAAAAAATCTATTTTTAACGGATTTAGGGAAATCATGTTGTAAATTCCTGATTATAATTCTTTTAGCGACAAAAACTTTTCAAGCATCAGCCACACACATACAATTTCATTCTTCTTCATTTCAAGTAAGAAAAAGTAGAGGAAAGGTAAGCAAAGGAAATGAGTATTTACGAAGCCAGGCACTGGGCTGAGTGTTTTTAATAACGACATATATTATCATGGCTTTGGGCAACCACCTTGAGGTGACCTACAGAAAAAAATCTGCCCTCTTGTGATTTTGTTGTTTTTCTAAAAGTCTTATGACTTATGTGTTCATTCTGGACTTTACTCATCAGCTAGTTCTTATAAAATATAAGAATGTAGAAACAGTCACTCAGAAAACAGCATAAACCTGCGAAGTGGTGAATTGAAGGTGTCCTGTTCTGTAAAAAGCAACCCGAGCAATGTCTTGTGACAATCGCTTCTAATTTCCCACTTAATGTTGAAGAATCGTGCTTGGCCTTCTGTAGGGAAAGAAGAAAAGCAGAGGTAGTGGTAGCTTGGAGAATATGGAACCTTGCACTAGGGCAGGGTGTGCACTTCATTATGGCTTTACAAGAGACACACTCAAGGGGCTAAGTCTAGATTGCTTTGGTTTCCACATGAGAGTCTTAAATTGCTTAAATGAAGGATGAAGCAGAAGAAGCAAGCAACACCCGAGAACACTCAGTGGTCACCCCGAAATAGAGCTCTCAGGTTGCCATTTAAGCAGTCGTTGGATTATACTTTAAACGCACAACACCCAGATCAGCTGTACAGTGGCATAGGCTACTTCTAGACCAGTTACGGAGAGATCAGTACATTCACAGTTTCAACAACTATATGATTACATTTTTAGTTTTGTTTTATAGACATAATGATAGCCACTGAAATTATATATGGATAAATTATGTCATTAATGATTTTCATTTGTATTACATGATGAGTCTTATACATCAGAATGGTATATTTCAACATAGCATGTTACTGTTTTTGAACCACATAAAGCAATATAGGGTAAAATAATATAATGGTTAAAGTCAGAACTATCATACGGCAGATTATATCAAGTAAGCCACTAAAAAACAGTCAAAGGGTGAGATGTGACATCTTTGATTTCTACAGTACAATCTTTGCAAACAGATCACTAGGACTTGGAGGGGAGGTAGTTACTTCAATATCACTTTTTCAGAAATTTTATAAAACAAATAATTTTTCAGAAGAATTTTTGCCATGTAGTGTTTCAATTTTGGATAACACAGTAAAATGTTTCCCCTCCCCAAGATTTGCAAAATGTGCACAGAAAAAAACTCTGTAATTTGATGATTGTTCAAGTGAAGAATAATTTAATCATTTTAAAGGTTAAATAATAGTTCTCATATGAGTCCTTCAGTTGGCAAAAATTTTAGGATTTTTTTTCCTTTTACATAGCAGCAAGTAAAATGTTACTTAATTTATACACGAAGGTTACATCTGAGTCCCTTTACTTATTGATCACACCATATAAACAGGATGTAGCTTTTCACTTAATATGTTTCCATGTTTTTAAATAGAAGTTGGATCACAAATCAAAACAATTGATGTGGACAAAATAACCACCAGTCTATTTTATGAACTATGTACAGCTTGTAGTCATAAACACAGAAAACTGAATAGATTGCAGATTCATCATTTCACTACAATCTAGATTTGCTGGCTACATTCAACATTTGGTGGAATTCTGAGATGCCCAAAATTTCAGAAACATTGTATATTCTATTTTTCTTTTTACTTTAATTGAAATAGATACCAAGGATGTCCCAGACGGAAAAAAAGTCACCTTCCTGAAGAACAGAAGTCTGGGGAGAGAATTATTTGATTTACAGGGTGATATATCTGCTAACCATAGAGTCTAGGTTGTAATTATAATTTCTATTAGCTCATAAGCTCCAAAGCAGTCATTGTGTAGTCTTGCCTCTCCTCAAGTTTTCTAGTACCTAGTGATTGGTATAGTTTGCATTTATCAGTGGCCTTTCAACCAACTAAATAGTGAATATAAGCATGAATCTTTAGTATGCAAATCTCTAAGTGAGGTGTACTTGAGACCCTCAACTTGGGCTTGGGTTTCTGTGCGGCTGGTTTAACATTTGGCCAGTTCTTTGCAGGGCCAGTGTCACTGTTTATGAACAATTTTGTTTCTTGCAGATTCTGGGGCTGCAGTTATATATATTTCACTCTTAGAAGAAATGACAGGTCCTGAAGAGATGGAGGAAAAGCTCACAATACGTGTAAAATAAGGAAGGAGGAGGAGAAGTGAAGATGCCCACGCTGAAGAAACGGACCTGCTTCTCTCTGAAGCATTTTTACAATCATGCTTACTCTGGAATTCACTTGTTCAGACAAAGCAGGTCAGCTAGGCACAATATCTTGGCCTTTAACCCAAAATCTAGGATTCCACTTGGACATGAGAACTAAAGAAAGAGGTGAAAAAAGTGTTGGAATGGTTTTGATGAATCAGTTACTTAACAAATGCATAAATTAATGGCCAGAAGGTAAAAGGGATTGTACATCCTGGCTAGTGGTGGTGATAGGACCTTGACCTGAATATTGAGTGCTCAGTCACTGTCTTAGCAAGGGCAATATTGTGCTTGAGCAAAAAAAGGTAGAAAAAATTTGTTTATTGAAGTATATGTGAATTTTCATTCACGGCAAATCTACATGTCAATATCTATTTTTAGCAAATCTGTATTAACAATGCTGAGGATGGCAATTAAAAGTCATGAAATTTTTTTCCAACTGTGTGCAAAGTTTCAAAGTACACAATTGTCCTTTCCAGACTCTGTCATGCTATTAGTGACATTGAAGAGTGTATCAATATGCTTTAAGAGGAAAGTATAAAATTCAAGGGTGTCAGGTTTATCCCAAAATCATAGCCAGACTCAATATCTTGGCAGGCAAAGTAAGTTATACTATTATATTCACTCTGCCATAATTCAACTAAGCAGTACCCCAAAATCACTGGACATTGAGTGGTTAGTTCCCAAACTATTTTATCCTTTTCTTAGCCTTCTTTTACTCCACTCTCTCCTTTCATTTAAAAATAATCCATATATTGTATATTTTACTTTTCATCAAAATAATTTTCTTGCAAAACAAATCCTTATTACAGGAGTAAGGAAAGGCACTTTGTAAAACCATAAAATTCTGTTTCTTTCTTGTTCACTTTTAGAAAATAGGGAAATTGCTAACACAGGACCAAGTCTTTCTGTAGATGGCTGGCAACACAGGGCAGGTCAAAAATGAGCAAGCCAGTTTTCCTATAGAGTCAAACTGCTGCCTGTAACTCAAGTTCTTTTTGTGTCTCATTAACTCAGGATTCACTAATTCAGTTGGATCATGACAGGACAAAGAATCAGACTGCTTTGATCTTATGCAGGCAGTAAGAGATTGATCTCTTCAGACCAAACCAGCTTGAGTCTTTATTCCACAACTGACTACCAGGATTAGTCTTAGGCACTTAGAAAATACAGCATCTACTAAAAATCAATGGCATGGCTGGTAGTAACTTGTGCGCATATTAAAATCCCTTTTGCACACTTGTTAAAACGTGGAAAACATTTTGCTGTCTGAATCGTATGCTTCTATAGACCGTTTTTTGATTATAATTAACTTCCTTGAATTTGAATATTTAAGTATTTGATCATACAAATATGACTTTTTCTAATGCAGACCCTAAAGCTCCTTAAACTACTTGGGCAATGTTTATTTTTAAACTGTGATAAATAGCCAAATAGGAAAGAAAGATTTGAGGCTGGTGGACTCGTCCAGGAATCAGCATGGCTTGATTCAACTAAAGATCATTCAGAAAGTCTCTTTTCTATCTTAAGCCTCTTTTCTGCATACACACATTTGACACAATCTTAGAAGACTCTGTGCCTCCATACCTTATAAAATGCATGGGAAATGTATTAAGAACAACTGAGCTGATAATTTAAAAAGTGAAGTATGATGAGCCCATCATTGAGAAGACTTTGTTTTAGAGAACAATTATTTCAATTATTTGATGGTTTAATTAAAATATAAAGCATTGATTCAAATTACTTTTGTAGGAAAATATTTAGTGATTCATGGAACCAAAGAGTTAGGTTAAAAGAAGCCTTAGAGACTATGTGTTCCAACATTTTCTTCAAGGGAAATTGAAATTGGCCTTGCCAAGGTAAAACAGTTATGTTTGGAATTCAGGACTCTTCACTGTAGCATGCATTTCTCCATACAGCCATCTTCTCAACAAAAAATGAATTAGCCCATTAAAAATTCAAATTGAGAGTTCTAGTTCATCATAGCATTGTAGTCTTGAGTTCATTTAATGAATGAAATTGGTGTGCTTCAGGGATTTTGTTTAGCCAGAAAAAACATATTTTACATATGCAAAATTATATGTTAAAAGCAGATTATTTTAAAGTTTTCAAACCATAGTGGTATACAAACATACATTTTTATCATAGTCATATTTTACAATCATGTATAAATAATCTTGTTTTTCAGAAGAATGGACTATATTAATTTGTATTGGCTTTGAAACTCACTGGGCTTTGTTGATGCTTTTTAAGAGGGACCTATATTCTCTGGCCTTCTTGGAAATTAGTGTATTTCTGCAGGTCATTATTTTATGTGAATTCACACAAAATTCATCATTATGTGCATCTTAAATCACTAATAATTTTGTTGCCTTCTTTCACAGAGGGTTGTTCATTACAAGTTGAATGGAGTTGACCTGTGCTTTCCAACAGAGGACTCTTTACATCCACAAAAATAAACCTTAGTGGCCATGGTTATATAGAACAATGCTTCTCAAATTGCCAGGTGTATACTCATCACTAGGGGATCTTAGTAAAACGCAGATGCTCATTTTCCTGGTTGATGCTACAGCCTGAAATTCTGCAAAAAGAACTCCCAAACAGTACCTAGATGCTGCCAGTATAGTTCCTCCCACGGCACCAAGTATTGAGGATCTAAGGATTGAATGAGTTTGGACAGTTTTCCCTTTGCTTCCCTCACTCACCAGATATTGCTCATATATCAGGAAAATAGAGCCTCAGATATATTATTTTACCTTCAGTTATCAGGGAACCTCGAAGTCCAGTTCCTATCAATATGGGGCTCAATAATTAACTCACAGAGTGAGATCAGGTTCTTGATGTCCAATTAATGATGGGCAGAGAATGGGCTTGCCAACAGGTGAAATGAGAAACAGGAGGCAGTCTGAGCAACAGGTGAGTGATGGGCGCTCCCGTTGAAATGACGACCCGAGGACGTGCTCTACTTGCACATTCTCACTGGCATACCTTGATGCTGGCAGCAGTTGCCGATGCTCTACAGATGTCTGTTTTCCTAGAACTTTTCCCTGGGTACTCCTGATATGAGCACTGTCTCTGTCTCTGCCAAGATTTTGCAAATAGGTCTGCTCCAGAGAGATTCTAATTCCTGACTTTGATTTCAATTCTTTTGCTGCCCAATATTTCTCAGAAAAGCAAAAACAAGAGCAAAGTAAAGCAAAGCAAAACAAAGTGAAAAAAGCATGTTAGAAGCCGTCACCCTCCGTTTCCATGGTAGCTTTATGAGGTTCTATCCACAGATGGGCAGAAATTCCAGAGTTGCTCTAACATCGCAGGATAAATAATTCCTGGGCTATGGAGAATTTTAAAATTTTAGCTTAGTGATGGCAGTTGTTCTTTAAAGTATCTTGGACATCAAAAGAATTAGAGAGTTATACTTTATTGTGTTGAAAATCAATTTTTCATCCATCTCATTTTACTTAGTGGGCCTTTGAGTGATACTTTGGATTCTACTTCACAAATATGGCCTGTATATACTACTCTGCACTATAAATAGTCACCATAATCGGTAACTGGAAGTACTGTATCCACTGAATACATAAACAGCAGTCTGGGAAAATAGAAATATTTTTAAATCTAAGTGATAGAAAAATAGTTTTCAAAAATACATTGCTAAACTTAAGGGTTTGTATTAAAGTAGAATTTGTATGTACAGTAAGGCAGTATTTCTATTAGCATCCTGCTGTGATTATCTTTTAAATTAAAGTGAGTCTTTTGGGAATTTTTGTTTCACTAAGAAAAATACTAGGGTGTATCATAAATCATTGGTCCTGCTGAAATGAAGCAGGAAAACATTCTAAAAGGAGTCATCACATGAAATTCATTTGCCCTTTGCATAAGAAAAATTTGCTTTCAAAAACCATATTCTCTAGAGGCTTCCAAATAAAATAAAATTTAGAAGTCTGTGATTAACTTATCCAAACTATGTTAAGGAAGAATTGGAGGCATTGTTTTACTTGCATAACAGCAATGTATCAGTCAGGTACAAGAACTTGGGTAAACAATTTGTCAGGAGTTCTGGAATGTATTTTCTTTAAATTTGTTTTGCTTGGGCAATGTCAGCAAAATGAAAGAGAAGTGTACAGGTGAGTCAATTGGCTTTCAAAAGTGGTTTTCAAGGCATTTCCCATGTATCTGTCACCTTTCTGTCATCCAGGCTAAATCATTCTGATAATTTCATTTTCTTCTGTCACCACACCATGAAAGCCTTTTCCAGAGGATATATCTTATCGGCACTGTCCTGAATAAATACTAAGCAATGTGCTTTTATTTCACTGAACGCATAATCTTTATAACTATAGCAAAAAAGTAAATCTACAAATCACAGGTAGGAGACAAAACGACTTGTTCTGAAAATCAGCAGAGAAAAAGGCAAGTGGTTGTGCATGGAGCATAGAAGGGCTGAAGTCGTGTCTTTCTACCCACGTTCTTGTGCAGATTGTATTTCATAATTCTGTAGTGTCACCAGAAGAAAAGTCACATTTTTACCAGTCCCTCAATTAGTCAAGCCATCCATGAAAGGAGTGCGTGAAACTCGCAGGATCCAGGTAATCCGACCCGCTCTGCTGGAGTTTGCAGTTGCTGGGTGTGGGGGTGAAGCAGCCTGTGTCTTTTTCAGTTTGATTGTGTTGCAGTGGTGGTGAATCTTCCTTGGCTGGTTCTTCAAACAAAGTCGCCACGCTTTGATCTTGTGGATCTGGCATGAACACCAGGATGTTGTTATCCACCACTCCGGAGACCTTGGTATACTCCTTATTGGTTTCAGGAGCTCCTGGCTTCTCCATCTGGTGGCTGCCCGCTTTCTGTTTTGGAATCAGCAATAATATTCCGTCTCTGTTGACCTTGTGAATCTGCACGTAATCCAGGGGTTTGTCAGAGAACAAGGGGGCTTGTTCTTCAAGCGGCAGCTGTGCTGTTTCTTGCTTGGTCCCGGAAGGCAAGCTTTCCATCTCCCTCTGCCCAGCTGCTTTTTCTTCCTCTCTGGTCTCAGTGGTTTTAGAAGATCTAAAAGCATCTTTGCCTACCTGGTCTAACAAAGTGGCTGGTGCACCTGCAGGGTCCACAGCTGGCTTGCACACATTGGCGACGCTGTGGTACGGAGACCTAAGGCGGTGCGGCCCAGACGGCAGTGATGGCCATGTTGAAGATTTGGACCCGTTAGCATGGAAGCGAAGGATTTTGCTGTCCGTGTTTACGCTCTGGGCGTCCCAGGAGCAGGTACTGTTTTCTTCCAGTTCCTCTAGCTTCTCAATGGCATCAGGAGTGTGGAAAGTGAGAGTGTTGGCCCACGATCCCTCACACTTTTCAGACAGGAGGGAAGGGCTGTCACAGCTTCCGCGGCCAGAGTCGTTATCAGGATCCAGGGGTCGAGATTTCACATCTTGACCTGGGTACCCTTTTAAAAACGCTGGCATGAGCTGCTGCTCCTCGTTATCGTCGACTTCTAAAAACTCCACCAGCAAGTCCTCGCAGTCGGAAGTGGGGGGAAAGTCTTGGCATCCGAAGACACTCAGGAGCTCTTCAGACTTGCCCTTCTATTGAAACACAGACACAAAGAGAGAGGGCTGTTAGCTCTGGCGCTGGCCCAGGCAGCATCATGGCCCAGGGGCCTCTATTCACTACTTGAGCAGACGGGGTATGGTAACAGCCTTAAAGAATTTCCAAAACTCCAGGTTATTTTGTACCAGATTATTTGTAATCACCTTCTGTATACTATTCATTGGCCCTTTTTTTCTTTGTCTACACATTAGTTTAGTATCTCTCTAAGCCATAACAACTATCAGTTTAATGGACATACAGCACACACACATCATAGTCCACCATCACGAACTACTAACTACAAAGAAGTTGCAAAACATCCGAAGCCATAGTGTCATGTGTGCACTGCCACTGGGGGACTCCCTGGCAGAGAGGCTCCGAATTCACGGCTGGCCTTCTAACCTTCTCTATCGCGGGGGATAATAAATTCATTCTTGCCTTTTCCCGTTCTGCCCTTCCTCTTCTGCCTCCTGTATCTTCCTTCTTTCCTTGTCCTCTCTTCCTTTCCTTCCTTTTCCACAGCTCCTAGCTTTCCTTTCCTTCACCTTCCTTCTCCTTCTTTTTTCTTCTCCCGCCTTCCCCTATTCGCTCTACTCCTTATCTCCACCTCTCCTCCTCGCCCACATTCTCCTCCTTCCTTTTGCTGCTCTTACTTCCTGAGCCAGGCTAACTTCTAGCGCCAGTTCCGAGGCTCTAGCTTTATCACGCCAAGTGTACAGATACACTCATGCTTGAAATCAAAGAGAATGCACGGAAGGCACGTCCTCTGGCACTCACTTTTCATATTCTTACACTGTTAGCCTCACAGTTAAAAAAAGTGGCATTTGCTTTTATATATGAGTAGGGGCTATTAAGACTAGCCGTTATCAAAGTTAAGGTCAAACTGAAATTACATATTTTAACCAAAGGACAAATTCAAAAGGTTCTAACTTCTTTCCAATCAAAACACATTTAATTTCCTTTCAGATCAGTATAGTGCACCTAGGGAAACACCAGCTTTCAGTCTCTGTTTTGAATAATTCAAATTATTTACCCTCTACATGGTTATTTCTATGCTCACGAGCAGCCCTGCTCCTCTAGCAAGGGTCACTATTTGTTTTCATGTTTTCTTGGCTTTCCCTCCCTGTCCTCTGCCCATTAGTATCGGATAGTCAACACCTTCACCCACATCTCTTTCTGCACACATGGAGGGACAGCTGGAGAAAAATCCACACAGTGGCCAGGCTTGATTGATGGAGAGCACGTGCTGAGTGTGAAAATAACTACGGCCATGCAACGCGTCTGACTCATTCTCTTCTTCTAACACTTACCTCCAGCAAGTGAGTATCAAATCCTTTTATTTTTGGCCCAGGAACTGGTGGAAAGATGCAGCTCATTATGCTATAAAATAATGTGACAGATCAGATATATGGTAAGTGTCTTATTTTCTCACTTCTGTAAGTTTGACGCAGTATTTTTTCTAAATCTCCACATACAGCCACTTCATGCTATAAAGGAGGTCTTGAGCTATGTAAAACTGATAATAAATGGATGAAGACAAATATTTACAGAGACCTTCATTAGAATGTGTTCTGGTTAACTCTGAGCTGATGGTGAAGCTACTAGATTTTTGAACCTTAAGCTTCTCTTGATTTTAGCTGCTCTTGCCAGATTATTCCTATCTCACAATTGTGAGTTTTCATTTGAAGGAAAGAATACCCGTGTCATTAAATGAGTTCATTTTTCTACTTTTTAAAAAGTACTAATAAAAGATTTTTTTTAAAAAAATGAGCAAACACACTATAATTTATAGCTAAGATGGGGTATGCATTATCTGTAGGTTTCCATCATCTTTATCTTTTTTTCTGTATCCCTGATGAATGAGAGAGGGGCTGAGAAACAGCAAAGTACCTATAGCCTTTTATAGTCACTGCCCAGAGCATGATCAAACAGATGACTGCAGAAAAAATGGCCACAAAGATCCACGCAGTTGAATCTTTCAAGCTGATGTCTAAAAAACAAACAGCCAAAAGCTTTGATCACCCACAATGCCATTAAACACAAACAAATCAACCTAATGCATGAAACTTTTGAACACAAAATTGTCCTTCTTCTACCTATATGCTTTTTGACTTGAGAATAATTCAGACAGTAGCATCATTTCATTTTTTGAATATTATTGTCCTATTATATTGTACATATTTTGTAATACTCTACAAATTTAAAATTCACTTCATTTATTCTTTTATTTGGCCCTTAAGGAGGAAATCCATGGTGAATTTCAGTAATAATAACAATAAAAAGCTAACGCTGAGTTTTTACTAAAGCTGTCAATTATATTAAGTGTTTTAAGTGCATTGCCTTATTTTATAGATGAACAAAACTTTGTATGGTGAAGACACTATAGAATTATAGTTTGGAATTAAAACTCAGGACTTCTGCCTCTAGAACCTGTGCTTTCATTTGGTATGACACAAGAAGGTATTAGACACATGACCTGACTCTTGATACATGTCACTGACAAGTTCAGTGCTCCAGTGAACTCTTGATTTTTCATTAAGTGAGTTGTCATGAGAGCTAGGTTTCTGGAATTGTGGTTCTGGGAAGATTCCTACTTCATTGAATTTCAGTATTTTTAACCTCTAATTTCTAATGGTAATTATATTATTTTCAATTGTGTGGGAGACCTGGAAGCGCCAAATTCGATAAACACACTGTGAACTGAAAGTACTTTAGAAATGGATGCTGAACCATTCTTCTTGAAGAAAATAAGCTGCCATATTTAATGGCACTTCGTTAAAACTGAAGATCTTCATTTACTACACCTTAGCTAAGAAGTCAATGTGCAGTTCTCTTCAGAGACTAAACATCAGTTCATGCCTTTGTGTTCATGCCTTATAAGTTCCAGGATACTTAGATAATGGCCATGGCTGGGCCAATAATGGGCATGACGTACATGAAGAGTGTGAAATGACTGACCATGAGGCCTTTGGGTGCACACAAAGCCATATCTACATATTCATTCTGGAAACTGAGCCTTATTGATAATGATAGAGTGAGTAGTTCAACTCTTCTGAATGTTCTTGTATTGGGTAAAGAAATCACAAACCAGTGGTATTCATTATTCTGGCCAAGTCTTAAAATAATGTCTCTATTAGTTGTAACTGAATGCAAACTCATCACTTAAAATACCTAGGAATGTAAGCAGAACACTCACCACTGGGTATCTGAATGGAACGTTCTTGGCTCCACCTACTCCAGTATCCATGGTTTGATTTGCAGCGAACCTGGACATAGTACGTGTATCCTGGGTAAAAGCTGAGAATTTTAAAATGTGTCTGCTGCCCTGCAAAATGTGTCTAGGGAAGAACAAGAAAACAAAAGTCATTTTGGACTTTTATTATGAAGATACAGACTTTTCTACTCATATAACAAATAGTTTTGGGCCTTAGGCAAGATGATCACACTATTCTGAGGCAGCTTCATCCCTTTCTCATTTAAAAAATTGCTCTCTTAAAAATTTAACAGTTTTGATAGATTATTTCCATTTGGAACTCTATTTCAAAAAAGCAATATTCCACACCCCTCCAACTTTTTACAGAATATAGGATAATACTACAAATGTAAAAGGGATAATAAAATTGGAAAATAGTTTAGAAGCCCCCAAGGAAGTAACTGATTCAATAATTATTAACTGGTGTTAAAATCCCAAGGTGGAAGAGAACTACGTCTTGATGTATGTTGAAGCAACTGTGCACAAATGAAACATGGTTTTACAGTTATGGGATCTGGTTGTTTTCTCCAGGGGTCAATTTACCATCATTTATGGTTCAATCAGATGGCTTAGTTCCTGATCTGATACACTACGAAGGATATATCTATCACCTCTGGAGTATGCTGGCTAAAAATTATTCAACCTGAATTCAATCAAATATTTAGATCTAATATCTAGTTTCAAGAAATATGGGGGAAAACAAATTAAATGACCCTAAAAGAACTAAATAGAAAAATGGAGAAAGTGGTCAACTCTGTTGGTCAAGTGGTTCAGCTGGAGTGTACTGAAATTGAAGGAACGTAACAACCAGGCTGTATGTGTTCTCCTGGAATGGATTTGGGTTTGACATTTCGATTTGAATGGATTTGGTTTGATTTTGATTTTGTTAAAGGTATTTTTGAAACATTTGGGGATAGAGGAAGATTAAAATATGGATTACTTCTTTCTTGTTGTTAAGAAATTTAAATACATTTTCTTGTGTGTGATCCTGTTATTTTGTCTATATTTGGAAGTGTTATTTTCTAAAAAAACCACTTTTAAGGGTGGACTATCAGACTGCCTATAATTTGCTGTATTATTTCTTTACACTGAAGTGTCTTGAAATGTTTCTTTAGAAACACAATCATTGACAATGGACACATCACATTTGGATATCAATTACCTACTGTTTAGTGTAATTTATGTGCTGTTACGAGCAACTAGATTTAAACTGTGCATGAAAGTTGGTTGGGAACATGGGGGAGAAGGCCATGCAGTGCAAAGAACTGTGAAGACCAGTCCTCTTCAACTCTAATAGAGGTCTTTCTACATCTGGGTAGGTTACATCTGCATGGTGAGACCAATATGGTGGGCCAACAATTGGAAAAATGATCTATTTTTAGTTTTATGGGTTTATTCATGCCAAAGAACATGTTTCCTTCAAGAAGCTTCTCTTTGACTCACCTCCCACTCAGCTTCTTTCTCAGTTTTTAATCGAATTTCATATTGTAGTGTGAGCCAACCAGATTTTATGTCAGCCATGGTGGGTGGGAACCATTTTATCCATAGATAGGGTTTTCTGTCTTCTGGCTGTTTTATTTCCAAAGTCAGATTCTGAGGAGTATTTGGTTCAACTGTAAATATAAAAGAAACTTGCGTTCATTGCTTGCATTTTTTATTTGGCCCTACCGTTTTCTATCATGAATTGCATTTTCTGTTTATTAGCCCACTGTTCTTACTGTATTGCTAGCTCGTGGAAGACAAGAAAATGCTGTATCCCTCTTAGTATGTGATCAATCTTTTTTTTTTTTCATTTGAAGATGAAATGTGTAAGAGTAACATGTAGCTGAGATTTAATTATTGGTGTGCTCTCCATTTTCTACCAGCCAAGTTAGAAACACACCCAAATCATTTTCATGATGACAGGAACAAATTGGGTTGAATTTTGCAAATGAATTTAGGATAGAAGATTAGTGGGGCGGGATTTGAAATAGCTTGTTCCCCTCAGCTTGGAGCAATTCTCTTTGATCACACACATGATATTTGTGAGCTATTCATTCATGTTTACAATTTTGTGGGTAACAAATTGACAGATTTTATGTTTGTGTCATCAATTACATTTAGCATTCAATATGGATATTACTCCCTGTGGTAGATGGAATCCACTTTTCTGGATATTATATTGTTAGAATATGCCTAGAAGTTGGGCTTTTTGGTGGCGATCCCTTTAGTGATATAACAGGCTGTCAGTATGTTCAATAAATGTTTACATACTCATTCAATAAATGTTTGTCAAGTTCCCAGTAGTAAAGTGAGTGCTTGCTGCACACTGGTACTACATAAAACACTGTCTCTGAATCATTTAATTTAACGCCTCCAATAACTCCATAAAGTGCTACTGATGTACCAATTCTATGAGGAGAAAACAAGCCTAGAAGAGGATGAATTTCTTGCCTGGGGCCACATACCAAATGACCTTGAGGCAGCTCTGTCAGATTAGCCGAGGCAAGTGAACTAAGAAAGTGCTGAAATTGAGGCACAAAGACAAAAATGTGCTCAGCGATAACTCTTTTCAGACTCGCAAGATAATCAAAACCATAGTGAGATACCATTTTACACCCAGTAGAAGTGCTAGAATTAGAAAAAAAACAAAAAACAAAAAACCCCAAGTGCTGATGAGGATATAGAGAAGTTGACATCCTCATACATTGCTGGTGGGAATGTGAACCGGTGAAGCTGCTGTGGAAACAATCTGAAAGTTCCGCTAAACTCAAACATCGAAGTGCCGCATTACTCTTCAATTCCTTTTCTAGATGTATTCTTCCCCAAACTGGAAGCAAATAAATGTTCAAGCAAAAACTTGTCCCTGAATGTTCATTGCAGCACTATTATTATAGTAACTGAAAGGTGGGAAAACTCAAAGATCCATCCACAATGAATGGGCAAACATGGTACAGTCACACCTTATATGATTCCTTATATATCTATGGAATATCCAGGATAGGCAAAGCTCTGGAGACAGACGACAGATTAACATCACCAGGGGCTGGAGAGGGAAGCATGGGGAGAAAGTGTCTGGGCATGAAGTTTCCATTTATAGTGATTCATTTACAGAGAAGTAATTTTAAGTAGATATTTCCCCTAGCTGGGAGCTGGAACTGGATAACGCTGGCTGTGAAATAACTATGCCACCACATGGCACACTTTGAAATGAGTGAAGTGGTAATTTTGTTATGTGTACTTTACCACAGTTAAAGCAAATGAAGGAAACACTAGTTGTCAGATTCCTGTAGGTACAGGCCCTAGGAACTGCCCTAGGAATGAACCGCCTAGGGTCCTGGCTTGCATCCCCCAGTCTTGCTCCTGCTAGTCAGTGACATTTTCTCCATTCATGTATTAGCTCCTCCATTCAGTCTTCATGCCAGGTGGGGAAAGGGTGTGTATAGCTTTGGTACACTTGGCCTTGTGACCAAAATTTGCCTCAAAAATCAATTATAGGAATGTATTCATGAATCCCAATGCTTATCTCTTACTGCGTAAATACCGAAGAAATATTATTTTAAACACACTTAATAAACATCATTTAATTAACAGAAAATTTGTAAACCTTCTGAGCAATGCTTGTGATAAAAAATGCTTGCACCGAAGTCCAAGGAAGATGCTCAGAATGAATTCTTTTAAATAAGGTTTCTGAACTTCAGCATTATGGGCATTTTGGACTTGCTAGTCATTTGTTGTGGAGGGCTGTTCTGTTGCTTAGCAACATCTCTGGCCTCTACCCACCAAATGTCAGTACCAGTTCTGCCCCCTTTAAGTTTCAACATTCAAAACCATGTCCAGACACTGTCAAATATGCCATAGGAGGCAAACTAGCCCCCAGATTGGGAAGCACCGCATAGGAGAGTCCTCAGCCTAGCTCAATATTACAAGACAAAAACAACCACAAAGAAATGGACTTCTGAGTAATTATTTCCCGATGTTGGATGGGTCACATTGGATGGGAGTCAAGCTGATGGAAAGTGTAATGTGGTGAAGGCTGAATTCTAAGTGACCTTCCGTGGCCTGTCACCAATGCTATATGTATATGATACAGGGTTATGTGATAGTTCTAGAAACACTTCATTTATTATTTTGAAAAATACGGTTGAACACATATTCTGGTCCAATGTACCAAAGAATTTTTGATGCAGTGAAAACTTGATCCACACTTCTCAATTTCATTTTTAAAAGTCTTTATTTTCTCTTGTGAGCTTGTTATTTTGTATGTAGATGGAATTTGTTACAGCAGCTGGTCACCTTGGAACTTTTCGTTGTTTAGCCTTTGGATATACTATTTGGGGGTAAGTAGATTCAAGCAGGAATGTACAGGTGGAGTCATTTGTCACTTATCATCTTAAAGGCTTCATATCTCAAGTAAATTTATATAGTCAGAATTTATTTTGTTTCAACTTGCCAGTTGGACTGCCTTTATGAATTTCTTAAAATAAGATCAAATCGAATTTCCACACTGATGCTCATACCAATGATTTGTTAGAGGAAGAAGTATTCAAGTGTGAGCCAGTTGTTTTTAGTCTTTTCTAGTTTTAGGATCAGCCACTGACAACATGCCAGTGGGATGATAAATGAGTAAAGACGGGAGACTCTTAGTTAATTTGCTTTGTTGGATGGCATGAGGCAAATGAAGAGGACCCAGATAACCTTGAACCTAGTTAGTAGCTTCATAGATTATTATCCAGTATGAACTCAGTATTATCCTAGCCATCTCCATCATCTTGCCTAATCACAAAAGCCACCACAGTTACGGCCAACTGCCCTGCACTTTGATGTTGACTGTGCAAAGCAAGGATATCTCTCAGACTGAGTTTGTTCTACTTTGCTAATGGCGTCCCCAAACATTATGCCAGGGATCTTGGCCTTTAGCCTGGTGCTCAGGTAACAATATTTATTCTCTGATTCTTTACCTAAAAAATAATAACGTAGTTTGTTCAGAAGTATACATATGTTGAGAACTGAGCTTGTGGTAAAGCACTTGGAACAATTTTTGTGAGTGCAGAACCAGTGAGTCTCTTCTAAGAGCTGCTTCTCCATGGAAAACTGCAGAGCAGCTCTGTTTTCCAGGGACCATGAGGACATCAGTTGCAAGGAAAGGGCAGGAGACAAGAGCTGACAAGGGAGCAGGGCACATGTAGACCTTCACGCTGGGCAGAAGAGAATGGAAAGAGAGTCGAGGGAAAGCATAAGAATAGTAAGGTCCTAGAGTCACACTGATGGCCATGAATGAGGCAACAAAAATTACTTTGAAATGCCACGCTGACAAGAATATCATGAATGATCTCGTCCTTCTTCGGGGACTCTACCCCTAAGCCGAGACTCAGGTGAGTCTGAATAGCAAATGATAGAATAACCACTTCCCACCCCCCTTCCCCTTACCTATGTCCGTCACGTCCACATAGCATGGGTTTGAGACACTGGTTCCCAGCTTGTTGGTGGCACTTACTGTGATGATATATATTTTCCACATGGAGGTGTACTTCCTGCTAAAGTAGCAGGAGTTGGGACCACTGGTTTCATAGTCGGGACATTCATATGTGATGTTGTCTCTGTAATGAGGAATGCATCAGGAGTAAGTCAGAAAATAATAAACAATTTAGTTTTTTTCTCTGTGGATCAACACTGTTGGCTTCTGGAGATCTGGCATTCATTCAAAGCCAAGAAAAGCAGAGCAGAAGAGGAGCTCCTTGGGCTTCTGTGCTCTGCCGGTGTCAGCTGGGATCAAGAGAGAGAAGAGTACTGAAGAAAGGGGAGGAAAGAGCCTCATCGACTCCGCTTTCCACCAACCCTTCTTTTCTACAGGTGTTTTTGTCATCGGCATCCCCTGACAGTAAACACTTAAGCTCTTAATCACCAAGGCACCACCACGCCCAGAACACTATGATTGGCTCCCCCCAGAAAACTGAGACTTTTACTTGCAACACGTACAGGAGGGGCCACTCACAACACCATTGCACATGCTTGTTGAATTATATTTGTAAGAGGAAATTCAGAAATATGTAATATAAAGTCAATATCCTTCAGATGATACAAAGTTAGCAACAGACTGAAGCGACTTCAGAAGGAGACATTTCAGCCTCAAGTGGCCCATTATGTGGTTCATATTCTGATTTATGAGTCTCAATTCCAGATACGCCACATGTGATAGAGGTTTACTTGACTTTGGTTGGCATTCAGAGTTTTGAAATCTGTTTGCACAATACCTCATTGTGTCCCAGATGGGAGGACAGCTTTGTGCACAGCCCAGGGCAGTCACTGGAAAGTGGGTCAGCTATCTTTACTAGAAATACATAGTCTCTCTTTGGGGAAAGATACTGCTATCCCAAGATTTCCAGGAGGGTCTCATTGTGTGAATTTAGCAACATTGTCACACAGAGATGACCACATTTAGTCCTCGTGGGCCGCATGATATCCAAATATCCAGGTCTCCAGGAGACCTTGATAATAAATCAGTTTTCTAAAGAAAATTCCTTGCTTTCTTTCCTTTATAATATTCTTTATTTTCTTGAATGTGAAACAAATTTGAAAACCTAATATAACCACAGTTGTCAAGGATTACACAGTGCAATTGGTATAATCCTCTCACATTACAAAAGTAACATGTTTACTAAGAAAAAATACAAATGGTGTAAGATATATAGATATGCACCCAGGAGTAATTATCATTTAGGAAATACATGTATGAGCCTCGGGTTGCCCCCTAACCTTGTGACAGGTAATATGAAACACTGCTGATGTTGTGTTGTTATTGTGGCTGATGGGACAACGAAGATCAAGAGTGTTAAAACCTCAATAGGAGAAGGCGAGCTGAGATGTTGGACTTCCTTTCCTCAGTGGTATGGGACTGATGTAAAAATCCAGGGCTTGGCAATTCTAACTCAGAACCAATGCTTCTGTGGCCTGGAGAATGTGGACATTCTTATGGGTTTGGTAAGAGAGAAGAGAACTCTTTACCCTTCCTTGTAGTAAGTCAGTGTGTAATTTGTGGGGTGGCCTCCATCACTCCCCGGCTTCCACCAGCAGGTGAATGTTTCCTTGTCAGGAGAACGACATTTAAAGATCACAGGTTTTCCTGGAGGTGACTCTCCTAAAAAAATAAAGCCACAAGACACTGGAGTCAACACTGAGGTTCATTCTGTCACTTGTGCATTCTGGTGGTGACATTTTGCATTCTGATGGCACTCAGGCCGGTGCTGCGTGAGGCCTCGGCATAAACGGTCCTGTGGATAGTCCTAGGAGAGGGTGTTCAGACAGGATGGAATGTCAGCAGGTGGTAACTCTCCTCTGTAGACCGTCTTGGTGTCGACAGGACAGTTAGAAAGACTGCTGGCTGGTAGTAGCGGTAGCGGTTGTGGAATGTGTCTTTGTTACACAGAAACGTCAATTGTTTAGAAATGGAGATACCAATAGGTTATGTGAAGACACATGACTAACTGTAAAAGTTTAATAAGGAGCGAGCCCAAGAGCAAACAGATTCATAGAGACTGAAGCGTGTACAGCCCTTCCTCCCATGGAGGAATACATTGTTCTCTGGCACATCTGTCTGCTCACCACCTTCCCTTTCTCTATGATCTCCTCGGCGTTAGCTCTACCTCTGTCTTCAGGCTTTGTTTGTCTTTGCATTACTGTCGCTTCCTTCATCTGGGTGACTCTCATCTGTTCCTTCCCTTCCTGCCCTAATTTTTCCCTTCCTCCTCTCCTCTTGGTCTTATCATCTTTGACCTAATGTCCCAGTTGTATTGCCTACCACTCCATCTTTCCTGCTGCCATTTCTGACCGAATCTTGATTTATAAGGCTCCTTTCCTCTCACCTTTTCTGCCTCTTTCCTTGGGTCTTTTCGTAGTTAGATGGTAAAGGGCTTCCTTGTAATTCAACAGATTATTTTGAGGCGAGGAGAATGGTGAGAGGCAGGGCAGAGGGCAGTAACTCTCAGAGCTGCGAGCCATAAGAATTATGAAAGGACAGGTCCCATTCCCAGGCTCTGAGGTCTGCATGAGGTGATGTGGAAAATATAATATCAAGGAGATAGGATTTCTTAGTGGCCAAATTCACATATCCCTTAGCAAGTTGGTTTCCAGTTCTCTTGCCTGGTGTTTAGGTCTAGAGAGAAACAAAGCAAACCTTGGAATTTGCCTTGCTGCTGTTGGGTTGGGAAGGCCAAATATAACTAACTATGTAACTCCAGCTTCTTCTCCTTGCCCAGTCCGAGGGCCCAGGATTTAGTCCAGAAAGTGGGGACAGAGGATAGTTCTTAGAGGTTGGCCTCAGCAGCTTAGGGGGTTCACTCTGCTTTCTTCCCATGTATACACAGGCTTCTTGGCCAGAACACCTGGTGGAGCATGAGATCAGGAAGAGTAGGTCTGCAGGAGCAGGCAGGAATGGGAAGGGCAATCTTTGGCAACCTGACCAGAAAGAAAAACGTAATGGGATGATGTGATACAGAGCACAGCGTGGGCCCAGGACACCGGGCTGGTCATGTCAGTAGGAACTAAGCTCCTCTTGCTCTCATAGGCCCTCCTAAGAACAGTGTATGTGGGGCTGGTGCAGGCCTGCCAGTATTTGTAATACTGCACATCCTCTAGAAAAGATTCCTGCAGGATAGTGCTAGCACAAGTCAAAAGTGCAAGGTTTCTTTTGCTTGTTTTTGTAATAGGCGGGGTGAAGTGTGTGATATGGAAAGCAAAGCTTGTAAAATTCTAAATTGTATGCTCCAGTATTGAACATGCCTAAAGTTGAGTGAGCATTTAGGATTTCACTTACAGATTTTCTGACCTCTGCTTTCTCTCTCCCTGGAAGCTTATTTCTTTTACATATTTCTGATCATTTTAGGAACTCAAAAGAGGACGTTAAAGTTGTGAAAATATAATTAATCAGATGTTCCCTTCATCCACTTCAGAGAAATCGGTTAAGCTTTGTGGACTATCACAATGTGTAGATGGAGAGGGACAATCACACAGATACTGTACATATATATGGGCATGGAGATATGGAGATGTATGGCCACGCAAATCCTATGCCAAATGTGCACACAAATAAACTATACATATATGCACACATGTAATACATACACAGAGAAGTACACACAGTTGCATACATATAGCAGCACATATGGGTACACATACATGCACACAAAATAAAAGGCACAACTGCACTGTAAACCTTAAATTTTGCACATATACATGTCAATAAAATGGGGAAAAATAAAAATAAAATAAAAATATGAGAGAAAAAAGATATGCACATATGCACTACTCAGGGGTACACACACTCACACATCCTGCAAGTATACATAAAGAAGTATTTCCACTCTGTTTCATAAAAAGTTGATGTAGTCATAGGTACACACAGAAGTATGCTACCCAGAGATGCACAGGAGTGTCCACAGGCACACACCTTCCAATTTCACTGTGTACTTCTATAATACAATAGAGTTGGCCAAACCTGTCTTCCACCATGTAACAGAAGTCTTTTACATTCCCTTACAAAATTTCAAAGATTTTTCACATATAACATTTCGTCTGAGGTGGAGGAAACGTCACTCTCTTCACTTTGAAAATTTGGAAACCCAGAGCAATTAGGAAACTGGCTGGAGCCCACAGAGCTAATTGCTGGTAGATTCTGGACTGGATCTGAGGTCTTCTGCCTCTCAGAGAGGCTCCATCAGACCCTCACAGTGAAGACAAGGGTGGGGGGGGGGACACACAGAGAGACAAAATTCTGCACTCATTTCTCCTGCACTTAATTTAGTGCGAAAATGTTGCAAATAATTTAACAGCAGCACACGCCCACTGCACTGGGAGACTGTGCTAGTCTGTCTACCCTCTCTGAAAAATCCCAGGCAAGGTAGTGTCTTACTTACCACTCAGAAGTCTGACGTTGATAAAAACAAGCAGAAAAAAAACAGTGGCCACATTTTCCTTCATGTTGGCTCTCTTTTCTTGGTACAAGAAGTTTTTCAGAGGTTCCCTGAAAGAAAAGACACCAGGCAACTTTTGTAAAATGACAGCCCGGTGAGGCACATGCGCCACTTTGTTCTGATTGTTTGCAACTGATTCCTTCTCCTTGCATAATATGAATGACAAAACAGGAGGAAGAGAATGTAGGAAAATGTAACATGGGATTTCTTGGCTCAGGAAGCATCAGCTCATGCATGCTGGGAAAAATTCCACCACCAGAGGTCATCAGATGACAAGGGGAGCTGTGGGTCAGCTCCTTTGCACACACCTCAAAGAAAAAAATTGACCTTTCCACCCCATAGTCATTTAACGTGCTACCCATTGCCTGTGACAGAGTTTGTATGCTCCAAAAGAGGACCATCCTGGGAGGGCTCTGGCTCTAATCCACCGGCTAAAAATAATCCAAGCTGAAAAGTTAGTGTTCTTACTAAGAATCCATCTATCCCATTGGATGCTGCTGAGTTGGGGGAGTGGGGGCTTCCTCTAAACATTCAGGGAGAACGCTTTTCAAATCTGGATGGTGGAGCAAAACCCAAAATGAACTCTAGTGACTTTCTACAACCTTCTTCTTTTTGTAAATCTCCACGAAAAGAGATAATAAACTCCAATAATGATTTATAATCCCTTGGGTTTGGAGTATTAAGTAAATTTTGAACCTCCTGGGGTTGAGAGTTTTGAGCAATTCATTATTAATATTATTTTTACCCTTGGAACAACTTTCAAAGCCTCTAAATGTCCTTCTAAGAAAAAAGGATTTTTAAAGACATTAAAAAAAGGCTTATTAGTCTTACGAGACTTCAAACAGCATGCAGAAGAAACTAGTTTGTGTGAATTAGCTGTATATTCTCAGAAACACATGTCTTTAATTTCCCTTTAAATATTATTATTATTATTATTATTATTATTATTATTATTATTGTAAGTGAAGAACATCTAGGGGCAAAGAAGCCCATCTCAATACATTTGAAAGCTCTTGAGTGTGTTTAATGAGCCCCCCAAAAAGACTAGTTTTTGCCCTGACAGCATGGGTGCTGACTGCACACCACAGACTTTTTGAAGCCTTCCATCCCCTGTCATTACCTCTTGTGAGACATTCAGAAACAGAAAACTTAGTGAAGATCAAGTTTTGGAGCACAGAGGTGCCATCATATAGCTGTCTTATATTGAGGCTCCTGGTTCAGTTAATTAATTAATTAATTTTGGTTTACTAATGGCTTCTGTGAAGTAGCCAGGATGTTGCTCTTTAGGAAACCTTTCACTTGCTTTGCTAGGATTCCTTCCAAGTGCCCTCTCCCTGCTTGCACGTACTAAGCCACCTGCTCCTTCTAGTCCCTCAGGGTCCTCTAATTTAAGTCAGGTGATCAAAACACCCTAATGGATTTTAAATCATTCTCACCACTTTTAGAGCCCCTCCTGTGGGCAAAGCACTGGGCAAAGTTCCTTAACCATTTGAACTTCATTTTGTCCTCACCATAGCCCTAGGAGCAGGGAGAGGTTGCCAACATTCTGCTTTAACAGATGAGGAAAGGAAGTATGAAGGTTTGGTAGGTTGTCGGCCACATACCCAGGGGAGGGGGCAACTCTGAGGGCACCTGGTAAATCAGTTTGGTTTGTGGAGAGTCTGCAGTGGGAAGTAGTCCAACTGTTCCCCCTTCTGTTGGACAGACAGGGGAGACCAAGAAGCGGACCTGAAGTGGGCAGTACTCCAGTTCTCGGGTAGGCATTGGATCCTGAGCAGGCACAGGAAGGGCAGGGCCGTGAGAGGTTATCTCAGCTACTGCTTTTATGCTAGAGCATCTCGAAGGCTGTTGATCTTTCTAATCCAGCCTTACTAGGTACATATAGCCAGAAAGAGCTGGAAATGGGATTCCACCCACTGGCTGAAGATTTTCTAGAATATCTCTTTATTGAGACCTCTTTTCTCTTTTAGGCCCTGCATCAAAATGCTTGAGTTCACCGTGCTGTAGATAACACCTTTCAGGTGAGAGCAGGTCTCCACACGTCTGCACAAGAAAGGCTGAGGTAAGGCCCTGCGAAGACACAGGCAGGAGTAGAATCATACTTCTTCCTGTGCTCGGCCGGACCAGAGGAACTCTCCTAATTGAAGTAATAATGCTTTCAGGTTGCACTTTATGTACTAAAAACATCCCAACAAACTTCTTCTGGAGTTTCACCTGGTCATTACCGCATGCTCTCTAGGGCCTAAAACAGGTCTGCTAGGGAATCAGACATACTTAGATTGCTGTTGTATTTTAACAATGGTTTCCCAGCTCATTCTTAATTTCAATTCCCAGCAAAGGAAACATGGAGAGCGCAACTGTACTGTTCATGCCTAGGGGAGTTATCCTAAATGTTAACTCTCATCATACAGCTAGCTGGGGGACTAAACACACCTCTGCTGGCCCATTGACCAGTTTTCAGGGCTGGTAGACACCAGGCAGTAGATAGATTTGTCTTTATTTTCTGAATTTACTCTTCATTGTAGGCAGGGACTTGATCAAAGATGAATATGATCTCTTTATTCACCACTTCAGCAGGGTTTCAAATATCTACTGAGGGTCCATAGGCTTTCATGTTATAGCCGAAAATGCCTCCTAATATTGGGAGTTTAGTTACCAGAAGTCAACCTTGGATATCCAGTCCAAGGACAATCACCTGAGGGGTTGCTCCCTACGGCTCCCTGGCTGTGACTTCGGATTGAAAATGCGCACCTTGGCTCTGTAGAGGAGGTTTGTAGGAGGTCTGCAGTTCCCATGACTGCCTGACTTCCTTTCCTCTACTCTGAATCCTCAGAGACTTGCCCATCTTCATGTTTCTTCCCATTATCCAAGTACACGCCACACTCCCATCGTGCTACGTAGGAACACGCCCTCCACCTGCGGGTTACTCAGCATCAGTCTCCCTCTCCCCCCATTTAGACTTGCTTTTTCAAAAAGCCTCCCATCATTACTTTCTTCCATTCAGTCAAGTTTTTTCCACCGAGGCCAACAGTTGAGAAAGAGGTCCAGTGATCCACAGCCTGGCAGCCTGCCCTTTTGAGAAACCAGAGCTACTCTTCACCGTCGGAAACTCAAGGCTACAGTCTCATGGCCTGGCCCACATCTAGTGCCATTAGGGAGGGCAGGCCAAGGAGAGGAGGCAGCGCAGCTGTTTGAGAGTTAAAAATGACAAACCTGAGTTCCCGCTGCTAACACTTCTCAGCATCAATGCCTCATCCGTTTGGACTAAGCTTCATCTGCAGGTTCCGGCCCACCCAACTCCCGGACACTTCGGCCTGCGCTTCAGCAATCTCAGCTCTCCCATCTGGTGGAATTTGCCCCTAAGATTACGCACAATGTGCACTAGAACCCTTTCCTGCCCCATATGCCATTCTTGCCGCATTGTCTCAGCTTTTATGACTCTAGAAATGGATCTAACATACCAGGCAGAGATTCTGACATCTTTTTAGCTCAGTATGTCCAGATTCTCAATGGAGAAGCAGGGCCTGATGTGAATCTTCTTTTCAAGATGTCCCACCTACACAAGTCTTAATTATTATGTGATAAGTTACCAGGTGAAGAGACACATTATACCACGTAGGCTAAAGAACAACATCACAGAACTAACATCCCCTCAGAAATCCAACACTGGCCTGCCTACTCTTCACTCACTTCCTCCAATAGGGGCTGCTGTTCTGACTTATATCACTACAGATTAGATTTTTGCTTACTTTTGTATTTTAAATAGAATCAAAGAGCACACATTTTAGAAGCGAGTGTGTGTGTGTGTGAGCTTGTGTGCGTGCATGTGCCTGACTTGTGCATTCCCCACTGTAGCAGTACTGATTTCAGTTGTTACCTGTAGTTTTTACATAGTTCATTTCATCTCATTCATATTTCATAAATAAATGACTGTAATTTGGTGAACATTTGAATTTTTCCAGCGTTTGGCTAATTTTGGGTTTTTGCTAAGACCAATCTAGACTCAAATGGTAGAGAAACGCCCCCATACCTCATAACCCTCATCAACTTCAGTTGTCTGCTGTGAACGGTTGGTATGTTGACTGTCACACCTTCTGATTATTAACCTAAATTACATTTCTGGTCCCTTTGTTATCCTAAAAATTCAAAAAAAAAATCATTGTTTGGAAACCAATTTTGAGTATATTATTCCATTGTTTTAAGTGGCAGGTAATGTTTAGGTGCTCTTCCTGTGGGGTTCTCTGGCCATTGGGATCTCCTTACCTGGGTCTTAGATGGCTCAGAGTTAAAATAACAAGATAAGGATTGCATATGTGGCCTTTGATTTTCAAGAGTTTAATTTTTCTTTCCAATACAGAGTGCGAATATTCAATTTGGAAAACAACAAAAAAGCAAGGTGGGGGAGAAGGGCAGAAGGGGGTTAACTATTTGACACAGGCTAAAGATTAAGACTGTTGTATGCAAGCTCTTCCCAAAGTTAGTGTTCAGTGACTGCAGAATGAATAAGGGAACCAAGGAAAAACCAACAGATTAAAAAAAAAAACTGAATGAGATACTAAGACATGCAAAGCCATTAATCTTAACGTGTCATTATGGTCTGCATCTGGAATGTCCCACAGAAGTCTTATATATTTGGAAAGGAATTGATTTGTGAAAGTTAAAAGAATCAAGTGAAGTAATCTGTTGACTTCCTGTGCTGTTAGGAGGTAGAGCCTGGTGGGAGAGATGGGTCGCAGGAGGTGTGACCTTGAAGGGAAAGCTTCCTTCCTAGCTCTGCCGTTTGCTCTCTCCGCCCTGTTGCCACACCATGAATAACTTTTTTTCCAGCTGGGCCTTCAACTGGGCCTTCCTACCGTTGCCAGTGGACCCTGAACTGAAACATTCTGAAATTGTGAGGTAAATCAAACCTTTCCTCCCATAAATTCTCTGTGTTGGTGTTGTCCAGTAACAAGAAAGTAACTAAGATGTATGGCAACTTTACCAGATTAGAAAACGCACAGTAAAGTCACATCTGAGTATGTCTTGGGGTACTGTCTCAGCTACTTTCTTGTTGTTGTGACAAAATGCCCAACTTAGGAGAGGAAATATTTATTTGACCTCACAGTTTCAGAAGGTCTCAGTTCATTCATGAGCAGCTGGCAATGGTAAAAGCACAAAACTCTTCATAGCGTGGCAGGCACGAAGCCAATCAGTGAGGAAGGGTGGAGTTGGCTTAAACCTCTCCAGGTCCTGTCTCAATATCTTAACCCTTACAGATTGATTGAGCCCCACTGTTCCTCCCCTTCTGACCAGGCCCCACCTTTTACCAGCACGATTCCACAGGAATTCCACAATATCCAAATACATAGGATTTTGGGGGATATTCTAGGTCCAAATCATAACAGATGTTTCCAGAAATTACTGGCATGTAGGCTAGCAAATTTAGGAGAGACTACCCTAATTTTTTGTGGTACCAATCAGCAACCTCAGAGCCTGAGGGAATAGAAAAGGAGAGGAAGCTGGCATATGATTTTGCAAAGCTCTGTTCTCTTCAGCCTTCCAGTGTAGACTTGTACCGGTGACTTCCCACAGAGATTCCAAGCCTCTGGTCTCTGGCTGGCGCTATATCCGTGATCCCCTTATTCTGGCTTCCTGCTTCTTGGATGAGCAGCTACGAGATCCTCCAGGTCTCCAGGATGCGTGCAGCCATTGTGGAGTCTCCATCTTGGATGTTGTAAGCTTATCTAATATATCCCCTTGAGTATATGTTCACCTATACCTGTGCATATATAGGTATACATGCACAAATAATGTATAAATATATGTGAATATAGTTATGTACAAATATAAATAGATGTAAAAAGAAACATATATGCATACCTAACCCTATGCCTAGATAGGGATAGGTGCACATACATATTTATTTTTCTCTTGCATTTGTTCCTCGAGAGAACGCCAATCAGTACAATATGGGACAGGATACTTCCTGTATTTCAGGAAAATAGGTTGAACACTCTGATTAAAAATGACACTTGCAGAAAGAGGGGCAATGGCTGGCTAGAAAAGGAGTGAACCTCTGAAAAAGTCGAGATATAGACTGTCATTGATTTCCCAAGCTCTTTGTCTCTAATGTGTTATAGAAGTTGAAATTCATGTATATATAAATTTTAAAAAAATGACGCTTGCGGCCAGTATAGTCTGTAATCTTTTACAAGAGAACCTGAAGAAATTTTAAGGACATCATGGCTTCATTGAAAGTTGAGGAAACAGTGGTGAGAGACCCTGGTCTGAAGTTGGGCAGATGAAGCTTTGAGCTTTTCTTGTCTGCCAGTAATTAGTTTTTTGCACATATGTGACCATAGCAACGAGTGTTTTCCTACCCATGGCCAAGTTCGCACTTTTGCACATGTGTCTGTGAGTGTTCACAGGATGACCTTTGCTCACGTGCTCATCCTTTATTATTATTTTTATTACCTCAAATATGAAGTTTTACATTTTGTTTCTTCTTAGGTTTCCGTCCTATGTTTTGAAAAAAGCCTTTGGAGGCAAACATCTGGAACCTTCCATAAAGGAATTGTTTCTGTACAGAACATTCACCACATTTTAATTTGGCAGTTCGGTCGGAGCATTATGGGTGTGCAAAAGTTATTACAGACCGTACAGAGACTGCTGCTTTAAAGTGTCACCTGGGGCGTCAAACACCCTGCTCCTCTCGTATAAGCCTCAGAGATTCCTCAAAGGAAAATCAGTGCTTGGTGAAGATGGCCCTAAGAGCAGGCATAAGATCTGCTAAACGGTGGCTGTGTTCTGACAGAAGCAGGTGATGAGAAGAGAGGGCATTGTGCAAACAGGAGTGACTCAGGGTTTGTGCGCAGTAGAGGAACTTCTATAGAGATATCTGGCTTCGAATCTAATTGGAATAAATTACTGCACTGTTATGCATGCGCCTTCTCACTGGAGTCACTTTAATAAAACAAATACTGAACGCTTACCATGGCCGGCGGCGTTGCTTCCAAATCCAGTTACTCCAACTCCACTTACTCACCATAGCATCCCAGCTTCATATTTTATCTGAGGGAGGTTTGTTTTTGCTCGGCCTTTTTGGCTTAATGGCAAGAATAAGAACTGGGTGAGTTTCAATTCTACCCCCCCAGTGAACACTTTGGACGGATGGTTGGCCTGATTTCCAGAGGAATGAGTCTCTCATGAGATCATCAGTCAATGAATAACAATTAAAGATCACCCATAAATCGCACACTGTGTTTTGCAATTTAAAAAGCTGCTCCACAGACATCATTGGTTTTCAACCTAGGATTCACATTAAAAACAAAGACACTGTAAAGATCTCTCCTTTGACCCTGTCCCTAGTGATTCTGATTACTGTCAGCCCTACATATCCATAGGTGCCCTGATTGAATATATCTTGAAAAAAATTTGCATCTGTACCAAATATGTACAGACTTTTTTCATTATTTCCAAAATAACATAATATGACATCCACTTACCTAGCATGTGTACTATATTAGGTATTCTGAGTAATCTAGAGTTAAAGAATATGGGAAGAGTACATGGGCTACATTTAAATATCATGCCATTTTAAATAAGGAAGTTGGGATCTACGGGTTTTGACACCCATAGGGTTCCCACACTAAATTCTCTGTAGATACCAATGAATAATTATAATTCATTCAGAGTTGGGTCCACTGAGACATGAGAAGATAAAAAAATCCTCCAGGTGATTCTAACATGCATTCAGGGTTGATAACCACAGACCACCATGATGCCATCTCTCCCATCCAGTGCCTCCACTAAGAGGCATCACTGACAGAAGGGGATACTGAGGCTTAGAGTCAGAACTGACTCTACCACCACTGCACACAGCAGGCAGACAAACAGCAAGGTGAATTCGAATTTGAGAATCTGAATTCTGCTTCAATTAACAACATCAAGTAAGAAATGACAGAAGTTTTATTTCTATGGTGATCTACAATTTATAACGCACCTTTAGATCATTATCATATTTTATTCTGATTATAATCCTGCAGAAGACAGGCCAGCTATTATTACTATGAGTATATTATTGCTTTTGCTTCAAAGATGAGGAAACATTAGCTCAAAGAGTAAGTGGTTTAAACCAACTGAATTCCGGGTACTGTCTTGTTAGCTTGCTTAATCCTTAGCAAAATACAAGTAAAGGGATTATTATTATTATTATACTCATCATGCAGAGAAGGATGCTGAGGTTCAGAGAGGCTTTGTGAGTTGCCTAACAGTACACAGCTGGCAAGTGGTACATGGAGGAAGAGAAACTCAGCATCTGAGCTCTGGGGTCTGTGTTGTTAACCATTTAGATGGCTACAAAGGAGCAGTGACCATTACCTTCAAGGAGCTCCAGGAGCACCAAACTCCACCTGACATGGGGAGTGGGGAGGGGGGTGGGGACACAGGTGAAAGGACTTTGAAGCCTTTGAGGTAACCCTCATCCTGATAACAGGATCACTGGACACACCCTGCTGTCCAAAGGTGGTTTTACTGCAGAGAGCTGTGGGAATCAGAGGTGGACCTTCAGTAACAGTACGTGTTCCTGGGCATCTTTTAAGACTCTTCTATCTAGCTGAGAACTAGGTAGGGGCATTTTTATTTTTTAATGAGCACATAGATAATTCTCATTCAAGCTGAAGTTTATGAGCTGAAAAGAGCAGGGGAAGAGGATGACGACAGTAAAAGAAGGAGCGAGAGTGGCTGCTTCTTTATGGGAAAGGCTGCATTTAGAGCTTGCACGGTGACAGTGGAGATGCGGGCTGATTAGATTTTTCCGAGAATCTGTTTTCCCAACTGTTTTCTGACTCCCAGTCATTTGATCACCATACATTTCTGCAAGCTGCTGGCAGTGTGCATATCAATGACTTTGAACATGGGTGCATGAAAAGCTTTGGACAATGCGGTGCACATAGTTACTTTGGCTGCATCCAACTGGAAACCTTTGATACCACTGCGTGACTTGGCTTAGTTTTGCTCTCAGGCTCTGTACACCTTACAGTGTCGCAGAGGATAGCTCTACTCTGTGTGGGTTTCAAAATGTGAAAGCAGTTAGGGCACTGATGAGTTCAGCTGAGCTGAGCCAATCCTGGCGGTACCAGCCTGAAACTGACTCAAAGCCCTCATAAAGTGAGTGAGAAAGGAATGATTCCCGAAGCCACTGGGATCTCACTGCGTTTTTTGATATATGGTGAAACTGAGTAACATAGAGCCAGCACAGTAGGATGGTAAGTTGTGCAAGACTGCTCAAACAAGATTATGCTTTTTTTAACAGCAGGATTTCTGTGTGTATGTGTGTGTGTGTGTGTGTGTGGGGTGTGAGTGCACCATTCAATTAGACACAAAATAACTTTGCTTTGACTGAAATAATAAATTAGTATTGAATTAGTAAATCTTATCTATTTGTATATTTTAATTTGTAGATACCTGGTCTTGGGAAGTGAGGAGAAAACTTAAAAGTCAAAATCAAAATAAATTCTTGGTTTAGTGGCGATGCATCTATCTGGCTGGTTGTTTATTTGTCTTAATAAGAAATGAATATCAGGAGGTACAGGATCATGAAATTTTGGATCTGAAAGAAACCAAAAGACTTAAAGTTTCCGATCTATATTTTCACATATGGTGAGCCAGGCTAGGTTCCTCTTACTCCATATGCTACATACTAGCTGTGCGGTCCTTGACAACTCATGAAGCCTCCGGTCTCAATGTCCTCATCTGTAAGAGGCAAAGCTACCAGAACCTCTACCTCAGACTTGTGAGGAAAAGCCAGTTAAACAAGCAATAACTAGAGCAATCACTATGCCCAGTGGGAGGATCTCTGAAGAACTGAGCAGAGGCTGTATGCAAGTCTGCAAAAGGTGACAAGTTCAAGAAAAGACTGTCAAAAGCGTGCCAAAAGGATTTTTCTTCTGTAATTCCCACTTTTCACTACTCTTCAGTTAGGACAGTGGGAATCTCTATACAAGAGTAGTAGAAGCCTCCAGGGTCTATCAGAATTGGTTCTCGCTCCCCTTCTGTCCACACGATTTCAGTTCATTTCACTGTCCCTTCTGTCTTTAGGTGGGTCAGGTGATTGTGCCCTCTGAAAGTGGACAGGAACAAAAGACTCTTCCAGTCTAGTTGTAGACCTGGTTTTGAACACTGTTTTCTCTCCTATCTTCTCTCTCTCTCTCTTTCTCTCTCCCTCTCTCATTATTGACAAGAGGGAGGGAGATGAAGTTCTGGACCTCAGAATCCTTAGGACTCAGAACAACCCACAAGTGGGAGGCTTTGTGTTCTTCTTTTACCTCCACTAAGTTGTGACCTAGGTGAGAAATAAAACTGTAGAATTAAAGGCTGGCTGTTATAACAGCTGGTCTTACTCAGCCTGGCTGATCTAAGGAAGTCCAGTGATTATCAACCAGCTTAATTTAAATGGTAACTACTATATTGAACCACATAGAAGGTCTCTGTGTTAATGAAAACCCGATGCTTGGCTCACTGTGTGCCACTGTCCCATCTTGAGCCCATCTCAACTCAGCCTTAGATACAGAAATTAATTTAAAAAGTACCAGAGCAATACAATTTGGGCTGGAAGTTTGCTGCTTTACTGATACTGTTGGTTCTATGAATTGTCAAGTATAATAACTTAGTATACTTTTCACAGGTGTGTCTAAGTAGAGGGCCTAACGCACACCCGGGTTTCTATAGCACACTCTTGAATGTCTCTGATTGCCTAAAAGATCACATTACGATCCCCACCTTTTCTTTAAAACCCTGTAGGTGCAAATGCACTCGGGCATATGAAGTCCCAGTGGATCCCATGGCTCAAAATAGGAAGAGCAGCAGGACAGGTTTACTTTCCTACCTGTGTGGTTCAGTTGAAGGGTTCTCAGCTTAGCATAGTTATTGTGGGCACACAGTAGCACTTGAATACTTGTGGAATAAAGGACGAGTAACCAGGCAGCCTCTCCACTCATTTGGAGGCCATATTCAGCCCTTTATCACTTCATGTATTATTAATAACAGCAAATATTTTGTGGTCAGACGTGGGGAGGAGTTCTATGAAACATGTCATGGTGGACACTTGGAACAATTCTTTACTAGCCATCTCCGCATTCTTCTTTGGACCTTCAGGGAGGCCGTGCCTTGCCCCATTATTATTCCTCACTCCCTCTAAAATTTCCTCTGCAGTCCCAAGAGGTTCTGCAGTAGCTTCAGTTTGTATGTGCCCCTCACCAACCACGCCAGGCTGATGTCTAGGCCAACACTAACCAGAATACCTCATGAGGGTCTTGATGTGGCTTGTTAAAATCTTTGCTCCACAAAAAAGGTTCTTTTTCTATACAGGAATATAGCTGCTAGGAAAATGTAATAATCTCTGTGTTGTTGCAGAGGCATCAAGGAACGCTAGTACAAGGTTCCTGGACAGAAAGCCCAGCAATTTCCTCATTCTTAGTTTTACCTTCAGTTTCAGACCTCGGGGAAGTTTTGGTTCTTCCATGGCTGGAGGATCCCTGCGTGCAGGGTACCCTGAACCTGACCTTATGGTAGCACTGATAATGAATCTGACTTTCTTGCCCTTCTGACCCTCCTCTGCACCCACACCATCCCCAGGTTAGAAGCTCACTGATGCTGTGTGTTACTCAGATTTCTCAAGCTTAAAACAAAGCTCTATACTTAGTAGGTGCTCAATAAATGGTGATGAATAAGTACGATGTGTTGCATGTCAGGCACATTTGGAGGGATGTTGGTAAGGAGTTTGTGCTCTTAAAGGGCTGTTAATCATTGGAATATAGAGCTGAGAGAGATAGTGTCTGCTTTGGCTTGGGTGATTTAAAATTGGTAATAGTGGCAATGTGTATTGTAATAGAATTTTTAGTATTCAAAGTATTTTCATATAAAATACTTTATTTCATTCTTTTCTCAAATCTGGGAGGCATAATTGAGTTTGTAAACATTACTGGCTACCAGATGGTCCTGTGGAGCTGGCACTATGTGTTTGGAATGCAAATGGATATAACGTTTCTTGTAATACATACTGAAAAACTAATAATGTGAGATGAACTTTCAAAAATTTAACCCAAATGGACAGAGATCAGCAAAAATAATTTGGACTGATGACACATCCCCTCCAGTGCTGTTTATAAATACAAAGCATTTGGGGAAATATCTAAGCATCTAGTCACAAAGCCATACGAAGAAATATCCTTTTCCCTTTAAAATAACGTGGTACAAATTTAACGATATTAAAACATGTGGAAAGGAGAAAGAATTGGGCACAGGAATATGACACGCTTGACCCTCATGTTAGCGTCTGTGTTAGTCCCAGCAACATATGTACATTTATACATATATACATACATATAGTAGCTGAGGGGTGGTTACCTCTGAGAAGACGATTCTAAATATTGAGAAAATTATTTGCATAACTTAAAACAAGCCATTACTAAAATACTGAAATAAGGTAAAAAGTCATTTGTTTTGTCATTGGGGAGAAAAAAATTCCCAATAAAAATGTTAATACCACAAAACAACTCCCTAACGAAACCCCGGCGTTTAATAGCACAGATACGTGGCAATGGCCCCTGTGAGGGGAGAACATAGGAATTACTCATATATTTGCAACAAGTGTCCCCCAGCGGCTGACAGCCAGTCTCCACGGGCTGGTGATGGTGTGAAGCTGGGTGTGTGCGTCCCACAGTCCTTGAAGTCCCACAGCCTGCTCACTTGCTTTTAAGAATTGCTCCCACTTCTCTGCATTCCAGCACTATGTCTCTCTGGGGGTTATTTAAAATACCCAGGGGCAAGCAAATATTATTTGACATTCATCTTTTGACAAGTGGATGAAAAGCAATTTCGTGGAAAAAATCCCGTCTGGGCCCCGGAGAAGGGCGAGGCCATCTTATTGGAGAGTTTGTAAGTTCAGGAGGGTTCTCTCTGAGAAGTGGACCATTTCTTTCACTCTGGGCCCTCAGCTTCTCTCATGCACAAAAGAGGAATTAATTGGAAATTCGGAAGGTAGTGAAGAAGGGAGGAGCGAAGAAAAGCCTAGGACTCAGAAGCCGAAGTATCTGTCTGCCTTCTAAACGCAGCAGCGGTCCCGAAGTTCCCTCTCTCCTCCCGCCTCGCTCCATTGTGTACGAGCACATCTTGTCTCTACCTCACCGAGTCACTCTTATCGCTCGTGTACAAGATGTTCTTTCAAACCTGCTTCCTCATTCAAAACATATGGGCTACTTATCCAGCAAGATAATTGCTTGTCTCTCTTACCGGCTTAGATTCACCTTTTTTCCCTCTTTTCTATTCTACTTCGCGTCTCCCAGAAGCGCTCTCTTAGAAGAAAAGCCACCTGTCTAGCCAGAGAGGTAATGCCCAGGGTCCTTCGCGAGGCTGGGTCTGGAAGTGGGGTGGTGAGTGCTGGCAGAATAGACTCATTGAGTGAGAATGGTGGTGGGGTGAGGGGTGCAGGCGGGGTGCCACGACGTGATCTTTCTTGGTGCATTTTCAGGAAACTACAGGCTTAACCTAATTAGTGGCTTAACTGTCCACCCATCTCTGCACCCATGCAACAGCCCCACAGCCACCTCTAGTCACATCATTTTCAAGAGCTCTATTGTAGAGCTGGGTTCCCATTCACTTTCCCTTTGGGATTCTGTTTCTTTTCCTCCTGTTCTTTACCTCTTCCTATAGGGTCTGTGATACTGGACTGTTTTTTTCTTTAGAACATTCCACTGACAGGACCTGCTAGCTCCAGAAGAAATTGTGGTCCATTAGACTTATTTTTTTTTTTTCAGTATTGGTGGTTAAACCAACTGGTACTCTATCACACAGCTACAGTTATATATTTTTGTTCTGAGACAAGTCTCAATAACTTGCCCAGGCTGACATTAAATTTTCAGTTTTTGTACATTAGCCTCCCAAAACAGATTATAGATGTGCACTGGAACGATGAGAACTCCGCCATTTAAGATTTTCCCAGATGTCCCCCTTGCCTTGTCATTTTTCCTGCATAGCTGCCTCAGTGACAGCGTGACTCCCTCTCTGCTGACACCCTGCCCCCAGAGTGCTATTGGAAACCCCCCAGAATCAGGCACAGGGCAGCGATTAAAATTCAAATCTCTGCTAGGTTCTTGCCATTATTTTTATTGTTTTGTAAATCGACTTTTAATTTTTCTTCACCACTTCCCTTTGTTCTTGTAACCCTTCCCATCCATGTGGTTTTTCCCTTTAGGATGTGTCTCCCCACGTTGGCAATGAGAATTCTTGGGGGCATGAGCCCAATCTCAGTCACCAGCTAATGAAGGACTCCTAAATTTTCCTCTAAAAGTGTTGCTTCTCCTGTGTAATATTGCGTGTTCACTTATAACAGCACTACCATGCTCAGTTCCAACCAAACTTTCTGTGCTGGTGGAAGTGTTCTAGAGCTGCCCTGCCCAGTATGGTAGCCATAGCCTCTGGGAGCTATTAACCATGTGAAATGCACCTGGTGTGACTGAGGAAACACGTGTTTAATATTATTTAATTTCAATCCATTCCTATTCATTTCCTTCTATTGTCACATGTGGCTAGTGGCTTGTATATTAGTACAGATTTAGAGCTCAGCCTCAATTATTTCCATCTCTTCGCTATAATCCAAATTCACCCATCCTGAGTTCAAAGCCAGAGCCCCTTTTTAGAGATGCACTGGCAAGTCTAGCTCATAAACAGTTGTTATCTACAGCTAAGGTCTTACCCTTGTTAGATAAGTGTGCAGGTTTTGAGCAACACCACACTTTAGACAAAGCAGAAGGTCAAATGATTTTTCTGGGAAGTCAGTGGGCGAGATGAAGAGATTGTGTACATACAGCTTTAGATGCATTTCCAAGCACACTCAGTGACTGGGCTTCTCTCCCCAGTGCAGTCTCTGTAGCCTGCACAGAATTAAGGAAAGAAGTGTGGGTGCCTGGAAAAGGGTCAGAGGTAGGAGATTTGGAATGGGCAGAGCCCCAAGGATGCCAGAGCTCTTGTGAAAGAATCTGGGGTGCCAGGGAGAGTGGTGCTTTGTTCCACCCTTGGGAGGAAGTGCCAGGAAGTGCTCATGACCTCTGGGACAAGACGGGAAAGTTAGCAGTTCCATCAAGGAGAACAGGAACCAGATTAAAGGCCACACACTGGACTGTGGCCCTTCTGGTGGAATTTCAGACAGGACTGGGAAAATGCACTTCTGATTCTAATTCTGCATTGTTAAGGAGTGTCTCTTCCCCACATCCTTTTAGAACTTTTGCTCTTTTCACCTGGAAACTGAGCGGCATTTGGGTGTCTCTTGGCCAGCCTCCTAACTGCTTTCAGGTTCCCGCCTGTTTTCACAGATACCACAGGCATCAGAGGCATCTTTGCAAACCAAAAAACCAGATTGGAGGACAAGGGTGGAGGATAAGAGAGAACAAACGCCAGGGAAAGAGGTCAACTGAGGGACCAAAAGCCCACACGGGGTTTGGGAGATGAGCAGGAAGAACGCACGCCAGGCCTAGCATTGTTGGCTTTACTCTCAGGGTAGCAGTTCCCCAGTGAACCATGGGTAAATGTGCCACCCCTATGCCCTTGCTCTATGCTACTAGTTAAGCCACTGCCCAGAATAGGTACCTCTTTGTAAAAATATCACATTTTATAAAGAAAATTGGAGACCAAGCTTTAAATCTTGGTGGAAACATGAAATCAATAAGTAAGTATAGACAGAAATCAAAAATATCAGAGACATGCTTGGTACAATGCAATAACACAGCTAAGACTACATACACGTTGCTCTACAGACTTCATTAATCACCTGAAGGGAAGGAGCATTACAGAAGCAGCATTCTCCACCCTCCCTCATTTTCTTTTTCCTGCAAGGAAATAGCTGTATTCAGCAGGAAGGGGTAGAAATCCAGAGAGGAGGAGACACTCTGGGAAGAATGGCTGGGTTGAGGAACTATTTCATGTTCCCAGAAAGTACTCAGCAGGGCTCTTATTGCACAAGGTCCTATTTTACCCAAAACACTCTGACAGCTTAGAGAACCTCTTCTGTAGGTATTTCCTCTGAGCTCTATCAAGGACGGTCTATTTGCATAACACAAAATCTCCTGCTGACTGATGCAACTGTGAGCAATAGTTTAGACAATATTTAGAAACATCACTGTCTGTCACTACTTGCGTGTGTCAGGTGAGAGGAGGTGTAGAGTGTCCATCCCAGAACTTTAGGTAATGTCTGAAGTTGTGATTTGTTCTCAAAGCTAATCTTGAGGTGGCATCTTATTGGAATTTCGTGGGAAGACATAGTGGTACTGCTAAGTATCCTACAATGTACCAAAAATTTGCATGACAAAGAATAATTTGGCTCAGGATAGCAACAGTGTTTGTGAAATTCTGGTCAAGAGGAAAGGTTAGACTTTGTTCCTAACACCGAGAGGCAGCTAGCCCCCAAGGATTTATTGCTTTCTATTATTAGGAGACTAGTAAACACTATACAACAGCCCTATGACATCCAGGAACATTTTGCTTGGAATTTTCTTCAACCAATATTCAGTTTCCCATCTTCATGAGCTCATAACTTCCTTTGAAAGAGCAAGTGAAGTCTTAGGGTGACATGTATCAAGCACATCTCAAGAGCTTATTGTATTTGACTGTCGTAATACAAGGTAAGCCATTGGGGCTTGGTTTCTCCATCTGTAAATTGGAATTCTAATTCTTCATGCTTTTTACTGGTTAGTCCTGGCATTCTAGTATTTCCTTGCTACTGGTAGACAGGGATGAACCAGAGCCAGCAGTATCTGGATGTCTCCATATATGGGCTGGAAATGAGGTGACATGTCACCATGACAACATTAGGGATTCTCAAAGAGGACCTGGAAAGCTATGACAAAATTTTTGCAGAGATGCTTGGGAAAAAATAGCGAGCACAATGTTTCTCTTTCTGATGATAAAGGCTGCAGTCCTCATCAAACATTTCTCTAGTCTAGAAAAATACACGAAGAAAGTAAGAGTTTCCCAACTGTACTAATAGGATGTACCAAACATGAATAGCATTTGTTTTTTGCTCTGTGACCACAAAGGTGAAGATAAACATAGGTTGTATGAGCCACACAGGCTGCAGAGAAGGAAAAGGTCTTTAAGGACAGCAGATGCCACCACGTGGCTATTGACAGGCTTGAGATGATCTCTCTGTCAACCAGAATGGTTGAGTTCCATACCCTGCCCTTGCCTAGATGAAAAGGATAATAAGAAGGTGTGACAGAGGGACCCGGTCACATCCTCGTTACCTTCAGGGTTCATGTGCAAAGCATCCTTAGCACTCGACTCCATGAAGAGAAGAAGAGCTCTTCAGCTGAAAGAGGAAATGACGCATTTTAGCCCAAGCATGACAAAGCAGGCGATGTCCTCCTTGGCTCCCCTAACAGCACTTAGCGCCGCCGAACGCGGTGGCTCCGGTGAAAGGAATACGGCAGCTCTCATTTCCTAGAATTAGTTTTTTGGCAACTCTATTATGAACTAATTTCAATCTTGCAAAAATGATGCAAAAAACATTCCCATGTACCTTCCACTCATATACTCTCTTGTTAATATTTTGGCACGTTTTTCATATCATCCTCCTGTGTACAAAATTTTTTTTCTAAATCATCTGAGAATAAGTCACAGTCATGCTGTCTCTTTTGTCCCTAAATAGTTCAATTTGTTTTCCTAAGAATGGGACAATTGCTTACATACATGCAGTATGATGATTAAAATCAGAAAATTAACATTGATCTAATATTATCTGATTTATAGATCTTACATTTTGCCAGTCACACTAGTTGGAATTAGATTTTGTAATATTTGACACTGGAGAACCTGAAGAAAAATTTTTTTTGACAAACTGTAACATAGCCACAACTGAATTGGGACTCTGACCACTCTGGCCTGAAGTTCAAATTTGATTTTTTTTAATGGCTCCCATGGAAATTGGCAGGATAATGCTTTTTGAAGTATGACTTTTGATGAGGAAGAGACTGTTCTCTGGACTATGAGAGACAGGCTTGGTGTACAGGCTTACATCAATTTGGCTATACCTGTAAGTAGTGGTAGTTTCCTTTCGATTTCTGCTGGTATTTTTGATTCTAGGTTTTATGTAAGAACATTTAAACTCTGGGGACAGTCTGGCTTGGATCCATGAAGCACAGAGGGAAGACTTGTGGAAATGTTGATCTGAGATAGAACAATATTATTTTAGGGCCTGAATACAAAATTGGCCCATACTACTGCAATTAATTTTTAAAGTTGACTTTTATAGAGAAAGAATAATTCTTCATTTATTTTCTAATTTTGCCTTATACATTCTAGCAATCTAACTAAAGTGGCAGAACAAACATACCTTTCAAATCATTTCTATGCCTTCGAAGTCCAGAATTTTAAGAATCCTCCTTTTAGGAAGCCGGTGCCAAATATTCCTCATGCTGACTCAACTTATGGAGGAGGAAGTGGCCATCAGGAAGCTGGAGATAGCCACCAGTGGTCACCACTTTTCAAAATCTCAACAGTGCTACTATTGGCCTAGGCTCTGATGAGGGTCATTTGAGTATAAGATGTTTAGCGCCAGGGTGTTTGGTAATGAGACATCTGGTGAATCCAGATCCTATGACACAGTTGTCTGGGGAAAGTTTCTTAGAAGCCACCAATTTTCTCCAGAGATTTCAGTGCCACTTAACTTTTTATTTTTAAAACTCTGAATGTTCTAGAATGCATTTTAGTTTCTGGGAATTATTTAAGCTCTGCCTGTGATAATCTCCTATTTCTGTTTAGAACAACTCTCATTTTTCTCTCAAGTAAAATCCAGACTCTGTTATACTGCGGATGGAAAACATGAGAGCTCAGCAGAGGTCAGGGAAGGGCACAGAGGGAGTGGAGAACAGGACAAGGACCGCACTCGTTGGAGAGTCTGGAACATGCAAGAACAGTGATGAGGCCTGGGGGCAGGAGGGCATGGTGTAGCTATGCTTTCTACTGCCCAACAAACATTTACTGAGTGACAACCTTTTGGCTTATGTCATCTTTTAACCGCTTGGCATGTGTGGCCTTTTCTTAGTCCTGGTCATTCTCTGCTCCCACACTTGTTCTTCACCTTCCCTGTACCCTACGTGCCTGACTCGATGGCTCCCTCACCCACAGCTTCAAGGAGGAATATGCCCACAGCAGGCAGAAGGTGGAAGACTGACGTGCCAGGGTCTCTCATTTCCTCCCAGCCTGCCTTCCTCTTGGCTTGGTTCTAGCAGTGGGTGGGTCTCTCCTACCTCAGCAATAGTTGTGCAATCCCTCCTTTTAGAGCTCCAACTACCATTGGGCTGTAATGAAATTCACAATCCTCTACTCTTCTTTGTAGAGAGGGAGCGGTGAGAAATTCTCTTGTTTTCTCAACCTTGTGGCTGAGTATGTCATCCCCTTCCTGGTCTTGACTGAATGCCCTTGAATATGTGCTGAAGTATTTCTGATTGCTCTGAGTAAGATAGAATGCAGTAAAGTTTTATATACGCTTTTTAACACCTATGTACAATAATGCAGGCTAGGGAGATACAACTTAAGTGAAGCTCCTGGGAAAATATCTCAGATATCTAGTGTTCTATACATGCCAGTACTGTATGCCGGTCAAAGAACAGCCAGACACCTGTTTACATTGTGGGGAGTGTGACATTAAGAGAAAGGAGGTGGCAGTCCTACTTAGTTCTGCCTCCAATTATATCCACTTGAAGTCCTGCACTCAATCCTTTGCTTGTCATTTTAGGAGGAGATGTATGAGACAGAAATTAAGAAGTTTTTTTTTTATCCAGTTGCTGAATAGTAAATATTTTCAGCTTTGTGGGACATAAGGTCTCAGTTGCAATTACTTCATTATTATAGTACAAAAGTAACCATAAACAATATGTAAACAAGTAGTCCTAGTTGTGTTCTAATAAATCTATATTTATAAAAAAAATCCAGGCTGGCTTTATCCAGCAGGCCGTATTTTGCTGCCTTGTGATCTAAAGGGAAAACATGGATTTGTTTCTGAGAGCAGGCCCAGAAGGCAGGCATTTGATCAGTGTACAAACATCACAGACAAGTGGATTTGTTCTCATGTGAAGAGAGTTCTTTCTAATGATTGCTGGTCTCCCATAGCATGAGCTGTTCACAAGCCAGCGGGTTTCTTGGTATTTTGAGGGTTCAGAGTGGAGGCTGAGGGTGCACCATGATTTTCTGCAGAGGATGGGGAGGAGGTCAGCCGATGTCAGAGTCAGCAGTGCGTCATATGAAGTGTGCTCCGATTACCGCGGCACCCACCGGATCTTCCATGCGTTTTGTTCTTAGAATGAACAGGATCGCAGCATAGCTATTTGTCCTCTCATCTCACTCACTCTTGAAAGCCCAGTATAGTGCTTTAAAGATTGAGGGTGTCACAAAAATGCAATTTTTTGTCAACTTGACTCTAATCTTGCTGATATAGTGCGATTGAACTGATTTGTCTTTAGTACAGTCATCACTAGTCATATTAAATTAGTTCAATTATTTCTAAAAAGCTTCAAGATTGGAAGATCTTCATTGAAAATAGTCGACACTTAGTAAGCTCTGAAGATATGCCGGATACTGTGCTCAGAACCTTCCATGTATTATCATTATCTTACTTAAGTCTTGCCCCAAACCTGTGAGGAATGTACAGCTATCCTTACTTTCTTCACAAAAAATCAAATCCGGAGAAGCCTCACAGCTGGGAGGTAACGTAACCAATATTCCAACTGAGATCTCTTTGACATCCAAGGCTGTGTGTGGTCTAATCACATTTCTATTTGGCTTCTTGTGCATTTATTTATTCTTTATCAAACACTGTGTGGCTGCCTGTTACTTGCCAAGTACTATTCTAGGCATTGACGATACAGCCATAATTGTTAATTATAAAGTCCAGGCAAAGGAACTCCCATTTCAGGTGAAATAGAGACTGATAAACAATTGGCAAGTGAGGAGATTAAGAAATGTAAGTCCACTAGAAGACGAAGAGATTAAAAACTTATTCCTTGTTCACACCAGAACTGCCGATATAATTCTAATTGCTGAATTCCCCAGAGTTCTTTCTTGTTTCCCAACATTAGCCGCAGTTTAGTCTTTAGTTCTGACAAGTTGACAGAGATACTCAGAAATTCAGAAAGCAGCTTCAGCATTCTGGAAACTCAACTAGATCACACATGGCAACCTGTAAACATGAAATTGAAGCCCACAAAGGGAAAAGAACAAGTGCATCTGATAAGGCGCTTCAGGCTCCCTCTTGCTGGGCAGGCAGAAGTTGAGCACCATCAGACTGGGAGACAGAGGCCACAGATGGAGAGGGGAGAGTCAGTCAACACAAAAACAAGAGAAGAAAAAATAATGCTTCATTCCATTCCTTTGTTTCCTTTCCCGAAACACAGAAATAGAAAAAAGATAAGTTTTTCCTCCTAGTCCAAAATATTTTAAAAAACCCAATAAGGAACATGAAATGAATAGTGTCTGAAGGTAAACGTATCACCTACAGTCCTGAGGATGAGCCTTACTTAAGAGCAGAGCCAGGAGAATGGCCAAGAGAGCAGGGAACCAAAGAGAATCTCCAAATTCTTTTTTAAAATTATTTTTTCTCATAATTATTTCTGTTAGTATGTATTTGCAATATACAGTAATTACATCCACCTTGAGGAACTGACACATATGCATATCACCCTTCAATCAAAATCTGTTTTTTTTTTTTTTTTTTTTTTACTTTGAGATAGTCTCACTCCGTAGCCCAGGCTGGTCCTGAACTCACTATGGAGCCCAGGCTGGCCTTGGACTCATGGTGGTCCTCCTGCCTCAACCTCCCGAGTGCTGGGATTAGAGGCGTGCACGACCACACCCAGCTTATGTGATGCTGGGGAACTGAACTCAGGTTTACTAGTGATGTCCAGGCAAGTACTTCAACCACTAAGCCATTCCTCCAGCCCTTTAATTGAAATCTTGACAGAGTTTGATACTGAGAGAAAGAGAGCAAGAGCTCTCAGGTCAAATAAGGTAAAGTCAATTCAACTGTCAGTTCCAACTGGCAAGTGCTGACTGCGGATGGAGACAAGCCTGAAATGTCAGGAGCTGAGTAAAGACGAGGCCAGAGGAGGAGGTGGAAGAACCCAGGGCTTTGTGTGTGTTTTACGGGCCACCAACTACATGTAGTGGGGTGGGTGGCCCAGTTAAAGGCACAGGAGAATAGTTGACAATTACAGAATTCCTTTCATTAATGAACTAAAAAGTGAATTTCAAATTATTAAGTCCTGGCCCTATCAGCACAATCTTATTTTAAAACATGACAAGAAAGCAGAAGAAAAATAATTAGCTAAGACTGCCAAGCACTGTTTCTGAGTACGTTAATCTAATCTTTGTAAGTGTATTTTGATAAGTAAGTTCCTTAACAAAGAACTTATTTAAAATGATTAAAACCATAAGCGGCATTTGAAGGAAATCTGTAAAAAGTCATCGTGGAAAATCAGGTCTACTCTTCTACTCCTCTGTTCACTTGGGTGTTGAACATCTAGCATCTAATCCACGTTGGGACCTAACCTAAGGTCTTTGTGTGAACGAGTTGTATTGATTCTGTTGGTGCACTAGAAAGCCAGCGGTGGGGACAGTGGTTGTGAGTTGGAAAACCTGCATGGCTTTTTATATTTATTAATTATTTATTTATGTATTTATTTATTTTTAAGTTTTGTCTCTAATTAATGCTGTGGCCCTTGGGCAAGTTATTTCTCTTCTCTGTTTCCTGTCTTCCAATATGAAACAAGGAACTAGTTCTACACGGTGCTTAAGCTTTTTAAAAATGGGATGCTAAAGTATTGAGTAGTTTTATAATACATTGTAGTTTATTATTAATATTCACTTATAGTTTATAATTATACCTTCCTAGCCTCATCAGCTAAATCCTAATATTTTGGATGCTTTAGAAGTAGAAACTTGTCAGGGCTTGAACCAAATTCCTCTGCTCTTTTCACTGGATTTTGTTGCTTTTTTCCTAGAAGAATTATAAAAGATCTGGGTGCACATGTCAGAGGAAAAGGGAGAGATCCAGGCGGTCTGCAAACAAACACAGGTTGAGGGTGGAGGGGGCGGTGATAACGTGTTGCTTTTCAAGAGCTTTGCGTGCTATCTGGAAACCATTCAGGATTGCTATGGCCATAGAGAAAATGTATCCAGAGGCACAAGACTGGAGAGCCTCTAACCTCCCTCTGCTTTGTGGTGCTATTACCGGTGAGGTAATGTACAAAGAAAGTAATTTATTTCTTACAGTTGTGGAGGCTGCAAGTCCAAGGTCAAGTACACTGCAGCCGGCTAGGACCTGCTGCGTCATCCCACGGCAGAAGGTGAACATATGAGACTGTGCAAGTACCAGAGAGGGTGAGAAGGGGCAAAGGAAGACAAGAGCTACAGAGAGGGAGAAAGGAAAGGGGCTGAAATTGGCTTTAGACCAAATTCGACACGTCTGTGACAACAGCATTAATCTGTTCATGAGAGCAGAGCCCTCAGGACCTGGTCACGTCTTACTCGGCCCCATCTCCCACCTCCCAGGACCAGTGCATTGGGAACTGAAGATCGGCATATGAGCTCTCAGAGACACACTCAAACTATTGCACTAACTAACTAGTGAAAATTACATGGAGGCAGTTCTGGGCCTAATAAAAGGGTAATGGAGTAGTTCACTGAGCTAGAATAAGTGGCTCACGCCATAAGGCAGAACTGCTCTGTAATGATTATTATGGCCAAGGATGAAAAAAGCGGCACAGGTAGAAAAGCATGCTCCTTGTCACTGTGGATGTCCACATAGAGGCCACCTGAAATCCTAGCGGGTCAGCAGCATGGACTGAGGATGCAACACCAGCAGGACACTCGCAGCTTTGAAATGCTGGGATCCTACAAGATAGAGGATTATAACTGAATCTGTAGTTTATAACCTCTGTTCCAGAGTTACTGTCGCTGGAGAAAATTCAGGGCTTTTTTCCAGATGCAGAGATCCAGGCCAAATTCCTCAGTTCACTTCTTTCCGAGAAGTTCTTTGTACGGGTCCCTGACAGAGTACCCATCCTGACCTTTGCCCTCTGTCTGCTCCTACCCTCCTCTTGACAAATACCTAGGAAGTGAACTTCTCTTGAACCCACAGTGGAAACTACAAGTGGACCATCACATGAAAACTCAAGTTCCACCAGTCAATGGATCAAATTGGTGTTCTCCAGATGTAATTACTTCAATCAGAAGGTACAGGGAAGTGTTTGGTATCAGGGAAATGCTGAAAGGCTACAAGTTTTATTATCATTGTAACCTGTCCAAGGTCACAGTACTGGTTATTAGCACAGCCATATTTAAAGTGGGTTACTTCAAATCCTTTTAGGAATGAGTGAAAGTAAACAAAGTGTGCTACTGATAATTTAAGAGGGACCAAAGTCTAGGTCTCCTAGATTGTTTGTCAGGAAAGGTAAGTTTAGAGCTGGATTTTACAGGCACGGGAACACCTAAATAGCTTCACTTAGAAGCAGATGGTAGAGTTACAGTTAAGTGATTACCTATGGCATGAATGTGATTCTGTAGGAATTAGCTGAAGGTAATCTTGACGGGGGTGGCAACAGGTTGAACCTGGGTGATACTAGTAGTATAGGCCTGAAATAGATGGCTTTCCACTTATTTTTGGTCAGAGGCCACATATGCGAATCCATTTCCCTAGAGACATTGAGGGGCATTTAAAAGCTAGAGTTATACTACTAACATAAATTGGTTTGGAAACTAGCAGTAAACAAACAATATCCTCTCAAGTGACAAAAAGACATTGTCTAGAATGCCCAAAAAGCTGTTTTAAAAATGATCTGTAAGGGCTAGGGTGAACTTAATGGTAAAGTACAAACTTAGCATGTGTAGGCCTGGGTTTAATACCCCCCAAACGAAAAAAATACCTGATTTTTGAAAAAAAAATTCCTGGTTGATTGCAATATTGAGAACATTCTTAAAATGTTACCTTTGTCCTGATCTCTAAATCCCTATTGAAGTTTATGAAAAAAATTTTTTTAAAGCATTGGGAGTCACTAATATCATAAGTGGCAAAAGAACACCATTTTTAATTAAAATTACAGATTGTTATATTCATGGTGATCTGAACTGAGAACATCTTACCAAAAATATAAGAGAATAATAAATATTTTCTGGTCTTAGTATCCAAGGTTAAGGATTATTTAGGATTAGCAGTCAATTTTTTTTTTCTATTACACAGTATAATCAGGGAGAATGTTTATGGAGAATGCTAACAGGAAGATCTGTTTTCATTCTTCTGTTACTTGAGCCGCCTTAGGGACTATGTAAATGTTATGTGTCTTTGGCCCTTGAACTACTTTTTCCCTCTTGAAGCAACACAGTTAATAATCCTCATGGAGCAGCAAATTAGTAGCATGTGTGAATGCTGACTTCCGTTTTTCAGCCTAGCTGTGGGTTGCCTTATCTGATGCTGCCGTTCTAAGGGATAGTTGAACTTGACAGTGCTTATCTGAGCACACCAAAACAAGTTGTGTACTCCATGTGCATACCATCAAAAAGCTTAACACACCTTGAAGTCTTTTCTGTCAATAGAATGAAAGATATTAAATACAGATCACTCTTAAGATAACTGAAAAACACAAGTGTATCAGAACCCTACTATGCATGCCATTTTTATGTTTTTTCCCCCATAAATATCCCATAAGAATCAAACAGGAAGATTTTAATAAATACTGAATGCACTTAAATCTAAGCTATTAAGATCAGAGACTATTGTATTAACTCATCCATACAGCTAAAAAATGATATACAAGTCAGATTAAGGCAATTTACTCCCTTGATGAAAATACTCATGTTCTGTCTAACAATTGATGAATCAGTAAACAAAATGTGATGCGTCCCTAGAACAGAACACTCCTCAGCAACAAAAAAAAAAGAACAAATTGATGGATGAACCTCAAAGATACTACTCTAAGTGAAGACAACCAGACACAAGAGACCACATACAGTACAATTTTCATTTATGTAAAATGTCCATAAACCTCCACATCTACAGAAAATAGATTAATGACTGCCAGGGCTTGGGGGAAAAGGGAATGGGGAAAGCAAGTGAGATGAATAGGGCCTTCTAGTGCACACTTCTTGAGATGGTGACATGTTCTAAGATCATGGTGAAGGTCACCTAACTCTCTAAGTACACTAAACTCCACTGAACTGTATGTACTAAACAGGTGAGCTTCATTAAATGTATATCACAACAAAGATGTTTTAAAAATGCCAGTAGATTATTTCTTCTACTTGCAAGAATGGTCACATTAAAACTCAAGTCCCACCGATCAATAGATCAAACTGATATTCTCTGGGTGTAATTACTTTAATCACAGAAGGTATAGGGATGTGTTTTGCATCAGGGAAATGGCCCTCTTCAGATCAACAGTGATAGAAAGAGAAATAGTTTACCCACTCCTTACCACAGGCCCTGATAGTTCATCTTGTTCTCCCCTCCTCACTTTCTAATCTGTTCATCAAGCATCTACCTGGTGAGCGGTTAGAATTCTGGAGATAATTGGCTGTCCATTTTCTAAGTGCCACTCTCAGGTTACATCTTCAAGTCTGCCTCTATCTCCAAGTCCCTTTCTTACAGTCCCTTTCTTTTTCCAAAACCTAAGTCAGAGCAGAGTTGACTCAGAAGAGAGCTTTCTGTCTTTGTGGTTCCTGCAAAGGGAACCAGAGCCATTTATCAATGAATAAAAACAGGATCTGTGGGCGAGTGGCATTACATTTTCTCCTTTCTGGATGCTGGTGGTGGTAATTTAGGTAACAGGAGAATAATGTACTCCTCTTAGTGCTTTTGATTTGCTCAAATTTGCTGTGCAAATAACTAAGGTAATAACAAATTGTATCCTCTGGACTGAGATGCTAATTGTTAGAGTCTAAGAGTTTGCTGCTCCCAAAATCCTCATTGAATCTTAATTCTCAAAGCTGTGTGATGGTTAGGGGTATTTTGAGGTAAGTTTTGGGAAGTAATTAGAATTAGGTAAAGTCTTGAGAGCGAGTTCTTCATATTTGCATTAGTGGCACTGTAAGAAGAGGAAGAGAGACCTAAGTCAGCAACTTGCTCTGCCATGTGATGCCTGTACTGCTCTGGAACTTTGCAGACCCACCAACAAATAGATTCTCTTCAATTGCTTCTCCCCAGCCTTGGACTTCTTGGTTTCCAGAACTACAAGAAATAAATTTATTTCCTTTATAAATTGTTCAGTTTTCAGTGTTCAGGTATTAAACTAAGCTATTAATCCAGTTTCCAAATATTGCAGTCTTGTTCTCTGCTCAGCTCTCCTGTGTCCATAAGTTAGCTGCCAGAGGAGTCACCAAGGAATTGTGCAACTCTGACAGAACCCTTACTCTATATTCCACATCCCTGGCCCAACAAGGTTAGGGAGGACTTACACAAAGGTCAAGGAATCAGCCATGGCAAGTACGGGGGTGGAACCCAACTGAAGAGGGCTTGGAATCTGGAAAGATTCTAGTATTTAGGCCAAATCTGCCTCTTCTATTATTCAGAGCTATTATTGCAACCTGTAATGACAACATTAATCATCTAAATCAAAGTCAATGTTTTATTTTCAGTCCTTTGCTACCCACTCCTCTTTCATCCAATTTCTTCCTCTTCCCTTCACAATTCATCCTCTGCCAATGACAGAGTAAATTGATTCCCCCTTTCCCTTTACCTACCCCAGAATTCATGTGTGGTGCCAAGCAGCAGGTGGGAGTGAGCACAGGCCTGAGTTCTCCAACAATACATTCGCCGTCCTATCGCTTAGAGAAAGTGAACATAGTTTCGGGACAAGGAAATCAGCCCAGAATTCAAAAAGCACAGAAACTTACCCTGGATATGTCAACATTTGGATGCTTGCTTCAGAAAGCAGAAGATGAAGGCATAGAACGTGCCAGGTTTAACCAGCATGCTTCTGAAGGCTTATTCCTGGCTCTTAATATCCTCAAGGGCCAGTGCATACAACTCTAATTAGTGCCAGTTTGTTTGTTGTTTATCCACTAGTGAACTGACTACAGGCAGATTAATATTTGCTTGAGGGCATATAGGGCTCTTAGTATCCATCCCTCCTGCAGAAAAGTGATTGGATAGCTTGCTTTTGGCAGAGGTGAATTTGTTTGGTTTGACTTGCCTTGGTTTACAGCTCATTTGCAACAGCATAAAAATGATTAGATTCAAAGAAACTGTGGTTTTGGCTAATCAGAGGAAGTAAACCAGACAGAAGAGAGAATTAGAGGGTGGAGTGGGGCAGCAGGGACCGGCTACGTGGGGTGAACAGGAATCCATTCTCACTGAAATCTTGCGCTCACACTTGCCAAAAAATCACTTTTTATATAGAAAATGCATTTTTAGTTTTAAAATTCTGTAAAGTCAGGAGCTGAGTCACAATAGAGGATGCAAATGGAAAACTCACAATGTCCTTTGTCTGGATGGTACTTCGGTTTGAACTTTTCTTTCAAAAGGTGATGTTGAAGTCCTCTAATACCTAATAGCAGGAGCTTATTTGGAGTGTCACTGCAGATGTAATTAGTTAAGATGAAGCCCTACTGGAGTAGAATGGTCCCTGACTGTTGTTCTTACAAGAAGTAGGCAGGGACTCACAAGAAAATGATCATGTGATGGCAGAAATTGACAGCCAAGAAATGTCAAGGAATGCTGGCCATTGACAGAAGCTAGGAAGAAGAAAGGAAAGATTCTAAGCATTTCAGAGGAAACGTGGAACTGTTGAAACCTGGATTCCAGACAGCTAGCCTCTAGACTGTGGAAAGTCAGTTTCTGTTGTTTTAAGCCATGTTGTCGTAGTAGAGGCTTCGTAGCCTTCAGGCTGCATGTAGCCCAGGATAGTTCTGAATATCACCCCACAAAAATTTTTAAACATTCTTCAAACATAATGCTTTTTTTGCATTCATTTTTGAAACCCTAAGGCCATTTTCTTAATTTTATATTTATTTTGACCTCTTTAAAATATTATAATAAAATAAAAAATAAATTTTATATGAGTGATATTAGATATTTTTATATGATCCAAGACAAATTTTTCTTCACTCATTATGGTCTAGGAAATACTATTTATGCAGTTGTACTTTATTATAGCAGCCCTGAGAAACTACTAAAGATTTTTATGTGTGAGTGGGATGAGTATGCTTATAAACATCTTTTTGTTATCAAGTCAAACTTCTTGTATGAACCAATTACAATTCTAATATTATTTCAATCAATAAAGCTACTTGCAATGTATAACATTCCATTGGCCTGACCAATGTTGAAACCGCACATGCCTGTCACACATGCCTGTCACACACTACCACTACCTGTGCTCCTCTGATAGGAAAGTTGCCAGTGACAACCGTGAGAAGCCAGTGATAGTGTTCTGAGTTCACTGCTGTGATGTCTGCTTAATTTTTATTTAATAGAGAGCTCTAATCACTAGAAGAAGCTTTAAAAATAATTAAGGAGACACTGGCGAGACAGGAAATCCTTAAGGGCAAATAGTGCGGAAGAATAATCTAACCTTTGGCATTCCCCTAGCAGGAGGTGAAGGATCTGCTGAAGGGAGGTAGCCCTTCACTCTTCAATGGCTTTTATGTTGCCACTAGCAACATCCCAGGAAAGTCATCTAAATCTCTCAGCGCTTCCATTTTCTTCAGCAAAAATTGATTTCAGCTTACAAACATATCTGTACAACATGAATTGAAGATAAGATAAATAAATAAATGGAATCCACAGATATCAGGTCTTCAGGAAAAGATTTGTACAGTCTTTAGTTTCTAATCTCTTGATCCTGTGCCCAGAACATCCATATTTGCCTCTTCTAGGCCTCTGACTTTTCTTTCTAGAATGTACGTTCCATTTACAAAAAGTTGCCAGCACAAAGTTGTCAGCACCTTATGCAATCTGAATAAATATATTATATTACTTTATTATTTAAAAAACAAACTTCAGACATTTACATTATTTGAGCTCTATTCATTTCAGTATGTATCTCTAGCAATCATTATCATATTCTTACATAACTGAACAGCATTATTTTCATTTTCAACAAAATTAACAATAAGTTTTTGGTGTCAACTAATGTGGACTGGTTATAATTTTATAATTCAAAATAGTAAACAAATTGATGAATTATCCCTTAAATTTTTAAGTTTTAAGAGACATCAGATAAACAACTTCTGTTAGTACCTAAGCTGAGGATGGAAGAAGGTTACATGTCTTATTTTTAAATATCGTAGAACATTAGAATGTAACGAAGGGCCTTGGTACCCATCCAGTTTAACTTACTCCCTAATAGATGGGACTTGGAGGCTCTGTAATGGCAAATTTCATATGCCAACTTAACTATGCTGATGAGTGCCTGAATGACTATCATTTCCAGTGTGTCTGGAAGAGACTTGCATTTGAATCAACAGATGGAATAAAGAGGGCTGCCCTTCTCAGCATGGTGAGCATCATCCAACCCACCGAGAGTAAGAATAGGACCAAGCTGTGGAGGAAGCCTGGATTATCTTTTCCTCCTTGAATTCGGGCATCCGTTTTATCTTGCCTTTAGAAACCAGAGCTCCTAATTCTCAGGCTTTCAGATTCTGCCATTCTTAGGCTTTTGGCCTTCGGGTAGTAGTTATAGAATCTGTTTCACTGGTTCCCAGGCCTTCCGGCTTGGACTGAGTTGCACCTCTGGCCGTCCCTCATCTCCAGCTAGCAGATGGCAGATCATGAGACTTGGCCTTTATAATTGCCTGAGCTAATCCCTGTTATAAATCACCATTTTCATATATTTACACGGGGCATATCCTATTGGCTCTGCTTCTTTCGAGCACGAACACAAGCCTTGCAATGCCACATAGCACACATGATTACGTGGCAAGCTAGAGGTTAATGCAGAATTGTAACCCACCAATTCCTCCATGCTCCATTCCCCAGCAGCCTGTCCCTTTAGAAATGAAAATGCTACAGACTTTCCTAGTAGCCAAATCTATTATGTAATTCTGAAATTATTGTCTCTGACTTCCTATATGCCTAATTAACTGCACTTTCAGCTCATTTTTTCATGGAAATAGAGAACACATAAACCGAATTTTCTCTCTACAAAGATGTCATGTTTTCTAGAAATTGTCATTAAGTTGTGTTTGGGGCTTTTTCTAGCAAATTGGGCAGCTTTAAGTACAGTCCTTTCCTCACAGGACGGGTCTCTCCCTAAAAGTGGTGAACAAACAAATGATGAATTTATGGGCTACTGAAAGACACGCCCGATGGAAGCAAAAAAGTTTGTGCTCTCATGCTTGTCATCTGGTGGTGGCAACTATGCCAGCAAAGTATATCGTACTCAGAAGTGGGGTGTAACCAGTGAGGGCAGCCTGGTCTTTTCAATGATGGCTATTAAAAAAAAAAAAGAGCAAATGAAAAAACTTCCACATGTGAAGACAAAGAAGATATATAGAAGCTGAGAGTTGAAACTGGATGAGCTTTGGAATCTTTACTGAGCTGGTAAGATACTGCCAGAGGTATTTCATGGTCAGTTTCTCCATACAAAGATGCAGGGCTGTAGAAACCATCTACTCACTCCGGCTCTTAAGTTGTGTCTGTCTAGATAAATTAAAACTCGAAACTACAAAGTTGAAGATTAAATGAATGTTTAATCTTCAGGATGCCGAAATGCTGGCTTGACTATTATTATTTGACTGAAGTAAACAATTTTCTATGTGGTCCCATTTTGGAAGAAAACTGGAGAACAACCTTAAGGAACTGGGATTTCACTCAGAAAATTTAAAAACAGTTTTTTTTTTTTGTTACATTTACTTGTTGGCCAAAAGTAAAGTGGTCAGATAGCAGTCAATACTGGGGCTTTATCAAGCCAACTTCTATGACAGTGGTCTCTCCTGTACATTGGAATTGTGTGAGAAAGAATTATGTAAGTACTGCTGTCTAGCTTTAGACGTCCTTTAGACATTCTAATTTAATGGCTCTGTTAAGCCTGTCAACTTCATTGGATTAAAAAAACACAGCAGGTTAGCAAGGCATGTCCCTGGATGTGACAGGATGGGTCACGTGGATCTGGCTTGCAGTCCTTTCTGCTCTGGTACTCCCTCTGTTCCAGCGCTGCTTCCCTTCTCTGTTGCCTGGTCTTCATGAACTGAGCAATTTCCAGCCACTGTGCCCTTTGGCTACAGTTGTCTTAACTTCAAGCTAGCTGATCAGAGGCTGAATTCTTCTAAACTGTGAACCAAATTAAGGCTCTAATCCTTTAAAACGTGGGTGAAGCTATTAAGTCTTACAGATGACAAAACTAACCCAATGGTACAGCTGTCACCTGAGTACTGAGAATCCAAAGTGCAGCCAAATTTGGGAAAAGTTACTCCAGGCATTTTCTGGGTTAGGTATTGCACAGCCCATTAGCTAAACAATCTATAACATTAAATTGAGCGGAAAAAATTCTTTTCAGTCTATTGGACCAAAGAACAACCATTCACATAAAGCCACACAAATAAAAATGTAATTTAATGTGATGTAGTTTTGTGTGATTTTTCCTTAGAGTGTTCTGCTGCTTTTAAAATTAAGAATTATGAAATAAATACTCCTTTCTTATTCAGTCAGGAAAATACAATAATTATATCCTAGTGAAGTCAGCTAAAGGAAAACCAAGGAGAAGAGAGAAAAGTGAGGCAGGGAGAGGACCACTTCTGGGAGCTGGCAGCACAGAGGCTGAAGGGAGGCTCTCCAAGCTCTCCAGATAGGACTTAACCTCAGACTTATTATTTACTTTTTTGCTCCAGCCAGGGAGACTGGCTTAGGTAGCCATGTTTTGTGCTAAGCGACTTACTCCCCACTGGCCTTTCTCATCTGGAGCCAGACCCTGGGCAGCTGTCACACAGCTGGTTTGGGTTCACACTTATCTGCAGGTATTCAGAGGCCAGCGGCCTCTGAGGCTGTCTGGTGTGAAAAGCTTTGCTTAAATAGCAGAGAGAAGTGGTAATGCAATTCTTTTTGCTGGGAACTTGCACTGGGATAGACGATAAGAAAAAGAAATTAGTGGTAAGAGTAGAAGTAGAGAAGTGAATAAGAAGAAAAATGGGAGAATGGCCGTTATTGTAGAGTGAGCTAAAACCAACACCAAACGGAAGTAGCGAATGAGCAGAAACAACGAGGTGTCGTGAACATAGAGTCCAACCTTTGGGAATTTGAGTTAGTCTACACGTGCTTTCATTCTTAAATTCTATCATATGTATACATATCATGGCTTTCTATATATGTGATGTCTCCAGGGCTGATGATGTAATGATGCAGGGCTCAGCTGTACAGCTTTTGCCTACCATGCAGGATAATCTGGTTTTAAACCTTGACTTTATAGGCAAAAGAAAACAAAACAAGAACAATCACAAAGAAGTCTAGACACTGCCAAATTTTCCTGAGGGCAATATTGCCTCTGGTTGAAAATGATTGTATTAAATGGCTGAGTCATATGTGAGCAAGGCAGCATGAGGGTGAAGGCCCATCCACCATAACTTCTGAGGTCCTGGGACCTGACCTGGGGCTTAGTTGCCAGTGCCACAGAGGCCCAGGACCCATCAGATTCCTGCCTTTCCTACTGACTGCTCCACCTCCACCCCTCCCCGGAGCTCACCAGCTTCCAGGTTAGCAGGCTGGTCCATGCGACTCGCTTGCATTTTATAATTATCTCTGAACACCAGAGTGGGTCCAGGATCATCTAGAAGCCTTGTGAAAACTCAGATTGCTAAAGTCCATTGCACAATTTTTTTATTCTGGGGTGGGGCCTGGCACGTCTAAAGCATTCCTAAGAGATGTTAATGCTCCCCAGTCAGGCTTTACGCTTGGAGAGCTATCACCATTCAGACAGAGATAGAGAAAGAAAGGGGTGTGTGTGTGTGTGGGGGGGGGGGTGAGGAACACATCCACCTAAAGCTTTGTCTTGAGTTCTTACAGTAGGAGCAGACAGAAGGAGGTAAAAGAGAACAACAACAGCAATGAAAAAATGGTGGTTCACTGATGCCCAGGACTCTGCAGTTGCCAATAGAGGATACAGTCAGCACTCACTGAGGCTGAGGGGCGATCTGAACTCCATGTTTTACTCCTCCCAGTAACTGGTAGGTGAGGGTATACGTTGATATCCTTCTTCTACTTGTAAAGAAACAGACTTGGAGAAGGTTATTGTTTGGTCTGAAGGCCACACAAGTTTCAGTGACCGGGCTACAGGATGAAATTAAAATTGCTAACTGAACAGTATAAACCTGTCCCATTTTTAAGACATTTTTTGAAAGCAATATGATTTTCATTCCCTTATTAAAACTTTTATGCAAAATACAAAAGAAGTAACAGAAATTAAAAGGGGATGTGAAAGAGCGTGCAGCTAGTCTCATCCGTTAGGTCTCCCACTCGTTCTCTGTGGTCACGCTGGAGGCACAGACGACGGCCAGGAAGCCATTGTCTCTCAGACTTCTGTCTCGTCATTAGTCTATAGCGTTCACAACACTGCCCTTCAATAAGGATATAGTTACAATATTCATTTACACCACTGAATGCATACCATGAAAGGCTATTCTCTGGCTTCAAAGAGGCATCGAACAACAAGGCCAGACAAGAAGGGACGTGGCAATAACTGCTGCAGTGCATCAGATTCTCAAATAAAAGACACACATGGGTCAGAGGGAGCAAACGAATAGGGCTTGTTGAAATATAAAATGTTAAAATACTGAAATGGTTAATTTAATTTTATATACTAAAATACTCATGCACACAGACTTAAAGAGTATCGCTTGGAAAAAATGTTTGAAAGTTTAATGGTCAGTTCTCAGCTAGGCTAGGCTAACTTCAAGGTTGGGGCTTAAGCTTATCTGCAGGTATTCTGACAAAAACGTTAAGGGTCCTGTAGTGTGGTGCTACAGATGAGGTAATTTAGCTCCCTACAAGAAAGCTGTCGCTCTTCAGTTAAGAACTGCCTCTTAAGAGATTACCATGCTGGATTCAGGATGAAAACAGTTCTCAAGATTGGACGTGCAGCAATGTCAATATGGATGTGCTTAGAGTTATTCAACTGCACACTTAAAAATGGTTAAGATGGCAAGTTCTAGGTCATAGGTATATTAGAACAATAAAAAATCATGATAAAACCACAACTACTACAGAGTAGATGGAAGTTAAGAAGCGCCTCATTTCTTTATTTGTTTGCTGCTTTGTGAAAGAGGAGGGGTGGAGAAAAGATGGGGAATATATGGAAAATAGGTCAGGCTTTAAAGCTCTTGTCTATTTTGGTTTCATTAATCATGTGGATGGTGTAAGTCAATGAGATGCAAAAAATTGTGATTGAGGAAAACATCCTGAATAGACAGTCAAAAGAAAGAGTAAGCTGTACGTGTATCCAGCATATAGGTTCATTACACTAGACCATAATGTAATTGGATGTAATTATTATTACCTGACCCTCTATGATGCGTGAAGCATTTCAATTCAGGCAATACTCCTGTTATTTCCAATTTTTAAACTTAAACATGAACTTCATCTGGCTAGGTGATAATGGAGTAACAGGTAGGAATACAGTTTAAAGCAGTTTCCAGGGCCAGTTAGAAATTCTTAACCATTTGCTGTCACTATTGGACATTACATCATTTCAGTGCATCAACTCAGCTCTGATTGTTTTATTACCGTTATTTTATTTATTATTAAAAACTTTAAAAATTATGAGATGCACCTTTAATTCAAAGATAATAAAAATATTTAAAAAAATTCTTACCATGTAAAAAGGGAAATAGTGATCAAAAGATATATACACACATGGACACACACACAGAGACACACACGCACACACATGCACATACAAACAAACACACAGAAACATACCCACAGAGGAAGGAAAAAATAAAGCTCTCTGGTTTTGATTTGGAGGATATTTTTCATACAGTTAAAAAATTCTATGGAGAATTGAGTTAAAGAAGGTTAAAATAAGCATAATAGCCCTATAATTTTCAACAAGTGCAAATAATAAAATGGTTCTACTCTACAATCATAAAAAAAGGAAAATGTCCATCTTGGAATTGAAACTGTAAGGCAGAAATAACATAATCTAGTATAGTAGACTAACAACGAAAATTAGTAAGAAGAAACATAAAAATCAAGAGAGGCTTTCCTGCAGGACACACGTTACATATACACCTTAAATATGAAAAAGAGGCAAAGCAAGAAGAAACAGATTAGGAAATAAAACAAAGTGCTCATTATATTCTAATTTTATATTCTATAGAATTATCTGCATTTAAGACATGTTGTAGTAGAAATTATAACTAAAAAGCCTTACCAAAGCCTATTTGCATATTTATCATTGTATATATTAAATAGATATATGTTTCTTGATGTCCTATTATCACTTCTCTAAACAATTAAGAAATACATGAGAGAACAATTTAAACAATTAAATTGATGAACTTCTGGTCAAGATGTTGGCCGAGTAACAGCACTGTATAATGTCTCCTCATGGATCCACTTAAAAAGTGGAGAATCTATTCAAAAATCACATGTTCAATGTAGCTAGGACAGGGAGGAGCACCCAATAATTGAAAGGAGACCATGGGAAGATCAGAAACCCTGAGAATACATCGAAAGTGTAGGTGAACAGTAGCCTGGGAGGTTGCCTCAGGCTGACTGTGAATGGATGGGAGTTGCTGGCATCCAAAGATGGGGAAAGTCCACCTAGAACCTCTGACTGAGGTAAGCATGGATCCAGAAGAAGTGGGAATTGATGGGAACTGGTAGCTCCAGCCTCCAAAAAAACAAGCCTGTGGGTAGCGCATACTACAAATGCAATGTGAGCTCCCCCTAGAAAAGGCCTCCTGGAACATAGATCAGGAGCACTATTCAGCAGCTGTAACAGGCAATGATGTAAACAGGAGCTATTTTTAAGAAAAGAACCCAAGACTAAACTGCTTAGAGTAAAGGAAAGATCAGAAGATCACATCAGGGCATTTAGGGTCATTCCTCAACAGTGCCTAGGGAAGAAACTGACACAAAAGACAGTTACAGAGAGGAGAGAAAGGCTGCCAATTTTCTAAATGGCTCGGGGGTATAGTGGGAACACTTGCCAGGGTGGAGAGCCTTGCCCTTGGGGAAGGGAAGCCAGGACAGCTTTGAAGAGGGGGCTTGGGGTGAAGAAGAGACCACAGAGGCCATCAGACCATTATGTCCTATCTGACTTCCTACTCCCAACACAGAACTCACAGGAATTTTGGCTCCCCCACACCCTCGTAGCTGTTCAAACAGACCTCTTAGCTAAGCCTTTAAAGTAAAGATCCTCAACAACAGAAACACGGGAATAAGATAAGGCAATAAGACACACAGAGAAATGCCTGAGAAAGCAGAACTCACAGGGAAGTCAAAATGCAAATAAATGAATCAAATAACCAGTTTAAATAGGATATCCTCAAAGAAATGCAAGCAATGAAAAGCAGGCTTAAAGAGGAACTTACTAAGCAAATCATGGTCCCCATGAACACAAAGCTCACCAAGAATGTAGAAGCCGCAAATAAGATGTTGGCTGAGGTAAAGAAGCATATGCAAGGCATGAAGGAACATTTTGAGAGAGAAGTGGAAATTTTGAAAAGAAATCTAGCTGAAATTCAGGATATGAAAAATACATTTGAAAGCAGGGAAAGTTGACTCAAACATGAGAATCTCAGATCTTGAAGAAAAGGCTGAGGCAACAAAAGCTACAATTAGGCATGACTCAAAAATCAGAAATGAGTAAAGTAGCTGGATACAACAGAGAATGATCCAAAGGGAATCAATCTCAGAATTATGGGTGTCAGAGAAGGAACAGTAGGCAGCACCAAAGGTATAAATAATTTCTTCACTGAAATCATACAAGAAAAGCTCCCAAATCTAGGAAAAGAAATTAATTTTTGGGTACATGAAATTTAAACAACACCAAATAACCTCAACCAGCAATAAGACTCACCATAAGACATCATAATTAAAACCTCAAATATACAACATAATGAGAGAATATTAAAAGCAGCAAGAAAAAAACCAGACATTATTTTACCAAGGCAAACCAGTTCTAATTACCACAGATTTCTCAATACAAACCTTAAGGGCCAGGAGAGCCTGGAGTATGATCTTTCAAGCTTTAAAAGACAGCAAGTGTGAACCCAGGTTATTGTGTTCAGCAAAATTATCCCAGAAAATTGAAGGAGAAGTAAAAATTTTTCATAACCAAGAATCTCTAAAGAAATTTGTGACCACTAGCCCAACATTGCAGAAAATACTCGAAGGCCTCTTTGAGAGAGACAGAGAGACAAGCAGCACCAAAGAACGTGAAAGAACGGAAACATCTAAAAAGAAAGCTTCACAACAAAATAATGGATTGGTATTTGAATAATTTGTTTGGTATCCTACTAAAACGGGACCAGCTTTCTCATAAAATCTGTGAAACTTCCCATATGATTATTATTTTTAGTAGTATATTAGTTTGCAAATCATAATTATATTCAACATGGGGAACTGGTATAAAATCTTTTAAAATATGTATGTATCAATGTATGTATGGATAGGTAAATAAAATAATAACCTAAATCTGGCAAAATATTAGTAATCAGTGAAATGTGAGTAAATAATTTATGACAGTTAAAAAATTCTGAAATAACCAAGTATGCCATCATATCTACTGCTTATGTATGATTTACTCTTGTGATATAGATGTAAGTTCATTTGGTCTTTGATATAAGTTTATACTAAGAAAACAGATTGATGTAATGATAACCTGAATGTCTTTTGAATGTACAAACATTTACCATTCAGTGCTCAACTAAGGAATTTGGAATTTAACTTCTCTCTTTTTCTTTCTCACATTTGTTAGCCTTATGAATTTAATTGTCATAGTTCTTTACTTATGTGAACTGGTGGGTGAGGCCACATTAAAGAATCTCAACAAAAACATACTAAGATATAAAAAAAAGAACTTTCAGCAAGTCGCTCCAATAAAGGGTTCTGCTGGATTCAGAGAAGAGGCGTCGTGATATGGTCCCTAAAACCCATTCTAGCGGTGGGAAGCTAAGCTAAATAGTGGTGATTTGAGTAGCGAAGTGAGTCAGGTGCAGATTAAATATGCTAAATATCGCATCGTTTCTCTGATTTGGGAAACTCAGAACACAGGCATTCTATAGAACCAAATGGTCATGATAGTGGGAGTTACAGGGGACTAGTGAGGGTGTCCAAAAATGGGAAAGGATTATAAAGTTGATGTGATATGTATGTGAACATACTCACGTACATTGTAAACATTATGTACTGCATATATGTCTTAGTAAAAATGAGGGAAAATAAAAACCATTAAATTGATAAAATTTAAACCATAAACATGTGTATGTATGTATATATATATATATATATATATATATATATATATATATTCCCTAAAAAATAAGGATTGAGTCATGATTTTCTGAGTTAACTTCAGATTTACAGAGAGGGCAAGAGAAAATATAAAGAATTATGATACAATATATCTGTCAATCAATCTATCTATCTATCTATCTATCTATCTATCTATCTATCTATGTGTGTACCAACTCCCCAATTAAATGTAATTATTGTGTATCATGAACACATTATAGTAAAAAATAATCTGGACAAAAGTTAAATTCACTCAAGTGCTATCTCTCTACCTCTGAGAATTATAGCTTCTCAAGATTTGAGTAAAAGGAAATAATGCACTATTAGGTTTATTACAGGCTGGAAGAACCAGATGCAACTCATTAAGGGACTGACTTTGGTCCTTTCCTGAGGCGGGGAGGCTTCTTATTAGCTCTATTCAACTTAATAATGGAGAAAAACGCTTCTGACCTTCTATTATGCCTGAAGCATCTCAACTCAGGCAATGCTTCTTTTTCTTTTCTTAAGTCTATAATAATTCTTTTGAGCAGTTATGAGGGTTTTGAATAACATTCTGAGCCTATATCTATCTGCCAGTTTTATAATCAGTTGTACTATGGTGTTTTGGGTGAGGTAGCCTCCATTCACAGGAGTCATTTTTTCCTGAGGAAATTGAATATCTAATAACTTGGACACCTTTTTGCCTGGCTCACTATTATAAAATAAATTATTCGATTCAGTTTTTTTTTAACAAATCCAAATACTGTGTCTATGTGGCACTTTTTAAAGGACTGGAAATGATGTATGCAAAATACAATCCCGCCGTTGATGAATTTAGGTCCTGTTATACAGGGTAAGGAGGGACAAAGTATATGTTATTCCTATAATACTAAGCAGAGTACAAGTAGAATCTTCCTCCAGCTGGTATCTATACTGGCAGCATCTTCTCCAAATGGCCAGTAGACTTGCCAGAACAATACATTAAGAACAATACATTAAATATAACATCTGAATCATGATGCTACTTACACCCCTCAATATCCTCCTCTTTTCTTTAGCAATACAACTGTTATTTTGTTTAGTGCATCAATGTACCCAACCAATTAAAAAGCATTTCTCGGGCTCTTCTACATTTAGAAAAGGCCTTGTGACCCAATATTGACTAATGATGTTTAAACAGATGCCACTGAGAACTTCTGGGAATGCTTACTCAAAGAAAGTGAACTCAGCTAGCCTTGACTTTCACAATTTTCAATTTCTGTTTTCTTGTCTGGAGTACAAACTTGAAGATGGAAAAAAGAAGTGATCTTGGGATCCAGGATGGATAAGAAAAAGAGATTAAAGGAGCATCAACCTGACGTTTTTTCTTGGCTGTTTCATCAACTAGAGATCACCCATCTCTGGACTCCTTAGTACCTAAGAAAAATAAAACCAGTGATTTGTTCAGGTCCCTGGTTAATCAGGTTTCATGCAGTGCATAGTAAGATGGAAATCTATAGAAACATTACCCTAATGTTTAATATCAGGACATTCTACATATAACTAGGGAGGTCACAAAAGCACTAATTGTCAGGATTTAAAAAGAGAAATTTGAGATGGAAGAAACTCAGTGTATTTTAAAACATCTTTATCAAGATGAAGACAGGCTGAGAAAAGTTGAGTTATTTCTCCCCAAACTCAGCTGGTTACTGGAAAAGAAAGGTTGGCTGATTCCCTTGCCATCTTGAACGTAACAGCATACATTGAAACACTGCAGAATGGATAGATCAGTACATATTTTGGATGTGCTAGAAACGTGTGCTGACAAAAGGGTACTAGGTAAGCAAAGTGTGAGTGATGAAAGGAGATGTTCTCCTGGACTCGATTTCCAGCTCTCCATTTCCTCACGCTTCCAATTTGATAAACTTGGCTGTGTAAATCTATTTTTAAAGGTACCTTCCTGGGTCATGCCTTCTTTCTCCCTCTCTTTGAGGGCACCATGACTGTGGACCACCCTATTATTCTGCATTTGTTATGGCATGTGCTGCACTGCATGTGAGTTTGGTGTTTATATAGCACAAGAAAATTCTAACAGACACAGTATCTTCAGGTTCAAAGTTGGGAAATTTCATGTGAATTTATGGGGATCACAAAAGCACTACGAAAGAGACAAGATTTTAAGACATTCCTATCCCTGCATCTCATGGGAGCAAAGATCGTGGTCCACTGACATAATCGGGTCTGCATGGCAGGTTGTAATTACTCAATTCCTAGCCCACACCCAGCTCTGAGGGAAAATAGCAGTTTTCAAATGTTTCTTTTCTTTGCATGTGGAAACATTTAAGCAACTTTTGGAAGTTTACACGAAGCCATAGTAAATCTCTTCAAAAGCAGATAAACTGGCAAAAAATCTAGGAACATAGATGTCTTTCATAGTGATTAGCACATAAATAATGCTATGGAACATTCTAGAATTGAAGCGTTTGTGACCTTGGCCATGTTTGCACCAAGCATATCTTCGATTTCAGTGGAAATCACCTTGCAATCTTAGGTGCAGATGCTCAGCTATGTGGGACTTTTAGGAAAGGCAGGGAAGGGGAAAGAAGTATTTGTTTTAGTGACATATCATACAGTCCCAACAAGGGAGAGGATTGTAGAATTACTGAATAAGTTGAAAAGTGTGCACTTTTGGATTGTTAAAGAAACAGTTAAGTTTGCCAGAGTCGGCAGGATCATTCTTAAGAACATCACTGCTTCTCCGTGCTGCTGGAGTGAAATCCGAAATCTGTTGGAAGTTTTTTTCTTGTTTTGAGTTTCAAAGAAGGAATAATGATGATGTTTGGCTCCAAAACAAGCTCCAAATTCATTAGCACAAGATGGTTGCTTAGTTTTGAAAATTAGGACTAAGTAGGCAGTTTTAAACAGTGGGGTCAATATGGTATTGGTGTTGCAGAATATTTCATCAGAAAGAAAGTTTTAGAATAATGCGCATGATCAAGTTGTTTGGTTTGAAATCAACCACCACTTACTGGGTGACCTCAAGGAGCTTAACCTCTCTGTGTTCTCAGTTTCTTCATTTATACGCTAGTGTACTAAGAGTACCCATCACATTGGACTTTTTGAGGTTTAAATGCAAAAAGAATTTATATAAAATACTTAAAAGAGAGCTTGAGACATAATTTCACTCAATCAGTGTCAGCACCACCACTGAGTACTTTGGAAAAGTTTTTGTAAGTTGTTGGTGCAAACTCATAGGGCTTAAAAACAACAGAATAAAAAAGAACAGAGTTGGGTGTGGTGGTGCATAACTCGATTCTCAGTTTCTGGGTTGGGGGTGGTGACCCAGGAGGGTTGGTTGAGCCCAGGGTTTCAGGACCAGCCTGAACATCATAGGGGATTCCTAATAAAAACACTTGACAACAAGTAAATTGATTATGCAGCTGAATGATTTAGATCAGATGTCGTAAGCTTTCTATGATGACCCAGAAGGTAAGCATCTTCAGTTTTGTGGGGCACAGAGTCTTTGTTACAACTATAAAAATAATCTTCATAGTATGAAAGGAGCCAAGGGAGCTGTTCACTAGGAGAAGCAGGGCCGTGTTTCAAGAAACAGACTTAAAACATTACCAAAACATAGTAGGTCGGATTTAGGCTGCTGGGTATAGATCGCCAACTTTGATTTAGATCATTGTGCACTGCTGTCTTTCAGGCAGAACAACCTCCAGGAAACAAGTAAATATTCAGTTTTCTGCTTCAGATTCCACCCCCTCCCTATCGCATGGCTGGGTCCTTCTGATCCCCCCCCCCCCCCCCCCCCCCCCCCCCCCCCCCCCCCCCCCCCCCCCCCCCCCCCCCCCCCCCCCACACACACAGTGCCTCCTGGCAGGCACGCAGCCCCCACTGGTTTTCTTCATAGCATGAATCACGACATCTAATTATCTGGCATGTTCGTTGTTTGTGTCAGTTGCTTTCCCTGACCTCTCAGGACAGGAGGGCCTGACCCTTAACTTCAGCGCTTCTTACAACAACAGACAGATTTACAGTAGCAGGTCAATAAATACATTTATATAAATAAATGAAAAAATACTGACCACAAAGAGCTGATATATTCTATTAGTTTAATCCACATAAATTAAGTCTTACCCTCAGGGAGATATTTTTATCTATTAACTTATTTCTAAGAAAATTGATGCACACATCTGTTTTTAATATGACCTGTCTATAAAAGGGGCTCTTTCCAAAATCCACAGGCCTCATCATTTTCTTTTCCCAGATTATCAGTTTACTCTGTTCATGGAAATCATGTGCTCTGGAAAGCGCTTGCTTTCTCTCAGCTCCTCATTCATTGTGAATCCATCTCTACTGACGGTACTCACTCATGTTCTCCCTTGTCTTAATAAGATGACCCAGATTTCAGAAAAGTTCTAAGAGCACACAGTCCTTGAGCCAGATGAATGCTTGTTTCTCATTATTCTAGAATATGATTAAGATTTAGCATAATTCCAGGCACGCAGTAGGTGCTTAATATATATTTTTAATGAAAAAACAGATGACTTAGTTGAGTCATCCCAGAAAATCCTACAATAAGCTGAAGGTGCTATGCTGTGTAAAAATACAGGCTGAAAACCAGAAAATATAAAAAATATATTTTACAGATATCAGCAAGTGAGAACAGGAGGAATATAAAATTGAATTTTGAGGTAATATTACCTTTGCTTTTTGTAGCCTTTTACAGAAGACTTTCAGAGTTTCAGAAATAAAAAAAAAAAATGCTGCAAGAACGCTGTGTCTCTCAAATTACCATATGTAGATTATTTGTCGCACGGAGAGGCAAATAATGAATGTATTAGAAGAGCACTCATCCCTTTTGTATTTGTGATAAAATACCAGCCCTGTCAAATCACCCACCCAGGAAAGGGGACGACCAGCCCTGGAAAGATATTTTTCACATCAGCCTGATCCAGCAGGTACTGAAAACCGACTTCATAAATGTTTTATGCTGGTAACAAAGCACAAGTGTTTTCTCAGTACACAGAAATAACCAACCTGTTTTTTTCTCTCTGGCACTGATAACTAGAGCATCCAGTTGCCCCAATGGTGATTCAATGAAGGAAGAATGAAGTGAAGACAAACAGAGACTGGTTTTCATTAGCAACTGAGCCTCTGTTTGATAGACTGACAGCAGAAAGCAATGGTCAGCACCCAATTTACACCAACTGTGCACCGAATGACCGCCTTTCTTTCTGGTTAAGGGATACAGTGTCTTTCTCAACAAAGCTCTTGGAAGCCCAGCCTCAGATGGATCCTGAAGATTGCCTACCTCTACCAAGTGCACCATTTACAATGCTGCTATGACACACGTTGTTGGAGGGGTCTTCGAACTCTTCTTAAGCATGTCCACTGCCTACACCATCCCACAGTAAGGCTGCACAATTGCAACTTAGACACATGCCTTTGCTTTGCCCGTTTTGAGCACAGTGGGGGGGAGGGTCTTAATCCACCTTTGCATCTCCAGTGTTTTGCTGAGTGTCTGGTTCATGGCAGACCCAACAAATTTTTACTGGTTTTAGAAAAGAATAAATTAAAGCTTAATACCTCAGAAAAAATCTGTCCTATTTAGCTGAAAACTTTTTAAAATAAAACTGTAAGAAATAGCCTAAATTTTTATCTGTCAATGACTCAAGCATTTGGAGTTGAGGTAGAAAATAAATAGCTAAGCTTTTATCACAGAATTCTTGATATTTATGAGGACTTTTGTATGCCAAATATCAGATTATGTCCCTAAAATCTGCATGCAATGAAAGCCTAGTAACATCAGGTTAGCTTTTAATTGTTTGTGGTCCTTTCTGGACCGAAGTGACAACTGAATTTAATTTCTTTCATTATTTCTTAGTGGTTTAAAGATTACTCATTTCTGATCCAGCACTATAAGAGAAGAAGTCATCAGTGAACATCCGGTTTTATATTCTCCAGTTCTAAAGTCAATTCAAATTGAAAACCAATTTGATCATACTCAGTCCTGGGTGGGGACAGATCATTGCCAAGGGGTTGCAGAGCTCAGTCGCTGTGTTGCCACTCAAATGGACAGTCTAGAAGCAAGGTGATAGGTGAGTTCTAAACCACTTCGGACCACTGTTGACTCTGGGTGTTTAAGGGCAACATTCATCTGTGAAAGGAAGAATTTAAAGTAGAGAGGAAACAATAGTCTTCCCGGGCTGGTTCCATCATCACTCACTTTCTCAATTCTAATTAATCTGAAGTAGCACATATGCCAAACAAATACCTTAGGACAATAATAGCCAAAGCAGGAGCCTAGAGAAGGACAAAGGATTAATGGATAAGCCAACATGCTCCACGGAAATTAGGAGTATTTGGGGTCACGAAATGTTTTTCAGAATAAGGCTAATGTAGATGACAATTGAATGTTGTTGAGGAGATCCCCCAGCCCCGGTCAATTAGATTCTTGATAAATGCTTTAGGTACAATTACAATATATATATAATGCATAGAATTTCCTTAAGTTCTGAGTGCAGGGAACTAGCTGAAAAAGAACCCCTATAAATTTAGGATAGTAGAATTCTTACAGAGCCATAGACTTGCTCAGTCACTCCCAGAATCTATCAAACACTAATCACTTACTGTAGGCGCTGAATACAACCTCTTACTTGAGAATGGTAGCACCAACTGATTAGAAGGGCTACATTAGCGACCACGTTTTATACTGTGTGTCATGTTTCTTTATTATGTTGGAGTTATACCTCTCCCCTAAAGACCTTTACATGCCTTACGAGGCAGACTTTCATGAGGTCTTTCTTAAACACATCTGTGCCCTGTACATAGGTGGCAACCTTAGTTCCGAATTGAGCGTTGGAGAGCACTTCAGTGTTTCCCCTATGTGTGTGTCATGTTTACAACTCCTTCTGAGACCATCAAGTGAGGAACACAGTGGGGTACCTTGCAGGCTGTCAATTGTTTAGAAATGCAGACATCTGACCCTCTCCACAGGGATGCCTCAGAATGCCTAGGCTTGGGGTGAAGAAACACAAAGTCGGTGCCTTTCTGAGACTAGTGCTTCTGCAGGGCAACTGAGTAGGTTTTCAGAGAATCCAGACTGTGCTCCTTTTTAATCTCCCTTATATTTTCGGAGGCAAGACTTTCCTGATTCTTCTGGAAAGGCATTAAAGAAGAGGAAGGGAAGAGAGTAGAGGCCATAGATAACTGGCCCGGGGACAGGAAAAAACCCTCCCTGTCCGTCTGTCTCCACACTCACAACTCCCGTGCTCCTCTTCTGAATGTCAGGGGCCCAGGGTGGGAATGGAGAAGAATAGGGTGCGGAGGCAAGCGCACTCCCTTTCCAGTGCTCCCCAACTGCCAAGCCACTAAGTCAGTCTCTTTGTTTCACCACAGGTCACTGGCTCCTGTCATAATTTTCCATTTTATGGGTTATTATACCTACCTAGGCAGAAAGGATAGCAAAGATTTGATGCAGCAGTGGTGGAGGAACAGCCTCACCTGGCAAAATGATGAGTCACATTTGTGATTGGTCCCGATCCCAAAAGACTCTTTCTCTTTTTTTTGAGGCCAATTGCTCTATTACTCAACTTACAGTGAGATTTACTGCTTGTTTGAGCAGATCTGTTTGCCAGCTGAGCCTGAGTTCCTTCCTTCCTTCCTTTCTGCCTGCCTGCCTTTGTTTGTTTGTTTGTTTGTTTCTTTCTTTCTTTCTTTCTTTCTTTCTTTCTTTCTTTCATCATTTTCTCTTTCTTCAGTACTAGGATTGAACCCAGGGTCTTTGTACTGATCTATAGTTCTAGCCCTGGTTTTTAATTTTGTGTGTGTGTGTGTGTGTGTGTGTGTGTGTGTGTGTGTGTGATTAGGAACTAAGCTCAAGCTCTTCACACTGAGCTAAACCTTCAGCCCTATTTTACTTTTGATTTTGAGACAGGGTCTCACTAAGTTGCTAAGTTTCTCAGACTGGGCTCAAACTTGTGACCCTCCTGCCTCAGCCTCCCAGAATGCTGAGATTGATTACAGGACTGTACTATCAGGTCTGGTTTAAAAATTTTAAGTTTAAAAATTTTTAAGTTTTAAGACAAGTTCTCACTAAGTTTCCTAGGCTTGGCTGGAACTCATAAGCCTCCTGCTTCAGCCTCCCAAATCACCATCATGTATCATCATGCCTGGCTATTTCTCCCTCATTTCTGAAGCATGCACTACTCTCTCAGGATGACATGACTGTATTATCATTCTCACTTCAGGAATCATAACCTTATGTTTAAGAAAGCAGATTTCTAGCCTATGTTGAAGTGGACTGTGGGAAAGCTCAACTAGCTTTCATTCAAATTAAATGTTGAATTCGTGTGTTGCAAGGCAGAGCTTGATTGGCAATGGGATTTGCAAAGGCCAAAGGCCTCCAGATGTCTGATGTACTCAGGATTAGTTGAGAAACATATGTTGTAAAATTCACTCTCCCACCCCATATAAAAGAAAAATCCCAAATCAAGACATCCAATCTTAAAACAACCACAAAGCAATTATAATTTAAAAGAATCAGAAAGGCTGGAGGAATAGCACAGAGTTTAGAGTGCTTGCCTACCAACTTCAAGGCCCTGAGTTTGATTCCCCAGCACAACAAAAGCTGGGCATGTTGGCACACATCTATAATCCCAGCACTCAGGAGGCTGAGATAGCACCATTGCTCTGAGTTCAAGGCCAATCTGGGCTACACAGTAAGTTTAGGATCAGCCTGGACTAGAGTGAGACCCTGTCTCAAAAAACAAAACCAAAAACCCAAAACAGCAACAACAACAAATAAGAATGTAGATTCCAAGTACCCCTGAATTTCAGAAAAGAAGTCTTTAATTATACTAGAATTAACATATTGTAGTGCCATGAAAAAGAACATAGAGGGGTAAGTACAAAAAAAGAGAGCAAACACCAAACTTTTGTCACATGCATATGGTACTTCTTATAGTCAGCTGGGCAACAAGATTATCACAGGGAGGGACATGCCAGTGAATTCACTATGGTAGAGTTGGAAGAAAATTGCTCTGAAACCTCATGAGAACAATGTATAAAATATATTTATACTCGCAATACAGATAGGGTAACAACAGAAATTTAACTACAGGTTCAACTTTTTCACTTACTTTTAAATGGACAGATTTTAAAGTTGTAGGATCATAGTCCTTGACTATAGGACATCAATTTGGACAATTCTGCAACCCATACTCTTAAATATTTCCAACTGTCTCTTCTTTAAGAGCAACGATTTTGATATTGGCTATGTATAAAAAAGGGTTTACTCTTACTTTGACTTACCAAGTTTAGATGCAGATCAACTATCTCAAACATGCCAAAAATATTTGATTGGCTCATTTTGAGCTGAACTTTCAGGGTATAGGACTTCTGAGAATTAAGCTTTTTTGGGGGAGGGGGTGATAAATAAAATAGAAGACTCTGTTTGGGTTGTAGCCTTTTTGAGGGAAAAAAAAAATCTTACTATTATCTGGGGTAGACAGCCACTACTTGTTACAAATGACCATATAATTTGGGAAAGGACAGTAAGAGAGGGGAGTGGGGTTTTAGCATAAGACAGATTTAGAGTAGAATCCAAGCTCCAGTTTTGATAGGTCAGGAAAGTTTGGATCCATCTTTAGGAAGTAAAAGAGGAACAATTATCATATACCTCAGAATTGTTTGTGCGGATTATGAACAACTGGGGAATTCCTAGTTGTAAATTTTTAGACATCATTCTTAATACATAGGCTTGAAAAAGAAGCAAATCAAATGAACCACATATGTTTGGGAGCCCTGAGAAACATACCTATGTGTAGAGTTTCAAATGTGCAGGAAAGTACACAGATATACATTTATTCCCAATTTCTTTGATTTTGAGGATGGATTAACCTTCAAAAAATTGAAAAAATACATGAAGACAGCTTTGAAAAGTACAGCTTTCAGCAGCACAGTAGAGCATGGAGTCCAGTGCAAGATAAAAGTGAAGCCGGAATTCTTTTTCTACTGCAGGGTAGATAAAATTCTTGGAAGTCAGTGTTGACTTACTTAGTTACTTTCTCTTTTAGTATCATCAACGTTTAGCTTATTGGACATCTGAATGACCTTAAAACAACCCAAGATTTCACTGTTATGGTAGGAGAATTCATCACAGCAGCATGTTACCAATTTTGCTTGTGGTTTCGATTGTATCTCTGTTTATTTCTTCTGACTCTTCCAGATCGCAAGATCTCAGGGTTAGCAGGTTGATCTAGTTTGTCAAACCTAAGGAAGCCCTCAAAGTTTGAGCAAATAAAGCTTTTGATAGACAAGCAGCTTTCCTATGTAATACTGTGTTAGACTACCAGGTAGCTAGGCCTCTTAAGCAGTCTCTGACAAGTGTTCTTGCTATTTGAGGTTCATTTCAACAGGTACAGTCACTGCTGAAGGATTGGAATGAAACAGTTTTATCATCTACATATTTATTTGAACAATTTTTGAAGGTGCCATTATATTTCTGGTGTGTGTTTTCAATAAGTTATATTGTTTGTACTTCCTTTGTTATTTTTAAATAAGAATTTGCCTTAAGTTACGGATAATTTAGAAATGTTCAATGAGATATTCAACAACATGTTTCATGAGCAGAAGTAATTTTCTTCTTTTTTTTCTTTCTTTTTTTGAGACCTGTTTTTTCTTTGCAGCCCAGGCTGGTCCTGAACTCTTTATGTAGTCTAGACTGTCTTTGAACTCACAGCAAACCTTCTCCCACAGCCTCTTCAATGTTGGGATTATAGGTCTGGGCCACCTCATCTGGCTAATTTTTATGTGGTGCTGTGGAATCCAACTCAGGGTCTTGCAAATTCTAGGCAAGTCCTCTTACCACCAAGCTATGCCCTCAGCCCATAAGAACAATTTTCTCTACCTAGCCAAAGTTATAAGTGAAGACATGGTAATTTGATAAAGTAAAAAAAATCAGCACCAAAGAGCATGACACCGTTCACCACCCAGGCAATGTCATCGAGGCTGTCACAAACATTACGGAGCTGGCCAACACTTGCAGCTCTCCTTTCTTCCTAGGTTCACAGAAGGGCCACACTTTCTTGCTCTATTAAATTGAAGCATGGCTATGTGAGCCCTAAGATGTGAGCAGAAGTGATATAAGTCCTTTGTAGGTGACAATATCTAAGCCTTAGTGTGTGATCTTCCACCCCGCTCTCCCCCTGTAGCAGTGGCTGTAGAACTGATACAGGAAAGCCTATCTGGAAGCAGCTATTGTGTTACTAAGCCAACAGGACAGCTGCTCTGAGAATTAACCTGGATCCCTAGCAGATTTCGTTTGAACAGAAAATAAATTTTGTTGTTAAAAATCAACACATGGCAGATGGTATACTCCAAAGATGTTCAAGACAGCCAACAGTACCTCTCATCCAACATGCTCCCTTTCAGTGTACATTGGCCACTTTGTCATGGAGAGACAGAATCAAGACTCCTTCTTTGCCCAAGTGGTGAAAGTGATGCTGTATGGATGCCAAAGCTGGATCAGAAAAGGCCACGATGCTTCCCCGGAACATCCACTCTTGTGGACTTCTGGCTGTGTCCATGCTTCCTCGCAGAATTGAGCTGCCATGCAGCATCCACACGTAATGCCTCATGTCAGGAGTCCCAGATCTTCTGAGCCAGTGCAGCAAGGCACAAATAGGATGGTAAAGAAGCTTCCAGACGATTTCTGTTGCCAAACCTTTTAAGCGTTCCCAGCTGAGACTTCAGGCATTATACAACAAGCACAGGACATCATCACTTTACTGTGTCAAAGTTCTTGGCCCACAGAATTCGGGAGCACAATAGGATGACCTCTGTTTTACACCATTAAGTTTGGGTTGGTTTGTTTCACTGAAATACGTTGCTATAATTGGTTGACTACCACATCATGATTTAGTTCATCCTATAGAAAGATATTTTTCAAAAATTTGCATAAATAACAATGTCAGATGAAAAATACTATTTTAAAAGTGGTTTTGTGTTGATGTTCGTACCTTATATGCATACTACGATTGTTAGAAAGTCTCGCAGGCTTAATCTGCAATCCATTCTTAACTATAAGCCACATTCCCATTATCTCATTCATTATGTAAGCTGCTGTGAGCTGCGCTCACTGGGCTGTAGCAGTTTTGATTATTTCATCCAGACAAGATTTATACTGAAAATAACTGCCTGATTCTCTGCCTTGAGGAAACATATGGTCTGTTAAAAATATTTATATATTATAAAAATATATGATTAAAATTGGGAAGCTCATAGTGTGAGATGATTGAGTAATGCTTTAGATATAGCTGTGAAGTCATCAATGTTAGATGTACATTCCAGATGGTGTCATATAAGTTAGGAAAGATTTTAGTAAAAGTTTTTCCCTTACCAAATTATTAGCACTTATTATTATTATTATTTTTGGTGATACTGGAGATTGAGCCCAGGGCCTTCGCAATGAGATATCCCCAGCTCATTTTTATTTTTGATTTTGAGACAAAGCTAAGCTTGATCTTGTGATCTTCTCGTCTCAACTCCCCAGAATGCTGGAATCACAGGCCCTTGATACAAGGGCCTGGCTGGGAAAAAGATATATATATATATATATATATATATATATATATATATATATATATATATTAACACAAAGCCACTATAACAATAAGTTAGGAATCCATGTTGCAATATATTTAGAAACAGAAATGAAAGATGCTAAGAACTGAAAAGTATAGAAGAAATTTGTTATTATTCTACCAATTATTGTGATTAGTGACTTTAATTTTCAAGCTTAACCATGCTAAGGACAGATGGGCATTGTGAATTCACACAAATATTTTTGTGAGAAAAGCCCAGCTCACGCCTGATTGATTAAATGTTGTGAGCCAGTTTTCATTCTTCATAATGAGTTTGGAGATGTATGTCTTTGAGAAAATATAATATGTACATTGTTAGTTTGGAAAGAGGTCAAAATGAACATTTCAGAAGAAAAGAAAATCAATGTAAAGCAAGAAACCAACTCTACTCTGAAGACAATGCTAAACACTACTAGTCATTCCTATGTACAAGATCAACAGGATATGAAGAAACTGGTCAATAAGTCATATACAGGGTATAAGTCTTCCTTTAGTTAGTTTTTGACAACAATTTTCTCAGATTCCACAGGACATTTTGACATCTTCAAATAACTACAGATTCCTGAAGTTTGGTTCCCAAGGTGAGGATTGAAAAAATATATCTGAATGTAAGTACACTAAATAGAAAGAACAGTTTTCAGGTAGAAGACACAGTATTACAGGACTTTGAGGCTGAAAGACTGCTGTAGAAGTAAAGGCACCCAAATTAACACCCGGGGAAGCAAAGACTCTGAGGCTTTGCACTGGACACTCATACTGCATTATGGAAAACAGTGTGATTTTCTTCAAAAGAGTAAACATATCTAGCTTCCATTTATTTCCACCTTACTTTTGGGGTATATATTCAATGAAAATAAAATCAGTATGGCTAAAATATACTGGCACTCCTATGTTTACTCACCATAGCCAAGATGTAGAATCAACTTAAATAACCATCAATGGATGAACCAATATGGAAAATGTGGTATGTACACACAATAGAATACTCTTTTGCCATGAAAAGAAAATCCTATAATTTGTGACAATATGGACAAAGTCAGAGGACATCATGTTAAATAAAATAAATCAGGCACAAAAGGACAAAATTTTCACAATCTCATTCGTATGAATAACTTTAAAAAATTGATCTCAGAGAAGAGGCACCAAGATTTAACTACTGCGAACCCATTCGAGGACTAGGAAGCTGAGTTAGAGTGGTGACTTAAGTGAAATGACTTAGGTGCGGAAAATTAATATGTTAAATACTGTATGGTTTCTCTGACTTGGAAAACCCAGAACACAGATATTCTTTGGAACCATATGAAGTGATAGCCAGAGTTGAGGGAAGGGATAGGGAGGGGGTGGGTGGGGAGAAAATGGGAAGGGATTGTGAAGTCAACATGATATATAGGTGTACGAAACACCCAAATTTATTGTAAATACTAGATATTACATTTGTATATTAATAAAAATAGTGGGGAAAAATTGATCTCATAGAAATAGAGAGTGGAAAAGAGGTTCCCCGGAACTGGGGTAGCTGGAGAGACTTTGATCAGAAGATAAAAAGCTTCAATTATGCCACAAGAGCACATTCAATAAATCTATTTCACAAATGATAACTATAGTTCATTACTGCATTCTTGAAAGAAAGTAAGAGAAGAGATGTAGCACTGTCACTACAAAAAGTGCTAAATGTGAAGTATTACATATGGCAATTGCTTGTTAGTATTCTATGTGTACTTCGAAACAACATGTGTACACAATATATACATAAAATTTTATGTCAATTAAAAAGAAAATAAATCAAAAACAGCAAAACTGACAAATGGCTTCCCAGCTCACTCAAAGTAAATGTTGAGGTGATCACGCTGCTCAACAGTACTTTTGAGGATGTAGCCCTTGATGTCTCTGAAATTACTTCTTCCTGTGCAAACACACTCATCTCAATTGTGCCACTGGTCCTTGCCTTTCTGGTCCTTGATGTTTCTGGGACACTGCAGGCTGGTCCCTTTGTCAGGACTCTTGGGGAATTTGTCCTAAGGCATCAAGGCTGAGAGGAGACGCACGCAAGAATTGCAGATGTCCATGTGGTCTGTTTCTCATCAAAGCTTCCTTAAACCTTGTGACTGTACTTTTGTCCAGTATTTCTTACTACATCTCCAATTGAAATCCTAACTCGAGGACAATTCAAGTGTCAAAAAATGGTCCCATAAATTCCCTTCCTGACATCTGCCTTTGGATACAGAAGAGCAGCCTACCCTTTCCTTTCCAATCACAGCCCTCTACACTAAACTTTGGTCTAAAATCACTTATCTTCTTTGATTTCATAAGCTACTCAGTTCTTCCATGTCCGATTTACTTATTATACTAAAAAGCAATATCACCAGGGGTGGAGTGTCATGCCTGAAAAATCCAAGCACCCTAGGAGGCCGGCAGAAGGACTGCAATTTTGAGCCCAGCCCAAACAACTTAACAACTGAGCGATTCCTGCCTCTAAATAAAAAAAGTAAAAAAGGGCTGAATGGAAAGGCTCTGTTCAATTCCCAGTAGTGCAAAATGAAAAAAAAAAAAGCAGTATCAATTCAATTTCCCTTTCATTTTTTAAAAATTTTGTTGCTTTGGTAAAGAATATTCATTTATCAGTCCATTCTACAAATATGTATATGTGTCAATTCTGCAAGGCGAAAGGAATAATTATGTATTGCAGTATAATATATGCTAGTAATGAAAAGTAACAGAAGTTAGAAAATGCAAGTATATATCAAGAAACTGGTATGTGTTCTGGTTGGACAGAAAACCCAACAAGTCAAATCCCCACATTCACAGTGCCAGGACATGCACACATGAAAAAAAAAAGTTGTCCAAGGACAAGGTTGTACTGCTTGAGTTTGGGGAGGATTCTTTTCCCTTAACGGTGCAATTGGTGCTAAGTCTTAGACCTTGTTTGTGCCACATACATTGTAAGCCCAGAGGAGAGATCTGCATAGAAAGACCTGAAGAGGGTGAGGCAGCAGCCAGAGAAGTGAAATCTGCCGATTTAAATTTATTTTCCCTAGGAATTATGGTTTCCTCTCTTGGAAAGACATTTCTCTGCATATTTTAACACTGTTTTATTCTCTTTCCCCTTTTTAAGGTCAAATTTAGGTCAGCTTTACCCTTTTAAGGACACCTTCAAATACTTTTATATATGTCGTACCCAGTGCTTTCTTCCTAGCTGAGAAATTCACTGATTAGTTTTCCATTAAAACATCAATTGGAATTTCACTCCTTTCTTGCTCTGTTCCCACCACAGCACTAGGCTTCCCCGTCAGCCAACCCACCCCTCCATGTTGTGAACATCCAGAGAATCTGTGGGTTGCATGGGAAGTAATGAAGGATCCTTTTGTTTGACTTAGGACAGGATCACGTCAGCAGTGGCATCAAAGCCTTCGCATGGGAATTCTCCCGTCTTTGACCCATGCAAAAGTCAATTGCTAGCATTGTGAGCAAGTATCTCATGGTGGTTTCGTCTCCTTTGTGCTGCTGTGATAGCATGCATGAAATTGGATAATTTATCAAACACAAAGATTTATTTCTTATAGCCCTGGAGGTGGAGAAGTCTAAGGTCAGAAACACACATCTGGTAAAGGCCTCCTTGTTCTATACTTCCAAGAAAAAAAAGAGAACGCGCGAGAGAAGAGGTGTTGAAATTGTTTTTGTAACAAATTCACTACGGAAGCAACAGCAGTAATCTACTCATGACCTAATTCTCTCTTACAGGTCCTATTTTTCAACACTGATATGTTGGTTATTAAATTCCAATACCTGAGCTAGAGATGGCACACAAATTGCGTCAACAATCTGTTGTGACCACCTTTGCACGTTGTTAATGACCTACTCTCTTGAATTAATTCATGGACACCATATGCAATTATGTTTAAAGATCAACCCATGGGTTCTTTCAGGCTTTTCAGCTGATATTTATTTACCTATATACTTATTTTTGCTTAAGTCAATTTGAGTTGAATTTCTATCACTTGCAACCAAAAAGACTTCATCAGTATAGCTATTACAATAGGTAACATTGTACCATCATAAGTGATTTTAGTGAAGTACATTTCATACAGTATGACAAAAATAGTATGAATCAGTGATCCTCAGGGTCTCTGAAAGGTATGGGTTTAATTTAGGTAACTTATAGTGATTTATTTTGTAGTGATTCTAGCCAAAAATGACTACTGTGGCAAATAGCGGCTTTGACATCTTTCAGCCTTCTGTTGGCTTCGAGAGAAACTTCATGGTTCTCTCTCTCTCTCTCTCTCTCTCTCTCTCTCTCTCTCTCTCTCTCTCTCTCTCTCTCTCTCCCCAAGATCTCACTTTGTAATCTGTAATTCAGGCTGGTCCTGAATTCATTATGTAGCCCAGGCTGACCTTGAACCTATGGCAGTCTTCTTGCTGAAACCTCCCAAGTGCTGGCATTACAGATGTATGCCACTCTACCTGGCTCACGTGGTGCTAGAGAATCAGACCCAGGGCCTTGTGCTCCCTGTACAAGTGCTTTAACTGCTAAGCTATGCCCCAATTCCTTTTTCTTTTCTTCTGAGGGCACTCCAGTTAGGAAAGAAGAATAACATACATTCATTCATATTCTCTCTTGCAATGGAATACTACAACTGGGTATTTTATAAAGAAAATAAGTTTATTTGACTAATGATTTTGGAGGCTGTAAAGTCCAAGAGCAAGGCACTGGCATCTGGAGAGAGCCTTCATGCTCTGATGTACAGGGTGGGAGGGGAAGTGAACATGGGTAAGATGAAGGGAAGGTAGGGAAGAGAAAAGCCTGTGACAGTTTGCTTTCATAACAAAGCTCCACCCATGGTAACTAACCTCCCATCAGAGCATTAACCCATTCATGAAAATGCCGTCCTCATGTCTTAATCACTAACTAAAGATCCCACCTCCCAGGACTACCACAGTGGCAATGAAATCTCAACTTCATCTGTGGTGAGGATATTCAAGCCACAGCCCAGCAAAACGTACTTTTCCCTTGGTTTCGACTTTGTCTTAGTTATTAACTCATTGCTAGGACTATTTACCTGACACCCACAACTCAAGGAAGGACAAGTTTATTTTAGCTCACAGTTTCAGGAGGTTTCAGCACATTCATGGGCAGCAGGAAGGGTCTGATGGAAACAAATGCTCAGGGAATCATAAGAGGAAGAAGGATCAGGATCCAGGGCTTTCAGAAGTAGCCAGGACAAGAATATATACCCTTTTAGGCCACACACCTGTAATCCACCAAGTCTATAATCCATCACATGCCTGTAACCCATCCCTCCTGATCAGGCTCCACCTCCTAACAGCATATTAAATCCATACATGATCTATGACATCCAAACACATGATGCTACTGGGTGGGGGGGGCGGGGAGAGGGATCCAGACCCAAGCCACAACTTTCTACCTCTATCCCCCAAAAGACTCATGTCTACCTTTTTATGCAAATTGCATTTAGCCCATCTCTTAAGAGTTGGCAAAATTTTAACAATTCCAGAAATAGAACCAAAGCAAGAAAAACAACAGGTGAACATTGAATTCTGTAGCTCTGTGTGGGGAAACTGTGGAGAGACCTGAGCTCCTAAGGGCTTGAGTAGCCCCACCCTTACCAGCACTGCCTCTGGCTACAGCTTCTATGGCTTCTCTTCTGGGCTCTGTGCTCACAGCCTGTGGCCTTCCTCTGCAGACGATCCACATTTCTGACACCTTCAAATTTCTGGGGTCTCCACTACATTTTAGCTTTATCTTCATAACTTCAAGTGCTTCCCTCCCAGGAGCACAGTGCCAGGTCTCCAAGGCCTTCTTCTGAAGGCTTGGTAGAAGTCTTCCTAACCTCACAACTTTTGCATCCTGCATGCCTAGGAAACCACCACCATGTGGATAATGCCAAGGTCTGCTGCTGGCTGGGGCAACAGCCAGGCTCCCTTGGTCTATGGCTTCAGCCACCCCTAAAGTGCCTGGATGGCAGAATTTCAGCTGACTAAACTCTGGTAAACACTTCTTTTTTTGGCTTTACTGGGTGCCCTGGGGTATTCTTCTCAGAGCAAAGGGATATCCCTTTGCAGCCTTGAATTGGTAGAAAGGTGAGATCTTGTTGATTCCTGATGCCTTCAAGGCAACTCTCCCAATGTTCTCCTGCTGTTAACTTTTTTAAAAATGCTAATTTCTTCAACAACCATGTGATCTTTGCCTCAACTTTGCAATCACTTTTTTTCAGGCCAAAACTGCAAACTTCTTCCATCTTTTTTCTCTGCTGAGTTTTCCTACTTTTCAGTGTAGAGCTGCCTAAAAGCTGCAAGCAGCATCCATGTCACAGCCTGAACACAGGGCTGCCTAGCAATTTATTCTACCAGACAAAGTAGTATATCACCCTTATTCTCAGTCTTAGGCAAAATCTCAGGACAGGGTCGAAAATCCCAGCACTTTTTTTTTTTTTTTTTTTTTTTTTGCCAGAGCATAGCATAGGTGGTTGTTAGAAAGATGGGCAGTAAAGTCTTCCTTACCATCTGAAACCACTTGAGTTTTTCCTTTATAGTCTGCACTTTTATCAGCATTCTGGTCTTCTGAACTCTGACCAGGCCAGAATCTCCCATCAAACTTAATTTATAGCATTCTGGGTCTTCTCTAGCTGCCATCTCCATTGCTTTTCAAAGTCCTCCTGTGAACCAGTTCCAAAGACTTCTAAACCATATAGTTGGGTAAAATCGCAGCAACAACCCCACTCCTCGTGCCAATATTTATTTTATGAACTTTTTTTGTTGCTGGGTTACAGTACCTAATATCTACAATTTAAGGGAAGAAAAGTTTATTTTACCTGACAATTTCCGGAGGTCTCAGTCGTGAGTGTCCTGTATGGTAGAAGCACATGGCAAAGGCCTGGCTGAGAAGCTGTTTATGACATGACAAACAGGAAGCTAAGAGTGAAAAAGGGTGTATATCCCCCAGGTCAGGTCCCAGGGATCCACCCCTTCCAACGAGGCTCCACAGGAAATCAATGAACTAACTCCCATGATTGAGTCATATTCTGAGCATAAGGCTTTTGGGGGACATTCCAGATCCTAACCATAACAGACCAATTACATTTATCCAAATCAGAAAAACCACAGACCTGCGTCTGCTTATTATCAACTCCCTAAAAACCTAGCATCCACAGAAGACCCTCCACTTTACCCATACAAATACAGTATTGGCAGGAGAGAAATCTCTTGAATTTCAAGGGAAGTTTGGCTGTTACATAAAGTGAGCAAACAAATCAGTCCTGTCCAAGCAACAGGCTGCCAGAGCTGCAACGGACCCCAAGAATGTGGCAAATTCCTTGAGGCAGTTGTTTATATATAAACGTTTAATTTTTTTCTTTCATTGAAACCATGTACTCAGCGATACAAACAAGGAGCATGAGGGCATTTTCTGTGTTTACTACTAAAGCCGTGTTCACAAGCAACATTTATACTTTCTTTTGCTTTCTGTTAGTAAAGCAAAGCCCAGACCACCGATACCAACAACATTACTGACATTTGTAGCTGGGTGTTAATTTGTCAGAAGAATATTCTCCTCAGTATTTTGAGTACTCAGAGACTTGATTCACACCCAAGATGGTATTTATCAAAAAAGGCACTTTAGGGATGAAATGCAAAGTGCCCTAAGTTATAATCTAAGGTGACAGTGCTGCTGCAGAGGAAAATTGAGACCTGTGCTTGTAAGGTACCTCATGGAGCCAGAGAGGCTGGTGTCTTCTTTGATGGGCATGTGTCATTTTTCTCCCATTTTATTGATACGTATGTATGTGATACATAATGTTTACATTGAACTCGGGTATTTTGTGCACACATGTATCTCTATTATTTTGGACCTAGAGCAGGGAGATTCTCATCTTGGGCCAAATCCAGTCCATTAGGAGCCAAGAATGGTTTTCATGTTTTTGAATTGATGAAAAAAAAAATGGATCAATATTTCACAGGATGTGAAAAGTGTATGAAATTCACCATTCAGTGGTCCTTAATAGCTTTTACTATAACATCCCATGCTTGTTCCTTTACATAGTACTTAGAGGTGCTTACGTGCTAGAATAAAACTTGCAAAAACATTTACTACTTAGTCTATTTTTTCCCCATTTTATTGCTATGTATAAGTGCAAAATTTAAGGTTTACAATGAAGTCGAGCATTTTGTGCACCTACGTATCTTGTCAAGGTGACAAGGGCTTTCCCACTCTCCTGTTGTCCCTCCCCCCGCCCACCCTTCCATCCCTCCCCACCCTACCCCTCTGGTTCACTTTGTTTTTTGTTTTAAGTTTCATGAGATAGTTGTGATCTGGGACTCTCATATCAGAGAGACCATCCGATGTTTCACCTTCTGCTTCTGACTCACTTCACTAAGCATGATGGTCTCAAGTTTCTTCCATTTGCCTGTAAAAGCCTCCACGCTGCTAGACTTTATAGATGCATAGTATTCCATTGTGTATAAATACCACAGTTTGTGTATCCACTGGTCTGTTGATGGGTATTTTGGTGGCTTCCATATTTTTAGCTATTGTTAGTTGTGCTGCTATGAACGTGGGTGTGCATGTACCTCTGTTATGTGGTGTTTTGACCTCTTTTGGATATATTCCCAAAAGGGGTGTCACTGGATCGAAGGGGAAATTTATTTCCAGTCTTTTGAGAGCTCACCATACTGCTTTCCAAAGTGGTTGTACGAATTTACATTCCCACCAGCAGTGCAGGAGGGTTCCTTTTTCCCCACAGCCTCACCAGCATTGATTGCTATTTGACTTGTTGATATAGGCCATTCTCTCTGGAGTGAGATGGTATCTTAGCGTTGTTTTGATTTGCATTTCTCTTATGGATAGAGATGTTGAACATCTTTTCATGTATCTATTGGCCCTTTGTACTTCTTCGTGAGTGAACTGCCTCTTCATTTCATTTGCCCACTATTTGGGTTGGCTTACTTTTCTTCAGCTCCCTGTATATTCTAGTTATGAGTTTCCTATCTGAGTTGTTGGTGGTGAATATTTTTTTCCAGTCTGTTGGTTCTCTTTTTACATTGTTGATAGTTTCCTTTGCTGTGCAGAAGCTTTTTAATTTGATAAGATCCCATTTGTTAATAATGGGGATAATTTCTTTTGCTCTTGTCAAGGAAGTCTTTGCCTACCCCTATGTCTTTTAGATATTTGCCTAATTTGTCTTCTATGAGGTTCAGTGTTTCACTTTTAATGTCTAGGTCTTTGATCCACTTTGATTTGATTTTGGTTCATGGTGACATGTGTGTGGCTAGATTCATTCTTCTGCATGTGGATGTCCAGTTTTCCCAGCACCATTTGTTGAACAGGCTGTCCTTTTTCCATTGTATGCATTTGGCCCCTTTGTCGAAGATTAAGTAACTGAGGGTATTTGGGTTTGTCTCTGCATCTTCAGTTCTGTTCCACTGGTCTATCTGTCTATTTTTGTGCCAGTACCAAATTGTTTTTACAACTATTACTTTATAGTACAGCCTGATGTCTGGAATTGTAATGCCTCCTGTCTTGGTCTTGTTGCTCAGGATTGCTTTTGCTACTCTTGGACTCTTTTGGTTCCATATGAATTTAAGAATTGTTGTTTTCAAATTCTTTGAAGAAACTTGTAGGTATTTTCATAGGAATTGCATTGAATCTATATATCAGTTTCAGCAGTATAGTCATTTTGAGTATATTTATATTACCTATCCAAGAGCAGGGGATGCCTTTCCATTTTCTAATGCTTCCCATAACTTCTTTCTTCAGTGTAATGTAGTTTTCTTTTTATACGTCCTTCACTTCCTTTGTTAGGTAGGCATACTCCTAGGTGTTTAATTTTTTTCTGAGCTATTGAGAATGGAATTGTCATTCTGAGTTCTTGCTCAATAGGTTCATTGTTAGTGTAGGGAAAAGCTATTGATTTTTTGTGCTAATTTTGTAGCCTGTGACTTGGCTAAATACCAGATGAGCTGCATTGGCCTACAAGAAAAACCTACAGGGTACCACAAACTACAAACTTAGTGTGAGTTTTCTCCTTGAAAGAGTCTCTATCAGCTTGGCAGGCCAGTGCATAAGAAAGAATTCTTGCCAGTGTCATCTTAGTGAATGACATAATGAGAAACTATGTGGTCTACATGTTCCAGTATGATTCCACCCATGGCAAGTTCAAGAATGGGAAGCTTGTTATCAACAAGAAGGCCATTTCTATCTTCCAGGAGAGAGATCTGGCTAACATCAAATGAGGTGATGCTGGTGCTGAGTATTTTGTGAAATCCACTGGTATCTTCACCATAACGGAGAAGGCTAGGGCTTGCTTAAAGGTGGAGCCAAAAGGGTCATAGTTTCTGCTTCTTCTGCTGATGCCCCGCTGTTTATGATGGATGTGAGCCATGAGAAATATGACAACTCCATGCAGATTGTTAGCAATGCCTTTTGCACAACTAACTGCTAAACACCCCAGGGCAAAGTCATTCATGACAACTTGGGCACCATGGAAGGACTCATGACCACAGTCCATGCCATTATGACCACAGTCCATGCATTCAGAAGACTCTAGATGGCCCCTCAGGGAAGCTGTAGCAGGACAGCCCTGTGGCTTCCCAGAATATCATCCCCATGTTCATGGGTGTTGCCAAGGCTATGGGCAAGTTCATGCCTGAGCTGAATGAGAAGCTCCCCAGCACTGTCTTCCATGTGCCTACCAATGTGTCTGTCCTGGACCTGACCTGCTACCTGGAGGAAGCTGCTATATGTGATGACATCAAAAAGCTGTGGAAGTGGGCATCTGAGGGATCCCTAAAAGGCATTCTGGGCTACAATGAGGACCAGGTTGTCTCCTATTGATTTTAACAGTGACACCCACTCTCCCCACTTTGATGCTGGGGCTGGCATCTCCTTCAATGACCATTTTATCAAGCTCAGTTTCTGATATGACCGTGAATTTGCCTATAGCAACAGGGTGATAGACCTCCTGGTCCACATGGCCTCCAAGAAGTAAGAGCTCTGGACCACCCACCCCAGCAATACCTAGGGAAAAGAGACTCTTAGCTTCTTGGGGGTCACATACACAACTCAACCCCCAACACTAAGAACCTGTTCTCCTCACACTGTCCATCCCAGATCCCTGCAAAAGGGGAGGCGCCCAGCAAGCCCTGTGTGCTTGTGTATCATCAATCATGTTTGCTGGCAAAGTCCAATACATTTCACGAGTGGGCTCATTTTTATATAAGCCTCCTACAATCTACAATATCATTGATGTAACGGTAAAATGGCCAGCAGAGAAAAACTGAGTTCGGAATACATTTGATCACTTGCTTTTTCTCTTTCTCAGCCCTGGTCTTGTTCTTTAGGGGATGAGTCAGTCCCAGAGCAACTCAGTTGTAGGGAATTTGACAGAATGATTTGATAGCTCAAGGGACAAGATTGGCCTAAAGTCTATGGTATTTTAAGGGAAAACTTGGGTAACTAAGGGAGAACCTTTCCTTTTCCAAGATCTCTGGCAAGAGTGACCTACCAGATCATAAGCTAAATTCTTCTCAGTTTCTCTTTTATTTTTGGCAACTGAAACCTTTCCCCCTCTTCATTCTTGAAAACTGCATGTCACATCCAATTTAAAGTCACTCAAACTGGTGCTTTCATAAACACATGGTGAAGGAAAGAAATTATTGTTACTATGAATTCCTGTGAAGATAGGTTTTAAAAATTATTTTCTCTGTTGTAACATGCAGCTCACGTTTATTAATTTTCTCTCCTGAAATATTTTTACTTAAAATCACAATTAAATCATAATTATCTGCTTATTAGTGGCAAATGTTTTCTATGCTCTTCTTTTGCACACAATGGCACTGTAAACATTCTCCAGCCAGTGCCAAGCACCAATGCACATGTTACCATCTCTACCATTCACCATCACTTCCTGTCTCCCAGTTGGCTTTTCAGAGAATCTTGTCTCCGTATCCAATCCTAAGGCACTCTGTCCAGGATCCTTGACCCGTGTTCTGTGACCAGGCTGTTGTGTCCATAACTGTCTGGGGCCTATCAGCTTGACTGTGCCCTTGCAACTCCTCTAGGGTGGGACTCCTGCCTTTCTCCTGTAGTTTCAGACAAGACGCTTTGGGGTCACAGTCCCCCCCTGAGTACTACAAAGCCTATGAGATTTACACTAATTGAACTAGTTCTTTCTTGGATTTTGCTTGATTGAACTGTAGCCTCAGGGAGACAAGGATAGGGCTAACCTAATCAGCACTGTATGGTCAACTGGTGGATGATAATATACACAGTTATTTTGTGACTTCAAAAATGATTTATAATTCTTTTAGGGGTCAATTCCCTTGTAGACATCCCAATTAAAAGCAGACAGACATACAGATAGATAGATAGTAGGTAGATATTTCCTAAGCCCAATGTATGATGATTTCAAACATTGATGTAGAAGCCTCAGTTTTAGGAGAATCTGTTAAGCAAAAGGAAAGGCATTTGCATGCTCTGCCTTCAGAGCTCCTAAGAACTGTCTTTCTAAATCTTGGCATCTTAGAGGCAGTGGCATGTGAAGCCCTTTTGCAACTCATGTCCAATTTACCTTATGACCTCCTCTTGGTATGAAGACTGATCTTCTCAATATGGCAATGTTCATTAGAAAAACTATAAAAATCACCCCCATGTTCCTAGTCTGGTCAGAGAATACAGTTTCTTAAACAGACTTCCACACTCACTAAACTGATAAATGATCATTGAGAAAGAAAAGTATTTAAAACGCAAGATATTCCACTGTATGAGGATAACCATTGTTAACATCAGTGGTATATTCTTTGATATTTTCCCCACTAAGACCATATGGTCTAACCCTAACCCTAACCCTAACCCTGAATATATATATTGAATATAATATACATATATATTCATTATTGCTTGGGCATAAAATCATGCTTTTTATAGGTGCATATGCTTACACACACACACACACACACACACACACACACACACACACACACACACACACAGAGAATCCCAGTGTATATCTGCCAGCTTCAACTTAGCCTTTCTATGGATAATTCTTCCCAATTCTCTTCTAATTTTCTGTAACTCAGCTATCTCTTTCCTTATAATTTCTCCCAATTACAATTTTTATGCTTTTTCCTAAACCAAAGACTAATTTCAGTACTTCTCAATCTGCTTCACAAACCACGCTTACATCCAAGCTTAACATATTTTACATTTTCCTTTTTTATTTTTTTAATTAAGATAGAGTGTATATACCGTAAAATTTATCCCTTTAAAGTATAAAACTCACTGGAGTTTTGTAATTTATAAAATTTGCATCCTTCATCACAATCAATTTCAGGACATTTTTACAACCACCAAATGAAACCATCGGCCTTTCTTCAGTCTCTTACTGCCGTTAGTCTAGCCTGCACCTTGCCTTTGTGGATGTACCTATTCTGGATCTACTGTATACAAGCATTTATAAAATCTGTTTATTTTTATGACTGGTTTCTTTAACTTGGCACTGTATGAGGATAGATACACACACACACACACACACACACACACACACACACACACACACAGAACCCCAGTGTACATCTGCCAGCTTCTGAAGTTCACCAATGTTTTAGCATGCATCAGTACCTTATTCTTTTGTATAATTAGACTGAGTTGTTTTGGATGACATGAGTAGTGCTGTTATGAACACTCACATACAGTGCCCATTGCACATTATCCCAGGGATATAGCTAGTAGGAGAACGTCTGAGTCATATGGAAACTCTGTGCCTAACTTTCTTGAGGAACTGCCAAGCTTTTCTGAAGTGGCTGCCCCTTTTTGCCAGTCAACCACTTGGGTAAGAGGGCTCTGATTCCTTTACTTCATTGCCAACACTTTTTTATTGCCTGTCTTTTTAAAATTATAGACAAGCTAGTGAATGTGAGGTGATGGCTCATTATGGTTTTGATTTTTTTTATTTCCCTAATAAATAATGAGGTAGAAGATTTTTTCTTGTACTCACTGAGCATTTGTGTATCATTTTTGGAGTAATGTCTATGCAGACTCTTTGTTCATTTTTAAATTGGCCTTCTAATTGTTTGAAGACTCAGTTTTGAAACCAGATTATTGCCATTGAATTGGCACACGAGGCATTCAGTAAGTAGGGCTTCAAGGAGCATTTCTACACTCAGAAGAAGGTCTTTGTTTCCCACTTACCCTTTGGACCATGTATAGTTAGGTCTTGTGTGTTAGAAACACCTCATGTCAAAAGCCAGTCACCTGTGGCTTGCCCTGCAGCTTGATTGATAAATATAAACTAGGAACAGTCCTGTGGCCTGTGAATTACCTGACTATAACCAAAGTACACATTAGTGACATCTGGTCATGTGTAAAGAAGCACAACATGTTCACTGTATATTCTATAGGAAGCATTATAGGAAAGAGCGAGGTTAGATAATATCATAATTTATCACATTTTCTGAGTTTACATAAAATATAATGGAATAGATGGCTGCTAAATTTGTCCTGTGATGATTATCAAATGACTCTATTATGCCATTATCCCACTGGGTTATGACATGGAAGTATAGTCTACTAGAAGTCATTTTTGTCTATGAACATATCAAAAGCATATTATGACAATGCATTTTATCTATTTAGAAATGTCACATTTCAAGGAAAAACTACATATTTGAAAAATCACAAAATAGTTTAAATAATACTAATAGGCAGCTAAGTAAAAATAATTAAAAGTATAAATATAATTCAGTCCTGAAAATTCTCACTATTTGACAATCTGTCCCTCTTTTCTTATATTTTTGTAATAATATTTCTTAATGTGCGCAGTCTAGCTGAAATTTCTATCAGTAACAAGCTATTTGTTAACAATAATGTTATAAGAAAGCCTGGGTCTTTTCTAGTGACATTTTTCTTTCTTAAATTCTTTTGATGATTTGCGTTGTCCTCAGGTCAAAGGTGTCCTGAAGGCTCTTTACACCTAAAGAACCTTAACCCTCATAGCTCATGCCCCCCAATCACTCTTTTCCTTCCAAAGCTCCATATAGATTGATCCAAAAATCTCTTTTATTTTTAGAGGACAACGCCAACCCATAACAGAAATGGGCTTTCCTCACCTAGGTATGTGTAATGCTCACAGTGTCTAGCGCTTGATGAGAAATCTACAAATATTTGCTTCTATGGCTGGAATATGATTTGGGTGTGTCCCTTACATTTTCATATGCCAAAAGCTTGGTACTTTGTGTGGCCATATTGGGAGGAGATGGAACCTTAAAGAGGTGGAGCCTAGTGTAAGGTAATTAAGTCACTGAGGGGAAATCCCTTGGAAAAAAATTAATGTAGCTCTCAGGGAACCCTGGCTAATTTCTGCAGGTGTAGGGTGTCGTGAAAGGGGTGAGCCTAGCCTGCACATTTCCCATCATTGGGCCTCTCTCTCTTGCACACACTCTCACCATCCACAACAGCTACAAGTTCTTCCCAGAGGCTCAGCCAATATTGGACTTTCAGCAGCTCTGAGCTGAACAAGTCTTGTTTCTTTGCACATTAATGGGTGTTTTGTTACAGCAACAGAAAGTGGAATAAGATTTGCTGAGCACAAGAGAAGGTGTATTTTCCAGGCTAATCTTTGCTTCGTGTCTTGGTGCAGCTATTTATTCTGTCATTAACTATTCATGTCTGCTGAAATTTTACAAGTTCTTCTTAATATTTACTTTCTCTATGGGTTTTATCTGTGCTGTAGTTCCTTACTCATGGCAAGTTAGCAGCCAAGTGAGTAACGTCCATGTGGTAATAGATAAGGGCTCTGTTCTCCCGAAGCTTCCAGCCCAGTACAATGTGGCAGCAATCAGCCCGTGAGCACACGCATCATCCTCTGTCCGTCATCGTGACTGCTTGGGGAGCGCCAGGCAGCCTGCAGGGGGATGGCCACAGTGATTGCATGTGGTGCTTCCTTCTTCTCCTCGTAAATATGATATTTGCCACTTATTAATTATCATTCTATACAGTCAGTTGCTTTTATGAAGGTCTATATCTCCTACTTCCTTAATTCCAGATCCGCTTGAGTTGAGAGCCATTGCACATAGCAGGTATTTAAAAAACAATTACTACATACTTGAGCAAAAGTAATGATCAGCACACTCAGTTAAGCCCTAAAATGCTCAATTCTTAAGGCTCTGTAGAAAGGAAAGTTTCTCCTAATTGCTTATTAGTATATGCAGTTACACATCTAGCAAACAGTTCATCTCTGCTGAAAGACTTTATATTAAAATGCCACTAGCCAATCTACTTATTTACTCAAAACCTATCTCATTAGGGGTTAAAACTCATCAGAGTTACGCTTAATGACTGCAGCATTGTTTTATGTTAATCAGTTATTACAAGGCAGCTGTTACTTTGTCTAAGAAAAGGGTAAGCCATACCTTCCAGCAAGTGAAAGAACAATGAAAAAAATAACATGGTGCCTTTAACTACAGCAAGACTGTCGATAGAGGAACTGTATGCTTAAATTCATCTCAAATTATTTAACATAACCATTAATTTCAGAGACATTGCCAGGCAGATGCCTAAGAAGTGAGAACTGCCACTCAAACACTTTTATGAGAGTCCTTCCCGGTCCCTTAATAGGTTTAATGATACCAATTTGCAGTATCCAACTCTCATATCATCTGAACTCATTTTCAGATTAAGTGCATTATTTGTGAGGGAATAAAGGGCAGGCTAAGGTAATTCAGCCCCGTGATTTCCTTCTTTTTGATTAAGAGGATTTGATTCTTAAACTGGGTTAGGAGGAAAGGCTTTCAGGAAGGAAGAAGATTCGTGTCCATCACAAAGTCTCTATGTGTATCAGGAGAAGTCCTCTGTGTTACTCCACTCCTCGGCATACATAAAGTTAAAGGTTTCTCCTTGTTCTTTTTGATTTATTTTTCTAGTAGTCCTGATGGCTATATTAAGGCTTTCGACCACTGTTAGGTTCAGTTGACAAACCACACGTGGCTGAGTGTGCACTTTGAGCGAGCTTTATTACAGCAGACTCATTCTAAACCTCCCACTGAACATTTGGATATGATCTTTTATGCCTGGGAGAGGCTAACTTGGGAGCCTCTGATCTCATGCCAAGAAGCTTTAAAGGTATTATGAACAGATACGTATGCAGAATGTTCCAGACAAGTGAAACCTTTGTGAAGAGAATTTTGCTGAGTTTAACTATCTTCCCTATGCAAGGTCAAAGGAAAGCTCATTTGTTGACCTAAAGAAACTGAGGCCATGGATAGCTGACTGAGTAGAGCCTTTCTTCAAGTGTCATTGACAACAGAAACAGGATCCTTTCTGTGAAGTAAGTTTGCAATGTTCTAATAGTAGCTTTCCATGCAGATAAATGTAATATAGAAAACAAAAGAAAGAACAGAGATGGAATAAAGACCAAGGCAATCAGGAGAAACAACTTCCATCTCACATACGGAGTTCTTAGTGCATACTGTGTCCTCACTCAAAACATTAAGGTCAACATTAACGCGTCAGTGACAAGAGGCTGAGGTGACAGATATGTGTGGATGACTAGCTTGTGCTGCTCAAGTGCTGAAATACGCCATGGAACACACGAGTGCAGCACACAGCTCTTAGCATTTAAAAATTTACGTTGGTTTTACACACCATCCAAAAGGAATAGAATCAATTTGGCAGCTCATTCTTGGCACCATCAGTTTCCAGAGACCATCTGGAGTTGTCTGTGGTCTTATTGTTCTGACAGGAAGCACACAAGTCAATATCCCTGTCACACTCTGTCCATCCTTCAGAGTCAGGGCGGAGCAGCCTTATTTCACACAGAAAGTAAGCGGTGCAACTGTCAGGACTGCGAAACCTTTTGCTGAACAGCAGGTGGCCTCTGATATTTCTTAGCAATCCATTTCATTTGGACAAACGAGCAGACAGAATCTCAGGAGCAGCGTCACACGTCCTGAGAGGAATGTTTGGGATTTCTCTCTTCTTCCTTTCACTAGCTTTCAGCTTACTAAAATGCTTATAACCTAGAATCTTGGAAACTCCAAGGACGGGCAGAGGGATGAGCACCTCCAGGGCCCCTGGGAATCCCCCGTAGTTCCCCAACGTGAGAAAAGTAATTCCTCTTGTATCTTTTTTACCTCATATCCCCTGTTTATCTAGGTGCCTCAAGCGATGAGAAGAAAAAATTAGAGCAGGGATATTCAGTTGTCACGCAGAAGTTGCTACATTGTCAACACTGGGGCAGATCAGTTTCTACATGAAGTCTTGGTTTTGATTTCTCCTGAGGAACAAAGAAGCCATGACAGGACTGTAGTAAACAGTGGAAGTCTCAGGGACTTTGCTTTTTGGGCTTCACTACCAAAAAGAGCCCCTGGGCTTGATTTATTTGTTCCTTTATGTCACAGGACTAGTTGCGATTTACTCTGTTGATGGAGTTTATCACTTCTTAATGAGCCCCTGAGAAAGTGTTCATTATGGCAAAAGAGTAGCCACTGTGTGTGTGTGTGTGTGTGTGTGTGTGTGTGTGTGTGTGTGTGTGGTATGTCTTAGTGCGCCTGAGTGCGTCTATGTGCATGTGTTCCTGGTACTGTGGATTGAGCTCAGGGCCTCTGCACTGATTTATGATCACAGTTTATTTTCTGTTTTTGATTTTGTGACAGATTCTTGCTAAGTTGCCAAGCTGTCCAGGCTGGGCTGAAATTTTCAATCTGTCTGCCTCAGCTTTCCAGAGTGATGGGATTAGAGGCACATACCTCATTGCCCAGCTCAGCAGTCATATATAATCTTTCTTTTTCATTAAATCACAAATCAAAGGGAATATGTACTTCATATTGCAAATGAATTTTTTATGGTCCTAGGGATTAAGACTGATCTCTCCCTCTATTTTAATTGTCACTCACATTTACTGAGTGCTCATTCCGTATCACATGTAGTTCTTAGGGTTTAGGTAAGTCAACTGCGGCAGGGTAGCCATCAACAGCAGGAGGCAAAGGCTAGCATTTCTATCTCAACCATGCAAGTGACATCATGTGCAAGTCAGTTAATCTGTTAAGTTCACCAACAAGAGTAGAGGAAGGATCTGAACCCTGAGGGCTCAGACTCCACAGCCCAGACTCTTACCCACACCATGAGCACTGCCTTTTGCTACCTGCCAGCTTCTGACGAGGTATTTTTACAATATACTATAACCTTAGCTTTTCTGGTTCTTGTTCTGATATACAAAATGGTTAATGTGGGGAATGAAAGTTTGTGGAACATGGAGACCATAAACACTCCTTTATTGTCCACTCACTCACCTTACAATATCATAAAACTGTCCTATCACAGTTAGCAGTAACCTCAGGATTTCACTAGTCCCTCCTCAACTCCTCTTCTGGTGCGCCCTTTGGCCCAGCCCCTGTGTGAATGCACAATGCCAATGCCCTGCTCACTCAAGATACATCTAATTTCTAGAAACCCTGCCCATTCTGCAATATCTCTCCCCTGCTCCTAATTTTGTCACTTGGAGCAAAGATTCCCCTTTCTCTCTTCCATAAGACAATCTTTAAAAGAGTGGATAGCCGTCACATGTATCTCAGGAAAGGACATCCTAATTTATTCTCACATTGTCTGGTCTCATCAATTATTTCCTTGCCGCCCTCTACCGGACACACTGTGAGTTGCCAATGTCCCTCGTTAAGGATACATCAGACTCAGATCCTCCCATCAAGGCTTTGTGGCAATGACTTCCATGGCCACAGAGTATGTGATGATCTCAGGGACTGGGTCTCCCTCTCAGCGATGACATCACGTGTAATTAACTTTTGCCATGGCTCTGGGCTTCCAGGACACAGAACATGTTTTCCTCTTCAGTATACTCAAGGAGAAAGGCTGGAGAGCTCAAAGAGAACCCGGGTTCTGTGCTAGCTCTGAGACAAGCCTAGTAGTGGGTCACCTGCCAGCACCCACGGGGCATATGATAGTTCCAATTTCGACAGAGCAGAGAACTGAGTAGAATGTGGAAGCCTCCGCAGTTTGGGGCATCCCTGAGGAAACAGCTTGAAGCAGATACTTGAAGACACTCTCTGTACTTTTTGCTAAATCATGCCAAGTTTTCAAAATATTGTTCCCCAAATGAAAGGATGTAGCCTCAAGGCAAGTTGGATTTATTTTTTACAGAAAAAAAAAATCACTCTATAGCTTACATAAATAGATGCCAAATGACTGTCTTTACTTAAGATCTGGATTCTAAGGTATCGAAAGGCTGGTCATTTCTTTGTCCTTATCTGTAAGACCTTACTCTTTCAGATGTCTGCTAAGTACAAAAAATTACTGATGGTAGTTAGCTGATTAAAAAGTTATCCCCAGAAATATATTTGCTTTAAGTAATAGACCTTCAAGCTTTCAGGATAAAATAAACAAACCGTCCTGGAGAACTAGCATTATTGAACTAGGTACATTCATGGTGCCACATGGACTCTCACCTATGGTGTCTACCTGCCTGTACCTTATCTTCTTCTTTTCTTCAAACGGCATGAACTCAGTGGCCAAAGTAGGGACATACTTAGACTGTAGGTCAGATAGGGCGGTGGAATTCTAAGCATTTTGCATGTATTTATTCAATCTGTCAAATCATACAAGTGTGTATGAGGTAAGACACTTAAGGAAACAAATGGTTTAGTCAAGCTTAGCATAGTGCCCTACATGTAGTAAATGCTTTGCAAACGCAGGCGGCACTATTTTAGAAGGATGGTATTTTGCCTGACTTAAGTCAAAGTCCATCTCTGCATTGTGTCAATGAAGGAAAGTTTTGTTTTGTGCAAACAAAAAATTCAGCATCTACTAAAAGGACTTTCTTTGGGAAGAGAACTCTCTGATGTCACGAAGTATCCTGTGGCTTCCAGCTCTTCTCGAGTGAGGAGCAATCTGACCTATGAGCCCTAAGTCTTTATCTCTGGATTGGCCCTTCTTTTCCTTTCAGATTTTCATCCATATGTCAAGAAGGGACAAAATCAATTTCTACATTTATTCTAACCTAAATTTCAGAGTGTTTTAGTTTCATGGTGGAAATCAAGTAATCTAAGATATTATCCTTTTAGACAGCTATTGTACACAATGGCTGAAATTCTCTTTAAATATCCACGTGGACATAGCTCAGTGTTAAGACCTAAGGGTCAATCCCTGGTAACAATATCAATAATATTAATATTAATAATATTTCTAATAATAATATTAATAATATTTCTTAACTCAGGCCACACTTTTCCAGTTTTTTCTAAAGCAGCCATGTCCAATGTGAGGCACACAGCTTTCTTGCATTCCTTTTTTAATATTAAAAATAAAAGTAAGTTATTACTTTATATATTAACCATATTATATATTTTATATGTAGTATGAGGCAATTCTTCACTCAAAAAACTTAGAGCCAGAAAACTTGTAGGCCGCAGTGGGGCATACCTGTAAAGTAATGTGATTTCATTCTCCAAAATACTTGTTTGGTTGAGATGTCAAGGAGCAGAGCTTACTTTCCTAGAAAAACTTCCCAATAGTTTACCTGAAGTTTTTGAAAGTCTTGGATCTCTCTAATAAAATTATAGAACGAGTGTTGGTGTGTCTCTCTGTTTTGGACCAGTGAAATCCAATGGGAATAAAGTTTCTGGAAAGCAAGAGTTCTAAGAACAGGACCTAGGTCTAGATCACTGTGATGACTTTGTTATTAATAATTAACCCTGGCCCTTGAACACATCGGGAACAGTCATACCAGGAGAAGGGCAGGGTCTTTCTTGTGCAATCACAGCTGAGAACTAGGGGTGAAGGATTGTCTGGTGACCAGAACAGCTGCCTCTAGCTCTAGCCGGGTGTCTCTGTTCACGAGCACTCTGCCGAAGGCCTGTGGTGGGGGATGGATGAGAGGTGGGAAATCACGAAGACATTTGGCTTATCTGTTTCTGTTCAGAATACATGGAGCAGGCTGAAAGTACTCTCTGATTCATCATGGGTCAGTGTTGGCATCAGAGGCCTCAGAGATAAAAACATGCATGGAACTTTGGTTGGCACATCTGTCACACTACACTGTTTTAAATGAGAGCCAATTGTCACAAGTGGCTTCCAGGTGGGTCCAATCTACCTTTTTTTTTTCTTTGCCCTTAATTTTTTTTAATACTACAGGGAATAGTTTAGAGGAATGTTTTAGTACTCACATACATTTACACATTTACACACATTTATTGTGTATTTATATGTAGCCTTTATTTTTTGAGTGAAAATCAGGGCTAAATAAGTTGATCACAGGTCAGCCAGCGTCTGAAATGCAGCTCATTTCTAATGAGCTTCACTGCCAGGGTGAGTTATAGTATAAAAAAGGAAATGGGAAGTATCTCACTCACAACTACACTATTTTTATATGTTACAGTGATACTTGGACTATATTGGAATAGATATGCCAATGAAATTAATTATACCTTTTTATTTTTTTTTTCTGCTAGAAAATTCAAAATTACATCGGTGGCACACACTTTCCTTGGGTGGTGAGTAGGTAACCAAGGTCAATAGACTGTCCCTGATGTTCTGTTCCTGGGTGCCGTTGACCTGGAGGTCATCAAAATTCACTGTCATATTGGCTTGTGCTGCTAAACAATCTAGACTAGGACTTAATCTAAATTCACCCTGGAGGGTGTATCTTCTCCACCTAGAAAGTGGACTGATACTTATTGAAGCCTCTGTGTACCCACGGAAAGTGACTTTTTCCTAAGACTCTGAGAGGCGCTGGCTTTGCTCCATGGACCTGTGTTCTGCTGCACCTGGGCCTTTATGTCAACAATGATGAAAGCAGGAAGAGGGCAGAACAGCCTCACTCAGGGGAGCACTGAGACATCTACCACCAAGCCTGAACTGAGGCACCCCTGGCAAGTACATTTTGATCCACCTTTGATTAGTTTTTGTTTCTAGTATCAGACATAACATATTTTCTTTGAATATCTTTTTCAACCATTGAAGATGAGTTTAGACCGAGCTGGGGATGATGGTGACTGCTTGAAGTCCCATCAACTCAGAAGGCTGAAACAAGAAGGGTATAAATTCATGGCCAGCCTGACCAACTTACTGAGACTCGGTCTCAAAACGTAACAAATTAAAAAGGCTGAAAATGTAGCACAGTGGTGGAATCATGAATTAGTCCCTCTGTTTAATCCCCAGGACCATTAAAAAAAAAAAGAGTTCACCCTGGGAAAAATGACAACTGCTTTTTTTTTGGCTATTTGGAATGAACAATGGTCACTGGTTTCCATTCCTGTGATGAGCCTGCAATCAAGAAGCAGATATTTGCTTCTGCTATGGTCGGTGCGAACCTAAAATAGGGCACCTGCAAGCACACGTGACCAGTTTTCTGTGAACATTGGAGGCAGCTAACATTCAGCTGGAAGCACACCAAATTAGCAAGGTTTCAACTTTTCCCCTGAGCAGCTGAAGGACCTTAGGCAAGCCAGTTTGCTTCCCTTTAAACAGGCATTAGAACCCATGGTTCTGAGAGTTGTTCCAAGGAGTAAATGTAAGTACTTCGACACCACGAAAAGATGGGACAAGTCCCTGACGGGAGTCAAGACACCTGAGTTTCAGGTTCCTTATCTCTAGCTCTATGACTTAGGCCAAGTCTCTTAACTCTTCAACCTCAGGTTCCTTATCTATGAAATGAATTGGACTATATTTGCTAGACCCCTTTCAGCAAGAAGAGTTCATTATTTCTGTAACTCTAAGTCTCTCAGCTACTAGAGGAAATAAAAGAAATCGAGGCCCGAAAGACAAAAGCACTTGTCTGAGTTGTACAGTTCTGGAGGAGCAGAATACGAGCAGTCACCCTGCCTCCTGGTCCAGGGTTTTCCCACCGGAACACAGGAGTCTCCCTGTGTATCAATGAAAGAAGACTCAGGACTTCCAGGGGAAAGAGGCAGAGAGATAGATCCCTGTGTTGGCCTTGGAGATGGGTGATCCTGGCTTCACCAATCAGTCAGTTGCAAATTCAGCCCCATTTAGGTGTCTCCGTAGACAACAACTCTTCTGAATCTTCCTCAGCTGACACTGTCTATCCTCCGCCAGTTTTTCTCTGCAACCTCAGCTTGATTTTGGCCTACTTCGTCAACTCACTGCTTGCCAGGCAGGTGCTTTCTCCTTAACATTCTGTCACTGCAGCCCCCTGGCACAGCCACCAAATCTGTGGAGAAAATTGCTAACAAGAAACTTGTTGCATCTGAAAATCTCTCTAGGTCTAGCTCTTGCTAATCTCATCAGCTTGACTTCTATTATTTTGACTTACTTCACTCTCCCAAGGGTGAATTTCAAGTCGCCTGTTGTATTTAACCACCCACATTTAAAAATCAACATATCTTATTTATTTTTACCAGGGCAGATTCTATGATGATTTGAGGTGAGCAATCACTTTTATTCATGTCAGATACTCCTTAGAAAGGCTGGCATCAGCCCATTCAGGACTCATTCTATGAGCTTGTCTCTAGGCTTAGCGTGGTGGTCTTTTCCTGGCTGCTGTGGGTGAGTCATAAACACCAAGAAGCTTGCTTTTGTGGGCATTTGTTGGTTTTCTCATCTTTCTCTCTTGCCTCTAGTGCTATTTTCCTCATGTAGTGCATGAGCTTAGGGAGCAGCGAGGAAAATCAGACCCTACTACGTTGACCCCTTTTCATTCTGCAACTGTAAGATTGCAGTACTATTCAAAATACTCTCTTGGTATCACATGATCCCTGACCAATAAAAATCCATAAACCACAAGTGGTTGGTGAACTCACCTTGACACAACCTATGGAATATCAATACCTTCTGCCATCCTGGGAGCTTTTTATTTAAATATAACATTTACTGAGAGCTTCCTATTGGTAGGTCCCAGGCACTGCTCTGAGTGTTTTACACAGGTTAACTATTTTAATTCTTATTGAACACTTTATTAGTTGGTTTTGAATTTTGCTCCTCCAATTCATACATCGAAGTTCTGACACCCATCATCTCAGATGGGACCTTGTTTGGAAATAAGATTGTTGCAGGCATAATGAGTTAAGATAAGGTCATTAGGATGGGTCTGAGTCCCTCATGCAGCTTACGTTCTTATACAGAGGTAGAATCTAGAGACAAATGCTCTGACAGAGAAAGTGTCCTGTGAAGGTGGAGGCAGAGATCAAGGTGATGCTTCTATGAGCCAAGAAATGTCAAAGACTGCCAGAAAACTACCAGGAGCTAAGGGAGATAAATGGAGTAGATTCCTCCTGAAAGCCCCCCAGAGATAATGCAGAGACCTTAATTTCAGCCTTCTGGTCTCCAGCACTATGAGACAATCTGCTTTACTTCCGAGTCACTCATTTTGTGGCACATTGTTTTGGTATGCCTAGTAAACTAGTAATAATTATTCTATTTTATGTGTGGAAACTGAGTCACAGAGCAATTAAGTACTTCTCCAAGCAATGTCTCATAGCTAATAACTGGCAGATAGTTTGTTCTAAGATCTTACTTCATAAGCCCATTATCTAAAAAAATAATTCTGCCCTGGTAGATAATTTCCTCTGAAAAGAAGCTTAAATTGAGCACAGTCCCACAGAAAAGAAATGAATGTATGAACCTTCCTGATAAATTATCTTTTTCTGGGACTTGCTATGTTCTCTCATCCTGTACTAACACAAATGTCTTGGCAGTTGTATACATTTCAATAAATTGAAGAACCTAGAACAAACGGGTAATTTTCTAGGCACACATAAATTACCACAATTGAACCAAGAATATACAAATCACTGGTAATGAGATAGAGATAGTAATAAGAATCCGATCAACTAAGAAAAACTCAGGACCTGATGGACACACCACAGTATTTTACTAGAACTTCAGAGTAGATCAAACCCTAATACTTTTCTAAACTCTTCCATAAAATTCAAGGGAAAGAAGCCCTTCAAAACTTATTCCTGGAAGCTTATATTACCCTGACACTAAAACTGGACTAAGAGTTTAACAAAAACAAAAAACAAATAAGCAAAAGAAGAAAACTGCAGACCAATTTTCTTAATGAACATAGGCAAAAATCCTTAAGAAGATCCCCACAGACAGAATGAAACAGATCATTGAAAAGATCATATACAGTGACCATGTAGGTTTCATCCCAGGGAATACAAGAATGGCTTACACACAGAAGTCAGCACATAAATATAATACAGTATATAAACAGAAGCAAGGACAAAAATCATCACATGTATCTACTTCTAACTAAAGAGGAAACACTTCTTCCCAGCAGAGGTTGTAAGAAAATGCCGGAAGTCTGAGCAGTTGAGTCTGAAAATGAACAAATGAATAACAAGACAAAAAGATGGCTTTTACTAGAAGGAAATTTTGGCATAATAGTGATTTTTGCATTATTGTGACTCTAAAACAAAGTTATCAAGTCACCAAAAGCACAAAAATGCTACGGTTAACAAGTGAGTTGTTTTCAAGAAAGCCTTTCTTACCAGCCTGTCTTTTCCTCCAGCAGGAAGCCCAAGGTTGGCCAAGTGTGGAATGAGAGAAAATTCTGAGGAGAATCATTTCCAGCTTAACTCATTATGGCTTAAGCATTCTCATGTATTTTGTCTTGCCTCCTACAAGCTATTTCCCACATTCTAGCCAGAACTGCAATTCTGCAAACATTAATCATACATCTCTTCCGCCTGTGGCTCTCCCACAATCTTCTGTAGCATTTCTCTTCTTACCTGTCATAAAAGTCCATCCTGAGCTGACTTTCTGACCAGGTCTCACTTCTTCCCAGACTAAATATTTAAGGCTTGAACTTTAGTTTTCCAGTTACCACCAAGCTCCTTTCACACGATCCCTCTTTCACTGGGCTCCTTTTGCTGGGCACGTGCTTCCCAACTTCACTTCAAATTTAGGCCCAAAGAGTTCTTCTCAGCTCAGCACATCTGCTATTCAGGGTTGTTCCCGCAGGCCCTGGCCCTTGTGTTTCCAGGATCACAGAATTCATCACGCTCACTACTACCACAGTTGGTCTGTAGGCTGTTTCACCCACAGCTTCTGGGGGACAAAGATGATGTTTCATTCAGCTTTGTACCGTCAAGGCCTTCCTTGTTATCCAGCTGGGCTCCGTCAACATATGTCTCAGTGTTCTGTCATATGTGTCTGTCTTTTAATGTCCATGGAAATTTTGGATTCCTTGTAGAAGAGCTAGTGTCAGCCTCAGCACACCCTTTTCTGTCCTCCAACCTCCCAATTCCTTGGGGACTGTGAACCCATCACTGGTATTTCACTTCCTTGTGAGCGGATATTTAAATGTGCATTAATGTCTTTGGCTGAGAAGTACAAGATGAGGAGAAAGAAAGGGCACAAAGTAATATAAAAGGAGCTACGACCTGAATGGGTTCTGAAAAGCCAGGGAGAAAAAGTGAATGGGAGGAGAGAGGATTTGTGTGAGATTGCGTCACATTCCCAGACCACAGTAACACCCAGAGCGCAGTCTTCTCTTTCTTGCCTCTACTACTAAATAATAGAGGCTGTCCTAAATTTTCAGTTCCTTGTATGCATAAAATAAAGAAAATGAGATGTAAATTTTATTTTAATTACAAATAGAGATCTGCTCTATTTGCTCAAATAGCAGATGCTCCATGAAAACAGATTCTTTCAGACTGACACCGTATCTTTCTTACGGCGATTTTTAGATTCAGAAAACTCCCTCCCCTGTGATGCTTGAGATATAAACCTAGGGCCTGGAACATCCTAGCTAAACACTTGACCACTGGGCTCCATCCCCAGCCCAGTTACAGAGAACTTAATGCTAGGATCTCTGTTTTTTCCCTGGGTGGTAGTGGTGGGGCATGTTTATCTCCAGAGACTGGCCAGGAGCATTACAAGTGGCCAGATAATGACATATTAGGAGAGGCCAGCTGTTCAAAAGCAGATGCTGTGATAAGATCTGAGTCTGCTTCTTCCCCTACTTGCATTTCCAAATACATGGAGATCATCTGGGCTACTGGGGCTACACTGCGGTTTGCAGAGCTCTAGGCTGACACCCTGGGAGCACACGGAATCGCCATGGGTCCTCTTTCTCATGAGTGTGTCCTCCTTTTTTCCAGAAGAGCCACTTATGAGGCTTCCAGCTGGGCAGCAGCTACTTCTTGCCCTATTTAATCCCCTCTGCCCCTTCCACTTAGGTTTAATTACCCGTCGATGACGACCTTGAACTCCCCCACCTATGTAGTCAGAAATGGGGACAAGTTCTAAGATGTGTTTCTGGATAAGTCCCACTCTGGAAAACAGCCTATGACAAAGCAGCCCCAGACTCTTTCTCTTAAGTAAGACCTTCTCAGGAGCTTACTAGGCTTATGCTGACTGTTTAAATCACGTGAGTACAAATATGAGAAAGAAGTCTGAGTGCTGAGGAACCTGATTTTAAACAGTGACCTTGTACCAAGACACAGCGCGGTAAGCTCTTTTGAATATAATTAATGGAGCCAGTAAATTCTGACAGGTTTCCTCTAGTCCTGCAATCCACTGGGAAGCCTTCCCTTCCATTCACATTGTTAGCTGCACCCTTCAGGCACCCACACCACGGTGTGTACCAACCACCGCTATGGCCAAGCGGACATTCTTTTTTCTCAAATACGAATGCCCAGATGGCACAACTGGCTCGTCTTCCTTTTACGGTTACTTCTTTGCACTCAGATCACTTGATTTTTCTTCGCTGTGTGGAAGCTGTTTGTACTAATTCTGCTGCCTTGTGACAGGGCGGAAAGACAAATGCTTTGGTTCTGTCCACAAGGCATCTCACGAGCCAAGAGTAGAGTGTAGTCAGAGAAACACGTTCCCCAGATGCGGAGGGTCTCAGCTGAGCTAGCTGCTCTGACCTGCCCCAGATGACTGGCTCATGCGCCTCTGGGTCACTGATCTTCTGGTGTCTGGAAGACCTTACTTTTTAGAAGAAATTTAGAGGCTTTATTGCTTCAAGAAGTATTTACTGGATGCCTATAATGTATCAGGCTTGCATGTTGAAGTTGACTTGGTTCCTAATCCATTCATTACAGCAGAGAAGGGCTGGCAGTGGTCGTCGAGAGGCCAACTTCTCGCTGAGAATCTGCCTTGTGCCAGTTTAGGTCTGTGTCCACTTCTCCCAAACCTCCCTCCTTCTTGTTTCTATTATTTCCCACGTCCCTTTCTGCTTCCTGTGCATCGACCCAAATTTCTGCCTCTTACCTTGCTGGGACACGTGCCAAAATAGGTAAAAATGACTATGGTGCTTCCACACTATAGCATATTACCTTGTGCTGAGACAAGATAAGCTATCAAGAAAGACATGGTCGAAATGGGAAAGCTGCATGAAAGAAGCCAGTCGGAAAAGGCTACGGTCTGCATGAATCCAAGTATGGGATATTCCAGGAAAGGAAAAATTCACCGACAAGGGGAAAAGATCAGAGGTCAATGGGAATTTGGAGGGAGGGGAGGAAAGAGCAGTAGGTGAAACCGCTCTGCATCCTGAGATAATGATGGCTACATGCCAGCAATCATTAAATCCCACAGGACTGCACAACACACACAACACAAAGCAAACACCAATGAAAGCCAAAGACTTTGTCAGTACCGGTCCACCGTCATAAGTGCACCACACAAGTGCAAGATGGTAAAAACAGAGGAGACTGAGGTGGGGAAGAGTGGGTATGCGGGACCTTTCTGTTCTTTATTCCCGCTTTGTTCTCAAAAGCCAAGACTGCTACTGCTACTGCTGCTGCTGCTGCTTTTACAAAAAAAAAAAAAAAAAAAAAAAAAAAAAAAAAAAAAAGTCTGTTAAAATAATTAGCCCAAGTCAGTCAAACCACACTCTAGCTTAGGTTCCTGTGGCTCTCCAGTGTGCAGAAACCCTCTGTTTCTTCCAGACTCTCTGGAGACGCTCCAAACACCACACAAACACAGCTGCATGGTCGTGGATGTCTTTCAGCTTCCCATAAAGCTAGTCTGCTGGACCATAGCGGATGATCGCACTGATCTTTGTCCTTAGGCTTGACCCACACGTTCCCCCTGGAACTCCGGGTGTCTCGGAGGAGCCTTCACTTTGGCCCTGTTAGTTAGCCCGCTGTTCCCTCGCTGAGCCCTTGTGAAAAACCATGGATCCACAGACCCTTTGCTGCCACCAGTGCTACCCTAAGCATTCCTCATCCCTGCCCATTTCCAACCCTAGAGGAGGAGGGCACAAGGAGACAACCAGGCTGAACAGTGAGACGGGAAAGGCAGTCCATATCTCTCACCTGTGATCCCCCTGTAGTCTGTTGTCTTAGCCACAGGCCTGGTAGGAGCCCACCACATCTTGGTCAGGAGTCCTGAAGGAAGGTGACTTTCTCCTTGGCAGTTTCTACACTGACAAAGAGATCTGTGTCGCACTAACCCGTCATTCCTTCTGACCTGGTGAAAGGTGCATCCCACTGTTAATGATTGACCTGCATACTATAGTGCAAAGGATTTTTAATCAGTGTTCACGTTGGGAATAGGGAAGGCAAGATGATCTCTCATTGGATAACATGAGGACATATTCTACTTCAGATGATCCCAGGAGCTGCAGCTTGGGACCTGAGAAGGCTTGCTCGTGTGTGTCCACTGGGTTTGGCTGGGGGAGGAGAAGGTGGGAAAGAACTTTTGTGTTCAACAGTCTCAAAACAAAAGAGTAAAAATAATTTTGGAGGAAAACATTAATTTTCAAGTTACTAGCAGTCCATTATCTAATCAACTATAGGTTCTGATAAGTAGAGAGCAAAAGAACGATTCACCTGGATACCATGTTCAACAGGCTGGGTCTATGCTCCACGAAAGGCCATGTTGAGAAACTTGAGCTCAATCCTGTAGGCATGGAGGAGCCACTATGTTTTCTTGGCAGGGAGGTGACAAGTGCGTGTGACAAGATAGAAGGAGCGAAAGGGGAAATAGAGTGAAGAAGAAAGTGAAGAGAATTTTTAAAAATTAACCAGTTTTCATAAAGGTTGGGCACACATAGAGAAAGGGACTTTCTTAAGGCAACCATATTTTAGGATCGTTAAGGCTAACTGGGACTCTTGGGGGAATTCTCCAAAGTCTGGCTCGCCTGAGAAAAAATACTTCCTTGCACCCTCATTTGGCTTCTTTACCTCCCATCAGAAGAAGCCAGCGAGAGGAGCAGCCCCCATCTCAGTTGGTACTACTTGGGGTTAAGGGACATCTGAAATCAAAGAAGCTTCACTGACTGAGGGTCCTACCCCAGCCTCTTGATTTTCCAGGCTTTGCATGGTGATGTCACTCATCTTATGCCTCTAGAACCCAGTGTAAGGCTCCACACATGGCCAGTCTCAATAACTGCTGGGAGAATGAATGACTAGACAATAGCTTTAGGGTGATCTCCTTCCAACTGCTGGACATGCCACCCCCAGAGGTTACTAGTTCTCTTTCTTCATCGCCTGTCTGAGAAAAGCAGTCTGGAGGTGGTGGTAGGAAGGGTGAAACTTTCCCTTCTGCCTCCTCCCCCACATGAGAGAATGCACAGGGTGTGGTACACAGTCACAGTCATGGGAGAATGGTTCCCAGTTTTCCAAAGGAGACACGGGAGAGTTGTGAGATATATTTAGCAATTCTTTGGCTTCTAGAGAGAAACACAGGATTTTGACCATTCATGTTTTGGCCATCAAAAGAAGTGCTTGCAATGGCATCACTTGGAGAAACCCTGCTGTTCTTTTTAAGAGGGTGCCCACGGCTGTCTTAGAAGCTCTTACAAAATCACCATCTGAAATATGAAATTGGTTTGCTTTAACCTATTTTCCCTAATGGCAAAGGAGCCTTGATGGGAGAAAGCAGAGCCATCCACCAGGGGACTAAAAAGCTAGTGAGTGAGGGCAGGTAAAGATGCAAACCCGGTGAGCAAAGGCAGAACTGGAAACCAGCCCATGGCAGAAGCAGTCCCCAGGTAGCCGGCAAGCTGTTCCTGCTGAAATGCCCTTCCACCTTCTACTTCACCACATAAGGATTGCCACGAAGCGGGAGAGGATGGAGCTCCTGCAAGGGGACCGGACAATGGCCCAAAGTTATGAGGAGAACACTCTAATGTGATTGCAACTGGCTGGGTGAAAGCTAAGTAAGGCCTTCCCTGAGGGAAGGAAGGATTTTCAGGCGTGCCTTAGTTCAGGCTGCTTAATGAAGCACTGTGAGCTGGGTGACTTATAAAAAACAGAAATGGCCTGGGGCATAGCTCAGAGATTACAGCACGGCCTAGCATGGTCAAACCTCCTTGGTTTGACGCCTCAGCTCCACACTGGGAAGCGACAACAACAACAACAGAACCTTAGCCAGAGGGTGGTGGTACGTACCTATAATCCCAGCATTCAGGAGGCCAGTCTGGGCTATATAATGAGTTCAGGATTAGCCTCGAGTACAAATTGAGATGGCTTCTCAAACAAACAAACAAACAAACAAAAAACCAAACCTTATTTCTCACAATTATGGAGGGTAAAATCTGAAATCAAAGAGCCAGCATGGTTGAAAGCTGCTGACATATTTCTTTTCTGGATTGCAGATGGCTGACTTCCTGTGTCCTGCATGGCAGGAGTAGATGAGTGCCCCTTTTACAAGGACACCATCCCATTCATGAGTCTTTGCTCTTGTGACCTAATAACTTCCCAAAGTTTATTTTCATATTAGGAGTTAAGATTTCACCATTCCGGAGTAACACAAAATTCAGCCTATTTTAATGGTAGAAATATGCAGTAGTTTTGGAATCCTTGGCCAAAACGTTTTTTAAAAAATTCAAGATGAATCAATTAGCTAAGAAGATCAGTAGTGATGAAGGCACAAAAGTCAGAAGTTGGAGGGGTGAAGTGAATCCGGTCCTGCTCACATGACACAGGGCAGAGGGATGTACAGGCTTACTGGGAGTGTTTGAAATTATTCTCTCTCTCTCTCTCTCTCTCTCTCTCTCTCTCTCTCTCTCTCTCTCTCTCTCTCTCTCTCCATTAATAAACCACAGGGTCACTTGCCCCCTATCTGGATGCCTTCCGAGTGTATCCAACTGTAGACCTGTTGGGTTTCACCGTGAAAACTTTCCCTCATTACTCATATCTGGAGTGACTCCGTAACTGGGCTCGGGTAAATGACTTATGCATTCAAATGTCACAATCACTGTGTTGGCGTACATGCCACCACTCATCAATTCAACCTTTTAAACCTTTTAATCACTCACGCCAGTCCCCTCATCACATCTGTTCAGTGGTTGGAGTTAGGGAGAAGGCGCTGAGGCTTAAGCCACGGGGGAAGCTGAAGCTAAGCCCGCCGGCTAGTCTCCTAAGCGCTCCTTCCTCAGGAAAGCATCCGCCACATACATGTGCCTCAATACCGTGGAGCCAAATGTCTAAAAGGTAAGGTTCAGGGTTTCACCCCACGTGGCCAGGGCCAGCCGTCTGAGAGTGGCCCCCTCCCCCGGGCACTCCTCAAACCTGCAATGGCAGGAAGAGGAAGGAGCCTGGTGAGCTGAAGGGGCAGCCCCATCCTGGCTACAACAAGTCCGCATCTGGTATCCGCATCCACCAAGGTAGAGCAGGCTGGGAGGGCGGCTCTGTGGTTTCTCCAGCCCTTCTTTCACATCTTCAGCCTCCCTTCTGATCCCTTGGTTATCTTGAGCACTCCGGGCAGCCCTGCTCCTCATCACCACACTGCCCGTGCGCTGACGGCGCTGATTCTCCTGTAACTACCACCCACCCCAATGCAGAGCCAATGGCAAAAGCTTGGGAGGCATGGTCTGGGGAAAACTCCCTTTCTGGTCCTAACGGTGCTGGCCCTGGACCCTATCAGAACATCCTTCAGGAAAGTCATCTTATGCTTGCCGAAGTAAACAAACAGAAATTTTTATTACAATGTGCCCTTCATTCAGGGGCGATTTGCCCCCATTCTGAGAGCTGATAGCTTCCAATAGTTTCCATACTGTTGGACCAAAGGTGAGCTTCTGTAAGAGGCTCAGTAAAGCCCTTCACACGTGTTCCTTGCTCGTCTTTCCTTTGACATGAGACCATAAACTACTGGCCCTAGTTTTTGGTTCCTCCTGTTTGGCAAACTGGCCATTTTATTTTTTTTTTTCGTTTGTGGTTAAGTAGGAACCAGACCTCTGCAGACCTCTAAAAAAATTGGCTGCTGAAAGAAGAGAGATATTTGTAGGAAAATGGAGACACCTTGAGACCATTATGCTTAGTGAAAGAAATCAGACACAGGAGACTAGATATTAAATGATTTCTCTAATATGGGAAACCCAAAGTATAAATAAACAAAACAGTGAAATAAAAGAGTGTTGGTAGGAAACAGGGAGATGCTGGGAAGAGGAGAAGGGCACGTGGGGAAGGAGGTCAATGTAACTATTAGATATGACTCATATTAACACAAATAATTTTCAAAAAAAGAAAGAGTTTGTCTTTGTAGAGATAGAGGATTTGGGGAAGGAAGGAGAGATGAGGGCAGGGAGAGAAAAGGAAAGTAATAATGACTAAGATGCAATGTGTGTCTGCACAATTTCCCCAACTTCAGTGTAGTTATTAGTATCACAAACTCATACCAATAAATAAAAACACTGCACTTTCAAAAATATTCTTTTGGTTTCCATTACTAAATTCTACCCCTTTCCTCCCTTCCCTGCTCCCTTTTCACTGGCAAAGAATATGGAGTACCCACTTGGTTTGAATCATAAAATGAGTCCTGTCACCTGTGTTCCCAATGTCTCTAACGTGCATTTGTACACTTGCCAAATTTTTGTTAGTCCAAGATCCGCCTACAAGAAGTCTGAAACATCCTTACAGCCAGCTGATCTATCTTCCATGTAGCTGTTGCTGCACAGTAACAGCTACCAGCACAACATCATGGTCAAGTTCAAAGGGAATGAACAGGTGTTGTCCATCTGTGCTACCGGTCCTCCCATCAGGCTGGATTTCACATTCCCACTAGATGGTCACACGGAAAGCAGGACCCCTTGGCAGGGAGGATTTGAGCTGGACCACAGAAAGACAAGGGAAAACACAGAAATGGCTCTGGACTCTCGAAGCTCTGTAAAATGTTACAGAGACTCATCTAGTTTCCAACTCAATGACCTTTTCTCAATCATAAGAAACACGTTAGGAGGCTAGCATTGTGGCTCTATACCTGCACTAGGGAGAGTTAGGCAGAAGGATCACAAGTTTGAAGTCAGCCTGGATTATGTAAAGAAAATTTGTCTCAAAAAAAAAGCTATGGGAAAAAAAATGCAGCATCAGCTAAGACACAGAATTTGCTACAGATTCCACCGCTGGTCCCCCAGCTCTTCAGGTGTTTTTACTTTATTATCTTCTAGAAGTGAAAGTGCTTATGATTGTGAGATATATCAGGTTAAAAGACAAATTCCATTTTCTGAAAAAAAAAGTCCTGGGACCCGTGAGAACTGAAGTTGAGAAAAAACTTCACAACGGCACCCGGAACTCCTGTCTTCTGTTCCACCCTGGATGCCACTGAAATCTTGGGCAGCAGAGAGACCTGGAAAGTGGTGACATAGCTGGTTCACACAATCGCCAAATAATCACATAGATACCAATAGTGTTTCTATACATCAATAACTAACTTACTAAGAAAGAAATAAGGAAACCTATTCCATTCACAATAAGTTAAAAATCTAAATATCTAGGAACCATCCTAACAAAGGAAAAAAGACTTCTATAATAGGAATTACAAAAGTCTGAAGACACTGAAGAGGGAATGAGAAACTTGAGAAGTACCCCTTGTTCTTGGATCGCAAGAGGTAATGCTGTTAAAATGGCTCTTTTACCAGGAATGATTTATTGACTTAATGCAATTGGTGTTAAAAACACAAAGAGCTCTCTTAACAGAATTATAAAAATATCCTAACCCAATTATGGAATAAACAAAAAGTCCACAAGAGTCAAAGTCATCCTGAGCAAAAAGATCAAAGTGTGAGATATCACAATATTGGATTTTGAATTATACTAAATTTACTGGCACAAAACTAAACCTATAGATCAATGGTATAGAACAGAAGACACAGAAACAATCTCATGTGCCTAGAACCACCTGATTTTTGACCAAGGAGTCTTTTGGGAAAAGTCTATAAGAAACGGTGCTGGAAAAACTGGGTATGCATTTGTAGAAGACTGGAACTAGATCCCTATGGTTCACTCCGTGAATCTAATCAAAATGGATCAAAGATCTAGATGAAAAAACAAGAAACTTTAAAACTGCTGGAAGGTAAGATAGAGGAAACACCTGAACCCATAGGCACTAGAAGACTCCCCAAGCAGAAAATAGCAGGAAATAACAAGAACCAGCAAATGGGATTTTATTAGATTAAAAAACTTCTGCATAGCAAAGGAATCTCCATAAAGGAAAAAAATTTTGCTTGCTACTTTTCTGGTAGAGGACTATACTAGACAGTTTTCCCACTGCTGGAACATGGTATCTACCTAAATTAAAGGAGGAGAGGTTTAATTTTCTTCATGGCTCCCAGAGATTCAGTTCATGGTTGTGTGACAATAAAACAGAAACAATATGGTAAAAGGGTCTTATAGAAAAAAGCTGCCCTGCTCATGGTAACCAGGAACAGAGTACTAGGAACAGAGCCAGAGGAAGTGGTGAGGGGCTATGTATACACCTCAAGGTTAGTTTCCACGGTCCATCAGGACACATGCAAAATGTGTTCCATCATCTAACCGGAAGATTCCCAAACCAATCCATTTGACGCTTCAACTAACTGCCACATCTCATCCCTTGTCAACTCTGGAATCTCCCTAAATACCCACCAAAATAAAACAAATATATAATTCCATAGAACATAATACAAGTACCTTACCTATAAGTAGAACCACAACAGTCCTTTCTCTAAAGTTTCAACAGTTCCGGAGTTTTCAGAAGTCCAAGATCTTTCTGAGACTCAAGGTGAACTCTTAATTGCGAACATCTGTGACAGCAACAACAAAAACAACAACAGCAACAAAACAGTTGCATAATCCACAGGTAAAGTGACAGGGTGCAAAAATTCTTATTCCAAGAAGGGGGAACAGAGGATAGAAGGGTTGGACCAAAGCAAGAGCAAAAATTTAAGTTCAGTTTTTCTCCTTTGACTTATATGTCCACTTCTTAGTACAAATCTGAATAAAAGCAGACAGCAGTGCTCATGACACACCCTTGATGCTGGGCTGTTTTGAAATGTCCCCTGCCACTGCCCTTGATTTCCATCTCTTACAAAGTCTCTACTGCCTTAATCTCCATCTCTTGCAAAGTCACAAGACATGGGTGAAATTGATATGCATATATGTGATACATAAAGTTTATATTGAGAATTTTTTTCCCAGAGTGCAACATATGTAGCTTCTAATCCAACTGTCGGTGGAGTCCTTGTTTCCAGTGGGACACCCCTGAGCCTGACCTTTACTACCCTCATTACTATCGAGGTTATTGTTTTCCAAGCCCCATACCAGGGCTCCTTCTAGAGTGTCTGTAGCCCACATTCACTCATTTCCAAGTTTCTTCCACAAATCAGTTCCAAAGGTTTCTAATCCACACAGTCAAACAGTGTGTATCAGTTACAGAAAGGCAGTCGTCATTTTCTGTATTATCCGGGTTTTCTACTGCTGTGACTCAACACCCAACACTCACTATTTAAAGGAGCAGAGGTCTAATGTTCAACTTTCGGAGGATTTAGTACATGGTTGGAAGGCTCTAAAAGAAAAACAACACGACAAAAGAGCACAGTAGAGGAAAGCTTTTTAGAAAATAGAGCAGAGGAACATTGCCAGATTCCAACTTTCTGTTTTAGTTAGCCTTACCATTGCTGCAACAAAATATCAAACGTCTGCAACTTAAAAGAGGAGAGGTTGATTCATGGTTTTCAGAAGATTTAGTCCATAGTTGGTTGACTGTAAGGGAGAAGTTGTATGATGGAAGGAAAACTCTCACCCTATGGAGGTCAGGAATAACAGATAGGGTGGAGCCAGAGACAGGAATAGACCCTTCTGGGTCACGCCCCCGTGACGCCCCCACCTGGCCCCACCCCCCCACCTGGCCCCACCTCCTACAGCAGAGTCAGCTCCTGAAGACCTCAATGGATGAACTCACCGAGGAGTACAGCACTCCTGGATTCAATCACCTTCCAAACAATGAAGCACTGGGAGACATTTGATATCTAAATATAACAACCCGATGATAAATAATTAAGGAATGGAACGAATTTATTTTGTTAAGTTTCTTGAGAAAGCTGGTCATAATATACTTTTTTTTAAGAAAAACATATGAAGGCATCTGTTTCAAAGTGAAGCAACACTGTAGTTAAAAATTGACAATGAGGCCCTTGCTGAATGCAGCATGGTCTTAGGACATTCCCACACTCTTTTAAAAGCTTGGAAAAACATTGAAGTGGCAATTATTTTATGTGTCTTTGGAAATGTCAATATAAATTCTTTGTTAATGGACCATCTGTTTTTCTGACAATAAAATGGGACATGTTGCATAGTGACCTTATTATTGGCCTGTTCTTAAACATGTTGTAAATCCTGATGGCTTCTCATGATCAGCTGTATTCTGGAGAGATGTTGGTTCCAAACAGTAATGGGGAGAGGAGACGGTAGGAACCAGCCCTTTCTTTCATCTGGTTCTGGAAGGAACACCAATTGCTGGCTGACATTTTGCTTCAAATGTTCCTCTGCTTGACCAATCATCCTTTCAGAAAGACAGAGCTGCCATTTACTGTAAAGAACTGAAAAAAAATCTTATGTTATAGAAGTTTGGATCTTAGCAGAATATAGTGAAAGCAAGTTATTTAGGTATCATTAAGTATCTGGTTATGCCAGAGGTAATGGAAGCCACAGCAGGTATCTTGCTTTTTTTTTAATGGCTAGAAAAAGATAGTTAGAATCATTATGCTGTGTCTATAATTACCAGAGGGAGGAAGACATTACTTTGCTTTGCCAGAATTTTCAACTCAGCCCAATTCTGCCCATCTCCTGGTCTGTAGTAGAGGGGGAAAATCCTTATAAGATGAAAGATCAAGTGCAGGAGTTGTAAGTACAAACTCTGTTCTAGTTCAAGACTGCTTGGCGAATTGTTTGTTAGACATTACTAAAACAAGACCTATCAATCCTAATTATTATGATGGACTTCATAAACACAGTTTCCTAATAACAAAAGTCTTATTTGCTTCTAAGCCTGTTAGGTTTAAGCCTTTAACTACAGTATTACTAAATATCTGGGCGGGTAGTTGACATTCTTCTACTCGAATCTTTGTTGTTTAGGTTCTTGGTGTTTCAAGTCAAGATGGAGAAAGTCAAATTGATTTTTTTTTTCAAAGATCACAGTAGTCACTCGATGATGAGGAAAACTGCCAGGGAGAGGAAGGTATCCATTTCTTCAAAAATCTGTTATAGCCAGGCCTCCTGGCGCAGGCCTGTTCCCCGCACTCTGGAAGGCTGAAGCAGGAGGATTGCAAATGTAAGCCCAGCCTTGGCAACTTATCAAGACTTTGTCTCAAAATCAAAAATAAAAATTGGCTGAGAGTGTATCTCAGTGTGAAGAACCCAGGTTCCATTCCCAGTTTTGAAAACAAATGGCTGTATGGGACAATGTTTACACAGTATTAAAATTATATATATATATATATATATATATATATATATATATATATGTGTGTGTGTGTGTGTGTGTGTGTGTGTGTATGTATGTATGTTAGTGAGGAATTTTTCCCTCCAAAGAAGATTATAATTTCACTTTTTCTGCTTACTCCTCTATTGTTAAATATCCTCCTGGGCTGAGGGTATTTAACACTGCTCAGGTGAAGCGATGAGACATTTGCTATGTTCTGAATCTTATGATGAAGGTGGACCTCTTTCCAGAGGAAGCAGGCTTTGGTATTTTCAAGAGGCAGCACAGGATACTTGCAGGATGTTCTAGAAGCTGTGCCAAAGACCCAGCCCTAGTGCTTGAGCTATTTAATGCTGGTCATCAAAGATTCTCATGGCATCAATTGTAACCCCTCTCCATGGAATAATGCAATCTACTCTCAGGGTTAAAGGTTTTCTTGTAGACACATGGACGTAAATTTAAGAGACTGAGAAGAAAATGTCTCTGCAAGAGAAAGATTGTTTTAAACAATACGGTCTCACAAGTCTCAGCTCCAGTGGCAAAGCTAGAAGGGTTTTAAATTACCCAGTGAGAATGGTCATGTCTTATACATACCCTATATTTATTTTCTAGTGCAGTGCCTGATATAACTGGAAGGAGCCTCAAAAAATGATTAGCTGATTTGAATATAGGTACTGCTTATACATAATAATGTCACATCTTAGAGATATACAATTAATTACCCTTTGATGACAATAACATAAAACATGACTAATGTTTCCTCAGGACTTTTGTTACCTGCAAATTTTATGTACTGAGCTAGGCATGGTGGTACAGATCTGTAATCCCAGCACTCTAGGAGGGAAAGGCATAAAGATTGCAAGTTAGAGTCTTGCTTGAACAAAAACAAATCAACAAACAAGCAAACTACTACTTTCTTCAAGATAGTTTATTCCATTCCAGAAAAGTGTCCATCCATTGCTCAGCTTAATAGAACCATCCTCAATCTAGCAGAGAATCTCTCCTATCTCTATAAAAACTACAATTTTCAAAAACAATGAAGTTGAATATTTGAAGACTAGGCACTAGAGCCTCGAACCCTCACACACACACTTAGCAAGCACACACCACAGAGGTGAGCAACGGGGAAAAGGAAGAGTTTTCAAAGGACATCTCAAAGAGGAGGGATGCTTGAGTTCTACATTTTGCGTGCAGGAGAATAGGTAGGGGAGGGAGAGCAGATCGCATCTCATTGTGGAAAGCGACATCACTGGCATTCCTGTCAGAAGTTAATATTGAACTAGGACATGTCATTCTGCCCTCCAGCTGTGGACTGGAAAACTTATGGCCAAGTACACATTGAGCAGGTTCAAGAACACATTGCACATGTTAAATGTTCACAAATATTGGATCTAAGTAGATTGGTTTTTTTATTCCTGGATGAGTAAGCACAAAACATAAATAGCAGAGACAGTGAAAAAGTATAAAACAAAGAGAGCTGAAACAAGGACCCACTGACAATTTCAGAAAAGCATTTCTCATCCTCAACTGAAGGAGAAAACGCTAGAAAAATTATAGAGAACCGTTACGATGAAACGTAGAATGGAAGACAAGCGTGCTGAGGGAGATGAGGGACCGCTGCAGCCACAAGTGAAGCCATTGCTTTCACATGTTCGTGAAGACAGGAAGAGTCAAAACTGACACTATAAAAGACTCAACAGTCGTCCGTCTAGTACCTTATATTCTCCGAAAGAACGCAGGAGATGAGAGATGGTAGAAACATTAGTTGGGCAAATGAAGAAAAGTATTAATCTGTATTTGTAAAAACAAAGACCAGCGATGAGCTCGAAAGAGCCCTACATCACATTGAAACAGCTAAAATCAAAGAGTGGCAACACCAAGTCTTGCCAAGGACACTGAGTAATTGAACCACTCAGAAATTGTTTTGAGGAGTATCACATGGCACAACCACTTTAGAGACTGTTGTCGGTTCCTTCACCAACATAGAATCTTCTGACTCTCAAACTCCCTTAACAGAAATTTTAAAAAAATTCCCACAACAGACTTCACAAGAATGATACTAGCAGCTGAATTTAGAATAGTCACAACCTGGAAACATCTTAGGTAAGAAATTACAAGATATTTATATAATATTGTTCAGCAGTAAATGAAATAAGCTATTAACACGAACAGCAGCACAGGCAAGCCTCAAAACACATGGAAAGGAAGTGAAACGATGTAAAAAGAATTTTTACAAATATTGTGTGCTTCCATTTTCACAATTATCAGAATCAGTAACACCAAGTTTAAGTGTAAGAATTCATGCCCATGGCTGCTGCTGGCAGTGCAACTGTCTGGGAGGGAACATGGGGGAAATTTCTGGAGTAATTAAAACGCTCTGCACCTTGATGACGATGTTGGTTAGACAGCTCTACACATTTGGAAAACTGACGGAGCTACTCATGAATCGCCTTTGTGTTTCTTTGGATATAAACTAGTTCTCTACAAATGAGTTCAAATTTCAATCATGTATGTCTCTATACAGAAAAAATATATAGAAAATATAATGGAAGAAATATTCAAAAATTTAAAAGAAATTGAAAATTAAATGTCCTGTGGTCATGGTAATGGAAATTCTAAGTTTGCCCATCAATGTGATTCCACAAACACTATGCAAAATCAATCAAAAAAGAGCACATGCTTAGATACATCACGACAATATATTTTAACTATAAAATCTAAGTAAAGCATAGCATCATTATGGAAGGTAGTTTAATGAAAAGCAACTATGTATGCTGTCATATTTTTCTAATGTGTGGCTCAATATAAAAGGCAAGAAAAGCAATGAGACAAGAATTTGATATCTCAAAACGTCATTTCTTATCTCTAAAGCTAACAGAAATTCATTCTAACATCAAGGGATTAAAATATGAATGATTTGTTCTACTTAGAATAATTACTTAGTTATATTTTAGCTGCCTGACAGAACTAAGATTAAGGAGTAAAAATGAGATATAAAAATCAAAAGCTGCAGGAATGTCCCAGAATATATTAAAAATTTACCCAGTATGGTCCTGAACTCAATATGTAGCCCAGGCTGTGCTTGAACTCATGGCAATCTTCTTGCCGCAGCCTCCCTGAGGGCTGTGATTACAGGTGTGCACTACCATGCCCAGATTATGGTGCTGGAGAATTGAACCTGGGACTTTATGAAATTTCTCATCTTTGAGGGAGATATTCAGAAATACCATTTATTGCAGAAGTTGATTAGAAGAGAATATTTTAATCTTTGACTTTGATAAGTACAAAATTCTGGGTAGAAATGTTTTGAAAAACCTTAGAAACATTTTGGAAAAATTAAAAGCAAAGCTAAACCATAGTTCATTGTATTAATCAGCTTTCTGCCACTGGTCCATAATAACGGATGCCCTCTACTTATTTGGCTCATGGTTTCAAAGAGTTCAGTTCCTTGTTACCTGGCTCCCAGACAGAAACATCACGGCAAAGGGCTGGATAAGGCACAGTCACTAAATTTCCTGTAGCAAGGGGACCAGAGTAGGGGAACGGTACCAGAACGGAAGGGCAAGAGATAAGATGTATTATGTTATCCAAGGCCTCTCTCCTTTACCCACCTACACATGCCCAGAAGGTACTTTCCTACTACGCTCCTAGGTGATTGTCAATCAATCAAGTTACCAATCCAGCTTAACTGTTACACCCACACAGAAAAAGGCAGATAAAGAGAAAAGACAAGAGAGAAGGAAAAAATCTTTTCCAAAAAGGAAAGAAGTAAAATCAATCTAACATAATCCTAACTGTCAACTGATGTAAATTTTTTAAAAAGAGACTAATATACTTCTATGACTAAATAACCCTAGAAATTCTAGGTTAAAATCAGTTGGATAATGTATATCCTAGGCTTTTAACATATTAATATAAATTATGAACTTTCAAGAGAATTGTTATTTGTAGCATTTCCTGTATATTTATTTATCTACAGAATATTGGAAAATGCTAAATGAGAATCATCCTTCTTAAACCTGATATGATATTATGCTCACTGTTATCATTACTATTTAACATTACAAGTTATGATCAATGTTGTAAGATACTAACATAAAAATTAGATGCAATCATTAGAGGGAGAAATATTATTATTGATAGATACGATGATCTAAATTATTATGATAAACCATAAAATGTCAGAATTAATCATGGTCTTTTAGTTAACTAGCAAGTAAACATAAACACATTCATATTTATTCTATAGTCCAGAAATATCACAGGAAAGAATTATAGCAAAAACGTCCATTGATATGGAAAACTAGAATTGTACATTATATAAAAAGTCCTAAAAATATTTGGGGTCTAGATAAGTTAACTCATAAGGTTTTTAAAGAAATACAAAAGAAGATTCAAATTACCAGGGAAATGTTGAATGCTTCTTGAAAGACTAACTTGACGGTAAAAAGAAAGTGAGGAGCAACCCACTAGGGACCTTCCTCCCTGACAGTCGGAGCTTTTGCCCATCTATCTTTTCTTTCTAAAGGCTATTTTTTTGAGACAGGGTCTCGCTCTATAGCCCAGACTGGTCCTGAACTCAGTATGGAGTCCTGGCTGGCCTTGGACTCAATCCTCCTGTCTCGGCCCCTACAGTGCTAGGATTACAGGCGTGCACCACCACACCTGGCTTATGTGGTGATGGGAAATTGAACTAAGACTCGTTTTTCTGACTCCTTTGCTCAGAATTTCATTCTTCAAACACTGTGAGAGAGGAACTTGGTGCTAAGACAGAACAGCAACAAAAATGTAAATAAAATAAATACAAACAAAGCTAGTCCTTTCACAGTTGATCTATAGATTTATTGTGTTTCCAATTGAGGTGTCAAAGTGAGATTTTACTATTTCTATGTATACATTCAATAACACACATATCAATATACAGTTTTCTAACTTTTCAAAACCATGCTATAGTAGACCTGTGAGAATATACAGGTGTAGCTAAATAAATCCACTTTGAAAATACAGGTAATCATAGGATGCATGCCTTCCCAGTTTAAATATTTCACAAAACTCAAAGCCAGCAATGTTTACATCAATAAAACTAAATAGGTTATTCTAGAATAGATTATTCTGGAAGTGATCATTCTGATATTAATAGGAACTTAATATCCTCTGAAACACTGGTTATCAAATAAAAAGGGGATGAATTATTTAACATATGTACAGGCCCCTCTTTTTCATCCTCTCCACGGCCGTCTAGCCCAGCAAAGCCCCTCCAATGGTTTCTAAACGTCTTCACCACTGCTATCCCCCAGGTCAAGTTCAGATCTGGTTCCCAACATCATTCTGGTTTTTTCCTTTTGCGTAGCTTATAATACGATGTTTTATGATGTTCTGGGTTTTGTTGACGATCTTCCTCATTAAACTACAAACTCTCAGAGGGCAAAGACATCTGTTTTGTTTTTGTTTCACCCCTAAGCATCTTGCTTGGTGCCTGACGTGTTACAGACTTCAGCAAGTGTTAAATCAAGAGCTAAAAGGAACCACAAAGGAAAAAAAAAACAGACTTCAAGCCACAAAATTTTATTAGTTTGTCAAAAATGCTTTAAGCAGAATTAAAAGAAAAAACATCAAACTAGGGAAATGTTTATATAAAGTATTATAGTAAATCAGTAACCTCAAGATATACATAGTGAATTTAAAAAGTAAAATCTTGACAGCCAAATGAAAATATAGATAATTAACATAAAAAGGATATTCAGAAAAATTATGAGGGTAGAAAGTGTATAAAAATTAATTGTATCTTATAATCAAAGAAATGGAAATAAATATTTTGTTAGATTTACTAAATGGGCAAAATCAAGGCATATGTTGAAATGTCATATAACTTTGAAAACAAGTTTTAGAAACTGTTGCTACTGATGTACATATTTATTACAGTTATCAAATATTATTTGGTTTAATAAGGACAGTAGAAAATATGTATACAATATATATTTTAATAATATATTTTAATTTGACTTTTTCAGTAAGAGAGGAAAACATTTCATCAAATACAAACAGTAATTCTTTTCCTAGGCGATATAAAATTTCTTTATTAATATCTGAAAAAGTTATAAAATTTTAGGCTTACAAAAAGTTTGTTTTCTAACCTTCCACAAACTTAGAAACCAATCTTACAATATGTTGGGTATCTGCCATTCATATTCTGAGGAAAAATTGCTTTTGTCCATCTTCTTGAAACACCAAATAAAATCAAATGTCCTTAGACTTACTTCATCAAAAACTAAACATTATTATTATTTCCTGGGAAAAATTCCACCAAGACCTTAAAAAAAAGAATACCTAAGACATGCTGTCCAGCACTGCCTAGGCCTAGAGCATAATCCAGCTACAGTTGGCTTTTTGCTGGGTCTAATTCACAAATATGTAATGTCAAATATATATTAAGGGAAACACATCTACTGTTTCTCCAAACAGAATTTAATTAAATCTCCTTTGAGGTACCCAAATTATTAAAACTCACTGAAGAGTTCACTCAAGCTGTGTGGTATACCATCTGCTCCCAAATGTTCCCAAAGGAGAACATTTCAACCGTGCAATGTACATGGGCTCGTGTCAACTTCAAGTCCATCATCAAACAATCATACTAGGTTATTGTCATTGCCTGTCTTTCTTACCAATGGTTTAAGCTCTTCAGTAATTCCATAAGCACCTAATCTTACCTCATACAATACTCTTCGATGAGTAGCCTGAGAGATTGTTTTTAAAAATCCCAAACATATCACACTACTTCCTCTACTTCAGATGCCCCGAAGGCTTCCTACAGCTTCTGCTGATTCTGCGCACCCCGGTTTCTCCTCATTCCCGGATTCTCATGCATTGTTCCACTTGGTCCCACCAGAGTGTCCCTCCCAGTCCCCCATTTTGCACGCTCCCTCCTGCTTCAATAACACCACACACACCTTTCCCTTTACTTAGACAACTCATTATTCCATTTTGATTTTAGATCTGTCATCCCTTTATCAAGGACACCTTCGTAGAGAACGACATGTAGCTTTTTGATTGACCTTACCATACTACAGATTTCCTAGAATTTTCTTGACATCTGACCCTTCAGTGTATTATAAGTCTTGCAGGGGAAGAAACTACTCAGATTACTGTCATTTCCCTAATATCCAGCACAGTACCTAAGGATTTGAGAGAGGTTTGTTTTATGAAGAGAATTCCCAATAAAGATTATGATAAATTCTAATGTGAAACAGTATGCAGGACTTTCAGTGACAACTCAGTTCCCTGTAACTGATATTTCTAAATTCAAGCTAAATTTTCCCACTGGATTAGACAGCAGAGGAGATAGTTTAGTACAAGTGTAGATCTTCCTAGATCAGAAGCATTATTCCGTCTGGGCAATAGGGCACAGTGCAGAGTCCCTTAGCCTATTAAATTCAAATATGTCCTAAATTTCCTCATCTCACAGAAAGAATGTGGTTTGTATAAAGTTCTGGCTTGGTTGGCACACAGTAGAGACAAGCCCTTCCCAGAGATCTTGACTCTCAGTTACTACAAATCATGCCTAGGCAAAGAAGGATATGGATTTTGTTCTTAGTATTTTTAACACTCGAGAAAACATAATTGTGGTCACAACTGAGGTTTAAAGGAATTACAGAACACACAGTCAGCTTAGGATATTTTGCAAGAGTGTATGGAGTCTATTCTGCTTTTTCAAAAAATCCTCCACTGAGTTTCTGTCCCATTTTCATTTTTGACTATCTTTGTTGTTGCTCACTGCTGTCAAGATGTACAACCAAGCATCATTAGGAAGGGATGATGGGACTAGCCTGGAACACTGTGTTCTAGTCTAGCTGTTCTACTTCAAGGACTTATAAACCCTGGAAAGAGTCAGTGATCAAGACACAAATGACCCAGGAGATGTGGAGATGGGAGTACTTCAAGGACAAATCAGAAAGATCAGCACCGTTCTATCTGCAAAAATAAAATCCATCACAGATTATTCCTTAGTATTGAAATAGAAAAGATTAGAATAAATAATTTCTCAATTTTTCAATTATATAAAACCCCTTGCATTAGAAAGAATTAAATAAAAGGGACAAGATCTGCTATTTACACCAATAGGTAACTTAGAATGCCCGCTACCTCAAGTTGTGTTCGATACTGATGACAATTGTCAGTCAGCAAAGATTTTTAAAAATTCATGTAGGACAGCAGATTCATAATGTACTCTTAACACTGGGCAAATGTTAACAGATTAAACAAATGTTCTGACAAGTTCATGTGTGATGTGACAACAGATTCATAAGGTATGACTGTGGTATTAACTAAATATTAATAAATTGGACAGAATTTGGAACAAATTCATCTATGCTTGAACAGCAAATGCATACATGACATTAGGGAGTCTAGAATAGTTTATGACTAACCAGTCTTATTGTGTTTACTAATAAAGTTTTATTAGAACAGAGCCACACTTAATCACTTGTGATTGTCTTTACCTGTAATTGTGACAGAGTCTATGTGGACCACAGAAACTAAAATATTGTTTTAATCTGGCTCTTCACAGAAAAAATTGCTGACTTCAGAGTAGGAAATATCAGAAATGCCCTTAATATTTGAGATCTTTGGTAAGCAGGATGAAATAAATTCTGTGGATATCACTTCTTGGTAAGTGCAAAACTTTAGGCAAGGTAGTAGTTTGATTGTCATACAAAAGGCCTGAAAATTCTGTTATTTATCATATCTTTGGAAGTTTGGCAATAATGCTTCCTAAATTGAAGGAGGATGGTGATTCAGAAGATTCTGAATATATTTAACTCTTTTGATAACTTTTAATTTTAGGTTTACCATCTACTGAGAATTTGGATTTTGGGGATTTCTGGGGGGGGGGGGGATGAAACCTACATATACAAAGTAATGTCATAAATTTTGCTAGAATTAAGATCAGGGATGTCTGATGTGGAGATCAAAATGGTGTCCTTTTCTGCACACCAAACATATCAGCAATGCTATAGTCACAGGGAATCTACAATGACAGTCCTCAGAAATAACGACTTCCTTAATTTTTCTATGAAGGTCTCCTAGTGTAAAATCTATATACACATTTAATATAACTGGTGATAATAATCACAATGCTTGCATGGTTCCATGAGGATGGTTTAGGAAACTATTTCATCATTTAAGGTTTCTGTTCTTACTTTACATAATGAAGCACATAATCTAGGATGAATTTTCATTTACGGACAAATCTCTGGAATCCTCTACTAATAGTACTTCTTAAAATATAGAGATAATTTTTAAGGTGCAAAAGAGAGAAGCCAGTTAATAATATATCTGGCTGGTATTTGACAGACTTATATCAGCTAGAAGGAAATATTATGGTTTGGATCTGAAATGTTTCTTAAAAGACTCATATATTTGTACGTAGTGGGCTACTAATGGAACCATATGTTGTTAGGAGGTGGGGCCCGGCTGGAAGGGACAGATGATTGGGTGTTGACCTGGAGGGGTGTGTGATGCCTCTGTCCTTTTTTCTTTACTTGATTTTCTGTCTGCCATACCATGAACAGCTTTCTGGCTGTGTCTCTGGTATGTGTTTCCACCATTGTTGGCCTCTCATAAATGGACTGCGACCTTCTGAAACTGTGAGCTAAAATAAATCTTTCCTCCATTAAGTTGTGGATATCACGTATTCTGTCCCAGTAACAAATAAGTAACTAAGACAGAAAAGGAGTTGCTCTGTTGAGGTTGCCACAATTAAAATCGTTTCACATTTTCTATCATCATGGAATCCCTTAGAAAGTTTTAACTTTTCTGTTAAAACTGAGGTGAGGGGAAGCCACAGATGTGGCTGGGTTGTAGAGCATCTGCCTAGCAAGGATGAGGCCCTGGGTTCCATTCTGAGACCTACAAAAAAAGTCATAGTAGCTAATGCTGAAGATCTAAATTTTGAGACATCGTGGTTCAGCTTTTAAAGTATTAGGCTCTGATTCAGTAGGCATGTCTGAGTACGAGACCCATTAAGACATTTCATTTTCAACTGCCATCAAGCACAGCCAGTGTCTTTCCTTCTTTCCCCTACTTCAGCTGAGTACTTTCCACTCATGAGGCAAATTCACCCGGAAAAAGGAAATCCCAGTACCAGCTGCTGACTTACCAAGAGGAAAGATTCTTGGAGAAGCCTGATGCTTTGTTGAATAATTCCCTCTCTGTGTAGAGGATCAAAGGTATCTACCACCTTGTACAATGACCACATCCTATCTGAAATCCAGTGATTCCAAAGGAATAGAAGTGGAAATGCTAACCTCTTTGTAAAGGAAGTCTCCATGAAATACTACTTTGCGGAGAAGTTTTACATTTGAACATGTAATGGCCAAGGCCTGGCATGTTCGGTCTTGACGGTAGCTTAGTTAGAACCCACAAGTTGGGTTCTGTTGATGATGTCCCTAAGCCATATGTAATTACTACTTTAAAAGAAGTCCACACCCTCTTAAGTTATTATCCTTGGATTGTGCCTTATGTTTCCAAGCATTCCCTGTACATTATCAGTTCCTGCCTTACCACTGTGGCACGAGATGTATAGAGCTGACAATGCCCCTGTTGCTGTAGTTAATTCAGTTTGTCGATGTTTGCTAGCAAATTCTTATTAAAACATGTTTTTCACAATTGAAATTTTTCTTATTAAGCCACTAGTCACAATAATGTTCAGGGTCTTGAAATAAAAGAACAAAACCATAATTAAATGGTCTAGAGTAATGAGTAAACCAAACTACCTGGGCAGCTATTCTGAGCTAATGGCACATAGCTGTCCAAGTATGAGGGCCCCTCCCTGTGGCCAAAGGAAGCCAGGCTTCATGCTTTTCCAACTGTTTGGCTGTCCAGGTAGTTTAGTGAGTAACAAAACCCATATCATTTCATTACTTGAAAATGGAAACAGATCTTCTTTGTTAAGTTGGTTTTCAATCGTCAGTGCCTGGGGCTGAGTTTCTGCTAACCCAGCCCAGTCTCTGGCCACTTAGGCCTTTGTCCAGTCTGAGGCCAGTCTGACAGGCTATTTCACTCTAGTGGAGAGCTATTCTTTCTCCGGCAATGTGATTCCCCCAGCCTTCCTCTGCTACACCGCTTGCCAATGGTGCTGATGATATTTCTGAGCTTTTCTGTTTGCCTTGGCTTTCCTGGAGGAAGAACAGGTGTTTCTACCCTCTCCCCACTTCTGGGAATTGTACACTGTCCCAGTGGTTCTAGTTTGCGGGAATTAAATTGTGGAACAAATGAAGAAGGTATATTCAGGTAATCAGCTTAGCTCATCTCTCTTGAGGAGTTTTCCTACACACTTATCAGAGTTGGATTTCAAAGGCATTCATAACCTCGCTCTTAAGATAGTGTTTGGGCAAACACAACGGTCTTGAAAGTATGCCATTTGTGATCAAGTGGACAAAGCACCAAGTCAACAAACTACTTGTTATCATTTAATGTCATGCCTCCATGTGTAACACATCATTCAAACCATTTGAATATATGAATGGTGTCACAGGAGAAAGGAGCAAACTCTGTGATGGCGAGTGATGGGTCCATTATCTTACTGCAGTTTCAAAATAGTATGTCTGATACATAGGCCCTAATGTCTTTGCTTTTATGAATAAAAAGTAAATTTGTATTTTCCATAGGTCACACGCCTTCTCAGTGGTATAGCCTTGAAGCAAACATAGCAGACAGAAGAAATATATTGCTCTTATATTCAGAGAAAATAAGTGTTTTCTATAACAGAAAGTACAGAAGTACATAGCTGTTCGCTGGCGAGGCACAAGAAGAAAGGAAACGAGAACTGAGTGGTCACATGTTTTTGAGGACTCTTGAAGCTCACTGATTTGTGCAGAGCTCAGACAACACTTGTCCCTTATTGTAATTCACCTATTGGCTATACAGTTGTTGGTCTCTCCCACTACCTCATGAACTCTTTGGTGAGAGTGACGTTAATCATTCCCATGAGTTGGTTGGTGCCAAGTGTTTTGGGTATCTTGTCTTGGCTTATTTTTCAAGCAACTTTGGACAACACATGTGTTAGGTTCCTTATTGTACAGATGGATAAAGCAAAGAGATTGTTGACTTGTTTCACAGACTCACCTCTAAAAAATTACAGCTGAGGTTTGTGATATCTCTCTGATTTCAGTGATTTCTCTCAGTTATAAAATGTGCAAAAAGTCCTCATATTGAACCCAAGCTCTGGATCCTTGGAAAAGCCTAACATGAGCTAATATTTAGGATTAGAAGGAGGAGCTCTCACACTTACTTCTAAAAAGTTTAATAAAGATTATTAATTGTCTTAATAAAGCTTTTCACAATTGTATAAGGTATCCCAAATGTCACCATACATATAAGACTATTTAAATATATAATATAATAATATATTATAATTAATATAAAATCTGTCTGCTCAGGATTAATTTGTCATAATATTTGAAGAAAAAACAAAGCTACAAGAAAAATTATGCAAGCATTAAATTTAAAATATAAGGTGAGCCAAAAGTTGTTGTACATGGGACAGATTAAACTTTTGAGACACCCTGTAGCATCTCCTGTGGGCATCAGAAAAGCTGCTTAAAGGTGTGATGCCCTGAACATATTTTTGCACCTAGTCACAAGTGAAGCTTCACCAGCTCTACTCTAGGTACAACCACCACTACAAAAGTCAAAACCCTCAAGTGTTTATTTCCTGAGCTAGAACGGCCTGAATGGTTTATGGTTCTTTGGCACAAGTTAGGAACATTCAGTTCAGAGTAGGAGGGCATTTTACAGAGGAAAATAGATAATAGTGGGAGGAAGAACAACAACAAAAGAAGGAAAAGGAAAAAGAAAAGAACTTGGGGCTTAAGTAAAGCATCTTTGCGGGAAAGTAGAAGCAAAAGAATTTCTTTCTGGAGTAGAATAAGAACATAGTTGTGGAGAGGAGAATAAGCAGGGGGACTTATTCTTGGGTATTGCATCCTATTCTGTGGGATTCCTCCAGGGGAAATGCATAAATCAACCCATAAGTTTACTGTCTTGTATTTGTAAGGTCAAGGCATATGTAGCTAACCAGCAAGATTTCACTTCCTTGGGGGTACACAGACAGCCATTTTGTTCAAATTTATTTGAGTTGAAAAACATTTGGTTTCCAACCATGTGTAATCAGTGATGATGACTTGAAATGTTCGCTAAGTTTAACCAAATTATTGAATAGTATAATTCAAAAGAAATTGTTAGTATGCAAAGGAGGATCAATCATAATTCTGCCTTCCAATAGTTTATAATATGGTAGTTGATCAGGAAGCATATGATTGATTGACACAAGGTGATAAATGAAGGTGATAGGGCAACACCGTGAATGTAGAGTCCATTCTACAATTTTCCTTCAGGTCATAGGGTTTGCCTAACCTCCTCTTCCTCCTCCCCCTAAACATTAACAAATAGCTATCACCAGTGATGGATTTTCAACTCTACAATCTTTCTGGATAGACAATACACATAACCTTTTCTTGTCTGTAGGTTTCCAAGACATTTGATGATCTGAGTTTTGGATACAGGGAAGACATTATATCCCTAGCCTTCTGAAAATGGCTCTGTATAAAAACTAGGGGTCTCAAGTTAACCCTAACATCTCAAGTCATCAATCATCTCAGAAGATGGAACTTGAGCAGGCTTATACCCCAGATTTTTCAGACTGACATTTAACTGCATATAAGTTACTTGTAAAACACATAGAACATGCCTATCAATACGCAGATGTGAGCATTTCATGTAATTTCATTCCTTCCTCTATTCTTGGAAGACAAATTCTCCTCTAGAAATATATTTGTTCATCCTTAAAGACCCATCTTGAGTAATGTACTTGGGTTTGGAGAGAAAACTTTAGAACCAATGATGAGTCATACTAGTAATGTTGGGGTAGGTGACAATCAGCAGGCTCTTACCTTACAGAGTCATAGTGTCTTAGAAGTGACAGGAGTTAGAATAGGTATCTGGCCCATATCCAATTACATGGCATATTTTTGAAAAGGCTGGAGAACAGGAGCAAGAGACATATTTCATGAACTTTTTGAACATTTGAGTTTTAAATACAAAATTAAAAAGCCACAAATATGACCAGTGTAATGATTTCAATGAAATCCTTTGAAAACTAAAAGCAGTAAAGTTGTGCTCTGATCTTTGAATGACCTGGTTTAACTTCAGGACACAGCTACATTCTACACATACACTTACAAGCTTTTGATTATTTAACTAAAAACTGTCCAAATAAAGGGGGAATTCACATCACTGGTTTAAAGGTGAGTTTTTAAAAGTTAAGGTCTTTGTAAGATTCTGCGCTATCTGCAGAGTATTCTGGTATGGTTGGATCTGGAATTTCCCCACCTCCTGTATTTGGATATCGTGGAATGCCTATGGAACCATGTGATGTTAAGAGGTGAGGCCTGGTTAGGAAGGGTGGATGGCAGGTATGTGGGGGATCAGTGGAGTGTAGTAGATTATGACATGTGACACATTTCTGGGTGTGACCTGGAAGAGGCAGATCATTAGGGCTTAAGCTGGAATAAGTGGAACACTGAGTCTTGAACTGCAAGAGGTGGATTACTGGGATAGGACTAAGAAGGGTACATGTTAGTTCTGCCCTTCCTCCCTTCCTGGACTTCCTGTCTGTCATGATGTACACAGCTCTCCTCCCCAGCTGCCATGTGCTGCCAACATTGCCAGCAGTTCCGGAAAGAACTGAGACCTTTAGAAATTGTGAGCTAAAATAAATCTTTCCTTCCTTATGTTGTGGATGTTGTGTATCTATCCCAGCAAGGAGAAAGTAACTAAGACATATTCCAAGACTTGAAGTGGTTTTCAAACTTTAGTTAATTGATATTGCCAGTGAAATCTTAAAAACTTAATTTATAGTATAGTTTAATGCAATTATAGCCTCAGTTTTTCTTTTCCACTAAAGTTTTAAATTTGGGGGTTAATAAAAACCATACAAAGTATCTGACATGTATTATATAACCTTTTAAAGTAACACTATTGAAAATCAAACAGCTGAATGAACAGATTGACTATTTGATTAGATAAATTCAACACTCGCAATAAATGCATATCAGTCTCTATTAAAATCGCCCTATGGCAATTGTAGACAAAAAAGAAATTACCTTTTATTTAATTAAAATATTTATCTAGTTTCAACTTGTACCAGAGATGAATCACTACAGTTACCACTACAGCCACTGCCGAAGAGCTCATTGTTTAGGTTAAGAAATCTATTTCTTTCCATTCATACCATGTTTATTTATACCGTTTGCTAAAAGAGGGGGATGATAAAATTCTAGTGTATGAGTATGCTGCTTATGTCCCATTTCCTGATTTCTCAATGGCAAAGAAAATCATATGACCCAGCCCAGATTTAAGAGACGGGGAACTATGCATGGCTTCTCCATGACAGAAGCACCAAAGCCTCACTGTGTAGCATGCACAGAGTGCTAAGAGTTATTGTGGCTTTTGCAAACAGTGAATAACATCAACTTTATGTGAAAGTAGTTTAAATTTAAATGGTCTAAAGACTTCAATAGAAAGAAGAACATTGTCAGAACTAGAATGTAGGGGGAATATCTAAGGTGTATTGAGTAGGACAGAGAAGATCAATTTTTTTTTAGGTTAAACAAATCTTAATGAATTCCTTTGTGTGGACCTCAATTCTGCTAAACCCATTACTGTTACTAGTACTAGAAAGGGGAAAAGTCTATTACTTTCATGCTGATTATTGATAAATCAAGTCATCTGAGAGAAAATTTTTCTAAATACATATCCTAGTATTATTTCACTATTAATAAAACTCTGGAGGCATTTCTTCAATAGCTTTAAAGCAAATAAAAGATAGGAAACTAATTACTTTTTAAAGTTTCCACACACAGTCCTTAGATGATCCTAGGGAGCAATTAGAGTTTGGCATGTGGCACACTGAGTGACTTTGGCTTCAGTTTTATAAGAAGAGGCAGGTAGGAGGGTATAACATAGCAACTAAGGATAGGGCAGGGAGGGGCTTGAGGGGGAGAGTGAACTGTGTATCTGGAGTCCAGCAGCGTCCAGTTTGCTCCCTAGGGGGTGAAATTTTCTGGCTCATGACAGGTGGTCTCAATGTGAGACTTATTGCAGGGGCACTGCTATTCAATCTCCTAATTATGTTATCTCTCCACTTGTTCTACGGATACATGTCCTGCTCAGGCAAAGTGCTTCCAAGTGGTACCTTGGGGTTTTTGCAAGATAAAAAATGTTATCTAAAGATGATGGTTTTAAAAAGAAGAATAAAAAGAACTATATGAGAGTTAAAAATTTTAAAAAAGCTAATCCTCCACAGTGACCAACAACCCTGAGCTCTGTAGCCAGATTTGGTCCATAACTTGGCTCTGCCACCTGCCAGTGATGTGATCTTGGACAAATGACTTACACCCTTTTTTGGGCCTTATTTCTTCATCTATAAAATGGTACTAGAAGAGATCCCAGTAAGGGCCACTGGGAGGATTAAATAAATTAAGATATAAAATTCTTAAAATATCCTTACCTATAGTAAGTGTTCAATAAATAATAATTATGATGTTAGGATTTGCATGAAGAAACTGATCAGCAGCATAACATAATAAATGCACAGCAGAGGGGAGAACTTGATGAATACAGCCAGTGCCAAAATACTGAGGAAAAAAATATAAACTAGCAACGTGAATGAGACCATTCCAGCACCAATGAAAAACCCGGTGATCAGAACAACAGACTCTCTCAGAATGTTTCTCATTGGGATGCAATTTCTATGTTAAGGAGGCGAAACGCAGCAAAAAGAAATTTTTCCTTGGATTAGGGTTTTTTCTTTTGTTTCATTAAACTAAAGTTTAAGAAATACTACTGTTTGTGAATAGCATGCGCTTTTACTCCGTTTTGACTCAAAAACCAGTGGTCCGTGAGGGATCAGGGCAGGGGCAATTATCTGAGATGGGACTAGTTTTGCTATGCTAGCACTCTCTCCAGCCTATCTGACACCCAGGTTGGTCCCACCTTTTAAATACATCTTGAAGCCCATACTCCTCCCATTCCGTTATTGTCACCTTAGCATGCTCTACGGTCAGGATCCCACAGTCCCTCTTCTTCCGGTCTACATCCCGTCTCCAACGAGACGCCTCTGGGATCTTCAAAACGGAAGGTAAAAGCAATTCCTCCTCTACTCAAAAGCTCTCAATGGTTTCCCAAGGGCAGTTAAAATCCTAGCGCAATCTCAACACCTGGACTTTTTGTGTCCCCACTAAGGCCCAGCCACTCTGCTCTTCATTTTCTTTTCTACACATGCCAAACACTTTTTGATTTTGCTTTTGCTGACCTTTTTGCCTGGAACCTTTTCAGATCTCCGTGTGTGGCTTTTAGTATACATGTGCTAGCTTGAGTGCCACCTGCAGAGGGAGGATCATCCATTTAGCTTTACCGAAAGCAGGCTTCACAACACTATTTCTTGTATTTCAGTTTATTTTCTTCTTAGCACCCATTAAATCTACTTTTCTTGCTTTTTTTCCTTCAGTGTGGCACTATTTTCCTTCTCAGTGGAATATAAACCTCACAAAGGGAGAGCCTTCTTCCTTCCACCTCCAGCTCCTATCATGGATCCTTGGAAAACAGTAGAACTTCTGGGCGTTAAATGATTGAAAGCAAGTCATGCCCACGGTGCTTGATTTGACCATCTGTCTCTCCGTGCTCTTCCTAGCAATGGCTATATCTTCTCCTAATCTTGCAATATAAGCACCCTAGAAAAGTAAAAATGGCACACCATCTTTTACCTCCCCGTTTTCCTGTCAAATCTAGTATGAGAGCCTGCCTCCTTTTTTGGCATTAATACAACTATCTGAAGAAAGCTGGAGTCTTGGATTTAACTGGAACTGGGGAAATGACTCCAGAATCATTTCTACATCCTAGGATCTTCTGTATTTAGGCTGATTTAACATTGATTCTTTCCAAACCAAAGTTCAGCGCTCCCCTAGACCATAGTGATACTAGCAGCCTCTATCCACAGCCAAAGTGCTTTCCTGGGTGTGAGAGGGTATTACGCAATCGAGTTAGTTCTTGGCCAGTTCACCTTGGTAAACTCAGCCCAATGACAATCTCTAGAGACAGCTACTGTAATTATATTTTTACTAAGGGTGTGAATAAGAATGGAGTTAATTGGCCTCAAAATGGCAGAGACAAGAAGCAAGTCTTGGTTAGCTGCAGATCAACATTGCTGTTGGGAAATTAATGCATTGGTGGCAAGTGAGCTTAAACTTTGTATTTCAATCTCATACTTATACAGATTATATTCATCTAATTTTTATATTGCACATAAGAATTTTAGTCCTGAGGTTATCAAGGTTCAAAATTGGTAGGGAAAAAATAACCCAGAAAACTTGATATACTGCAAAAAAAAATCATGCTTCTCAACGAATAGGACAATGAAACTTCTATCTAATAAGAGAGTGTTTTGAGCATTTCTGTGTTTCATGCATCCTAAAACAAGGCAAAAGAAGAGCTAGATATAAGAATCAACATTTGCATTGTAGCTGAGCAGTAGTTCTTAGCTCTGAATGCACATCACGATCATCTGGAGAATTGTAAGTAACTACAGCATCTAGGGCTCCATTCCAGGACTCTGCTCAATGGGCCCTGGGGCGATTTATAAAGCTCTGAGGTGATTCTCATGTGCAATCAGTGTTGAGAACTACTGTGTTAGAGACTTGCTGTTTGTTACAGTGAAAGCTTTTGGAAACTTCGTAAATAAGTAATGGACTTAGAGACAAAAAAGAAAACCATTTGGATATGGCACAAATTGATGTTTTTGCCCTAAAAGAGGCTGCAGTGCCTTTTCAGGCACTCTAGATTTCTTCCACCTTCCTTCAGAAGGATCCTCCCACCCCTATCTCACTATTGTCAAAGAACTGAGAAGTTTCTAATACACAGAAAGAATTCTTTTTCACGTGTATAGCTGGAAGTCCCTTCCAGAGAACAGGAGCTCCAGGCAAGAAGTCAGTAGGGCTGTAAATCATGGGGTTAGGGAGCAGCCAGAACACGGCTACAGCCTACACTTTCCACAAGTAAGAGTGGATGAACTGCAGGAAGACATGACAAACTTCAGTTATATTCAGATTCCAAGGTGGCAGAAGCAGGGCACTAGGGCTACTAGACCTTATGGGGCTGACAGCCGTAATCACAGTTTGGCAACTGAAGTAAATTAGTCATCTTCACCTACTGACATGTAATAGTAATTCATTCATATAAGAAATAACATTGTTAGAAACAAAATAATCTGGCACCAAAAGAAGGCCGGACAGATTCACTATATTAATCAATATTGTCACCACAGAATGCAATACCCATCACCCACGACATGAAAGGGAAGGTTTACGTTGGCCCACAGTTTCAGGGCATTGAGTAAATGGTAGGTTGGCTTTGAGGCAAAAACATTACGGGGGAAGGGCTTGGCTGGGCAAAGCTTGTCAGTTCTTTGTGGCTGCTAAGCACAGAAAGGATTAACTCCAGAAAGCACAGGCCCAGGGACCAGATCTACTAGCCAAGATCACACCTCCATGATCTACCCAGAGGCAACCAGAGTGTGTTCTATTCATCACCTCAGAGGCTCATAAACAACCAAATTGACATATTAAGTTAACCATTACATTCTACCCCTTGTCAACTCATACCCAAATGCATTTCCTTAAACCACATCTAAATAAATGCAGCACGTTATTAATTCTGTGTAACATATTACAATTATCCAATATATAATCCCTTCCCAAAGTCTCAGCAACTCCAGCATTTTAAGCTGATCTTGGTAGCCCATGCTCGGAAGCCCAGCACTCTAGTGACTGAAGCAAAAGAGTAGCAAGTTCAAGCCCAGCCAGTTAACTTACCAACTGAACAAAAGATACAGTAAAAATAGGATAACATAGATCTGGAGATTAGCTCAGTGCGAAGACCCGGGTTCAGTCTCTACTATGGCAAAACAAACAAACAAAAAACTAGGTCTGATATTTTTCAAAAGTACAAGGCAAAATCTCTTCTGAGAATCAAGGCAAACAATTAGCTGTAAATCTCCATGAAAAAAATTGTAATCACAAGCTATAATGTTACAGGGCAAATATTCCCAAACCAAAAGGCAGAGAAAAAGAATAGAAAAAATAGGATAAACTTTATGTCCTATAGATTTATATCCAGTGTTCTGGGCACATGGTGGTGAGATGTGAGTTCTAGAGGGCTTGGGTAGGCCCACCCTTAGGACCTTGGTTGCTGTCCACATGGTGTCTCTTGGCCTGGTTCTGCTCACAGTCTACAGCTTTCCTTAGGAGACATTTGATGTTTCTGGCATCTCTGACTTCCTGGGATCCCCACTGCACCTCTGGCTTCATGCCTACAACTACAAGCACTGCTCTCTGTCTTGGGTATCTTGCTTGAGCTCCCAAGTTTTTCTTTGAAATATGAGTGAAACCCTCTTTGACTCCACAACTCTGCATACTGGTAAAACCAGCAAGGGAATGATGTCAAGGTTTGAGACCAGTGTGGGCAGTAGCTAGGTCTCCAGCTTTAGTCTTTGAGTACCTGGACCTCTGAGCACAATGCAGTGACTCCTGGGAAACTAATTCCCTTCTTGCGTAGGGGCTCTCTTCTCACATAAAAGGCTTACAATTTTGCACCTTTGATTCAATGGTGTAATGTGAAGAGTGGTCTTGCTGATCATGGGATGCCCACAAGGCATCTTTCTTGTCCCTGTATAAGTACTTGGCTTCTTCTTAATGGTGCTAATGTCTTTAGAATCACTACCTGCTTTAGCTCTAACTTTATATGTACTTCCTTTGACAAAACTTAAGTTTTTTTTTTAAAAAAATTCTACTCTTTTTTATATCCCAATTTTCACTATAAATCTGGCTTAAAGCATTCAGCCATATCTATGCCACAAGGGCTGCATTTAAACTTTCTCTACCAGACTTATTAATCACTGCTCTTAATAAAGTCTCAGGACACAGACAAAATACTGACAATTTTTTGCAAGGGTGTAACAAACATGGCTTCTATTCTGACTGCCAATGGAGTTCTTGTTTCCAACTGGAATTTCCTAAGACTGGCCTTCTTAATAGCATTCGTGGGTAGTCTTCTGAGCTCTAATAACAATCATTCATCAGGCTCTGCAAATAGCACTCTAGGGCTCCTCTCACTGACGTCTTCAACCTTTTCCAAACTCTTCTCATAAACCAGTTCAAAGGCTTCTGAATCACGCAGTCAGGTGTGGTTACAGTAAAGACCCCAGTTCTGTGACACCAATTTTCTGTATTGATCAGCTTTTCCATCATCAGGACATAGTACGTGACACCCATAACTTAAAAAAAAGAAGTTTAATTTGGATGATGGGTTCACAACACTCAGTCCATGGTCAACTAGCGTTAACATTATAGCAGAAGAGCATGGGGGTTAGGGGGGAAAGCTTCTCAGCTCATAAAGGCCAGGAAGCACAGACAGAAACACCAGGCAGCAAGGGACCAGGCATCAGATGTGAGATCCAAGGGCACACCCCTGTGACCCACCCGGACATATCCAGAAGTCTGCTTTGCTAAGCCCCTCAGCAGCCCCCAAGCCAATCAAGTTGATGCAGTTAAGCCTAGCTACTACATTCAACAAGAGATAGAGAATTCAGAAGATTAAAATTCTAGTTTTACCTCTGTCATCAGCTATTCCCATGGCTCAAAACAAGTAATTAAAGTCAGTTTTCTAACCTGTAAATCTGAAGGGGTGAAAGAAGGTTACACATCTTCATAAAATATCTACTGAAGTCACTAACAGGCCTGATCACAAAGTTCTCTGCAATTATTACACAAAACCTGGGGGTTACAAACGGTGGTGAGATGACAACTGTCTCACACTTCACTGAGCCTGACTCCTGAGGGCCCCCAAGCACAAAGGATCGAATGGGCTATTACAAAGGGGCTTTAGCCACATCAACTGAGTATGCAGAATTACCACCAACAATCATCTTTAATTTAAAAAGACTACCTATGAACACAAGAGTCGATACGATTTCGACAATGTAAAGACTACCCACTGGTGGGTCATTTTAAAAGATGACTCCAATTTTATTTCCCATGATTATGATACAAAAACCTGGGCATCGTAACTTGAACTCTGGCTTCATGATAGGATTTTTTGGGGGAATTAAAACCAAGATCAAAATCAAAATCAAACAGGTATCCTCTCTGATGCTTATGCTTCCATCCTGAACAGATTAAATGAAAACTTTGGAGATAGGGCTGCACGTGGCTTAAAACTCCGTTAGTGGTTCTGCCGTGGAGCTCGGATCTGGAGCTACTGAATTAGGCCAACTGTTCTTTGTCCCATTACAAAACACCCATGCATCTTTGCGTAGCCGTCCAGCTGTGCATCTTCCCTTACCTGGAATGCTCTCTCCTTTTATCTTTGGTCTAACCTTCCATCTGTCAATGCCCAACTTTTATCTCTTCTTTCTCAACGTGCCTTACAGCTTATGGCATGCTGGGGCTGGGGGTGTGGCTCAGAGGTTAAAGCACTTGCCCAGCAAGCTCAAGGCTCTGGGCTTTTCCCAGCACCACATAAACTGGGCATGGTAGCACATGCCTTGTATATCTCAACACATAGGAGGCTGAGGCAGGAGGACTGCCATGAATTTGAGGCCAGCCTGGGATACATGGTGAGTTCAGGATTAGCTTGGACCATACAGCAAGACTCTGCCTCAAAACAAAACAAAACAAAAACTTAAGGCATGCTGCTCTCTTCCAAAGCTTTGCTACAGTATCATCCATGCTACCTGTAGAGTGTGTTCTGTTAAGTTACTCCTGGTATGTAATATTTTTGCCAACTTTCTCAATAGGGGAATGTGTTCCCTCCCTTCAGAACAAGAACTTTCTACAAGTCCTTTACAATGTAGATATTTTGTTCTTCCATTTCTGTTTCCTCAGTAGATACCAGCACATAATTCTTGGTTTAGAAGATGCTGCAAAATCTGTGTTTCATTGTTATAGACACACTAAAGTTCACTAAAGTGATCTTATTTACTGCCATGTCCCCCAGGTTTAGATTTCAAATGGAAATGAACAGATGTTATTTGTATATCTCCAAGGGCACCTCATACCATGTTTTGCTCCAGATACATAGAGTAAACACCACCCCGCAGGCAAAGGTCCACAGAAGCCAAGGGAGTCAGATTACCAGTGATAACCACAGCTAACTTTTATAGCATATTTTGCATTAACATTTTACATGAAATCTCATCAACTCTAAACTTAATTCAGGATTGTTGGGCGGAAGGTGAGTGAGGGGAACACATGAACCAGGAGGGGAAGCAAAAGCAGAATCCAGGTCCCTGATCTCCGAAGCCAGAGGCCTCCTCTGACGGTACCAGAATCTGACTGTTCTTCCCTTTGGGATAAACGACCTGAGGAATGAATCAGATCTATCTTAGTGACATAGTGGAGGGCCATTTTAGCAGGAGAACAAAGGGAAGGAGACGTGGCCTTTTGTCATGGGTTTGCAGTAGCCCTTCCGGAAACTGGGCCTGCTGTTTTAATCAAGAAGACAAGAGAAGGAAAAACACTTATCACCACATGGTATGACTTATTTAATAAGCTCTGCACAAAAAGACCATGAAATTTTGGCATTCCCATCTGATTTTACAAAGTGCCAAGAATTATAAAAGCATTGTCTTAGCAATTTAAATCCAGATCCTAACTGACCCATTGATTACAAGATCTCTGAAAGCCTGTTGTGATTTGCCTGCATGAGGAGATGAGTCCTGGAGATTAATATAATCAATGAGCCTCTGGCATCAGGCGCCAGAGTGATGTAGTGTGCTTCAAATTATTACTGGGGTTGAGGGAGCTGGACCTCTTCTCTCTCTTATCTCCCCAAATAACTGAATATGGGGGCACCCTTGAGAGGAGAGTGAGCAAAGAACAGGAGAAAACATTCTGTTTGGAAACGGGGAAAATCTTCCTATGATATCCATGTCAATTTATTAATTGAAACCAGTGCTGTGTAATGATGAGTCATATGTTGACTTACATTTTCTATTAAGTCACAGTAAAACAAATTAACAGAAGATAAATGGATAATTTAATACATTTTTACTCAAATGAGCTTATCTAAATTATTATCATTTAAGTATGTAATAACAATAAAAATCAAGAGATATTTTACGTTTTTGGGTATGTCGGGGAAATGAAGCCTGTGAAATCGAGGGTGTACTTTGTACTTCCGGCACACCTCGATTTGGGTTAGCTGAGAGCCACAGGTGGCTGGTGTCTACTGTACTAAAGAGTACAGATATGCTAACTGAAACTGACATCAGATAGAGATCAGCGTCAACAGTTAGGTACTTCATATGCTTCTGTATTTTCTTTCTACTGTCTCCTTCACTGTCTCACAAAAAAAGATTATCTTAAAGGTTACATGCTGTATTAGCAAAAAGTTGTGTGCCTTGGAGCAAACTAGACTAAGTGACTCCAGAGTCAGCTTTGTGGCCTTGGGTGAGTTGATTTACCTCTACGAATCTCAAGTTATTCAATGATAAAATCTAGATGAATATGGCTAACCCACCAGATTGTTGGGTAGACTAAAAATGGCAGGTATAACGTATATAGCCTTGCCTAGGATAAGCACAATGGGCATTCAAACAACAATTTCCTTGCAGAAAATCCAACTTGACTCCTGGCAGGATCAACTTCAGATTAGAGGCTCCATGGGTCCTGCTATGCCATGTTTCTCCCCTTGAGATCTCTTCTGCTAAGGCCATCCGATACAGGGTGAGCTACTTTTTAAATTTTTAAAATTCAAGTTTAAGGAGTACTTTCTCAAGTAAGTTTACTCTGACTTCTTATTTAAAGTTGTGCCCAAGCCCTGATAGTTCCCTAGCTCCCGGTCTTTATGGTTTCTATAGCATTTGTCAATATCTGACATAATCTCCTCTACGTGTTGGTCAACTATCTGCCATTCTCTTGTACAAAGAAGCTCCACAAAAGCTGGGACTTATCTGTCTTCCCCCCTATTGCCCAGCACAAAACAGAGTCCAGCAAGTGTGTGCAAAAGACATGAACATGGGGAAGAAAGTGTACATGGCATCCTGATTCTAAGGTGAGTAAGAATGAAATTCTGGAGCTCTTTTTAACCTAAGTGAATGGCTTAGGCGGCTGGTGGCTAAGATAAAGCCTCATCTGCTGAAGTTGGGTATTGCCTATCTGGAGCTTACCAAATGGATTTAGGAGGGATCAGGAAAGTTATTCTCCCATGGGTGCTATTGTCCTTGCTACTGCGGATGTGTATCACAAGCAAGGTATATGTTCACTCCACTAAAAAGTTATGCACCCGACTTGGTTATTGTTGCCCTTGAGAACAATCCAAATCCAGTTGGCCTGATGAAGTTTTCTGATATTGAGGCACTTGGCAATGCTCTGTATAGTGAAAAAAAGAGTGGGCGTCCTAGTTAGACAATCCTAGGTTTGGATCGCAAGCTGTCGTAGCCATGGCAAATTACGTAAATATCTCAAATCCTCAGTTTCCCAATCTGTAAAGCTTGAGATGACAACTCCTACTCTTCAGTGTTGTTATGAGAATTAACTGATGTTATTCATGGAAGTGCTTAAAACACCTTGAAGGCTCAGTGAATAGTAGCTATCAATATTAGCATCTTTGCACACATGATTCCTTCTTCAGAATATGATGACAGATCTTTGGCTGTTTTACATGTATGCTGTTTCTTTATAAGGTTCTGGTATTCCATTTCCACATCACTCTGTTATCTGCCCACTTGTGACTGAGAGGTCATGATCTTGGGGGGGGGGGGGAGAGAAAGAGAGAGAGGGAGAGAGAGAGAGAGAACTGAATTTTAAGCAGGCTTCTGGTGTAATTGGAGATGGACCCATGCATGAGATCGGTCTTGTTTCCATACTGAGGTTTTGTAGCCAGAGGCACAGACAGCTGATCTCTAGTCAAGATTATGGGTTAAATGAGAACAGGGAGAAGGGATGAAAACCCATCAATGTGGACATATCTTACTTTCTTGTAACACGTAGTGCTCTTCTTGATACAGTGTAGTTGAAGCAGTAAATGTGACCCTGTGTTCTGAACCCTCACTTGTCTTTGAGAATAATCAGACCAGAGGGGATTTCCTCATTCTTCTGTGACTGCAAGCTGGACTGGGGAGAAACTAGGCTGTTCTAGAAAGCTTAGGCCTTGGACACTAACTTGTAACTCCATATTTAATATTAATAATGGCAAAATACTATTGACTCTGGGTCAGGCATGATACAAATAGTGTCTCCGGCCTCCAGCAACTGTACAAAAAAGCTGTATTGCTCCTATTTTGCAGACAGGGTCATAGAGTCCACTGTGTTGCTGAAGGGTGAGAGCCACAATTTGAAGCACAGTGTGCGAGTCCCCCAGCCCTGTGTGTTTTCTCATTCTTAGGACCACAGCTGTACCTCGACAGTAGTGCCAGTGGAAAACCCAAGTCCTCACAAGGTATAAATCCCTATTCCCTTAAATACAAAGACCAGGGCTGAGAGCTGTGGCCTCAAAAAAGTTTTTAAAAAACTTGTGATGTGGGGTCTTTGGGAGGCAAGAATGGTGAAGTCATTGGCTCTTGCTGGAAAGAGGGCCATCTCCATCAGCAGTGTGCTACCTGGGGAACTTGAAGGGAGCTGCGGGTTACCCCAACAGCTGGCCCAGCTGCCACTGGGAATTTGGATACATGACCTTGACACAGATCCCTAAGGACAATACATTTTCACCTGGGATTCACGTAGGGTCTGCCAGGGTGTCCCCCAAACCTCAGAAAGTGCATGTAAAATTCTCTTTGCATTGTGGTGAAGGACTCAGGGTTAGCTCTCAAAAAGACTCATATCTTCACTTTTAAAGAATCACTAAAGTTAAATTTTTCATCTGTTTCTTTCCTGCAGTGTTCAGCACTTCTGCCCCATTAAGCGTACATCTGCGTGCCTGTGTGTGTCTCTGTGTATGCATGACATATTTCCCGGGGAGACACAAACATGTACCTTTTGGGCACATCCAAAAGACCAACGTAAGGATTGCACCAAAGTCCACCCAGGCGAGCCAATTAGATTTTTAGAGTTACCCACAAGACTATAGCTGATATTATATATATATATATCTTACATTTTATAGCCTAAACTGAGGCCGAGAGAGAGAGAGAGAGAGAGAGAGAGAGAGAGAGAGAGAGAGAGTCTTGCCCAAGATTGTTAAGGGCCAGGGCTAGGACTAGTAGCACTCCATTGGTCCAAAGACTCAGGTGGGAAACATTTACCAGCCAACCCCTTGAATGAAAGCAAAAACCTCCTTCCAGATTAATACCAACATTTGCAATCATTCTCAAGTCTAACCTTAGGAAACTCTACGTGGCTCACGAGTAGGGAACTGTGGGTTGCTTCCCCAGGACACAGGCAGAGGTCACCAAAAAGATATTTTCCTAGCCTCCGAGCGCTCGCGTCCCCTTCTGGCCAGGGGCACCTGAGTCGGCCCGACCTTCGCTCTCCTGTCCTCCGCTGCGTTGCTGGCCGCCCCGGATTCTCCTCCCGGTTCCCGCGGGGCTCGATTCCTAGCGCCCCCGTGCAGTTCCGAGGGGCCTGTTCCCGCCGTGGCGCCCAGCCTGGAGGGTGGGCGTGGGCGGGAGGAGCCACCGCTCTGGGGTCCGCACCGGTGGCGCCCAACTTTCTCCACCAGATGCTCCTGGCGGCGGCGGGGGGCTCCTCAGAGCGGCCGCCAGCGCACCTGTCCGAGTCCCCTTCCGCGCGCCACTGTGCCCCGAGCCTTGACACGACAACGTAAACAACACGCCTTCTGAGAACCGCACCACCACGCCGAAACTTCTCCAGGGTGCCCGCGCAGGCGCCCCTTACAGAGAGAGCCTCCCGGGCGCGGGTGGCAAAGCCCCCAGGCGCGCCGCGAGGACCTGCCAGCGGGGACGTCCGGGCTGGCCGCGGCCACAGCCAGCGATTTCCCACGGTCGCCCGCGCCGCCGCCACGCCGCTCCCTCCCGCGCGCGGTCTCGAACCCGCGGCCCGAGAGGCGCCGCCGCCGCCGCCTCCCCGCCGCCCCGCCGCGCCGCGCCCGGCACTCACTTTCCCCGGCGCGAAGTCAGTCCCAGGAGGCCGGGGGAGCTTCCCGCCCGAGGACGCGGGCGCCCATGGCGGGTGAGGCTGGTTCGCCGACAGCCGGTAAAATCCAGAAAGCGGGCGGGGAGCGGAGCGGCCGGACGCAGGGGAAGACTGGGAAGCCCGGCCCGGGATAGGCGGCAGGGACGCAGCCTCCTCCGCGCCGGCGTCCCGGCCGGCTCCCGGAGGCGCGAGTCGGTGCACTTGTCCTCGCGGGGCGCCTTAGAGGAGGAGTCAGGGTTGCAACACTCCTGTTCCTTGCTGGAGGCGAAACCCTGGATGCGTGGCGTGCGGACGGTCCAAAGCCAGCCAGTTTTGCAAGGTGACAGAGGCGCCCGGGGAAGCCGGAATGCAGCAGAGATGGGCGCGCGCGAGAGATCACCGATTTTCCCAGATGGGCGTTCGAGGGCCAGGCCAGGCGTCTCGCCAGACGGTACCAGCACAGTCAGAGCACGAATAAAAACGTCTTCCCCGGTCAAATGACCTCAAAGACGGCTTTTCGTCCCTCGGCTGACATGCTGAGAGCCTTGGTGTCAAATTTCTTATTTCTGCACGGAATGGAACAGCAGCGCGACCAGCTTGCTGGCTTGGAGTTCCAGGGCTTCGAATCTCACCTTTCCGGAGAAGGAGGAGTCAGAGGAAAAAGGGGAAACAGATAACAACAAACCCAGCGAAACAAGGACCACAGGACAAAAAACACCAGAAGTACCAGCTGGTGACCCACAGTGGTTTTGCTTCCTTTTTTATACCCAAAGCCCAAACTTTCAGGGTGCAGGGCTTATACTCTGCCACTCAGAATAACACGGGAACATCCGTAGTGGCTAAATAACTCACGTGTGTGTGCTTTCCACAAACACAGCATTTATCTTCTGAGTTGTACTTTATTTTTTGGTGGTAACACACACACACAAACAACCACTACCACTATTTTTTTTTTCCTCTTGTGAAAGAAAAAGAAATCCTGAAACAATCGCAGCTACCTGAATCGCACGGTTATCTTGAATAAGTACTGTATGCTGCCCAGCTAGCATCTTAAGTCATAGTGTATCTGATTGTTATGTAGCCTAAGGGCCACCGAGCAAATAATATAAACAAAAGCTATTGAGTTTCAAAACAAAAAATTTCTGGAGCACTGGAATTTTCCTTCTGATTTGATTGCCACTTTGCACTAACTGGCAAGTTATATCCAGCCACGGCCTCCTGGCAAACCTCAGGAAGCCACTGACCATCCCAGGGTGCTCTGGTGATTCTTTTGGGTTACAAGCCCAGAGGCACCTGCATAGACATAACAACCTCGGGCTTCCTGTTCAGGAGCGTGTCCTTGTAGAGTTTAAGCCACCCACTCCGTAGGGCGCTCTGAGCTGATCGAAGGGGCTTCTCCCACACACAGCCTGGCAGTGGAGGCGGGGATGCTCTCTCGCGTGTCCATTAAGGGGCGCAATTTATTTTTCAGAACCAGTTGTCAATATCATCGATAGGAGAGTACACACACACATTTTGACTAAATGAGATTATGGCCCGATAAATTCATTGTGAAGTTGAAAATAGTATGAGTCGATGTATTTAGGGCACCTAATCTACCCAACGTCATAGTTTACCCTGGCCTTCTCTAAACACACTCAGATGCTTACATAAGCCTACCTTGTATAAGGGGGAAAATATCTGTCATACAAGGCCTATTTTATCAGAGTGGTTGCACAGGTATGTTTCAGCATTATTAAGAAACTAGAAATTTTTAAATGGATTCATCTGAGATGGAGAACTGTCTGTATATCTGTTCAATATGACTTATCGAAAGCAGGGCTCACTCAGTTTTGTAGTTTTTCTAACCAGCCTGTTTCAGTAGACAGTGAAGAAAACCACCTCAGGTAAATCCAGACTGTCCGTTCTTGGTGGCAGGGTCACAGCAGACGGCTCTGCTCCTCTGTGCTCATGGTTTACAGCAGGTGACAGATGGGTCGTTGACATGTCAGGGGAGAAGGTCAAGGCTGGCTTTCTGTTCTGTCGCATACTGACTCTAAGCACAAACACTCACTGTCAGGGAGTTACTTTGCCCTCCTGCTACTCCCACGACGAAGGAAGTGGGCTGGGAGCTTCACTCTCTTTCTTCTCTACCCCACCTTCTTCTCTACACACGGACACACTCTCCCTTTCTTTTTATTATTCTTCTTGCTCATTTCTGCGCCTGTCCAAGGGGCTGTGTTCCTCCTTTGGTCATAGCTGACCCTCTAGCTACTCCAGGACCCCATGTCCTCTCACCACTTCTGAGACCTTGCTTTAGAGTTCAGCCTGGGGAAAGACCCTTGGCCTGATCATTGTTTTGGGTTTTTGCTATTCATTTGGCTTCTCAGTGCTTCATTAAATCACTGTAAATGGGACATGGTAACATATCTCCCCAAAATTTAGTGAGAGGAATAATGACGGTGATATCATATGTGAAATGCCTGTCATGTAATAGAAAGTCTAGAAACAGTAAGCTCCTGTTTCTCCTTCCCCTTTTTCCCACTCTCGTTGTGTGTTTAGTGTCTTCTGCCCCCATGGCCTGCTTCATCTCAGCCTACGACTTCTCACATCTTCTGATGTGACCTCTGATTCTGCTAACCAGGGGGTTGACTTTATAATGAGATTCACTCATTTCTTCATTTCTTAAATTAATGAAAGAATGGTCTACCTACACCACTTACCTTTTCCTAGCTTAATCCCTCTCACAGCTTGAACTCCATGGTACTTGGCTGCACACCAGCATCACGCGTGCGCGGGGATTCAAGCGCATTGTGTCTGGGTGACCCTTTGCAGAGCTTTTTATTCGAGAGGTGCAGGGTGGAGCCTGACTTCTCTTTTTCTGCAAGGATGCACAGGCAGCTGCCTCGCGTCCTTTCTGTCTCTAGCTTCCTCAACTGTTCTCTAGGCTGGATCCTTCAGCTCTTTCCCCAGCCACTGTTCTCCCTCACTTCCCCCTCTGGAAGTGTCCCTTCCCGAGCTCTCAGGTTCCCGCCTCCCGTTGTCTCTGAGGTATTCCTATCTTGATTTTTGCCAATGTCCCTCTTCTTTCTTCTTCTCCTGGGTTCTTTATTTTTCTCATTACAAGATGAAACAATTGTCTTCCAAAAGCCTCAGTATTTCTTGATGATAATTAGATCGTGGTGGCCCTAACTGATCAGTGAACTAATCCATGTATGAGCTGAAGTCTGACTGTACTCTTAGATGGTAGGCGCTGGTCAGAGGATCTGCGCTGCTAAAGCTGTGACCCGAAGGGTGAATTCTTGTCCCGGCTCCTCCCATCTTTCTCTGTGCTTCCTGCCACTGTGAGCTGAGAAGTTTGCCTCTCACAGACCATGCACCTGAAGACCTTTCACCATGTTGTCTCTTCCTTGCAGCTGGCCATGGACGGTACTCTTGGAAACTGTGAGCAAAATATAAAACTCTACTCTAAGCTGTGAGTGTCAGGTATTTTATCCTAGTGAAAGTGAGTAATACAGAAGACTACTTTTCTTTCTTTAAAATAGTACATGGAAAATATGTTTTAAAATATTAAAAATCCACAATCATAACACTAAAATGCATAAAAACCCATAATCTTACTACTGAAAAATCAATATAAATCATATATCTTCTTTCATCTAGTCCCATCTCTATCTAGTGGAAACCACTGTTAACACATGGCTGCACAGGTGTTTTTTCCATACATGTAAATAGCTGTGTCTCTATATTTACACGAGTGTACTTTTCTTTTTGAGACAGAGTTTCACACTGTAGCCCAGGATGCTTCTGAACCCATTTTCTACCCCATGCTAGCCTTGTAGTCACGGCAATTCTCTTGCCTCAGCCTATAGGCATGTGCCACCACACCCAGCTTGATGTACTTTAATACTAAAGTGCAGTAATTTTTGTGATTTGTCTTTTAAAGTGTAATGCAATTATATGTGGTGGGCTATTCTATAGAGATTGTGGCTACACAGTTTGCAATTTATTCTTCCTCCTTAGACTTTTGAGTGATCCCACCTTGTGACCGTCATAAGTGATGCCATGGACATGCCTTAACATACTTAGAAACAGCACTGTTGGTTCAAAAGAAATGACCATTAAGATTTCGATAGCTACCAAATTTCTTTCCAAAAATGTAGAAAGTTCTACGAATCAAATTGCTGAGTCATACAGTAGGAACATTTAAATATTTGACATATGCCTCCCAACGTTTATTAACACCACTCCTAGCAAGCATGTTTTATTGCATCCTTGCAAGCCCTAGACTTACCAATTCATCATGCCAGTTTGGAAAAAATATAACATGGGTTATTCTAATTCAGCCTTTGATTTCTTGTGAGGTTGAGTTTGTATGCTTATGATTAAAAGTCAACTTGAATTTTCCCCTTATGTTATGGTTGTTCAATTCCATGTCCTTTTTTTCTCATGGAATATTTGTGTTTTTAAAAATTACTTTTTGAGGTATCTTCTCAGACATATTGACACTTTGTGAAGTGTATTTGTACGCTTTTCTCTGTATCTGTCATATTTCTCTTAATTTGTGGCCAGTCACTGCATGAAGCTTTTCATTTGCACCTAGTCAAATATGTCTTTTGTATTTCATCACATCTTCTGGGTTTTCTGTTTTTTTTTTTTCTTGCACTGAGTACTGATAAAAAGTCTTTCTTTTCCTTTAAAATGGATCTTTAATTAATGTAGGGTTTATTTTTAAATGTAATAAAGATAAAAAGTTAGTTTTATTCTGAATGCACGGTCAATTATTTTTCCATTAGGGAAAAAATAAAATAAGATTTTTTTGCACTATGAATCATGCATTTCCATTCCATATGTTTATACTTATTCTGAGCATCATTCTTTTTATTAGAGATGCCTGTTTGTGTGTCAACAATTCAGTATTGATTACCATAACTGTAAAAATAGCATATTCTGTTATCTATCGCTAATGCCCTCTTCTTCTGTACTTTTAAATTTTTCTTAATATGTGCTCTATATTTATTGTACACAAAATTTTAGGATTAATTTGTTAAACTAAAGCATTTCTTTGGAATTATGTTACTTTATGTATTTACTTGGGAATGACTGATATTATTAAGGTACAAATTCTTTTCAGTCAGGAAGATTATCTCTCTATTAAGATTTTATTATAAACTTCAAAGTTTTCCTTAATGTTATAATATCATCATAATTTTATAGTACAAAAATTTAATAATTTCATATTATAAACATTTAGGCTGTTTTCAAGCTTTTATTCTTATGAATAATGCCACAATAGACATAGTTTTGTAAAGTATGAAAAGAGATTTGCCTGTGGGAACTTGTTTCCTCAGTCTCAAGTTGCTGGTGAGGTATAATTAGGTCAAAGGGCATGTACATTTTATAGGGCTTGAGAAATAAAAGCTTATCTGTTTTGATGACTACAACTGCCAATACTCTCTTTGGCACATCCTATGGTCAGGAACAAGGCCTAAAATTTTGTTTTGTCCCTTTACCCTGTTATTACTATCGTCGTGTTTTCATTGCTTGCTTCCCCCCTTCCAAAGCCCCCTGGCTAGACTCACTCTAACCCATCTTACCCACATCAAACTCAAATGCTTCCCTTTAAAAAATCTGTTTGTGTCAGTCCCTGAATTAAAATTTTTTAATCAAGCATATTTCCCATTGAATAAAGCTAAAGGATTTTATTGGGTTTTGGAGCAGGAGCTCAATAATTATGACCAGCGTGCTTGAATCCACCCTTTATTTTTGGAATGCTCTTTCTGCCGTGCCTTGTCTACGTAAAACCTTATCCCTCTGGCTCTTCGGTTCCATGGCTATTCCTGATCATTCCGACTCAGAAAGTGCCCTGTTTGTTTCCGCCATGCAGCACTTGTATAAAAGGGTTTACAATACATCTGCTCTGTGCCACCTCAAGGGATCTCTGGGAGCTGATATGAGTCGTTGTGTGTGAATATATATGGTAAATTATAAACCATGGGTAAATATAAGACAATGCTGTTATTAGTGTTCTTTTCCTTCCAAGGAAGTCTACACCTCGGGTAAGCAAAGCTGTTAAGCACAATGGGCCTTTATGAGCAAGGGCATGGGAATCATCTTCTCCTGGGGTCACGCAGTAGAAAGGTGCTGAAAGAGGATGGTTGCCTGATGAGGATGCACATCTCCTTAACCCTAGGAGGGAGGAATGACTGGGCACGCGAAACAGAACGGGTGCTGGTCACTCTGCAATCACTATATGGGTGTCTGAGGGAACTGTGCGGAGAGTCTTCCTGTGCAAAGTGTGGTCCTGGGCCAAACTGCATAAGCAACACCAGAGACCTCAGTAGAAACACAGACGGCAGGCCCACCCCTACCTTCTGAGTCAGACCGTGTAGCTTAACAAGTTTCCTGGATGATTCATAGGTACATTCAAGTTTGAAAAGGTACGTGCTAGAGAAATGATCGTTAAGATTTTTGCTGACATTATTTTTGCACATACCTTCCAGAAATATATTTTTAAGTTATATATTTATAATATCCCACATTGTTATGAATTCATAAAAGCAAAATACTTAAAAATGAGATAAAGTTTAAAGTCAAAATAATTTATTAACAGAATAAAACTGTTTGGATTTTAAATAATTAATTACCAAGAAAGAATTGACAATATGATTCCCTTTTTTTTTTTTAAGATGTTGGCTTAACACTTCAAAGACAACAATTTGAAGGTCTGGTTCTAAATTCAACTTATTTTCAACTCTTAGTTTTAGCATTTTCCACAGCTAAAAAATATAGTACATGAAAATCTGTAGAAGTTGTTTTTTTAGAGCAACATTTATTTACTATATATTAAGAGGTCATGCATTAGAGTGTTAAGAATATGTTTTAAAACTTGTATATTTTACAGTGCTAGAAACTGTCAAGATAAAAAATTCTGAAGAAATACAATTAGAGAAAGAACAGTTTTGGTATAGTTTCTCTTCTCTGCGACTCAAGACCACGGATCTTTTCTTTGATTCTAAAGTTTTACCTTTTCCAGACTGTTCCTTTAGTGGAGTTGTAGTGCATGTAGACTTTCTAATCTGGCCTTTAAAATTCAGTATCATTCATTCCAGATTTATTTATTTATTTATTTTAGTATTGTATCTGGGATACAAACCAGGGCCTTTGCACTGAGCTACATCCCTTTATTTGGAGACAAGCTCTAAGTTACTAAACTTCTCAGCCTGGAGTTGAACTAGTGGGCTTCCTGCCTCAGCTTCCCAGAGTGCTAAGATTATAGTCTGTGTCACCAGGCCTGGCTAAGATTCACATTTCATGAACAGTGTTCTTTTTCTAAAAGGAAATGAGAGAGGATGGTAAAACAAAAGGCCATTTCCCTCCTACCCAAATGTAATTATTACATGTCTCAAATCTATTCCAACAAAAAGAAGTGGAAAATTGATATTTAATCCAATAACTTTTTATTGCTTTGCCATAACATAAACAGAAAATCTCTGTGTGGTACCAAGCATATCTATGCTGCCTCTTTTACTTCAGTAAGTTGTTAAATTACTAAAAGAGTTAAAATTTTAAAAAATCTTAATTTTATAAAATAACCTATGTGATGACAGAAAAGAAACAATCTTGCGCAGCTTTCCAGACTTGTGAGAAGCTACTGTGAGAACCAAGTGGAAACACCATTGTCAATTCCAATGCTAAAGATCAATACGGCTTAATTCCTTTCTTTCTTGGAAATCATTTTCTTCCTTCAGCATTTCTGATCATCCCCTCTTTGCTTTAATGCCCTAATTCTCACACGTGGACGTTGGAATTGCCCAGGGAGGCCATTTTAAGGTAGATTTCAAGGTCTGCTTCAGGTCTTTTCAATCCAATCTGCATTTCTGAGAAGAAAGGCTTGGGGATTATATTTAATAAGTTTCCTCAGATCTGGTGCAGTAGCCCAGAAAGGTGTGCAAAGACCGGTGGTTCGTTGAGGTCTTTACCACACAAACCTTTTGCCAGCAATAACAGTCACCTGAGACTTTGTTAGAAATGGGAAGCCCGGCTCATCTCTCCAGCACTATTGGCTCAGATTCTGATTTTAACAAGATCCCAGGTGATCCAGGGGCATTTCACAGCTGGAGAGGCACTGCCCTAACTAGCAGTGACTGGCAAGTGGGGGTTCTTCCTGAAGCTCCCTTGGTACTGGGGAAAACCAAATCACACCATGTGCTTTCCTGGATGAGATGTAAGGACAGGCACATGCTACAAATTTCACTTTTCAGATTGCAAAACCGAAGCACTAGATGACTGGGAGCAATCTGTCAGGCAAACTTCCAATACCCTCTAAAAATAATTTAGGTATACATGACAGTACTGTTAAATATGCTGTACACCATATTTCTAGAGCTTACTCATTTTGCATAACTGAAACTTTATACCTGTTGAACAAAATTCCCCGTGACTTCCTCCCCAGCTTCTGGCAACCACCATTCTACTCTCTGTTTCTGTGAGTTTGACTATTTTAGGACACCTCCTATAAACAGGGTAGTGTGGTATTGGTCCTTCTGTTTCCAACATTTCGTTTATCATGAGCTTTCAGAGGCTTATCTATGTTGACACATACACGGCAGAATTTTCTTTTATTTTTAAGGTTGTATTCCAACATACTTACACACAACATTTTAATGATCAGTTCACCCGTGGACAGGCACTCAGTTTGCTTTCTTATCTTTTGTGAAAAATGCTGCAATGAGTATAGAAGTGCTCATGACTTTGAGATGTTGATTTTATTTCTTTTACATATATCCCAACAGTGTGATTGGTGGGTCATGGGGTAGTTCTACTTTTTTTTTTTTCCAGGATCTTCTATACTGTTTTCCACTGTGGTGGCATCATTTTACATTACTACAAACTGTGCACAAGGGACCCATTTTGTCCACATTTATTCTGGTTATTTCATATAAATGGAATTGCAGAATATATGACAGTTTTTAACTTCTTTCATGTACCATGTGGTTTTCAAGCTTTCCTTGAGTATTGATATTTCACTCCTTTATATGGATGAATTATACTCCCTTGTACAGATACGCCATATTTTATTTATTCATCCACTGATGGACACTTGCTTGTCTCTACTTTTGGCCATTGTGAAAACGTTGCATAACTTTTGTGCACACTTTCCTTAGTCCAAAGTGGTGGTTATGATTCATTAATTTTAAGAGTATCATAACAACTGAAGGCAGAGTAGGGCATGGGCCTTGCTTAGTAAATAGAAGCTATCGGAATACTTCGTTTTCGAGAGACCAGAGAAAGAGATATTAAAATAGACCCTGAGTTAGTTTGCTGACAAAATGAGTGCTCCAATTTATGAAACCTCCAAAGACTTATCAGTTCTTCTAAACTTCACTCATTTCCTTATCAACATTTAGACTACACATCTCGTTTTTCAGTTCTCCTTGTGGGATGGGAGCATTCTTCCTACTGCTACCTTCTTACCCAACTGAATTTTCTCCTCCCTGTTTTATTCATTCACTTTTTAAATTCTTTCATTTATCAACAAAAACCAAGTCAATTCAAGAGGCTGGGCTACCCTAGGAAGAAATTTAGACTGCCTAATATCTCTTCCATGATATTATATTCTGGTAAGTTAGGGTCACATCACAAATGAGTAAATAAATGAACCAAATGCCAGATGGTAATATGCACTAAGAAATAAAACAGAGAAAAGTGTAAGAGTATAACTTAAGTTAAAGGAGTCCAGATGAGTCCCTGGTCTATAACTTCAGCAGAATCATGAATAAGAATTATTATATTAGTGTTTGATTGCTGTGACAAAATGCCTGAGATAATCAACTTGAAGAAGAAAAAGTTTATTTTGTGTGTAGTTTCAGAGATTTTGGTCCACGGACACTTGTCCTTGTTGCTTTGGGTCTGTCATAGCACAGTAATTCATGCATGGTAGCTGTGCATGGCAAAGGGTCCTATTTATCTTTTGGTTTCTAGGAAGTTAAGAGAAAGAGACAGAAAGAGGACAGGATCGCAATATTCTCAGAGGGCACACCTTCAGCAAGCTAACCTACTAAAGGTTCCTTCATCTCCCATGATGCCCTGGGTTGAGGACCAAGCCTTCAACACAAGGGCCTCTGGGGGATGTTCAGGAACCGGGATACAACCACTGTATAGCACTTTTCTGGAGTGGGTTTTTCTTGTGAGGAGAAGGAAGCCAATAGGGTATTGAGAAGAGTGACAGAAACATTCGTTTTAATTGGTTCACCTTGGCTGTTGCTGTGGAATAATGCTATTGACAACTGTCATCTCTGTCTCCCTCCCTGATTCCTTCGGGTGAGGTTTTTGACTCTTGAACTTTTCTTGAAAGTTCACTTTCTCGATTACATCTTCCAGGATCAGCTTTGTGAACTGACGCCATCCTTTTTTCCTTAGTTGGCCTTCAATTCCTTGAGGGATAAGGAAAACACCATACAATGAAAGCTTTCACCACTGAATTGTCACCATCTCAGCTGCCTCAGGTGATGAGTACCTATGGCTGGAGGCCATTACTTCCTGCTGGCTCAAGGCAAACAATCTGTGAAACTTTGTCTTCCTTGGTGTCCAAAGTGTGTGTGTGTAAAGGGAAGTTCCACTCTTTCCTGGAGCAAGACTGTATTTCTGCCATGGCCAGTGTTCATTTTCCTGACTAGATTTAGAAATAAAAGCAAGAGTTCAACTGTTCTCCTCTCCTGGTGATCTGATTTGGAGATTTCATATCGTTTTTATTTTCATTCCCCGATCTCTTTTTCCCCTTTCTTCTTTGTTCATTTTATCGGCTCTTAGGATAATGTGAAATGAGAGAAAGACCATTGGATTGAGACCTGGAAGGTCTGAGTCTCCTGGAGACTCTGCTCACTACCATGGCTTTGTTACTGTAGAGATGACACAGTGAAGTGGTCTGAATTATAGGAGCCCTGGGGTCACACTAGTCAGTCAGGATGACTAATTTTGCTATTTATTGGCTATGTGTCTTAGACAAATTATTAACTTCTATACTTTATGTTATTTTTTTGCACAGAACATAAGAATCAACTATACCTCTCTCACAGGGTTGCTTTGAGTACTACACTGATGTAAGTTTGCTTAGAATAGCATTAAGTGTGCAGCTACCTTCAAGTTCAGCACTATTGTTGACAAGTCTAAGTTACGTGTGAGTGCTAAAAATCTCATTGCATATGGAGTGTTCTATAGCCTGATCATGGTTTGGACCAGGAAAAGGAAAATAAAGTAGACATATTTTCTTCAGTCTAAAAGGAATTGTCACATGAAAGAGATTTTTTTTTTCTGAGTCGCTTGGAAAGTTCTTTAGAATTTAGTTAAAAAGAGAGGGAAAATCAGCATTTCTATACATTAGAAATGAGCTATCTAAAAAGAAGAAATTAATAACAATTCCATTTAGAATAGCAAGAAAATATACTCGAGAATACACTGAAACAAAGAGATAAAATAACTTAAGACTGAAAAATGAAACACTAATGAAAGAAATAATGAAGACAAAGTAGATGTTTTAATATAATAAATGGCGTTGGAGAATTGAAATTCCCATGTTGCAGGGATTCTCTTCTCTAAAATGTGATTCTAGAAAAGTAAAGAAGTGTCTCTTTTCCGTTGCTAATCAAGCCCTTTGTATTTGTGCTGCTTTTCTAATCCCACCAAGGGGAATGGTAGCGTTTTCCCAAAATAGGCAGTTCCAATGGGTTGAGAACAACAAATTGAAAATTTAAGTTCCGTTGATGACCAGGAGCACAGACGCTGCAGGGCATCCTGAAGCTTGGCAGTCAGAGCTGGTTAAAAGTGGGAAATTATACAAGTCACTGTAGAAGCTGAGCTTAACCAGGCCACGGGAGCCATGCTGGTGGAGGCACCGAGGTGTCTGCACGCAGTATGCACTGTGCGCTCGGTCATTACCTACATAGGAAATAAAAGGTTAGAATTCGAAGCGTCTGCTCAGATCTGACCTTTGTGTCTCTGACTTCCCTCTTTCTGCACTGCTTTTCTTAGCTCACATCAAGGGTTTGGAATACTTTTGCAGAAAAGTCTAGCCTGTCTGGCTTAACCAACAAACGTTTATTTCTCATAATTATGGAAGCTGGGAGCCCAAGATCAGGAGGCCTGTTTGGTCCCTTTCTAGGTGTGGGCTGTGTGTCTTGTCTGCAGATGGCCGCCTGGTTGCTCTGAGCTTCCATGGAGGGAGAACATCGGCATCGTATAAAAGCAAGTATCCAATAGTGAGGGCGCCATCTTCACAACCTCATCTAAACCTGATCATTTTCCGAGAGCCCCGTATTTGTGACTAGGCTTTAACATACAAGTGGGTTTGGGGGGGTGGCATACAAACTACAGGTCTTATCGCAGTTGAACCTGTGCTTGCTGTGGGACTCTGCTGTGACTCTTCTCTGTGCCTGGAACCTTCTCTCCTCCCTCCCGCCTCTCTTTTGCCCTCTAGTCACTTGCTTTTCTCTTCTCCTTTCTTCATGGTTTTACTTACATACTACTGGATTCCTATCAGTGATGCCTAATCTGAACTTCTCTTACAGTGACCTCTTTTTGACCCTCTTTACCCTGTGCATTTCCTTAATGTCATAACACTTCTCACTTCTTTCATAGCATGAGTTACTCAGATGTGAAACTTGTGTAAAGAATTCAGAGTGCTACTGGGTTGGCAACTCAGGGTCGTCCCATCCACGCCAGGACCTGGACGTATCTGGGGCAACTTCTGCCCCACCTCTGATTGTGAGACACGTGGGTGTGAAGCGCGAACTTCCGGGCACTTCCGCTCGGGGTGGGCAAACAAGGATGCTGTGGCTTTGGTAAAAATTCCAAAGCAAAACATCCAAAGAGAAGCCTCTGCCATAGGAGGGAGCGCCGTGGCACGGTTAGGGAGGAGAGGGGAAGAGCGCCCGGCGTGGTGACTGAGCAGGAGCAGTTGGCAAGACAAGGAAGGGGGGCGACAGCATGACCCGCAAAGGGGGAAGCCCACAGGGGCACCGTGAGGGATGAGGGAGGGCACTGGGATGGTGAGGGAGGCCGGGCACAGGACATGGTGAAAGGGGAGGCCCTCACTGACAGGGAGGCCAAGGTGTATGGGTGGGGCACCAACTTTCTTTACTCATTACCTGATATCCTACATAGTTATCACACATTTTTCATGTTTATGCTCAGAGGAGTGTTCCTTTCATTTACTGCTGAAGCTGGAATAGCACCTGTCAACCTAGGACAATAGAAATTTAATGAATAACCATTTAGGGAATAAAGGATTCAGATCAGAGATTCTATTTATTTATTTTAGCCCTCAGGATAGAACTCAGAGCCTTCACCCTGAGCTACATCCCCAGCCCATTATGGTTTTTGTTTTGAGTCAGAGTCTTGCTAAACCACTAAGTGGCCTATGCTGGGCATGAACTTGAGATCCTGTTGCCTCAGCCTCTCAGGGTGGTGGGATTCCATCGGAAGTTCATTTAACATTTCACGATATTTGTTCAGTGGCACCTGATCATTAGTAAGAGAGAATAATAAGCAAGTTAAGACTATACTGCAAGTAGTAAAGAGTAAATATTGTTTTATAAAATATTTCATTTCAGTTTTTAATATACATATTTTAAATTTTGAATTAACCTAAAATTACAAATTATATTTATATTGGGTCCTAAAGTACAACACAGTTTTCATTCCAGATTGGTGGGTATGACAATTGCTGCTTAATTTGTCCAGTTTAGAGACTAAGCAATCAAGACCCAGAGAAGTACAGACAGTTTACAAGTCACCAAATCAGAGCCCAGCAAGGCCAAATCCATGACATTATGGTTCCACTGCAAGTCTAGATTGCCAGGCAATGGCAGTTGAGTTTATTAGAAAGAGATTTTCAGCCAGATCTCTCTCTGGCTCTATCCTTTGTCTACATCTGAAAAGCCACCATGAAAGCCTGCGAGGCTCTGACGTTCTGTCGGTGGTAGGGAAACGGGCCTGGCTACCAAATGGCTTTGGTAGCAGCCTTTGCTGGTTGCTGGCTTGCCCATGCTGTGTTCATCAGCACTCTGCCTGTGTGCCCTTACATCTCAGCATCGAGCAGTCTGAGACTGGCCTGACTGCACTACCGTCAACACAGTCCCCCCAAAATAATTTAAAAATGTTGCAGTTGCTGTGCTGTTTGCGGCCACTGTCCTTCTTTAACCTCATGTCACAAGGAAGGCGAGGCTGTTTCGTGAGGTGTATGTGCAGCCAGGACCAGGGGCCCACTGCAGCTCACAGCCAGGTGTGCCTGCAGGAAGGCACAGTACCTTACAGACACCTCAGAACCCAGCTTCCAGAGATCAGGGCCAGCCATCTATTTTACAGTTTCCTTCGAAATGTGTGCTTGGGTGGGAGGCTGACAATGAGACAAGGGATATGGGAGGAGGAGGAGGAAGAAGAGGGAAAGGAGGAAGGGGAAGGAAGGGAAGGGGGAGAAGGGCAGAAGCACTTTCAGGGCTTCTGAAGCCTTGTCACTCGTTCTCCGAATACATCATCAGCATCCCTAGCAAGTTAGACACTGAAAAAGAGGAGACAAAACTTAGTCACCCTTCTTTCCTCTTGCTGCAATCTAAATGGAAGCCACGTTCTTTCCGTCTAATATGTGGTGTTAATGCCCGGCAGACTGCTTCCTGTTGTAGTAAGAGTAGTCCTCCGCCAGGGAACAGGGAGCTGAGCACAGCGGGGAAACTTGGCGGCAGGCTCTGCACCAGTTCCTGCCAAGGTGACGGGCCTGCGGCTCTTCCCAGCCCCTCCCAGGCCCTCTCCCACCCCCGAAGTCCTGAGGTAAGCCCTTGCTCCCTGTGATAGACCAGGGTGAGCACAAACTCTACTTCAGCATTTCCACTCAGAGAGAGAGAGCTCATCTAGTTGGATGCAAGTCTGACTTCCCCTTGGCCTCTGTGCTTTATTTATTGTCTCCTCTTGACTGACCGTGCAAAGGCAGAAGAAGCAATTCACAGAAATCCTGCGTGCCAGGGCTTCTGGCATAGGGAGGACATGGCTGCCAAGGGAAACACATCATACTCCATTTGAAGTGAATGGCGATGAACTGCTCGTCAATTATGTAAGGTAGACCTAGTGCTACCGCGAAGACTCCAAGGATTCATCTCGAACTGAACCAGAAATAAGCTGGCTAGTCTTCCTGTAGTTGTGCAACCCTTCTCCATCACGCTGCGTAAACGGGTTAAAGCTGCTTAACGCCATGGGACCAATGGAAAGGATTTCTTTGGTCGATGGAGTTGGCTTATTCTCTTTCTCAATTCAAAAGGCAACAGGGCTTTGGTCATAATGGGATTTTACATTTCAAAGTCAGACAATTGTTTACTTTTCTCATGAACATGGTTCTGAAGAATATTGCTATCTTTATCAATTATTATAACTACACAAATTAGTTACTATACTACAAATCTTCCAGGAAATAACACTTTTCATAAGGTTAAACTTCTAACATCCCCATTGCAATTAATGGCAACCACGTAATTTAGAATTCAATGTTTTATACAACATAACTTCATGTGATAAATACATCTATTATATGTATTATATATTTTTTGGAGAGAGAGAGAGAGAGAGAGAGAGAGAGAGAGAGAGAGAGAGAGAGAGATCATAATTATATTGACGTTAAAGTCACTTCAAGAGTTTATTTCTTTGGCCTAGAAGACATTGAGTCAGATTTTTAAATTTGGGAGATTTTGCCAAAAAATACCTATGTGCAGCTTTTCTTGAAAAGCACTGTCTGTTCAGACTGCTATGACAAAGTAAACGATAAACTTCAGAAATTTGCTGCTCAATGTCCTGGAGGCCAGGGAGTCTGGATCGAGGTGACAGCAGACTGGCATCGGGGAAGGCCGTTTGTCACAGACGGTGCACTGGCATGTGGCTCCACGTTGCGGAAGCCAGAGAGCTCCCTCGTGCCGCTTTCGACAAGGGCTCTAACCCCATGTCTGAGTGTAGAGCCTTTCTTTGTTTGCTTTTTGACAGTCTCTCTAAGTCAGGATGAGTTCCGAATCATAGTCCTCTTGCTCCGGCGTCTTAGAGTGCTAGGATTCCAGACACATGCCACCACACCCGATTCCTCCACCTTTTAATATTATCACATTGAGTATTCCGTCTTAATGTGAATTATGCGAGGATACCAATACTCAGACCCAGCAGTCCCCACGGGACTCACGTTCCCACCTGCTGACAACTAGTTGTGCTGAGCTGTGATTTTACTCTTGAGAAGCACCTGGCCTGTTCAGTTGACCCCAGTCTCCTCCTGGTTTTGTTTTCGTCCCCTCTGAAGCCGCAGGCCAGTTTCTATTTATCATCTTACATGTACCATTGTTTTTCTTAGACTGCAAAAACAGTTTTCAGTGCCCAAGTCACTATTAAAAATGGAAAAATCAAATCTAAACTTATATAGCACCACGTTCCTGGAAAGATTCTTTCAGAAAGAGCAGTAGTTTTCAATACTTAGATTCGCATTCCTCTTTCATGTTTTCTTTCTGTATTGGTGATTGCAAACCCCTATCTATCCTGTTTCCAGCCCCCTCTTCAGGCAGTTTAAAAGCTCAGCTCACCTGCTGCATCTCACCCTCTGTCTATCCTCTACACTTCTGGTTAATAGTATTGCAAAGAAAACGAGAGAACAACTGATCAGAAGGGTTAGAATTTGTCAGCAAAGGATAAAAATAAAATTTAAAGATAATTGGAGATGTATTTATTTATATTCATATATGTTATTTATTTACTTGCTCATCACTGACTGGTTAGAAAAGCAAAACGGATTCGTGTTTAAAAAAACCCACCATAAGTCTCATAAAAGACACACTTCTAATTTTTCACTGTCCATGGATATAATTTACAATTAGTATGTCTTTCTGTCTGGGCCATGTATAACAGTCTACAAAGGTTCTCAAGACAGTGACTCTGGTTGTTCTTCATTTTTACGAAAACTTTTCATCAGAGACTTTTGGGAAGTATTTAGAGCCCGAATACCATTCCAAACCAACTCCAGGACAGAAAATTTAGAAGGCAAGTCTTCCTCTTAATAAAATGATAACAGAAGTTGGAAGAGCTCAGATAAAATGACACTGAGAAAGATGAATCTTTTCCTAGATGCCTTGCACAGCTCTGGGAAAATTTCATAAACCTCAAAAGCACTGCAGACTGTTCCTTGCAGGGAACAGCACCTTGGTGGGTGGAGCTTGTCAATATTAGGCAGATGCTTTCTGTGCCAGAATGGTGATTCACTCAGAACCCTGGGGAAAAGTGTAGTTGTTCAGAGAGAGAAATTGTGTGTAAATGAACTATGGAGGTGGAGGGTGGCTAGGCAAGGAAGGAGCTTAGACTCTCAGAGGAAGTAATTAACTGCTTAGGATTTAAAATGAAAATTCATTTGCAATAAATTATATTCAAATTGGGATATGAGGGTAATAATGGCCAGAGAAAGACTGAGAAGAAAGTAGCTAGGAGGTAGTTGCTTTAATTTCTACATTTTAGGACAGAAAGAATCTTCACACACATATGTGTGTACATGCAACCCACATATGCCATCTTTATGCTTTTATCTATAAATTAATTCTGAATCATTTGACAGAAAATTGCAGACACCACAATGCTACAGCCCTAAGTGCATTAGCACTCCACCTAAAAACTTTCTCTTACATAATTACAATAGTGTATGGCCAGTCAGAAAATTTAATATTGAGATAAAAATATCTAACACAAAGCACATACCAAAATTTTTTAGAGTTGTGTATATGTGTGTTTTTCCCAGAGCAGTAGTCACTTAGGATCATGTGTTCTATTTGACTTCCATGACACGGAGGTTGTTGGGGAATGTGTGCCAGCTGGCTTGCATTTGTCTGTGTTTCTCAACATGTGTGTATGTTTTTATTTCCTTCTTCTTTTTTTGAGATAAGGTCTTCCTCTGTACCTCAGGCTGGTCCTGAACTCACGGGTATAACCCTACTTGGCCTTAGATCCTAGACAATCCAAGTGCTGGGATTACAGGCATGTCGTGTTGGGGAATCAAACTCAGGGCCTTGCGCTCGCGTGTGTCTGGTTTGCTTGTGCTATTGTAATAGGTGTATCTATTACAATACACTAAGATCATTCACAGCCCATGCAGTTGGCCATAGTCAGGATCCAAGTTATACATATTTGCTCTGGGATCTTAAGCAAATAATACTCTGTGGACCTCAGTCACATCTAAGCATGTCTTGTGTGGTGCTTAGAGTGATAGTAAATGCATACACATGTTTAGCCATTTTGTTGATATTACTAAAGAATATACTCCAATTCAATTTTGGAGCAGGGGTAAAGTCTTGTATGATTCCGGATACTCCAGGCACAGAAGACTAAAAACACAATTCATTCTATATTTAGAATAATTATCATTAGTTTGCTCACTTTTTCTCAAGATAAAATTATGTAGTCTCTAATTTCTGTATTTAACAGTCCCAATTTCAGTTATACAAATATTATATGGCATAATTACAACCCTTTCAAATAGCAATGCTAACACTAGAATGGTAAATAAATAAATAAATATATAATCCTGGGGAATAGCATAAGTGGAAATTAATTTTGTAGACAATAAACATTTCTCGATTTGCCACCCAGCTGGTGAGTCATGAGCTTTGAGAGTAGATCATGTATCTCTTTGAGTTATTACTTCTTCATCTATTAAGTGGGATAATAATGCCTGCTCTGACACATGTGTGAGCTACTTGTTTCTTTTATGTCACCTGGAAATCCTTTAAAATCTCTCAAAAAGAATTCTTGCCTTTTTCAAGACACAGTGCCAATGATTAATACAACTACTGGAAATTACTGAACACCAATGATTTTGTGATAAACTTAGCATAACTTTACTTAACATTAGTTACTTCAGAATAACTCATGCTATCTTCACTATATATTTCTAAGGGGGTGGGAATAATTTTTTGATGATGCATAAATCTGTACCTCAGAGTGTAAATATATTTGAATACAAAATTTGTTAGTGGAAGCTGTATTGTTTTTTATTACTGTTAATTATAAGCCAGCAAATATTTTGAGAAGTTTCCACATGGAATTGTGGAGACCAGTGGAGCTAAGGATGCAACCTGGTCCTGCTTCCTACTAGGAATGCAACATTGGGAAGATAAGTCTACCTTGTTTTACCTTAACTTCCTCTTTTTGTGAGAAAGGCACATCACATGGTCCCTAAAACATCTTGGCTTCTCAGCTGATGCTTTCCTCCCTCCCTCCTGCCCTTGTTATCTTCTCTCTTTCCTTCTCCTTTTATTCTTTTCTTTCATCATCCACATTTGCCTCCCCCCACTTTATTAGTATGCATTTGTAATACATAATGGTCACTTTAAACTCAGGAATCTTGTGCACATACATATTGCATCAATTTCCCTTCTCTTTCCCTTTCCCCTTTCTCCCCTCCTACACCCTCCTTTCTGTGCCATGCCCCCAACATCTCACCCACTTGACTATTACTTATTTATACTCTGTGTTTCTCATATTAGAAAGACCATGCAGTATGTGATCTTCTGAGTCTGACTCACTTCAGTAAGCATGATGCTCTCAAGTTGTATCCATTTACCTGCAAATGACTCAAATCCATCTGTCTTTGGGGAAAAGTAGTACTCCATTGTGTATATATATCATCCTTTCTTCATCCATTTCTTTATTGGTGGGTGCTTTGACACCTTTTATGATTTAGCTATTATTGAGCATGGGTATGCATGTATAACCTCATTTGATCGTAACTCTTTTGGGAAGACACCTGGAAGAGATATCACTGGATCAAGTGGAATATCTTTGTTTAGTTTTTTGAGGCACCTCGTTCTACTTTCCACAATGGCTGAACCAATTTACAGTCCCACCAGCAGTGGATAAGTTTTTCTTTTTCTCCACAACTTTTCCAACATCTATTGCTTGATACAAATCATTCATACAGGGTAAGACCAGTATTGGTTTACTTTGACTTTTTCTAATGGCTAAGTATGTAGCCAAATGCCCCTTTCTCTCTGTCTTTCACTCTACTACAAGCTTCTCTGATACTGTCTAGGCTGCTGTCTTGGCTGCAATTCTCCCAGTATGCTCTCAGCTTGTAATCCAATGGCTGAACAGCTGGGCGTGACTGCCCACTGCATGGGCCGCAGACTCTGCCTGCCTGGTGTGGCCCAAAGCCCTTCCCTTTCTGGTTCTGCTCATGTCACTGGTGATATTTTCCACTTTTCTGTCAGTCCTTTGGTCATTATTCAGATCCATTTGTCCCTCTGTTTTCCTAAGCAGTCAAGGAATTTACACTACTAAACCTCAGTCTTCTATCTGCAGCCATGCAGAGCCACTGAGGAGGCAACCCTACACCGTGGCCATCTTGAATCTGCTTCTGGTTTCCTTATTTTTCTCCTTCTTTGGTTCTCTCTCTAGTTCATGCAAAAATATTTGATATATAAATTAAAATAGTTTAAAGAGATTGTAAGTAAGATCCTGTCTAATTTCTCTAATTAATTGGGAAACATTTCATCCATGTTCAATAGGTATCTCTGAACTCAACAAGTACTTACATTCACCTACTGTACGACAAGAAAGTATCTTCCTTTACGCACAACAATTCAGGTCTCTGTAAAACTCTTTCCCTTATAAAATCAGCCAGAGCTTGATATTCCTTTAGAAGAAAAAAAAATCACCTTTCATTATATGAGGAAACAAAGGGCTACAAGACCTTTGGTCATGTGGAAACCATGAGTTATGTATTGTAGTTTTCAGCAAAAAATGAAGGATAAGATGCCTGAATGGGCTGTGTGTAAGAAAAGAGCCAGCTTGTCATCCCTCGTCTTCAGCACCCCACTACCAACAATGGAGACCCAATCCACTTGGCATAATTCTGTTGTTGGTCACCTTGTCAATCATGCTTGAGAAGCCAAATGTTTTTTTTTTTCAATTTTTAATTTCCTGGTAGTTCCTAAGAGCATCCGCATGCCTGGTTTTATTTATTTTTTAAGTTAAGCATTTGTTAAGAGACACCCATAACTTAATTCCCTTCAGTAGCTCTCTAATCTGATGTGTTTCCTTAATCTCTACCATGAATTTGAGTAAAATATAATTTAGTTGATGGTAAATGAACAGTCATTTGCAAAGCACTTCAAAATGATAAAGTGGCCCACACAGATTTGTAGGAAGTAAGGAAACATACGTTGAGGGGTTCAGTTTATGTATATGAGCTTAAGTTACTCACATTAAAATAGGCTACTTGAGCAGCAAGTACTCATGGGTCCAAACTGTGCTACTGTGAACAAATGAGACAGAGTGGGAGAGTGGGCAAGATGAAGGGAAAGGATGAATTGAGGAAGGAGGAGATATTTGAACCTTGCAGATTTAAAAAAAAAAAAACTTTGTATTTCCAAAAGGAATATAAAGGACTTTACAGTTTTACATAAAAGCCTTAGAAGAATAGAAAAGGCTAAATATTCCAGTCACTGGCCATGGTGAGTTCTTAGATTTTTGTTCTTTATATTTTGGAAATTGCTTTGAAGACAAATAACTCCCTACAGTAAGAAAAAGAGACTCTATTGCATGTTTAATTCTGTAGTTATTCTCCTATCGTATTTGCCAGATACTCTCCAAGTAAAGTTGTTTTTTGTGATCGGATAAGCTTGAAGCTCATCCTTCACCCAAAGGAAAGTTCCATGTGATCAGAACTGAATTTTTCAAAAACATTTCAGGAAATTTAATTTTGACCTCCAACAATGTAAAGAAAAGAAGCTGTGAGGGTGAATGTGGAGAAAGTGAGGGCTTAAACCCAACCTCCAAGCACCCAATCAAGTGTCTGTGCGTGGTAGTGTGCCTGATGCTCTCTGATTCACCTGCCCAGGAATGTCAATTTCTGAATTGACTGACAGAAAATGAAACTGCCCTCACCCAGGGCTTCAACTGATTCACGGATGTTGGAACCACCTTCAGTATCAGGCAGGGACGCTGCTACCCAGATGCCCTGAAACTGAAGGACTGAGCTGGGTCAGAAAATACAGTTCTTTGCCTTAGCAGACATGAAAGGTTTACCAGTGATAGAGGCTCATTCTTTCAGGGACTTATTTGGGAAGATTTGCCTGGGTATTGGTCAAAGAAAGCAAGTTCCAACTCCGTAGAATCCGAGACTTTCTCTGCTCGAGAATTTTCCACATTGGTAAGATGTACCACATTTCCCCACGGGAAGGAAATGCTGTTTCTATTAATAGGCAATTACAGCCTTTCTGATAGTCACTACATATCTGGAAAGGAGTAATCTAAGGGAACATGTGCCCCAAGTTGCTTTCTTGCCCAGACCTATGGTGGTTGACTAAGTATTCTCTTAACATTTCATATGATTGCGAACACCTTATTTTATATTGTTATAGTGAATTGTGAATTTTCTGTATGCAAAGCATCGTGTGTACTGGATCCAGTGGAGGACTCCAGGAAGTTGCAGCCCCCATCCTTTGAGAATCTCTAGTTTACATGTGGAGGACAGATGTGTAAATAATTCTAATATAAAGCAGAATCTGATGGGTACTATAACAGAAGTAGGGGCTTGGGAGAGAAGCGCAGTGATTAGAATACTTGTCTAGGGAGCATGAGGATCCCTGATTCCATCCCCTGGCACCCCATAATAGCTGGGCATGGTGGCTCATGCCTTTATTTCCAATACTCAGGAGACTGAAGCAAGAGGATTGATGTGAATTCTAGGCCAGCCTGGGCTACATAATGAGTTCACAAACAACCTTAATTGCAGAACAATTTCCCGTCTCAAAAACAAACAAACAAACAAACACATGAAACAAAAGAAAACACAGAAATGGAAGACTAATATTTCACAAAATACATAAATACATGTGCTAGGTAGGCATTTATGCATAGGCACCTGTGCACAGAGGGGGCTGTAGGCTTCTAGACAAAGTTCTATAAATTTACATAGCTCCAGTACTTTTTTTTTTCAATCACAGATTAACTAAAGAAGAATGAGACACTTCTTATTTCCGGGGGGCTAGAGGGGATTTGTACTGAATTACATTTTCAGAATTTAAAAGTTATCATTATTATTATTTCAATTTTTAATTTTGACACAAAATCTCATGAAGTTGCCCCTCTGGGCTCCAACTTTCAATCCTTTGTTCTTGGGCTCCCACAGGACTAGGATTATAGATGCCTGAACTGCCACACCACGACACATTCTTTTCATGAATACTTTCTTATTTGGGATAAATTAATGTGTATGCAGAAGATTTATTTAATGACACAAGAATATTTGAAACCCTGGAAAATTATCTTCCCACACACTGTCATGATTTTAAATTCCCATTTTCCAAGCCCATATCTGAACACTTCTTGTTAGCACAGATGAGATGGCAGTAGGATTTGTACTGGTCAATCTTTCCATTGCTGAGAAAAAAACATCTGACACTCAGACTATAAGAGAAATTAATTTTGTCTCATGGTTTTTAGTCCCTTATCAGCGGGCTTCTGGCAAAAACATGGTGGAAGAGAGCGGCTCATTTCTTGGCAGCTGGGAAGCAGCGCCCAAAGAAGCAACCTGAGGCAGGAATAAAATTTGAAAAGGAATATCTCCCAAGACTGACCTTCAAGCTTCCTCCCAGCACACTCAGCTCTGAACACCAGTGAATTAATAGAGCACCCAGCATGATCCTGCACCTCTCTGGGAATCTCTTAGCCCAGGCAAGTTGACAATTAAGCTAAATCATCACATGCATGAAGAATGTGAGATACTGAATAGAACATCTGGTGCAAGCATCCTGAGAGTCGGGACCAGATGAGCACGTGAGAGGAGGAATGGGCTTGTAGGCAGTTAGGGACCCAGGGTCCTCCAGGAATGGAGAATTTACTGAAAGACAGGATTATAGGAAAGGCAGCTGGCTAAAACCCGTGACAGCCTGTGCCTGGCCATTTCCTAGAACTTAGTTAAAAGACAACAGAAAGATCTTTAAGGGGAAAGTACTTGAGGGTGGGTTGCAGCAGCAAATTTAAGAGTGGAGAAGCTAGCAACCAGCCTGAGTAACCAACTGCTTAGCACAGGACAGCCCCTTACCCAGCGACACAGTAAAAAATCCCTAGACAGCAAGTCACACGGGCAACTGACATTTCGGGGTTCCCTTTCAGTCTGGCAGAAGTTCTACTGGGGCAACCCACATTTCTGGTTCCTCCCTCTGAGTAGCAGAAGCTTTACCCTATTTTTCTTCCCCCTTTTGTACGTTTCCCAGTAAAGCCTTTCTTCACAACCTGCCTCCCGTCTTCACTACTTATTCTTCAAACCTGTGGAGACATGAACTCAGTGCCAAGTCTTGTCGGATCAGGGCCTGACACCGCAGTGATGAAAGAACATGGAAGACATTGGGGCAGTTTTGCAGATTCTGTGGAACATGCTGGGGAAGAAGCTCTAAGACCTAGAGGTCAACAGTAGCCCTTCCACTGAAGGTGTCCTGTTAGGGAACATTATGGGCAATACGATGGCCACAAGACACAACGGCACTTGCCCTGTAGGGCCTCCCAATGGAATGGAGAGATGGACCAAGTGTGCCCACAGATGAACCAGATCACGTAGACAAGAAAAGACCCAGGAGTCTAAAGCAGGAGAGCTTTCCAAAACCAGGGAGACTGGGGACGAGGGGTGGCTGGGCGAGGATTCCAGGAAGACCCAGCATTTCAGCTGGGCAGCCAGGATCAAGTGGGAATGAGACTGGCAGACAAGAGGAGCTGCATTCCAGTCTGAGGACTAGCGTGCTGCTCTGCGACATTCTGTGCTCCAACTTCAGGGGAAATTATCAACCCTTTGTAGTCTCATAGACTTCTGCGAGTTCACAGACCAAGGTTAAGATGCCCTGTTCTAGCACTCGTGAAATTGCAGTACTCAAAGATTTCTGAGTGAGATAGGAAATCTTTTTATTTCCCCCCCAAAACTAAGAAGGAGCATAGAATACTGGATATCCAAAAGAAAAATCCTTCTTTTAATTCAACTAGTTAGCTGCAAGAACTAATTGCTCAAACGTAAGAACATCTCGACCATATGCCCCATTTTCTGTCATGATTCTTTGCTTCAGAATGTTTGCTTTTTTATATTTATTAGCAATGATGGTGATTTCACATAAAAAGATGATTAATTGGTCTTTTTTTGCTGCCAGCTGTATGCATGTGTTTTTTCCTACCTCTCGCTCAAAAATGAAACCAAAGATATTAAATAATTAGATAATAGCATTATATAAACACAATAAAGCTACAAATAGCCTCTCTCTGTATATAGTGACATGGTTTCAAACATCTCTGTCTGCTGTGATTTGGATCTGGAGTGTCCTCCAAAGGCACGCATTTGGGTGGAGTGGATGTAGTGGAATAACCATGGAACCTTGTGCCAGTAGGAGGTGAGGTTTAGTGGGAAGGGACAGATGGGGTTTGACCATGAGAGAATGTATCAACTTGCTGGAATCGGACAGAGTTTTTGAATTTGTTATTTATTGACTTGCGAGCCAGGAAGTGAGAGAGAGGCACTCAGCCTGGGTGCAGTAGGCTCAACTGGCAGCTTGAACTCAGTAAAAGAAGGAAAAAGAAACATCATCACAGCTTCTTCCAGGGAAAGCTGTAACCCTATACAGAGTCTCACTTTGCTCCTGCCTCACTTGGCTTTATGTCTGTGATGCTGTGAGCAGCTCTCCAGCCTCTGCCATGTGCTTGCACCATTGTTGGCTGCCCATGAATTGACTATGTGGAGGCTTCTGAAGCTGTGAGATAAATAAATCTTTTTCCCCTTAAGTTGTAGCTGTTGAATATTCTGTCACAACAGTGAAAAATTAGCTAAGAAAATAATACTCATTGACAACTATTACAGCAATGAGATATGTGGAGATTAAATTAAGAGATTCATGCCCATGTAAAACAATTATTCCTAAAAATTAATGTTGAAGTAGACTAAGGATGTATATTCTCCTTGTTATAAAATTTGCCTCCTAATGAAAAAACTATCTTTTGGCATAATGGTTTATTGTTGCTCAGTGACATTAGTTCTGGAAAATGTACTTCTCTTACTATCATGAAGAAAAACTCATTGAAAACAATGTGATATTTCTTTATTATTGTGACTACAGTTCTATCAGTTTCAGGGAGTTTGAATGATTTAATGCATACCACATAATCGTGTGCAGCATAACCATTAGGAGATTCAGTATTCTCCGTGTAACAGCTCCTCCACAACGGGGGCTTCTTCCATCTCCTTGAAGAAGAATCCATCTTTGAGACTCACACACGTCCCTGGTTAGCAGTTCAAAGGCAACCTGTGACAGCAACTGTCTGTATGCTGACTCTCCACCTAGAAAGCAGCTTCTAATAGGAGCATGGCACTTATATGATGAAGAATACCATGACAAAGTCATTCTATGTCACTTCTCTCCCACCTCACACTGTTAGAATTGTAGAGGCTGAGATGATTCTACGCACATTAAGTAATTTTTTTGGAACCAATAGAGAAACACTAGAGGAAAAAAATGTAAAAATACAGGACCTTTTGTTGAAAATTTTTAAAGATTTTCAAGATGACGATAGAAGAGCACTCAACCAAATATGATGCCCTTCTAAAAAGGGGACTTTGTGATGGCCTCTGCTTTACCTGTAAAATGGAATAATTGAATTAACTAGTCTCAAAGTAATCATATGAATTTAGCAATTTGTAATTACTGCTATAGTTTCTTTTACAATGTAGTTCTCTACAGTTACAAGATTGAAAGACAATTTGCTCTGAAGCCATTTCTAGTACCCATTTTCTACTGATATTTCTATTGTGAGTCCCATCATGCTCATGCTTTTGCAAATCCATCTTGATTTATTTCTTTTTCTCAACTCTTACATAAAAAATAAAGTTCTGTCACCCTGTGATATTTCATATTTCTTCTCCCCCCCTCTCTCTTTCGAGACAGAGTCTCTCTCTGTAGCCCATGCTGGTACTGAACTCACTATGTAGTCAGCCTAGCCTTGGACTCACAGCAGTCCTGCTGTCTCAGCCTCTCAAGTGCTGGGATTATAGGTGTGCACCACCATGCCCAGTTTATGTGGCGCTGGGGAATCGGACCTAGGGCCCTGCCCTTGCTAGCCAAGTGCCTTAACCACAGTGCCCTTCCTTCAGCCCCCTTTCTTCTAGTCTCATGGCTAAGACCACATTCCAGGTTCTGGGTTGCGACATCAACTTTTTAGTTGACCTTAACACCTGTAGTTATCTGGTGTTGTGTAAAAAAGATTTCATAATTGAGTAAACTCAGTTTCCATGGGCCAGCAATTCAAAAATCAGTTAACTACAGGATTCTGGCTCAGGATTTCTCTCAAAGATAAGGGTGTTTCCAGGGATGCAGTCATCTGAAGGCTTATCAACGTGAAGGACATATTGATAAGTGGCTCGTTCATATGGCTGGCAAGATGCTATGGGTCTTTGGTGAAAGGATCTCGTTTTTCCTCCTGTTGGCAATCTGCATAATGTAGGGACTAGTATTGTTCAAGGTGGAGGATCCAAGACAGACAGGTGAGAAACTAGGCTCTGATAATCCAGCCTTCGAAGTCACTCTTTCTCCCTTCTGCCATGTTCTATTTGATAAAATTAAGTCATTTAACTCAGTCCATGTTTAAGGGAGGGAAATTAGGCTCCATCATTTGTCTTCTCTCCTGTCCTCTTTGTCTTTTAATGGAAAAGTTATAAAAACATTTACAAATATTTAAGAATCATTACACCACTTTTTTTCTCTTCCTGCTGTAAGCCACCTTATACATTCTTCCCAGATTTTGCTTCCTGAATAAGATGAGTCAATTCAGTTTCCTATCCAGAGAGTGCAGGTTCCTTTTAAGTATTAAAGAACAAGTGATAGCATCCTGTATAATTCTTCTCATTACACCTACAAGCTACCTTACTTTTGGGCCATGTTTTCTAGGTCTGGCCATTCACAGGCGCCAGGCGAGCCTGGACCTTTCTGAGGTGAGGACTTCCTGCCTTTGTCCTCACTGCTACTCCCAGGTTGAACACTCTCTCCCCCATCATTCACATTCACAGGATCATCTATTCAGTGATTCGTTCCAATGATTTGCCTTCCAGAATATATCAACATATTGTTTCTCAATTGCTGTTATTATCGATATTATTACTTTAGCCATTTAGTAGCAGATTATTAGACACTTACTTGCCAGGAACGAGGCAAGGTGCTGAGGCCTGGAGGTAGAAAAGTGAACTTATCTTAAAGTTTAGCAGGTTCCTTGGTAAAGGTCAGAGGCAATCCTTTGAAACTTTCTTTTGGAAGGTCTTTTAGTGATTGTCTTTATTGTACCTCGCTCAATAACAGGCAGGTGCTGAATATTGATAAATAATCAGTGAATAAATAAGAAAATACAATTATGAAATCAATCAGTAAGGCTAATTCTCTCCACCAAATAGTCGCTGTTTGGCTTTGTTGTTGTTGCTGTTGTTGTTGTTCCCTTAAAAGTGACAGCTATTTTGAAGCCTTTGAAAGAATAATACCTGTGTTGTTTTAACCTGTGGTTGTTGTACTTGAACACTAATCTGATTACAACAGTAAAAAAAAAAAGTTGGATCTCTTTTTACAATGTTGATATTTTCCTTTGCTGTGCAGAAACTTTTTAGTTTGACAAGATCCCATTTGTTAATAATGAGGATAATTTCTTTTGCTCTTGGTGTCTTGTCAAGAAAATCTTTGCCTACCCCTATGTCTTTTAGGAATTGAATGGTTTCTCTGATATGAGAGACCCAGATCACAACTCCTTTGGAACTTAAGACGAAAGACAAAGTGAAAGAGGGGGGAAGGGTGGGGGAGGAGGGAGAGATGGGAGGGTAGGGGGAGGGACAAAAGGAGAGTGGGAAAGTCCTTGTCACCTTGACAAGATACGAATGTTCACAAAATGCCCAACCTCATTGCAAACCTTGAATTTTGCACGTATACATATCAATAAAATGTGGAAAAAAAGTTTTCAATTGCTACCCATTGTCTGCTGCTTCTTCAGTTCATCCTCTAGTCACATGTTAGATTACCAAATTGTCATTATGACACAATCTATCCTTGGTATTTAAACCATAGTCTTATGTGTTGTGAATTGTCTGAGTTGTCATATGACATAATTGATATCATAACAAATTTTCTTTTCTGAAATTTTGAGAAGATCCTTTGTAACTCCCTACATGGACATTCCTGAAATTGGCTTCCAAACACCTCTTGTTTTGATTTTATAGAGATACTTAATAAGATAAAGGCACAAATCCTTGCAGTGAAACATTGCAGCTGGCCGAGGTCTACATCCATAAATGTGCACTTAAAAGCTTAGGACCTGGTCATGAGACTGACTCCAGCAGAACCTTAGGCCACGAGGGTCTGAATCACTTTCTTGAAAGAAAGAACAAGGCGCAGAACACAAACTTTCTGCTGTATAGCTTATGCAATTACAAAGGTTTATTTTTTTTCCCTGGAGTTGGGGGGAAATGCTTGACTATGTTTGCTAAAATCTATACCTGAGATGATCCTTATTAAATATACAAAGTTGACAGTATTTGATGTAAGCAGTAATAATAATAGTAAGAATAATATTAGAATCAGATCTGGATCCTACAATCTACTGCATGAAACATTTTGCTTACACTGGACTATCAGGCTGACTTAATGCTCTCTCTTTGACAGCTCAGTATCACTAATATTTCTGAAATTGAAACTTCTCTAGAAAAGCCAAAAAATAATATTTGTATTCTCTGAGTCCCACACTGGGAGTGCCACATGCTGATTTTGTTCATTTCCAAGTTCACCTATTTAAAAAAATCAATCAGTCAATGAAAAATGACTTGATATTCTTTTAATGTTCTGCTTCTAGAAAAAGCAGTGTGTTGTCGAATTTTTTTTTTTTTTTCCCAAATGCGTTCTTTGAAGCCTAAGCTACTTAGGTCAGAAGTTTTAGTCATCTATGGGTGAATTTTTGGATTGTGGATGAACTAAATATTGGAAAAATTTTAAGGATAGGCTTTATAACTCTTGATTTAAAAATCCAGATTACATTCTTAGTGGGACAGTTGCCATATGGTCATATCTGAAGCACTGATAACTTATTTCAGAATGTGTCTTTATGAAGACCATGTGAAGATTGACACACTTTGCTGCATTTATAAGGATATGTCATAATTCTATGGACTTTTCTCTTTCTCAAAAAATAATCAATACCTTCCAGTTAGTTATGCACTGTGTTTTTCCTAAAGTTTCCTGGATTAGGTTTTAGTTACCATAATAAAATGCCACTCTCTTGTTGTTGAGACGTAATCCCTGACACTCATAAAGTAAAGAAGGAAAGTTTATTTTTGCTCATAGTTCCAGAAGGTTTCAGACCATGGCATGATTAAGTGCAAGGGCAAGGGGCCCAGAGTGGAGGAAGGCAGCTAATGGCGTGGTGGAAAGAGAGTGGAAAGAGAGAAAAACAGAGCCAGCAAGGAAGATGTGCCCTGCCAAACCACTCCTCCAGCAACCAATCCTCCATCTAGGCTCCACCTCCTAACAGCACAGAAAATAGTCAGTGGTTTGAACCCCTTGATCCAGAAAGCCCCCCAAGATCCAATCGCCTTCCCCATATAGAAGGCTTTTGGAGGACATTTTGGATTCAAACTATAACATTTAGCCTCTAACCTTCAAAAGACTCACGTCAACCTCATTATGTGAAATTCCTTTATTACATCTGTTTTAATTTAAGTACTAAAATAATTCCAAGTTCAAAGTCTCTCCTCAGACTCAAAGCAAATTCTTAGTTGTGAGCTTTCATGAAGATTAAAAGACATTAAACACTTCTGACATACAATAGCACAGGATAAACGTTTCCTTTCAAAAGCAGGAGGAGGGGGGTGGATAGGAAGATAGAAAGCCATGGAACCAAAGGAAGACTGAAAGCCAGCAGGGCAATGTTAAGTCCTATGGCTTCGCGTCCAGCATGTGGGGCAAATTGTTGCATGGTGGTAATTCTACAGGGCTTGGGCAGCCCTGCTTGATGCAAACACGATGGCCTTTCTCTTGGAGTAACTCTGCTCACTGCCCGTGGGTTTCCTTAGCAGCCATCCCTGCCTGGCCTCCCAAGTCTTCATCTGAAATATGCACAAGAGCTCTATAATCTCATAATTCTTGCATTCTGCATGTCTGTAAAAGCATCACTAGGTGGGCAAAGCCAACGTCTCCTGCTAACTTGAGCAGTAGCTTGGCCCTCTTGGATCATGGTCATAGGGGCTCTGATGGCTTCAATGGCTGGATTTCTTAGAGACACACTTTCTTAGGTGGATAAGCAGAGTGCTCTTTGGCTTCTCCTTTCTACATAAAGTCTTTTAAGCCCTCAGTTCTGTGAAAGGTGGGGTCCCACTGATTCCTAAGATACCTTCAATACATCATTGCTATGGTCCTAATGTAAAACCCTTGGCTTCATTTAATGTTTATCTTTTTAGCAATCATGCTTTCTTTGTGACCCAAATTGTCACAAAGATGTTTCTGATGAAACATCTTTTTTTTTTTTTTTTTTTTGTATCTCTTGGCTCTGTCATTTTCTCCTGATTTTCAATGTCGACCTGGCTAAAAGCAACAGGCAGGGTAGACCCCTGTGACATGCTGAACATTGGGCTGCCTCAAAATTTCCTTTGTCAGATTAATTAGTATACTGTCTTTAATCTCAGTTTCAGGCAAAATTTTAGGACATGGGAAAAATTAAGCATGCTTTTTGTCAGCATGCGATGATTCTTAGTCCACTTACCCAGAGTCCTCCTGCACACGTGGAGCCTCATGAGCCTAGCTTTCGCTAGCTGAACATCTTGGACCAGAATCTCTCATCAAGGTTGTCTTACACCATTTTAAGCTTTCTTTTTCTTTCTTTTATTTATCTCCAAACTTTTCCTAACTTCTCCCATATGCCGGTTCCAAAGGTTTTTAAACTACATGATCAGTAAAGTCACGGCAACAACCCCACTTCTCTGGTAGTAGTTTCTATCCTAGCCACTTTCTCATTATTGGGACATAATACCCAACACTCACAACTTAAGAGAGAAGTTGATTTTGTTTCACGGCTCCTGAAAGTCTCAGTCTATGCATGGTTAGCCAGCAATGGTAGAAGGGCCTGGTATAGAGGAAGACGGCTCATGATCGGATGGAAAGGAAGCAGAGAGGAGAAGGGCTGAACCAGAAAGGGACCTGTACCTTTCTAGGCCACATATCCAGTGATCCATTCCTCCTGTCAGGCCCCAACTCTTAATAGCACAGTAAACCATCAACAAATTAATACACTTGATCTAATTAAGTCCCATCATCCAATTATCTTCCAACTACGTGAGGCATTTGAGGTACATTTTAGGTTCATACCATAGCAACATCTTGGAATAAATCTACTAATAAAGAAGGAAGGCTTAATTTTTGGAGACTTCAATCTAGTGTCTCTTGGCTCTGTCATTTTGGGTCTGGCAATCAGCACATCACGGGAGAGTACATGGTAGAGAAAAACCTTATCACCAGAAAGCAAAATAAATGAGAATGGGTTGGTGTCATGGTTTGGATCTGAAGTGTTCCCCAAAAGCCTCAGCACGTACCCATGAATACTTTGTAGTGTTAGGAGGTGGAGCTTACCTGGAAGGGGCAGATGCTTGAGGCTTGATGTGGAAGGGTGTGTGCTCGTATATTCTTTCTTCCAGCCTTCTCTGTTCTGCTGCCATGCTGCCGTGAGGATCTCTGTTTCTGGAACACCAGCTCTGGTTCTGACTCTAGTTCTAGCTGTGGACCACCATGTCATTTCACCCTTTTCCAGCCACTCACCCATGAATGGACTATGACTTTCTGAAACTGTGAGCTAAAATAAATCTTTCTTCCCTAAAGTTGTACATGTTGGTTATTGAGTCGCCAGGAAGAGAAAGTAACTAAGACAGAAATTGGTACCAGAAGTGGGGTCTTTGCTGTGACTTTATTTGACCATAAGGTTTGCAAACCTTTAGTACCAGTTTGTGAAAGGAGTTTGGAAAGATTTGAGGATGCCAGCTGGAGAAGCCTTGTTGCTCTGGGCTAAGCTTGATGGGAGATAACTGACCAGAGCACAGAAGACCGAATGGTGATAGAAGTTTGGATTGGAAAGGCCAGGCTCAAGAAGTTTCAGGTGGGATGGAGGACTGTATTGGCAAGTGGTCTAAAATCATGCATCCTATGCTCTGGTGGAAATTTTGTCAGCATTTTACCCTTGTCTGGAGACTTTGCCTTAAACTGAGATTAAGGACAGTGGACTGTTTACTCTGGTGGAGGAAATCTCAAGGTAGACTGATATTCAAACTGCTACCTGGCTGCTGTTTGAGGCTTTTAGCCAGCTCCGTGGTGAAAGACAAGAAATAGCAGAGAAAAATCAGACAGAAGGCTTGCTGTACTGGACCAAAATGGCCTGCAGAGGTGGGGCCAAAGAGCACAAGGGAAATTAAAGAAATTAGCATTAAAATGAAGCCAAGAACTTATTCTCAGGACTCTAAGAAAGATGCCTTGAGAGCTAAGACTTCTGGCCTTGTGCTCCAGCCATGCCTTCCTCCTTTTTTTTTTTTTTTGGGGGGGGGGGTAGGATTTACACGATAATATTCCCCTTTGGACACAAAATGGAAGATCTCAATATTTTTTCCTAAGGAGACTTACATCATTAAAGAAAGAAAAGTTACAGGACATCTTTCATTGTGGCTTGTGGTTTTGAAAATTCTAATTAAAATTAAGTAATTTTGGAGAGAGTACTAAGCATTGAACCCTTTTGCTCTGAGCTACAGCCCAGTCTCATTTAATTTTTTTATTATTTTGATACAGGATCTTGTTAAGTTTCTAAGTTTGGCAGTTTGGGCTTGAACTTGTGATCTTCCTGCCTCAGCCTCCAAAAGTACTTGAATTACAGGGTAATTACCAATATTACAAATCTGATATTGAATAGTAAGAGAATATTACAAAATAAACCCTGGGCCTTGCATGTCTGGAGGTCTAGACTTATCTCTGTCAGGAGGCAAATGTGTGACAGTAAGTCTCCTTCAATTTGTGCTTCATGTTTTTCATTTGTAAAATTAGGAAATTGGAATAGAGACTTTGAAAGTCTTTTTTCTACCTCTTATGAAATTACATGTTTTCAGATAAAAATAACTCTGTGATTTCATTTTTAATGGTTTTGAATTTTAACAAATACACTTTATAATGTGCTAGGGAAAAGGTGAACCTCTGAAAAAGGAGTGGGCAGAGATGTTCACTGATTCTCCAAATTCTGTCTCTAATATGTTATAGAATTTGGATTCAATGTGTGAACAAAAAACATTATAGGTAAGAAGAAAGCTAAAATTGCATGAATAATACAATTTTAATACTCCAGAATCACATACCCCTCAATGCATTGAAGTCTGAGATTATTTAAATTTTTTGATTATTCTGTGATTTTTGATTTGTATGCTTCTAAGTCATTGTTGCCTTCCCCATGCTCAATATTGTTCAAACTATGACTTTCAAATAATAAAGCAGAATTTCAATGGAAAAAGATAAATTTTAATTCACTTAATTTTGCCATAAACCTTCTGACCACCACTTTGCAGAAAAGCTATGAGGAAAATAAGACGACCCTCCCCCCAGGAGATTTTTGCTCCCTCACAATGCACAAGATTTAATTAAGGAAATGCATATGCAAAATAGCACAAAAATTCTCAATAAACAGAAACACTTGTTTTTGTCAGTAGTATGAGTTCATCTTCATTCAATAAATACTAGTGCATGTACTAGCCAATGGGGACGGACACCATGTTGAACAAGATGGCTATTATCTGTGCTGTTACTATTCCCTGAGTCACAGGGATTTTTCAAATTGATCCACACTGTGTTAGAACTTCAGGAGAGAATGCTTGTGGCCCCAAGTCTCCCTCTCACTTTGGAGTAGACCTAGGGTTCTGCACAGTGGGGGAGAGCCCTGCACACTTTGATTGTGGGCAGCTTCTCATGTTTCCTACACAGATGACTCAACAAAGCCCATTTCAAGCTGCAGCTAACAAGTCTTTTGTCTTCTGCTCTCCATTAAGCACTGGGCCCGGTGTAAACTAATGACCTTTCCATCAGATCAACCACATGTCTTTTTACTTTCTTTAAGGATTTAAACAAAAAAAGTATAGGAAGTATTGAAGGGAAGCCTCAGGGCTTCATTTGTATATCCTGGGTGTAAGGAAAACAAACAAGTAAACAAAGCAAGCAAGAAAGTTATATCCAAGACCATACTTATTAAAAAATAAAAGCAAAAGCCACGGTTTCTATGAAAGATAATGTTAGTTGTATATGTTTCTCAGTGGAAGACAGAACTACTTAAAAGTATTAACTTTGAAATAGAGGCAATACTTACCTTAAGTTCCCAACAATAAGTAAACAGAGGACACAAAAAGTAGAAAGGAGAAAGCTGTAATAGTAACTGTTAATGTCAATGTGTCTTTGTGAAGTCAAACAGGTATTAAAATAGATTTCATTATGGTAACAATGGGATTGCTGGTGGGGAGAACAGCATTGTCTACAATCCAGCCAAATGAATGTACCTCTTTTTATAAACGAACAAACAAGAGAACAGTTATCAAATGATTAAATGGCTAAATCTTCTGTAAAGATTGAGGATATGAAGAAAATCCACACACTGTATCCTTATGAGGAGAGATTTCTAGAAACTCCAAAGTTCTCCATCTCATGCCATTCTGTGAGAAAGAACCCATTCCACTGATCCTACCATAAACCCTCCTACTACAGCGAGACCCAGTTCTCACATCCCGTATGATGGGATGAGGAAAAAAATCCGACTAAAGAAGATAATTACTTTCTGGTGCAGTCTTTTATTTTTGTGTCTTGGCCTTTTAAAGATTGATGACAACAATCCAACACGCCTGCTCTTGCCTAGAAGTTTGGGCTTTATGCCTCTGTGAATCTTGTTTTCTGTCTGAACAGGAAACTTCAAAATTCAAAATACTTCATGGTACTTGACCTTGCACTGTCTGAGCAATAGACTATTGGTATCAGCAATGAGAAAAGCTAATCAAGCTTTTTTTTTTAATTTTCAGACCAGAACAAAGAAACTCTTTTTAATTGTAGCTTTGCTAAATGTTTTTATTGCATCTCTACATTGAAGAAATAATACGGAGGCCATTAATTTTGTCCTACATCTATAGTTAAGGATATTTGTCTTTCTCAAGAGTAAGAGAAATATGTGTGTGCGTGTGTGTGTGAGTGAGTGTGTGTGTGTGTGGGCGAGTGTGTGTGTGTGTGTGTGTGTAGAAGCATAATCAAGAGTTTTATTTCTCTTAGTCTCTGATTCTGATTTTCTTGATGAGAAATGGCTGATATGACCACAAGAAGATTGATGAACTGAAGAAAATATGGTGAATGAATTGATGTCTGTGACCTTGAAATGGCCCTTTGACTTTGAAAGACAAATGTAAGACCATTCTAAATTATTTTTGGTCTTCTAGGCTTAATACTGTTAGAACAATAGCACACAGAAATAGCATTGCTACTATCATCCAGGATATTAAGTCGTTACAATATTTTTGGGTTCATGTTTGGAAAGACCTTAGTTGACCCTTAAAGGTACATTGGTCATTAAAATGGATTTAATGAGAGGAAAGATAATACTTTTGTCAAGGTCTAAACTAAAAAAAAAGGCTTAAAAATGGACACTTTTTTCTTCCTGAGATAGTAGTTTATTTCTATTAAAATGAGAGATTAAAAAGTGGTCCCGAGAACTCTGAAAGGAACTGATCATAATAATAGTAATGGCACACTCGGTCTGCTAAACCTCACTTAATAATATGCTACTCAAGAAATCCAAATTTTAGAAATAGAAAAGACTATATACCTTATAAAGGCTCCATATTTTATTTTACTAAATATTAATCTCTCCTTAAATGTTAACATGTTATTCAAACTTTCAGAAGAAATGTATAGCTTAAAACTTGACTTATGATCAAAGTGTGGTGATACATTGCAAAAATCTCATCACTGGAAGTCTGAGGCAGAAGATTACAAGTTGAAGCCCGTCTTGGGCAATTTAGCAAGTTAGCAAAATATTGCTTCAAAATAAAAATTAAAAAGGGTTGGGAATGTATATTAGTGAGAAGGCCCTAGATTCAGCCTCGAGTACCATAAAACAAACTCTTGATTTATCTACACTGAATTAGGACTTTATTGTCTCCATTAAAGTCTAGTTTTATGATAAACAGGCAAGTTGCAAAAATATTGATCCCAGTGACTCATTTTCCCATTTATTTATATTTATATACTTATAAAGCAGTTTGTTTTACATCTAATCTCTTACATTTCCTTATGTTTTCTCTTTGTCTTAGTTTCATTCCAGTTTCTCTTCTGAGCTTACAAGTATTTGCTAAATACCAACTGTGCTGCAGGCTTGAGCTCCCTGCCAGGGATACAATGGTAAGAGAGGCAGGCCAAGTCCCAGGCCTAGTAGGGGTTGTAATCTGCTAGGGTTATAAACAAGCCATTTTAATCTGGTAACAAGCAAAGTACTAAGTCTTTGGTGACCATAAGGGGGACTTTAGATTCAGAGGTTAGGCAACTGATACATCTAAGTTCAAATCTGAGGGATCAGTACTAGCTGCCAGCCAGGAAGGAGAAAAGAGTCCTCTGCTTGAAAGACACTGTATGTGCAGGCCCAGTGCAAGACCAAAACCAGTCTCTGAGAAACTGTAGGCTCCTAGAGACAGTGGAGAGACAAGTCTGGGGAGTTGTCATGGGAGTGGGAATGAAGGCCAAGGGACTAACTTATTGGAGAGTAGTTCTCATGGTTCTCTGAGATAGAGTCAATGTGACTTGGATCTGCAGTGGTATCAAACAGAATGGACATAATAGCTAATGTCCAAAGATTCATGAAGGGCAAAATCACTATGTGACTCTAAAGAGAGAGAGAGAGAGAGAGAGAGAGAGAGAGAGAGAGAGAGAGAGAGAGATGCATGTGTTGGAGAGGGAGAGAGAATCAAAGATGGCTAGAGAATTTCTGATTTTGACTACTGTGTTGCTATGATGACACCTAAAGTAGGGAATACAAGAGGAGGCTGAGCAGATGTAGGAGAGATTTGGAGCTTAGTTTAGTAAGGCATTTGAAGCAGAACAATTCATAGAGAGTTGGTCCATATAAGTCCTGAAGTTAAAAATAGGATCCCAGCTCGAGGTCAGAGCTGGAGATCATCAACACAAGGGGATTATTGAAACTACAGGAATTAGCAAGGCCATTCAGAAACTCTACGTGAGTGAGATGCTATCGTAACTGAACACTTAATAACCATGTAAAATGAGCTGTCAATGTTCTCCTCCTGGGGCTATTTTTTCCATCTTTAAAGAGTTTAGATGATGACCTCCTAGCCCTATTTCTGCTCTAGAACATTCTGGTATATGAGAGGGAGATACGCATTGGAGGACAGTCTGGATGCCTAGAGACATGCTCAAGCCAGGCAAAAAGCATGTTGACCCAGTTCCCTATTGAATTTGTTCCTGGATACCACAGAGGTATAAATAGACATTTTTGAGGTTTTTGTAGGTAATGGATACAACTTGGAGACCATTATGCTCAGTGAAATGAGTCATACACACAAGGATAATTATTGGATGGTTTCTCTAATATGAGAAACCCAGAATACAGTCCTGCAGAACTGAATGGGGAGGGGGGGGCGGATAGTGGGAACTAGGGGGAAGGGGGAGCATGTGGGAAGATCAAAAAGGGAGAAGGAAAAGTTTTGTCATTTTGACATGATAGATATGTGCACAAAATACTCAAGTTCAATGTAAACATGATGTGCCACACATATACATAGCAATAAAGTGTGGAAAAATAAAGAGAAAGAACTAGTTGAATACAAATTTCTTTAAAAGCTGCTGCTCTCCCTATTCCTGGCTACAGCAGTCTTATTCAGATAAAAGGTTTTAAGTTGGAAAGAAAAGGTAGAATTATTCAGGCATTCAAATACTTATGAAATTGTTCATGTCTCTTGTCTAGAATTCCTTGTTCTCTCATGATCTGCTGACCATTAGTGCCAAGTACCAGAATTTTAATTTTCATACTTGAGACCAATTTGTTTAGGATATAGCTTGGGCATGTGTATGACAATGACTTTCAGTGTTTAAGAAAGAACTGGAAGGGTAAAGCTCTTGCTAATTGTATAAATGAACAAATGTAAACAGAATAGTAAAATGTAATCACTTACCTTAAATTTTTGAAAACCATCTGTACTTTTTGAGGGCACTAGAAACTATTGAAAGGAAGAAAAAGTACATTAAAACCATAATTGTAAACATTGATGAGAAGGAAAGGACTTTGCTCAATTTGTGTTAGAAATTCATTTTGGCAACGCAGCTTAAGAGGAATATGAAATTTGCAGCAAGGCTGTATAATTCAGTAGGTAAAATAAGCACTCAGAAAGATACACAGTTATATGAACTGAAAGGGAAACAGTAATGATGAAATGCTTTGGGAATAACTAAAAGCAAAGAGTAAAAAAATGTGAAAACTGGATATAGAGTCAAAAAATTAGAATCCTATTTTTGTGGCAGTGGATATTGCCAAATAAATTACATTACATATGGAATTCCTAAGAAAAATACATACACACAAAAATATAAATATATATATATATGTATATGTATATATATATATATATACATATACATATATATATATATCAATAAATGACAATGGATATTATGGAGACAGTACTCAAAGCCTTGCAAAAGATCCAGATGACATGTAGAATTTTTATTGTTTAACATTACCATGGTTAAAGCCTAGCAGCACCACAAAAAAAAAATCCTTCTTAACTTCACAAAAAATCCTCCTTCATGTGTGAAGAAATTCGGACTTCAAAGAAAAGGAAACAATTATTTAGTATAACTGACACATTTCAAGTTTGTTTTGGACAGTTTTTTAATAGCTATGATTTTTAGCAGCACTTTGAATTCAAAATAATTGGCAAATATTCTCTAAACCCTTTGTATTCAAAATAATTGGAAAATATTTTCTCAACCTTTTGTATTCAGAATAATTGGAAAATATTCTTTCCTGTTAAAATGACTTTGTTCTACACTCACACTACGGGATTCAACTTTGTCCTTGCTTTCTGTCTGAAGAACTTGTCTGGAGCTGTGAGATAATGAACTCATCTTCCATACTGTCCTCAAGTGTATCCAAGGCTCTTGTGTCTTAAGTGGTGATAAAAACCACTAGAATATGGTTCAGAGCTCAGTGTAATCCAGAGTGTTGGTCTATAGTGACATGAAGTCCCAGTTCCCTGATGTATAAGTTGCCTAATTTTAGGATTGCAACATGGAATCAAAGATGGAATTTTTCCCATCTGGTCATTGGGTACTAAGTGACTTATCAGTATTGACTTTGACCAAAGTGTCCTAAAAACAATTGGCTCTTTTCTTGTGCATGATCATGTTAGGACCATTCAGATTCTAGGTTTCACACAAGAGAAAGCAGGTGAGATTATTTTGGCTTTCAAAACTATTTTTGACATGCGGGGACATGTTAATATTGGGTACATTAATAGTCCTTAAAATGCAGAATCTGTTCCGGATAGCATTCTAAGGTCAGGGTCCACACAGGAAGAAAGGTTCCGTGCAAGAGGAGCTCACACAGAAGAGTGGGGGAATCAAAGAGAACATGCTACCACAGAGGTACAGATAGAAACTACTAGGCCAGCGAGAGAATGAGGACTGCAGCATCTGTGGGTTTGTCTGCTAGCTACAATAGGTGGTAGCCAGAATTTTTTCTCAGTAAATTGGAGAAAAACAAAACTTTCTGCAGAACTGAGTAATAGACACTGAATATTCAAATTTGTAGAATTTTGGGTGATTTTGTAATTTTTTGAAGGAGAGAGTATATTTTCCCTGGAACCCCCACCCCAACACAAAGGAGACTAGGGGAGGATTTAGAATGGGTAGGGGTAGACTTCTCTCAGGCACAGAGCTTAAAGGGCACCTTGAGCAGATTTGCAGGGGAAAGAAGAAATTGCTGTATGATTTGCTTATATCTTTATGAGTTATTATTTGTTAACACAGTTCTCAAGAAGATGTGGTCCAGACATTCTCATACAGCAGATAAGATTCTGTTTAAACATAAGGACACATGGTCAAGTTGGTCTCTCACCAGCTGTTCAATAGAGCTTGTGAAGATTGTGGTGACCAGTGAGGACAAAACCAGGTAAGCAGCCCTCTATGACATTCTGTTAACGATGGATGCTTATGACTGAAGGAGCTGCTTATTTCAGAACTACTTCTTTTCTGTTCTCATTTGTAAAATAAATATGAAAAATGGCACCACCTTGTTCAGATATTGTAAAGATCAAGTAAGTAAACAATGAATGCCCAGCATCATAGATGTTTGCAACAGTCACTCGCCACTATACTCTCATATATGTTTGTGTGCATTTCTTTGCATGGATACCAAAATATAAGCTAATTTAACTAATTTATTTTTATTTTGGTAATTTACCCAAACGAGTGTTGGAAAATAAATCATGGATGAGTGAAAAAGCAGGGTATAATTGGCTTTGAAAGCAGTGGTCTTTCTTGTTGAGTGAATTAGAGGAACAGGCAGAATTACATTATTTCAGTGATCCACAAACTGCATAAAAATGGCTTTTTTTTTCATCTTGAGGAGAAACTTTCTGCCTTTGAATAGTCTCTGATTATTTTGTGGAAAAGATGTTTTTGTTTTCTTAAAAATGTATTTGTCATTTACAGAGATTTTATCTCATACCAAACTAACTCCATACGTAAGTTAGTAATCATTCCTGAAAAATTGTTCTGTAGGATTTCTACTCTGGTTGTGTTAGTGGTAATAAGCCGTTTGGCAGAGCACATTACTCACATACACATGACCAGTAAAAGGCATGGCTCATTTTGCTGCAAGAAAACATGGTGGCAATTTGTGTTGGAATTTAGGATGGAGATGTTTTGTGTCCCCCGCAGTTCCCCCAGCTGACTCCTGAGTAAATCTTTCGCTCTCTCTCTCTCTTTTTTTCTTGCCATTTAGTATGATTCAGGTTTTTGCCACTAGTTTTCACTGCTACATCTGTACTTCCTAACATTTTTTCTTTGATTCTCTGCCAAATAAAGGAGGGCTTCAGAAACAATTATAGCCTAGATGTTCTCCATTTAAAAAGCTGGTGGAAGGGGTTAGGTGTGGGGGTGGAAGGTGGCTGCCTTGTTCTTACCAACTGCCTCCATTTTTTATGCACTTTAACAGCCAGAACGGGTAGTGGTGTCTTACAGTGTACTCAGGTAAGGACTTTAGGGGTCTGTCTCGTATAAACACCTGCTGGAAATGCAGAAGTTGGAGAGGTTCCCAGCAGTAGCTGCCAAATACAATCAAAAGAACAGCCCCAAATTGCTATTCATGGAAAATGATCTGAAGTGGGCCTCAATAAAATGTTAAGGTAGTTTGAGGATGACAGGCAGTGTTATGTGTGTATAATTTTATCACCAATAACCCCAACATTAAACTTGTATTGAAGGAAACAGAAGATGTCTTATTTAAAGCCTTTGTCTAATTTCTCAGCTGGGTAAGAAAATTGGCCAGATTACCTGATTTAAAATTATAGCAGGCGGTGAAAAGAATTGTATCCATCCCCTGCAAAATCAGCATCACTAGAGGAATAATTTCTTTAGCCTACAATTGACCTGTTGTTGCTTCTCTTCAGGAGTTTCAAGTAGTTTTCCACATTACTTTCAAGATTTCTACAGATTGTATAATGTTTAATTAAAAGAGCATTAAATTCCTGTGGTGCATAAGCTCATAGGTGTCCGGGCAAAAAGAAATTTGAGTCATTCTAGTGGAACAAAGAAATATTTGACTTTTGCATCAAACTCTACCAAGCCTTGGCTAAGCAGAAGTAAATGGAGGTCTACACAATGATGGTTCTGCCTTTCAAGGCAAGACCCTTCTCAGCTCTTTCTGCAAAAGATAAATATGTTTTGGGAAAAACTTGTCAGAACATAATAAAATAATCACAATGAATATTTATGATTTCTTACTGAGACACAGAATGAATACTAAGCACCTCCATATTCTGGATGATTTAACTTTGTAGCACATTCATGATAGGGGTTACCTCTCATGCTCATCTCACACACAAGGAAACTGAGGTTTGCAAGAGGCAGAGGAGGAAGACAACGTATGCTTCGCGTTACCACTTGTACTCTTAGACACTTGTTTGCCACCATAGACTCCTGAGAATCTCCGGACTCAGAGCGTGGTGGAGAAGACAGCCACCATGATCAAGAAGGCATGTTCTAGAATTCTGCTTCAGAGCCATATTAATTATCAGCAATAACTTGGTAACAATATTCTCTCTTTATCCAGTTGAATTTCATCTATTTGATATTATGGCTGAGGGAAACAATAACTCATCAGTCCTTAGAGTTACAAGTGGTAGATACTCATACATGGCTTTGCCAAAGGAAAGGAAGAGCAACAGATGGAGAGCCATGAGATCTGGATTTTAGTCTTCATTTGTTTTCTAATTAAGTGTGTGCATTTAGGAAAGTCACTGTCAGTTTGGATGTCAGCTGCTACTACATCGGTCTGTGAGACGGGGCATCTGTACTTGTGTGTGCATTCACTTCACAAAGGAGACTACATGAACTATTCTAACTTCTAAAAACTCCATAGAAAATATGGAATATGGAAATCTAGTCAGGGTAGTCTATAGAGTTTGTTCAACTGTGGACACTTTGGACTTTAGATCCTCAAACGCAGGTCTATGGCTGTGCAATTTTTTGACAACATGTGCAACATACACAGGCAGTCTTTTTAGTGGTACTCCTGGATAAAGACAGAACTTGTGGATGCAGAGAACATTCAAGACGGCATACAGCAGCAGTTATAGAAGCTGAGCAGTAGGCAATGCATGGCAGTAATCCCTCGGGAAAAGAGAAGCAACTGGAGGCAGTGCTGCAATCGTCCCAGCTAGCTTCCTACAGATATTCCAGACCATTGTGCAGGAGCTGAAGGGCACTTTGCTTCTCCCCAAGTGCAGAAGAAAGAGTTGCGAATGTAGGGGCACTGAGGTGGCTAGCATTTGCAGGCGAAGTACCCAAAAGAAAGCTTCTAGAGGAGAAGAGACGAGAGGAAAAGAGAAGAGGAGAGTGTTCAGTAGCCCCTCTAGGAGGTGCTACTCTGGAGATGTACAGAGAGCGACTCACGTCTTTAATTGAATGTGAATCAATGCACAAGAGGAAACTATGAAGGACAAGAAAGGGACCATAGGAAGGAGCAGAAGGCACAAATGCTGCAGCAGATGAAGTGGGGTCTGGGTTTCTACTAGCTAGAGTAGAAAGGCTTTCTAACACACGAGGCATCAAGCGATGTCCTGACAAAGACACAGCTTCACAATTGGAACCAAATTAGCTTCTGACCAAACGTCCTGGTCTATCCACAAAAGCTTCACAGCAGTCTTAAAATTTTTGAATGGGTAAAAGTTATTTCTAATAACTTAACTGCATCCCATCCAAGACTAAAGTATAAAAATATTTTCTAGAAGGACAGCATAATCCAGCAACCAAAATATAAAATCCATAATGTCTCATATCTGATCTCTAACACAAAATTTACTCAGCATGCACAAAGCCATAAAATATGATCTCTAACAAGGGTAGGTGGGGGGGGGGGGTATCAGTAAATATAAAAACAGATTCGGAAATAAATCAGTTGATAGAATTAGGAAGCCAGGATGTAAAACAGCTATTTATAAATATATTTTATACAATCAAGATGCTAAACTAAGGCAAGAATATTATGAAGGAAAAAATAAATAGTACAGTCATCAACCTGAAGAGAGCATGTAGCAGTGAAATATATAATGTATAAAGTACATAATTATGCTAGTATATAAATGGGGGATTAAATATTGCAAAGAAAGTATTAGCACACACGACAAAGTAATATTAACTATTGAAATTGAAAGACTGAAAAAAATTGAACATCATTAAATACCCGTGACCTGGGCAATATAAAGTAGTTTAACACATTTCTAAATGAAAAATGAGTAGCCATTAGTTCTAATTATTCTCTTTTCACTTGTTTTCTTATCTTTCTTTTGTTCTGCCAATAGTTCTACCTTTACACTGGGACCATTACAAAAAAACTTAGTATCTCTGTCAGGGAGGCATCCAGTCCACTTGGAGCATATTTGCCATGGAGTTTATCTTTTCTGGTAGATATAACAGAGCTGGGATCAAACTGCTTTTCTGAGTCACCTCCCAAATGAGAGAGCAAATGATTTCCTAAATGGAAAGCTAATGATTTTAAGGCTTTATTTATTTTAAACTTATACATCTAAAATATGCATTTAAAAAGTTTTATTTGAACTGCATGAACTACTGATTCAGTAATACGTTGGAAAGACACGTTTGGGGAGGCAGTCGCCTTCTTCATCACCTTTGAGCGCCTTTTCCCTTCCTCTCCTTTCCCTTTTCCCTTTCCCACTCTCGTGATTCACCCCTTTATTCCATCGTGCATAGGTACCACATCTTCTTTATCCACTTCTCCATTGATGGGCAAGTAGGTTGTTTCCAGGATTTAATTATTATTACAAATTGTGCTGCTGTAAACAGGGATATGCATGTGTCTTCATGATATACTGACTTTATTTCTTTTAGGAATATGCCCAGTAGAGCTGTAACTGGATCAAATAGGATTTCTGTTCTCAGCTTTTTTAAGGAATCTATAGATTACTTTCCATAATAGTTTAACAAAATTGCAAAACCCTCACAGTATAGAAGCATTCCCTTTTCCACAGCTTTACCGACAATTTTTGTTTTTGAGTTAATGTAGGCCATTCTCACAGGGATAAGATGAAAACTCAACATTTCTTTAATTTGCAAATGGTCAGTGCTGTTGAACACTTTTCAAGTACATGTGTATTTTCTCTTCTGAGAAGTTTGTTTACGTTTCTGCTGCCCATTTATTTCTCAAAGGGGTCATTTATTTTAAAGGTTTTGTTTTTTGAGTTCTGTATATATGTTAGGTATTAATCCTCTGAGATGCTGCTGGTAAAGGTTTTCTCCCGTCCCGTGGGCTTCCTCCTCACTCTGTTGATAGTCCCCTTTGCTATGCAAAAGCCTTCTAGTTTGATGTGATCCCATTTATTGATTCTTGCTGTGATTTCTTGTGTGACTGGCATTCTGTTCAGGAAATCTTTTCCCATCCCTATGTCTTCTAGGGTTTTACCTGTTTTGTCTTCCAGCAGGTTCAGTGTTTCTGTTTTGCTATTCAGTTCTTTGATCCATTTTGATATGATTTTAATGTATGGTGAGAGATATGGATCTAATTTCATCGTGTATGTGGTAATCCAGCTTTCCCAGCAACATTTGTTGAAGATGCCATTTTTTCTCCAGTGGATTACTTTGGCTCCCTTGCCAAAACTCAGGTGACTGAGGATGCTTGGGTTTGTTTCAGTACCCTCAATCATGTTCCATTGGTCTTCCTATCTGTTCTTGTGCCATGTAGAATTAACCACTGTTGCTTTGTAGTCTATTTTGACGTCTGGAATTTTGATTCCTTCAGATTTGCCCTGGTTGCTTAGGATTGCTTTACATATGCTGGATCTTTTCTGCTTCCAGATACCTTCTGGAAACCCTGTGCCTTTAGAAAAACCAGTTTAGTTTTCCTTTGAAATTTACAGAGGTAAAGAGTAGTTACTTCTAAAGTTTATGAGAAAAATAACAAAAAAGGAAACCTTTAGAAAGAGCAAAAGAACAAAATCTGATGAAAAGAAAATATAGTGAAAGAAGATTTTAGAAAAGTCTTTGGATAAAGAACAATTTCAGGGAATCACAAAAGATATTTGTTGTAATTGGGAAGACAGGTTTATTGCCAATTATTTTAATAATCTACGAGATGTTAAAGACTTAGCCAGTTTTTCATCTTCACAAAAATTAAATATGCCTTCAATCGATAGATAAGATCCATATAATTATAAAAGTTATTGTAGATATATGTGAGAAAAATAGAATACAAAAATAAAGCTTATATCGACCATGAGTCATGCTTTGCCAACTTGAATGGACTGAGAAATGTCTAGCAGATCAGTAAGGCACAGTTTTGGGTTTGTCTGTGAGTGACCCACAAAGAGGTCAGCAATCTGGAAGACAAAGGCTCACCTCAGATGTAGGTTTCATCAGCTGATAGTCGTATAGCCCAGACTGAATAAAAAAGAGAAAGAAGGAAGTGTCCCACTTTGGAAGAGCTCCACGTTTTTCATTGCTTTTGGACACTGCACTCCATTTCCTTCAGCCTTTCAACACGTGATCTCGCAGGCATCTCCATAGCTAGCTTCTGGGCTTTTGACCTTGGGTCTCTGTTGCATCCTTGATTCCTTTGTTCTGTAGCTTCTGTCCTCTCCTCTGAGCATCCACGGGATCCTCCGGCCCTTTCACGTGTAGGTGGCCATTTTGGGCTCTCTCCTTATCTCACAGATGGCAGAGTCAGTATATCTAACTAATAAATTCTCTTACACAATTTTACAAGTACATACTTTTAAATTCTGTTTTTTCAGGGGAAGCCTAGCTAGTAGACATAGGATGAGTGTATTTACTAAGTATATCATCTCTCACAATATTCTATTTTTAGTTGTCTTAGTTGGCCAACCAGTTTTATTGCAAGTAAGATAAATGTTTTATAAATATTGCTTGAGACTGATTTAGACAGAACTTTGTGTGCTTTGAGTACACAGAAGGAGTTTCAGCTGAAGGCCAGAATAGAAATGGCACAGTTTACAATTTAACCACATTTATTTTCGAAAGCAATGCAATTTCCTTTTCCAGATACAAAGCAAAACACAACAGAACAGTGCTACTTGTTGCTGAAACACTTTTGCCACCTTTCCTTAACTCTTTATGGCCAGCAATGAGTTAGATTCCTAATTCATTTCCAGAAGAAAAATCATAGCCCACTGAATCAAAGAATAAATGGTTTACCTGGAATACAAGTATTACAACCAATGCAAACAGGAAGTTTGCTCATGTTCAGTGTGCCCAAATGGAGGAGTTTTTGGTCGTTGTTATTGTTGTTGTTCTTTTTAAAAATAGTAAAAAAAAAATGAAACTCATTTGGAAAGGAATAAGGAAACATATCATCCAGTGTGTTGTTCTAAGCTTGGCTCTGGATCACTGTGCTAAAAGGAAAGTTTAATATTTTTGTAGCTTAGGCGTTCCTTAAGTAATAAGACATGAAGTTTGCAGCTCTTAAGTTCTCTATAGTCATAGTGATACCATTCGGTGATTTCACCCTCCTGGTTGATTTACAAACACATAAAACCATGCATCAGCTCCAAAATCCTTTGATTAAACTTCTGGGCCAAGTGCAACATTGAGATAACTGTATGATAGGTGCATTTTATTAAGCTTTTAGGGGATTTATTTCAGCTTTATAAAAAGCTTTTTAGAAACTGTAATAAATTTTATTTCAAGTAAGCCATTAATGTATCCCTTTCTGCTCTATCATATAAAATGTAATTATTTTATAACAAAAAGTTTTAGTCTTTCTTTGAGAAGATTCTAATTGATATGGGTAGATGTCTAGTTGTGTAGACTAGAACCACATTTCCTGGGTGACTTTGGGCTCTAACTTACCCCTTGAAACTTCCTCAAAAATTAGTTAACTTCTCTAGGGTCTCTCTCTCCCCTCCAGTTCCTATCTTTCCTCACAATAAGTTCTATGAAATAATTGTGATGCCAGTTTCTCATATCAGGGAAACCACTCAATATTTCACCTGCTGCTTTTGACTCACTTCACTAAGCATGACAGTCTCAAGTTGCCTCCATTTACCTACAAAAACCTCCAACCTATCTGTCTTTGTAGATGAGTGGTATCCCATTGTGTATAATTCCACAGTTTAGGTATCCATTGGTCTGTTGATGGGTCCTTCGGTGTCTTTCCCATTCTAGCTGTTGTTAGTTGTGCTGCTTCAAGCATGGGTGCACATGCATTTCTGTTATGTGTTGTTCTTAATTCTTTAGGAAAGATACCCAGAAAAGGTATTGCTGGGTCACGTGGAATATTTATTTTCATCCTTTTTAGGAATATTCATACTGCTTTCCATAGTGGTTGTACAGTGTACGCTCCCAGCAGGAGTGGAGAAGCGTTCCTTTTCCCCTGCAACTCAGTCAACATTGATTCTTGTTCCAATTTTTGATATATGTCATTCTTACTGGGTATGATCTGAGTTTTAAAATGAATAAGCAAGTTGTCATGTAGATTTTACAATGATTTTTCAATCTCTAAATAATTTTTTCAATCACTTATGCATTAAGAGCAAAAAAGAAAAGAGGCAACTGGATGTGAAGTGGGAGTCAGGCCGGGTGTCAGATACTTGGGTGGGAAGCACGTTGTTGGGATATATTCATTATGTGATTTTAGGCATATTTTCCTATTTCTTTGAGACTCATGTTTCCCAGTTCTAAAATGGGCACAAGAAAATAATTAATGTGAAGGTAATTTTTAAGGCATATTTATTACAAAAGTGGGACATAATGATAAAAGGGAGTATGGCAATGTAAAAATAGTAAGCAATTATTTACTTCTAAAAAGATGACGAATGTGGGCCTGGTGGCACAAACTGTAATCTCAGCCTTCTGGGAGGCTGAGGCAGGAGGATTGCAAGTTTGAGCCCAGCCTGGGAACCGTACAGCAAGTCCTCTGTCTCTCCAAGGCGGAGGAAGGACAACTCATCAGTGGGCACAGTAGGAGGGGCTAGGTGGAGTCTCATCTGTGCCTGCGCTGGCAGCCACATGGTCGTTACCCACAAATGCAGATCATGGCATGCACCCTGCTGCTTGTGGGATGTACGCCCTGAGACTTGTGACACATGTCCTATGGCTTACGGTGTGTGCCCCACGTTCATTGGCTTCAGCTTGTGTTCTCCTGCACTAGGTACACGCCTTTGCTGCTGAGAGGGAAGCCACATTTGGATGACACTGAAGCCGTAGGGCGAGATCACAAGAAGCGAACAAGGAAAGCTAGAGCAAGTGAGAACTGCAGCCCCCCGCTGAGTCATCCCGAGAAAGAGCAGCAGCTGCCCAGACAGCAGCAGGTCCTGAGAGGCAAGCAAGTGTCTGTGAGTCACTACCGATGCTGGGGTCGGCTTTTCGGGCGTGCATTGCCTTGTGTGTTACTGATAGGCCTGTACGTGACCCCTCACCCGTGCTCCTGTAGATAGCCTCTCACCTATGGCTCTGTATGCAGCTTCTCACTCATATTCCTGGAAGTAACTCTAATAAATGCATTGGTTCACTAAATTGAACATTGGTGTAAGTGTTACTTTGGCCTGTCTGCTGTGTCCTATCTGGGGTGAATGGATGTTCATGTTCACGTCTCCCCAGGAGTCTCCCCAGGAAAAGTTATTCGTGTGACACATGGCAATTTAAAAGTTGGTGAGGATCAATGAAGATCTTGCTTAAGTGTCATCCAAATGCGGTTTCCCTATCAGCAGCAAAGGCGTGTACCTAGTGCAGGAGGACACAAGCTGAAGAAAAAAACAACAACAACAAACAAGCAAACAGACAAACAAAAGTCACAGCAAAAAGAAAAAATTAAAAATGGGCCACAGATGTAGCTCAGTGAAAATGCCTGGGTTCAAACCCCAATCCCATAAAAATAAATAGGAAGAAAGGAAAGGAAAGAAAAAAGACCCTTAGCAGTAATCAGTCTCTTTTTAGTCCCAAAGCTTTGCTATATTATGGCTCCAGTTCATAGTCATCTGTCAAAGATCTTGGAATCCCAAATAAAAGGCATCCTAAAAATGAAAAATCTCAAAATGGTACCTAACTAGAGTGAATCAGATTCATGTTATTCTGACAAAGTCATCTACTGATCAGTTTTTGAGAACTTGCAGCTTGTAGAAAAGCCACTTGGAGTTCTCAAGTGCTGAGAATTTGTCAGAAGTTTATCAGGGGTTTTGTTTGCATGGTGGGTCCTAGTGTCAAATGCCACCTTATCCTCCCCTGCCTGGGGGCTCTGTGCCTGGCCCACCATAGGATGAAAGATGTATATAGGTTTCATTTTTCCCCACCGCTTGACTTTTCATCTCTGTGGATGTACTCTTCTCCTGTGATGTGTACATCATGCAAAAAAAGCAACTGATGATTAGAGACTTACTATTAAAAAATACCAATGCCTCCGGGCAATGATCTAAATTAAATACAAGAAGATTAAAAAGTAAAATTTTAATTAGAACTAAATCTTCTACTTTAAACAAGAAGTGTTAGCTCTTCTGGACAATATAAATATTTGAAAACTGTTGTCCTTCAGAAGTAGTTTCCAAGAATTTATTTTCATATGACCTACATGTAGAGGGGTAGACGATGCACATTGCTGATGGAATTTAAGGGCCACACAGAAAGCAGATGATAGCTGTAAAATGAGCATTAAAAAATTAAATGACTCAATGTAACACTTGACAGTAACCTACTTACATGTCCAATTGAAATGATGACACTACATGGATGCATTCACTTATTTACAATAGTTCATTTGAGGGAAATCATTAAAATAGTAAATACCTCAAAATGCTACATAAGCAACAAGCAATCAGCTAAAATTAACTGTTGCATGATGGTACTTTCTGTAAATTCTGACAAAAGCAATTTTCTTCAAACAAATCAGGGAAAATTGTTTACCTTCTGGTACGAGACCCGTTAGAGAGAGAATTTAAAATACAAATCATGGTCTCCCTCTTACTGGATAAAGAACATAATTTTCCTCTTTAGGTGTGTGGATTTAAAAAAGCTGTCAAGCCTACTTTATGATAGGCCCTCAGAGTCAAAATCGAAATGACAGATTTTCATCTTAATAGCAACCATGTTGAGTGTTTATTTAGCAAGTGTAGGTAATTCTTCCCGTTCTTATCTGAAATATTTTCTCCAAAATTGGTTGCACAATATTAATAAAAGACTGTGATCTCAATATTGAATATTTTAGGAACCGTTTCTCCTCCCCATTTTTTTCTCTATCATGATACATTCTTCTCTGAATTTAGAAGGTGATTTCTTGCCCACAGGGGCACAACCATTCTGTTTCTTCTGAAAGAGATACCTTAAAGTGTTGATGGAAGAGTATTCTTGTATTTTAAGGAAGGAGTCTGAAAGCGAAGTGTCCTGATCATCAACTCTAGGGACACTTTTCTGGCCAACATTTATTATTTTAATTCGTTAGTTCTACATCATGAAGCACAGAATCCTTGCCAATGATTGTAGAAGAATTCAATCTCTAGAGGTCAGGTGGGAGGTGCCCATGGAGCATCTGCTAATCTGTGGTTTGGGCTTCAGAGCAAAGAATAAGGCAGAAAGCTTTCCCACTTGAAACTAAACAAAAACTTCAAAAAATTATGATAGCAGGACTATTTCAAAATTATTTTCCTTTTGTTTATGTTGTTTGAGCATCACAACAATAACTTAAGTAGGTAGAAGATGCATAGGTACTAATACTACTGTATATGTGAATACATATATGCATATATATATATATATATATATATATATATATATATATAGTGTGTGTGTGTGTGTGTGTGTGTGTGTGTGTGTGTGTGTGTGTGTGAGCTACATTTGCAGCCCTTCTGGAAATTTTGTCTTCAGACAGGCGTGGCTTACCTTGTGATCCTGCTTCAGCCTCTTACCTGGGATTATAGGTATGTGGCACCATAACCAGTTTTATTCCTACATTAACAGACACAGTGTCTTAGGGATGGTAAATGCCTCAGTAAGATCCAACCCCCGTGGCACACTGGGCACTGGCACCCGAGGTGCGGAGTCCCCAGTGCGGGCGCCTCTGCAGCAGGGCCATTGGTTCTGGTGTTGCAGTGGGGCGGATAACACCTCAGAGCAGCAAAAAAAGGAGAGGATCATGGGATGTGCTCCAGGGTTCCCAGACAAAACACAGGTTTCCAGGTAATTTCGTGTTTCAAATAAACAACAAGTTTGAAAAATATGTCTCATCCTGTATTTTGGACACATACAGTATTATTCATTATTTACCTGAAATCCCAATTTAACGAAGCATGCTATACTTCTGTTTTTCGAATCCAGCAACTCTAGCCTCTTTTCTCCTCTTCTTGGGAAACACAGCAGTTGAAATTGCCAGCAATTTGTAGTAGAACATAAGGGTTGAATTTATTCTGCGTACAACTGAAGTAGGAGTCCTGACCCTCCTTATTATCTCAGAATGCGTTTTCATTTGGAACTAGCATTTTCACAGAGGTGATCAAATTAAAAGGAAGTCATGAGAGTGAAGACTCACAGGGAGATGCTGGCCCATTTGATCTCGGTGCTGCATTCACAAGCCAACAGTCCTCCAGCATGACTGGAAAATACAAGAGGTTGGCGGTCAAGGAGGAATTCTCCCTCTGACTATCAGAACAAACTCAGCTTGCTGACGCCTTGACTTTGGACATCTGACCATCAGAACCAGGAGATAATCCATTGATATATTTTAAGCCACACAATTTTGGGAATTTTGTTACAGGAGCCCTAGGAAACAAATGCACCTAACAAAAAGTGGATTGCTATCATCTATCTAGCTATCTACCTACCTACCCATTTATATTTCTTTCTTGTTCTCAGGCCATCAATCTGTGCTGCCTCCTGGTCATTCTTACCGGACAGCTCTACACTTGGAAACCTACTTAAATATTGTAAAGGTTTAGACTGTGTGATAGCAATATAATCATGTTAAATCACTATGATTTTGTTATTGCTTCACCCACAGTCTTTCTGGGGGTCTGATTTCTATCTTTTCTTCTCACCCGTGAATAATTCCCTTATAATTTGAGAATCTCCAGGTGTCACACTAAGACTTGTAAGTGGCAAACTAATCAGGGAGGACTCCTAATAAACTGGTTTGGGCCTTGTTTACAAATCTTCTGAAAATCTCACCCCAAGTTTTAACTAGTCTTTAAATAGGATCCTAAAATGATGATCAGAGCCACAAAGTAAGTGAAAGATGGCATCAGGGATCCAGGTACATCTGGCCCGAGACTCCCACCTGCTTAGTTTTGTTCCTCCTCCTGCCGAAGTCTAGTCAGTTTGAGTTCAGAAGAGCTGAGCAAAGAGAACTGCATGACCCCCTTAAACCCCTGTAATAACTGGGGTTCCTTTGTTCATTAAAAGCTCACTTCTTTTCCACTCTAGTGATGATTAGCGAAGAAGGAGCTTCCTTTGATGTCAGCATACAGAAAAAACAAGGCAGGCGCCCTTAGCTTTCGTGCACTCCTGTTACCACATAATAACAGGGCAGCAAACATGAAACACAAGGTTTTATGAAACCCCAGTGAAAATTGATGATTAGGGGCATTACAGCAAAGAATCTGCTGAGTGTCGCAGAACATCCTTCCATTAGTGGCCTCAAAGCCATGTGAGATTGCTCAGAGGTGGGGGTGGTCCCATAGAGAGCCAGCCTGTCTTCCTTCTAACCTGGAGGATCCCCTCAGAAGCCAGGCTTCCGCTCCGCCCTCAGCGTGTGCTGCCCTCTGCCGACCTTTTACAACTTCTAAAATCCTCATTTGCATGTGGGCAACGTGTTTGCTGTCCTGTGTCTTCAGTCACCTAGCACTCTACCTGAACTGCCTACCTATCCTTCCAAGCAGATTTGTTGAGCGAAGAAACAAATATTAGTTCTATGATTAGTGGTTAATATTCAATTGTTCACTTATTTATTCACAGCTTACTAGTTTTTTTGTTTCAAAAAGAATTCCAAGACCACTGCAAGACCATGCAGTGAGTCGTAAATTCAATGTTTTTGAAAAGGAAAAGCGTATCTTCCCTTATTACTCATACTGGCCACCTTGACGTATCTTGAGTACCCCAGCCGAGCTCCTCCCCCAGTCTTCATGTTTGGAAAACATGCTTTCTCTTCTTGGATATCTGAACAGCTCGCTTTCTTGCCATCAGGTGTGTTTGTGAAGTGGTTGTGAGCCATGCAATTTTAAAAGTTCCATGCTGGGCTGGAGGAACAGCACAGTGGTTAGAATGCTTGCCTAGCAAGCACAAGGCCTGGAGTTCAATTCTGCAGCACTACATGAGCTGGGCTTGGTGGTACATGCCTGTCAACCCAATATTCCGGCAGTTGAGGTAGGAAGATTGTTGGGAGTTTGAGGCCAGCATAGGCTATATAATAAGTTCAGGACCAATCTGAACTGTAGAATCAGATCCTGTCTTAAAAAAAAAAACACAAAAAGTTCCATGCTTTCTCAACTCAATGACATTTTAATTACTTTGTGAGCATATCTCCTACTTTTCCTATAGTATTTCCCACAATGCAACACATCAAATACTCCATTTAAAAAATTATGTTTAAATTCCAAGATGACAAATGATTGTCTGATTGGTTCACTGCTGATTTCCTTTGGTTCAAATATAATGTCCAGGACATAAATATTTATCTAACAAGTGAAGGAACCAATAAAATACATTCTAAATTATTTTGTAGTGTCAAATAGTAACTTAAGACTTACCATCAGATTAGAGGAAGGTATACGGGGGATTGTAGCATTTCCCAGAAAGCATCTTCCAGGACAAGTTTCTGAGTGGTGAGACTTTCATTTTCAACCTTTTGAGGAAAAGATTCCACCCACACAAAGGATCTTCAAGTCTCCTTCCTTTGTCAGTGCACAAAGAGGGAATCCAGTTCCACCAAGAGAACATTCCGGTTAGACTAGGAGGGGCCAGCAGCAGGGGACTGTTTGACAATTTTCACAGTACCTCTGTAAACACATTCAACCCAACATTTTTAATTGTCCATAAATATGTCTGCTCACTGATTCCCTTTGAATAAGTTATGACTTATTATAAGCTAATGTCCTTATTGATTAATAACTGAAACAAAATCTTGGACATGTGTTCATTTTTACATGTAATGATTGCATTTATTTTTCCAATATTTAAAAATAAATATGCAATTGCAATTAGGAATTATATTTCAGACATAAGCAACAAGTCATTTTAATAGTTAATTGACTTTCAGGTGTATGTGTTTTTTTAATAAATACTCAAAGAATATATTGGTGTATATATATTCAATTATATATTTATAAAAATATATAAATATTCAAAGAATATATTGGTGTATGTACTATAACCATGTTCATAAAAATTGCTCAAAATTGTAATTTAAAAGTAAGTAAATAAATTGTGGGAGAGGAAGTTGAACAAATGCCATGGTGGAGGAAAAATAAAGAAAGAAGGATGAAAAAAACCCGGCTGTGCCAGACTGGAGTAGAGACGGGCTTCTGAGAGCTCTGACCTCCCTTTGAGGTGATGGGACAGGCTCACACTTGGACATGGAAGGTCCGTGTTGTAGCGCTCTTATCAGTTCAAAGTTACCACAGTTCTCTTGAATGCTGCTCTGTGACACTCCTCTTTGTGAGCAAGCCAGGTCCCATGGACTTGATGAGTTCGTTGATACCTGAAGCCTGTTGCAAGGTACCCGACCAGTGACAGCAAATCTCCAGGGTACTTTGTCCTTCCTCATTTAACATCATCAGCTAATTTTTATTATTAATTGGGAGTTATTCATCACGGGTAAAAGGGAAGAGAGAACTGTGAGGATCTGACATGTCTTAAAGAGGTAAGAATCCATGTCCAGGTCGGGCAAGTGAAGATGGAGGTGTTCTAAGATGACTTCCTTCACCATCAAAGTCAAGCAATTTCCTCTTTTTAAAAAGTAATTAAAGATCAATGTAAAGTCCCATGAAGGTTCATAATTTGAGGTGTCTTAGAATCTTAACACATAGAATTATAGGGTGATTTTAAAAAGTTAGTGTTTGTGATGATCTTATAGTGGCTCATCCTTATTGAAGCTATATTTTATTAGCCACATCCTGTCCCATCACTCCTCATAGAATTCTGTTATTTATTTTTTCTCTTTCAATGCATTGCATATTATACAAGTCAAGTGAAAGGGTAGTTTGACTAGAGGGGGGATATTTTGAAATACTTGTCATAAATTAGTTTTGCGAAGTTCCAATGTCAGTGTTATCCATCCTCCCACCCACAGAGCAAGGAAGGTCCTAGACCATGATACCATCTACCTTGACCTTTAGGACGTGAATCCAAACACATACTTGGCTTAAAATTTATGTCTTTTTGTGTCAACGGCCCTCTAAGGTCAAGGTTTTGGAATATGCATACTTCTCTTAAGATACAATTATGCAATGGGTGATGTGATTTATTTAGGTAAAAATCATCCCTGTGCTTGAGCTTATTAGAGTTGATTTGAATGGAATCTATGTGGTAAACTTCATGTGGCATGAAGGTGCTAGAATTTCTACAGTGTTAACCTCTTGACTGTGCTAGTCCCAGGGCATCTAACTATTAGTAACTCCAAGCTCCTAGTTTCAAAAAACCAAGACTCAGTCACTTCAGATGTCATGCATTTTGCATTTTGCATACCTTGGGGTAGAAGTCTAGAAATTTATGAGATGAGCATCGGCTTCTTCAGAAGTCAGAAACTTAACCAAGGTGCTACGTGGGAACACGAAAAGGTAGCAAGATGATCGTTCACAAGTAAAGACAAGGAAGATACACAGCCTCTGGCATCCTACTGAAGTAATTTGCTTGAAGAGTCTTCTGGCAGAGAAGGAGGAATGTGGGCTCTGTCTGTTCAAGTTTCTTCCTGTTCATGAAACACCTTTCCCAGTAGGGACGACCCATTAAAGGGAGTTACAATGAGACAAGCAGCCAGCGGCCTGTGTCATAGCATCATTATTTAAGTATGTGCCTCAGTCTTCAGGCTTCAATCCTGTGTCTAATCCCACATTAGCCACTTGAAAGGTAGCTATATAGATTCTAACATAAATTAATCCAATGACATGAAGAGAATATATTAAGACTTTCATTATTTCCCCCCTTGGATCTCTTAGTAATCCCATGAGATAAGTATTTATTATCTCTAATTTGTAGCTGAGGTTATTAATGCTTTGAGTACTAAAGTAGTTTGTCTAAGGTCATACACAGTTTAGGAAGTAACAAAATTGGAAAGCCTGGTAATTATAGACACCATAGTTGATCACTATTCTTTTGTTTCACTGGTCTTGGGAAAAATTTAACCACAGATGTTGTTTAAAATTTCTAAAATTTTAAAGAAATGCTCTCTGGCACAAATACTGTACATTAAATGCAAGAGAAAAACTGTACCATGTGACTTCTAAGATTTATTTGCCCTCCGACCCACTTAGCTTCAATAGTTTAGTGAAAAGTGTACAGCAAGAAGGGATCAAGTCTTCACATTTCAACAAAATTATCCCAGTAAGTGCTGAGATTTATCAGCAGAAGTATCTAAATATAGCAACTTGATTCTGATAGTTAACTTCTTAAAGCTACACTGTGAATAAACCAAGCTCTTCACTAGTATTAGCACATTAAGTGTGCATAAAATCCCTGTGAAGTAGAGATTCTTATTAATCCCCACTTTACAAATAAGGATCTTGAAACATGTAGCTCATAGAAGCACATTGACAGGCATAGGCAGGGTCACAGCTTGGATTTGAACATTATAGGCTGACCCTAGAGTCACAGGGCTGGTCCACTGTACTGCAGTGCTTTGTTAAGAATCTTCCTACAAGTGACATTAACACCAGTTGTTCACAGCCTAATTGTACATTCAGTGTTTATAGTTATCTAGCTCTCCGTGGTACTGGCAAAGAATTTTCTCGTACTAGGTGTTATTTGGTACTGCATCCTTAAAAAGAAGGCCAGAGCTGCTTCTGGAGATCCTATTTCGCATATGAGGAAAATGGTAACCCAGAATCTAAGTCACTCATATAGTTAACTAAATCACATAGTGAAGAAGGGCAGAAATGACAATTAGAAACCAAGTCCTCTGGCTCGTTGTCAGCAGGACCGTGTTACTTGAATGCAGTTAACAACAAGGTAGTTATCTGGAGTTCACACAGATTTTTTAGAGCAGGCTCTCAGCAATCATATTCTCAATCAGGGGTACAATGTCACTCACAGAAGCTGTAACTAGGAAGTCCTACAGAGAGCTGGTTGCCGTGCCTCACTAAAGTATGTCTTGGGTCTAGGTTAAGAGCACACTCAGAGTCACTTAGAGGTCCGTGAGGAGAAATGGGTCTGTTTACTAGCTAAGTTTCTAGTTTATGCTTTTGCTGTATTTTGTCCAGAGAGTAACAAAGTTTACTTTCTCTTGAAAAAGTTTAGTGAGATGAGATGGAACAAAATCACTTAATATAGAAATATGATTGAAATTCATTATGACAATCATAAGCAAATATTTAGGAAGCAGTGAAATTCTCTATAAACATAAAATTGATCCTTAATCAAAGGACAGAAGAATCAAGGGCTTTGCTATTTCCTTTGTCTTGTGATTGGGTTGGATGGGGGCATTGACTACTGGATTTCCAGAATGGTTCTGGGTTTCTCTGTGGGTATTTCAGAGACATAGGAACTATCTACTGTGCTTCCCTCCCGAATTTCTCTTGATACTAAAACTCATCACAATTCTCACCTGAAATTTAGATTCAGAAACTGCAAGAGATATACAAGTAGGGGATCCCCAAAGTCTTCCTTCTGAAACTAGCATTCTTTTTCTGTATGTCTCAGCTACTCCTTTTTTTTTTTTTATTGCTGTGACTCAATACCGGACATCCACAAGTATAGGGGAGGAAAGATGTATTTTAGCTCACAGTTTCTGATGGTCACAGTCTGTTTGGGGCAGTCACCAAATACATGTGACTTTTGGGGGACGTTCCAGATCCAAACCACATTACCATCCATCTAATGTGTTCATGGTTGTTCATATCTTCACTGGTCTACATGTTGACACTTCCAAGGACTACAAATTTATTTTTAGTTTAATATGATTATTACAATAAACAAACATTTATGCTGTCATTTTCATTTTGAGAAAGGAAAAGTAGGCTAAAGTAAATTTTGCAACTTGCTCTCAGACAACGAAGTAGTAAGTTGAACCTAGATCTCTAGAACTGATTTAAAGATGGCTATAAAACATTTTCTACTTTCACCACCGAGGAAAATGTGGAGCCTAATTCCCTTCCTTAGTTAGGGGTTAGATTTAGTGACTTGCTGTGAACGGAACCCAGTAGGTACTATCTTCTGGAATTTCTAAGCTGGTCCTTAAGAAAAAGTCTTGGAAGCTTCTACTCAGAATACTAAGATACTTTGTACTTAGCACATGCTCTTATGGGAGAATACTTAGCCTTGGAAATTGGCCATCATGCTTTGACGGAAGCCCAAGTGGCCCCACGAAGATTAATTGAGGTCCTTAGGTAACAGTCTTGGCTGAGCTCTCAGCCAACAGCCAGCACCAACTTGCCACTGATGTCCTTGAATCATCATACATCTAGCCCAAATAATTTCATAAATTTATACACAGAGCTGATATTTGATTACAATCACATGAGAACTTATTTCTTAGTGCTGACATAATTACTTACCACAAACTGAATGGTCTAAAATAACAACAACTTGTCCTCTGTGTTCTTCAGTTTATAAGTCTAAAGTTAAGATGTCCAAGGAGCTATGTTCCTTTTGTAGTTTTAGAGAATAATATTTTCCTGAGTCTTGCAATTTACAGTGGCCACAAGAATTTCGTGATTTTGGTAACATAACTCCATTTTCTGTCTTCCTCCAACTCACAGCGACTTCTATTTTGTGTGTCTCCCTATCCTCTTTTAATAGGGCCACCAGTCAGTGGGTCTAGGGGCCCATCTAAATCAAGGATGAGTTCATCTTGAGGTATTCAAATAATTATACTTTAAAGATATTAGCTCTAATTTGATTGTATACTAAAGATGTGAGAAGGAATGAATTTTAGGGAGCAATTGTTTGACTCATAAGACTAAGTTGGAGTTACACAGACAGGTCCTTTCTAAAATTAATTCATAAAATTGTAAGCATACTAAAGCAATAGTAGGCCATAGATTTTCATTATACTACATGGCTTTTTTTCATAGAACCTAAAAATGTTGAAGACTCATGACAAATATTACAGACAATAGTGACTTTGAAAATTATATTTGAAATTCATAAACACTTATGTTATTTATCTTAAAGACAGATTAACGAATTACCAATTACAGTATTTTGTACATGGTAGGCGTCAATGTATATTAGCCCTTTGTGCTATTGCTGTTAATATTGCTAGAACCATAAATTTTATTTAAATCTATTTTCTCTAACAGAAAATCCTAATTTGTCTCTGTCCATTTGAGCTGTTTCTAAAGATTAAAATGTTTATTCTTTACCTCTGTGCTTTGTAATTTATCGGAACCACTCTGAAACTGTAGCCTAGGAGAAGGCTTGGCGAAAGAGAACATATTCTGTTATGAAAAAGTTGACATAAATTTTCAGCTCTGTGCATACTTCCAATTTTACCAGAAGGTAGGTGTGTGTGTGTGTGTGTGTGTGTGTGTGTGTGTGTGTGTGTGTGAATATACACACATTTCTGTAATGCATTATAAAAAAACAATAGTCACTCTGTTAGTGAATATTGTGTTCTCTAGTACACTTCACTGAACTGAGACAAAGGTTGGGGACTATGATCCCACAGAATCTGCCTGGGCTTGATGTATCCTATGGGATGATCTAAAATATAATTGAAAGGTAAAAATTACCGTGCTCGGTTCATCCATTACTCGTTCATAGCTAGTGGTTGTTAGATTATTAGCAATAGGGAGAAAGGTAAGAACAATTAGACAACTGAAGATGGTGACAACTGCTATTACAAATGACAGAAATTAAATAAATGGTTTCTAAAGCCACAGCCCCAGTGAACAGCAAGGTGTGGTGACAAAAGTTTAAAGCCATCTAAGATATTTCTCAATCATCTCCCTCATGAGCAATTTGTGTTTAATCCCTTGGCATATTTTTCCTTTTTCTTTCTGGTGTGTTTTTCTATCACCTCTTTCTTACCTTATCACAGCCTTGGTCTGTTAAATTTTCCCCAGTTGACTTTTGTTCTATTTATTTTTCATACTGACAGTGTCAACTTAGACATGATTGCAGTATTTGAAAAAGATGTGTGCTTATTACATAATTGTTTTTGAGTTCTTATTCAGTCATTATCTTACATAAATAAAACAATCAGCCAACTCAATTACATTACTTTTACTTCTTTCTGTCTGGTAATTCTGATAATTTATTTTTGTCTCAGCTTACTATTGACATAACATTTCTGATTATATACTTAATTATGGCTTGTGATTTTAATATTTTTTTCTCCAGTAGAAGAGGAAATTAAAGACCATGTCCTCTCTGGAATGAGAACAGACTTTACTAATTGCTATTAATTTGGGAAGACTTGTTTTGAATTAGTGAAGAGCTCAATTAAATATGTATGTGTGTTTTTTTCATGAGGTTTTGAATATTTTATCTTGTGAAAATAGTATTGTTAAGTAGGCCAACACTGTTACTTAGTAGAATTCTATAGAGAATTTATAGAAATGATCATGGGCACGAGGATATGTAATAAGATATAAAGAATAAAAATTCACTAACTTGAATCTTTCCACAAATATTTCTCAGGAGAAAAATATTCAAATGAAAGAACTATGTGTTCTAGTATAGGATCAATATTCCAGGAAATTTGGAGGAAAGCTAAGGCACATTGGGTTCCTGAATTGTTCAGCTGTTCAGGAGTGACCCTGTATGGTTTTCAACTATGAGCAGAGCCCAAGAAATTAATTATAGTAGGGAGGTGAGGCTGGCGTAGTTGAAGGTGTTTGCCTCTATGACATGAATAGAAAAACTAAAGACAAATCTGGAAAATAAAGCTATGCCTTCAAATAATGAATCCTACAAAGGAGACACAGGCAGACATAAACTGAAAATATAATAGAAAAGCCTAATATCATCATGTGACCTAAGTACTGTGTCTTATGGACAAGCGCCCTTCTGTAATGACACATCTATAAACTTTTTAAAGTTGCCCAAAGCAAGGAAGGCTTCAGAAATCCTTCACACAAATTTATTTCCTTTCAATATTATAGAGTCTGGGCAATGGGAATCCTTGGTAAAAAGAAATGGATTTTTTCAGCCAAATCTTACTAATTTTTACCATAAATTTAGATAAAATCTGAGCTTAGGTTTATCTTTCCACTGTGGAACAACTATATTTCAATGAATGGTAATCACAAGAATGATGCTTGAAAGTAGATCGAATTACCACGTTGAAAGATGGTCTCTTGTATTTAAAAAATTATCATGGTTGAAGCAAAATCCAACCCTGTACATGCTCTAAAAATATTTAAGAAATGATTTCAATTAATTTCAAGCTAAGGATGGTATCTCATTTTTATCATCCCTAATATTTGTTCATCTATAACTCAAAAATTATAAACCTGTCTTTAAATATGCCAGATAGTATTAATTATAGTTGAATTTATTCCTCATTAAAATATAGGGGAGGTGTTCAGGATTATGTTTAAAAAGACAATTGTAAATATTCATTTATAAATATCGCCTTAGCACTAGACACAAGTAACATATTCCTTTTATCTCAATACTTTTGGAGGCTGGAGCTAAAGGAACACATGCTCAAGTTCCAATTCTGCAATTTAGTGATCTCCTGTCTCAAAATTAAAAAAAAATTATAGAAAGATACTGAGCATTATAGAGCACCAGAATTAAATCCTCAGTACAACCAAAAAAGAAAACATTAGTATTAAATGACAATGGAAAATCAGCCAATGCACCCTGAGGGACTTTGACTTACTTGAGTTCAAGCCTGACCTTGCTAAGCTGGGGAGAGTGTTGTCAGATAATGACAGTCTCTCTCCTCTAATTTCCAGAAAAGAGCCTGCTGTTGGGTAGCTAGCTGAGCACAGGCTTAGGGGAAAGGCGAAGCCAGACTATGAACACTGCAAGTAGCGCTTAAGACATATCCCGCTCTAATGACTGTAAAGTTACCATGAATCTTTCTGATGTTAAAAACTTATCATTTAGAATATTGCTACAAGGGAAAGTTGCACTTTGTTTGTGGCTGAAATTATTATGTCCTCTCAGTTCTGAGTTATTTTTGTTCCCAAACATTCATCCTGTGCCCAAGATGAGCCAACATCCAAATTCTGGAGCTTCTTTTTTTTTTTTAAATCTGAGTTTCTGTATCTCTTCAGCTAAAGTAAGTTATCGTCTTCTCTCTACAGCCGACTTGCTAACCCATATCTTTGCAATGTCACTCTAGGTGTTTGGTTTAGTTTGTGTATGGAAAGAAAAGAAGAAGAGAGAGGGTCAAGTTTTTTGAGTTTCCCTACATACCAATGTCTTTTTTCATTGTCTTGGGCTTTCTGAATTCCTCACCAATCATTTTTAACACAAAGGTCATCAACCTAAAACTTTATAGTTAGATCTTGCACATCTTTCATCAGATTCCTTTTCTGGTGTGTGTGTGCGTGTTTGTGTGTGTGTGTGTGTGTGCGTGTTTGTGTGTGTGTGTGTGTGTGTGTGTGTGTGTGTGTGTGTGTGTGTGTGTGTGATGAGTAATGGTTACAATGAGTTTGGGTATTTTGTACACATATATATCATGTCAGCATTGAAATAGGAACCAATGAACCCAAGAGATTAAAATTATTGCTCTATAGGTTAATATGCACTTTCCCAGCCCTATTCTTTTTAAATTTTCTTTTCCCATCTGTGAAAATGATCAAAACATTAAATCTTAGCAACAAAAATTTATGCTTTGGCACCTTGTACGAAATCAGATTATCCACTTATTAGTTTAACATAAAGAACACCTGTAATGTTTTAGATCTTATTATGGGAACCGATAATAATATAAAATGCAAAATATATGTGAAACATTTCACTCACCGAAGGCTAACTCTGTGTAAGGCAGCTCACTAGGCGATTGATTTCTTTGATACTCAAGCATATGAAATATTTTCCTGATTTTGTAGATGAGAATACTAAGGCAATAATGAACTCGATGTTTTCAGCATTCTTAAGTAGTGGATTCAGGATCTGTAGGCATCATTTAAGTGACCTCTTCAAATTATTTGAGAGGCAGAGTTTAAGTCTGAGACCACCTAAACCTGAGAACCCCTAGTTTATAAGAATGATCAATGAAGGAGGCCAGGTGCCACCTTTTCAACAAACACATCAGGTTTCTTTCTTCTCTTGCATCTCAGATCACCTTGTTTCCAGGTGAAATGTGTCATCTGGTAATAAAACACCACATTTCCGACTTGCATGGAAATTGAAACATGTCATCGTTAGCCACTTTCTCTCTCCTCAAGCGCATGGATTTCCTGCTCATTTATTGGCCCTCATTTGCTTTTCTCTCTTCTCATGTTCATTTGATCTTTAGTAACGGGGCAGGGTGGGGGGCGGGGGGATATCCAGTCCTGCAAGCATTTCAACTGATTAAAAATCAACAGCATTTTTAGTAAAAAATCATTAATGATTCAGCATAAAGCCAAAGTGAGCAATGTCATAAATTCCCCCATCATTCATTTTAATCAGATATATTTACGTATATGTATAGTTATCTCTGCTCACCCAGAAATGACCTCTTCAGTATCTTAGTCATCATACCTTTTGGCTGAGTGGCATGACCATGTGTTCAAATACATTTTAAGTCTGTCCTACTCATAAGTACCCACAACAGGTCTTTTCTTCCTCCATCTTCCTTATCTTCCCCTGCCTCCGTATTTAGAATTGTTTATAGCATCACAATAGCTAACCAATTAATTAAGATGAGATTCAATGTGTTTGTTTAGACAGAAGACAGGCATCAAAGATATTAACAGATGTGCATATTTTAAGGCTAAATGAAAAAGGAGGATATTAAGTCACAGATATATTGACATATAGAACATTATCTTTGTATTTGTCTGAGACTTTTGTACTCGACACCAATATAAAAAGACCCAGAGGTAGATCCTCATGTAGAGTTTTAAAACTTATTTCTGAGGGAGGCTGAAGCCTTGACTATTTGTCCATGTTAATCTTTTCTTAAAGAAGTATTAAGAGATTAGAGAACATTGGGCAACTAGTCAAACTTCAGCCCCTTACAAATATTTATTTTCTCTTAAATCTAATGTATCTTCAGCTATTTGTGGAGATCCATACTTGTTATATCAGTACACTGGCAGTCTGAGACAGATGGATTACCACGAATTGAAGCCCAGTTTATTCAAATTAGGGACTTAGTGAGACTGTCTCAAAGAAAAAAAGAAAGGAGCCTGCTAAGTGTGAAGATCCTGGTTCAGTAGCCAGAACCACAAAATAAAACCAAAACCAAAATTAAAACTAGAAAAACAAACTACAAAATAAAACAGTTCCTTAAGTCATAGGCCCTTAAACCAAATATCTGGGCTTAAAACCTGATTCCACTTCTGATCTTAGTCGTATTATTTGTTGCTACCAGTAATCATGATACATCAACATGACTGGCTTAAGAAACATCAAACAGATTAGCAAAGCACAGTTCTTGGTTTATCTGTGAGGAGTCTCCAGAAATGGCTGACATGTAGACTAGCACATGGTGGGGTGGGGGGATGAACCACCCTGATTGTGAGTGGCAGTGACCAACAGGCTTGTGTCCTGGATAGAATAAAAGAAAAAATATTAAGGTAATTGAGGTAATTGAATATACCTTATTTGAATATACTGCAGCTACAGATTCAATAACATGATGATAACACACAGTTTGGGGAAATAGTACCTGTGTATATAATTTCCGACAATATTTTTCCTACCTCTTACCCTTTCCCTCTCCTTCCTGGGCCTGGTCTCATTGACTCTCCCTTTTCCTGGCAGTCCATAGCCCCTCTTCCTACCCTCTTTCTTATGTTAGGGTATTTTTATGCATATATTCATGGCAAATTTATTATTTATTTATTTATTTATTTATTTATTGAGACAGCACAGGCTGGTTCTGAACTCACTATGGAGCTCAGGCTGGCCTTGGACTCATGGCAATCCTCGTGTCTCAGCCTCCCGAGTGCTGGGATTACAGGAGTGCACCACCATGCTTGTCTTATGCGGTGCTGCGGAATTGAACTTGGGTACTTGGTGCTTGACTTAGTGCTTCTAGGCAAGCGCTTTAACAGCCGAGCCCAGTGATAATTTCATATGAGGGACGCTAACCAATGCTTAGTGTTTTGTGTCTGTTCCGCCCCCCATTTTATTGATATGTATAAGTGCAAAATTTAAGGTTTACAATGAAGTTGAGTGTTTTGTGCACCTATGTATCTTGTCAAGGCAACAAGGACTTTCCCACTCTCCTTTTGACTTTTGAGGACCTTTATTCTGCAGGAGTGAGGGGCTGTCTGGCTGCCATTGCCCGTGGCCACCAGATCCAGTTTCTTCAGACTTCTAATGCAGACTCATGTCAGTGATACTCCAGCAAACTTTCAGGACTTCGATCCTGTATTCTTAATTCTGTAATATCCATAATCCTTTTGTTCTGTGACTATTTTATTATTTATTTATTTATTTATTGGTTAACTGAGAAGTTACTGGATTCTCTGTCCCTACAGAACATATAGGGCCTCAGTGGACTCTTTCAACTCGATCTTGTAAGTTTACCTAAGCAATTTCCTTACCCACACATATGTACATACACATGCATGCATGCATGCTCTCCTCCAGAGAACTGTAGCTAATACATTTACTTAATCTCAATAGTTATTCCTTTGTAGAAATTTGAGTAGTAATTGTTCTCATCTTTTACAGTGGGAAGGATTAAAGGAGCTAGATTCTATTAATCTCTTAGTTTAGCATGGTATCTGGCACATAGCAAGCATTCCTTAAATTAAAGAAGATAGGACATCTGTTCTAAATTACTGACATAATGTACCTATTGGCTTGAAGAAAACAGCTAGAATCCAGCTATATCACTGTCGCGTTCGATATTAGTTCCACCATGAACTCTTGTAACCAACTAAGTAGGCATCTTAGTGGTCAATTTGCAGGGCTGCCCTTGAAAAGTTTTCTTTAACCTGAGAAGTTGTTTGTGTTTCTTTCATCTATTTTCATTCTTCTTCTTTTAAAAAATAAATATCGATTACCTAGGTATAAATTTATATGGTTGTACATTTATGGTCAGGCAATTATCTTAAGAACATTAAAAAACTAATGACTTGCTTGAATTGACCACTAATTTGAATGTTATGAAAAAATCTCTCCGAATGCATAAATACGGTTTCATTAAAAAAAACAGGAACCAAATATCCCACATTATGTGTCATTGTATGTATTAGATGGTCACTCATGTATATTAACAAATACAAATTAAGGTATCCTCTGTGTTATACAATTTAACAGTTTTGTTCTCAGTTGAGTTATGTCTTCAATTATAGCAGTCCTATTAAAGATCTTAACGTATCTGTGTTGATATCATCCTCCTGCCTCTGTCCTATCCATCCAATTTCTTATTTTTCCTTTACATAGTAGAGGTAATTAATATAATGTTTTTATAGTAAGCAAAATATGAAAATGATACCAATAATTAATCCTTTTATTAAAAAACTTACCAGATTTAACTGCTGTCTGACTACAATAGAATGTTTTAGGCCTGAGCCAAAGTTTCAATGGGGAAGTGTAATTACACTGTATCCTAAGATGATTTAACGTGCCAACAAGCACACGAACACACTTAGAATTAACAGGCATAATCTCTAATACTGGCTTTATATGGGTGAATTTTTTATTACTTGTCTTCTTCAACATCAAAAGTGACGCCTCTGGAATATTTATAATTAAACTGGATTTTACATGAAGTGCTCCCAGTTGAATGTTTGGCAACCAAATATGAGCACAGCAGACACAAAGATGACTGTAGAATCATTGTAAATTACTTGCACAGTTGACTGTATAAAAGATATTTCACATAACCTTTCAGCTGGCCAATGTCACCTCTCCAGATACATCATAATGGAGTAACTAAATGCCATATGGTTGTGTGATGGCTTTTTCAAATGAACTAGTGATACCAAACCACTGATTTAGTTAGCTTCCAAGATTATTTCTTAAGACAGTTTTTGACAATAGTGTTGATAGATAATACAACCAATAGGGGATCTTAAAAAACTTCTTTAGAATCTCCCCATCCACCAAGGTTCCCACAAGCGGAATTCAAAGAAGAAATCTTTGCCATTTCCCTAGGCTCTTTGGTGTGGACTATTTGGAGAAGAGTGACACGTGAGAAGGCAAAGCCTCAACATTTGAAGCCAAGCAGCTTCTCTTGGCAAGATGGCATGTGTTTATTGGGCTTCCCAGTTGGATAGGCAATGTTGGACATGTTAGAAAGGTTCCAGGAATCTGGGTTGTACTGGGTAGAGAGCTTCCATACAGAGAGATGGAATTGTAGGCACCAGTAGCAGCCGAAATGCCTTTGGGTTTTTTTCCATTTTAAATGCTAAAATGTGTATCTGTGATGCTATCCAGAGGAAAAGTGTGGCACAACAGTCTCCACAATGATCTTTCAAATGTGCAGGTACATTCTGGAGTGAAAGACATAAAGCAATCTAGCAATCTGGAGTAGACAGTTGCAAAGACTGGCCGGCAAGCTCAACAGAGAGAGGGGTGAGCCTCTGTGCAGCAAACTGGAGGAACGTGCCAACACCGGGCTCAGTTTGGTGAGCAAGAGTCTGGCACTGAGCTTAAAGATATGGGACACCATAACAGTGGAGGTGGCGGGCTGAGTAATTATCGAGGACCTGAATCAACCAGAAAAAAACTATCCAAAAGGACATAAGACAAGCAAACTTTGCTGGAAAGATTCTAAGAGCATCATCTTGAGGGAAAAGGGAGAAGAAAGAAACCCAAAATATTAGACGAATAATAAAAGATACAGCTCATATCAGATACTGGTAAATACCTGTTCTCCCCAGTCATGGGGTTGTGACCCACAATTTGCCTCTCTGCCTCAGACTGGACTAAATCTCGTATTATATCCTTGTAAGTTTCTGCTTTCAGCTCTGATTTTGGTTTGAATTCCAGTTATACATTAACATGACCCAAGTACATGTGTTTGATTTTGAAGTAAATGCATTCAGTAAATGCTGGTTTGAAATATAAATAAGCAAGACCATGGTTGTTCCAGCAGGAAGCAAATCATTAAAAAGTACTCTGATTGCTAGAAGATATTAATTTTCTAATTTTCTTTAAACCTACTATCCTTACTTCTCTATGAAATACAGGGTCACTACACCTCCAATATCTATTTATTAACACTACCTTGTGCAAATCTTCTCTTTCCAGTCTACCAATAAGCCCTTTCCTTTCTTAGTTTTCTTAGCTTTGTATTTTTTTTCCTTTCCATTTGAACTGCCCTCATCCAAATAGGCTCTTGTTAGGTCCCTTATGCCAGTGTCAGCTTTGCAAAAATAGCACCAGTTAACACTTTTTCTTTCTCCCTCTCTTAAGTTCCTGATTCACAATGAAATTTATGCTCCTCATGATGATGAGGTGATGATTTTTTTCTAAAAGACATCATCTTTATTCTGATAAAATTCTTTTCATTCCTTGCTGTTTTTTTATTAAGACTCAAGATTCTCCTCAAATCTTTCCAACTCTTCTCCAATCTCCCTTGCAAGCCAGACTAATATATTCACTGTCACACAACAAATCTTCTCATGTCACTTCCCAACCTGAAAGGTCTCCTCCCTGTGCCACATCCTGCTTTCATGTCATGGTGGAGCCCAGTTCTCTTCTTCTCTGGAAACTTCTGATCACCCTCATTAAAGCTCTGCTATCATCAGAAATAATTATTTAACATTTTGTCCTCCATAGATTTCGACATTATTTTAATATAATTTATTAAAATTATCCATGGTAATAATAATAATAGTTATCAAACATATGCTAAGATTCTCTACAATTTTAGTTTTTAATTTCATAACAATATTGATTATGAGTTTAGGAACTCTTTTTATATTTTGACATGAAGAAGTTGAGCATCAGAAGGATAACAAGTTTGTTAAAGAAGAAACCAAGCAAAAATTTTCAGAATCAGACCTCAGAGCTAAATTTTTGTGACTGCTAACAGGTCCAGTAGCATCCCAATAATACTATACACTCATTAGGAACATGAATACATCTTATTTTTTCTTTATAGATAACACTTTATATGTAGTAGGAGTTCGATCAAGTTACGTATTTTGGAATGCTCTTCAATAATTTTCTGTCCTAGTCACTTTTTCATTGCTGTGACTCAAGACCTGACACACATAAATTAGAGGAGGAGAAGTTTATTTACATTTTCAGAAGGTCACAGTCCACTCAGGGAGGGTCGGCCACATTGGAAGTCCATGGCAGAGGCAGAGGATGAGGCAGCTCCTCACGACATGGCCAACAGGAAGCAAGTCCAGGCAAGCTCAGTCCAGTCCCATAAGGAAGGTAGGAAGCAGCTTATACATCCTTCCAGGCCTGTCCCAGTGATCTGCCCCTGGTCCAGCCTCAGCGTTCTGCCCCTTCCAAATGTGGAAGGTGTGGTCAGCTCCCACCACACACCTGTAATCTGATCTCAGGCTTCAACCTGTAATATCCAAATGCAGGAGACTTTTGGAGGATATTCCAAGTCGCAATACTTCTCCACATTTTTATTAGTGTATATAATAAAAATGTTCACTAATGTACTCTTTTGACTTATTTCTGCAGTGTCCTTATTAGCTCTGGCTGTACAGATTCAGCGGTTTCATTTTGGTACATTTGCACTCAATCATTTCCCTTTGTTGCTCCTCCTTCCCTGGTTTCATGTGCTTTTGGGTGGGGGTCAATGGGTATAATGTGTTTTGATTTTGGTCATATTCATATGCCCTATTCTGGCTCTTACACCCCTCTTCTTCCACCTTGTTCCCTAACTCTTGTCTAATAGCAATCTCCCTTCTACTTTCTTCTTACATTTTTTAGATCTACAAATCAGGGAGAACAAGATTTCAATAAACGTAGCTGAAGTTTGTTTTATTTTTTCATGAAATCTCAAACAGTATGTAGTTGTCCGTCAGGGTGTATGCTTAGTATAGGAATTATTTCTTGAATGAATTTGTGTTTTGGAGTCAATATGGTATTCTGAAGATAGGGTTACCTTTAATATGCTGAGAATATGGTATCTATGTTATATAGACATAATACAGTCTTAAGGCATTTTTGAATATAATAGAGCTAAATCACATAAGACAGAGAAAACAGAAAGTTCTCTTTGATCTGAGCCCCTGGCTCTCTGTACTAAACTTTGCTACTGGTGCCTTCACAAAGAACAATCATGATTGTTTGCTTCTAATTTCTCAAAAGCAGAATAATTCATCCTGCCTTATTAAGGATGAAATAATCTAATATGGATTTCTATACTCCCAGGGATGGCTATATACAAAAGCTTTGCTTCCTGTTTTTGAAATGATAATATCTGTTGATACAAATAGATTGATCAGTGGAAATTTATGTCTCTTCATGTAGAAGTTTACAAAACTAGTACCCACTGGCAGCTGCCAAAGGTCCAATGAGTATTTGAATATTGTCTATAAAATATTGGATGCATATACATTGTGTTATCTAAAGAAAAGGCTTTAGAAGATTCCCAGAGGAGTTCATGCCCTGCAACAGTTTAAATGTAATTGCTTAATGTAGACAAGTGTAGTCTTGCGTATTATTTACTGGGTAGAAGTTATGATTTCTAAATACTTTTATGATGTCCTATGATCCTGGCACAGAGCTGGTATGATGAGACATGTCAAGATTTTCAAATCAGTTGTAAAGTTTGAGCAACTTTTTGGTTTAGTCTCCTTTGGGTTACCTGGCAATTAAATTTCTGATCTGGCAGGCTGAAACTTGGTATCCCAAAGTCCCCAAATTCAAGTATCTGCATTGTCATCCGCAATCTATAAAACTTGAGTACCCTCATGTCACACATATCCACTTTTAGGGGTGTCAGTGCACTGCCAAACCTGGTTTCCTGTGTGCATTTTTTCTTTGTATGCTCTGATGTTAGAAATAAGTTTTCAGGCAGGTTTTGAGAGAATTTACACTTACCATTCACTGTCTTACCAAGTCACTGTGGATTGAGAGGACCTGGGAACAGATTGCCTAAGTGGGTTTAGGAGGATGGTCAATGACCAAGACAGATGGATTGACTGAACCACATGCCGTAGAATGACTAGGCTAGGCTGATCCTACTCCGTTCACGTGCCAGCTGGACTGCAAAGTCACTATGGCAATCAATGCTCGGCAAGGGCCGTCTGACTGCAGAGGAGGATTTTACAGTCAGGGCACTATACCTGGCCCTTGGTAAAAGTACTGCTCTTTAAATTATATCTGAAGAACATAATTTCTTTTTCTCTATTACTAAATTATGCTTTCACCATCACTCCGCAGCAGTAGATTTGTTCAAACATAATAACTGTACTACAGTAAAGTGTCATTGACAATGTTACCACCAAGGCTGACAATGTCTTTTTTCCTACGATAAATATTAAACTAGAAACAGGATTTTTTCCTCAAGATATTCTTTACTGATATGCGTTTGCAATGCATAATAATCACATTCCATTTGAGGAATGGGTGTACATAAATACTACATCTGAAGAAGCAAGATTTTAAACCACAATTTAAAGACCTCTCATCTCCATATTTACTAATATTCAAACCTCAATTTTTCATTCATCTCTATTATTTTTGGCCTTTCTTTAGAATGTTTACACAAAAAATTTTGACCTGGAAAGCAATAAAAGAGCTTTATTATTTTCATTTTTGTTTTCTAAAGTTTTCACAGATATTTCTAAAACTACCACTGTTAATGGTGTAAAAAGTCCCAGAATATTCTGAGATTTGAAATAAGATAAAACTCTTTTTAATATTTGTCAAGCTAAAGAAATTGTCTATTAAGAAATATTCAATTTTTTTTTTCAGTTTCTTGAACATAATCTCCCTTAAAGAATCTTTGCCCATTTACCATGTCAATCTGTAAAACTTTGAGGGAGAATTATCAGTGCGTCTTGGAGCAGAGGTGACTTTTCTCTAAATCTTAGTTGGAGGGAAAGTAGTGTATCAGAAAAACATGATCTTGGCAGCCATAAATCATTTAATTCTTAGTCTCATTGCCCAGAAAAATAGTTACAGGACCTTGAGTAAGTTACTTATCCTCCTCAACCCTCATTTATTCAACAGAAAAATTGAATAAAAAGATAAACCACTCTACTTTTTTAATGATTGAAAATAACTTGCATTACTACTTAATACTGTTTGAAGCTACGTTACTGGCTAAATTGAATGAAGTCCTAATCTTTACTGACTTATGAGTATATTTGGAAATAGGAACTTTAAAGGGGAAATCAAAGAATAGTGAGTTTACGTGACTGAGCTTCAGTGCAATATGATTGGCATATTTTTAAGAAAAGAAAATTAGAAAAAAACAGGCATGAATTAATTTAGAAGAAAGACAAAGTGAAAACATAACCAACAGGATGCTGTCCACAGTCCAGAAGAAACCTGAGAAGAAAGGAATCCTGCCTGTGCCCCAATTTAAGACTTAGAGCCCGTAGGACTGTAAGAAAATGAACTTCTTTTGTTTAAGGTACCCAGTCTGTGACATTTTTTCAAGGCAGACCTAGAAATCTAATAGATGTTCACAACAAATGCTTAGTGGATGAAAATTATTACGAGTTTTTCCATTGGAACACCTAGATATAAATGTCTAAGCTAATAGTGGATAGTAACTATTCACAAAATGAACTAAAGGGCATAGCAAAATATGAATCCTTAAACTATCCCAGCCAGCACACCAGAGAAATAGAAATTCTCAGCTCATTGAAGTTGAAGTACTGAAGGGTCTTTTAAAGATACACATTAAGCCATTATCTTCCATTAATGTCTTTAGAAGAATAGTTTAGAAGATTATAACTAGCTAGTCTCAGAGACCAGGATTTTGAGAGTATAATATCCAGAATAAAGAAGTTTTAAAAGCAGGTGCAGAGAAAGAAAACTGTGGGTAGAGACAACCAAGAGTTGTGCCCACGTGGCCAC